>OV883999.1:5616934-6816934 GCA_930367275.1 Bombus pratorum
CCACTCCCTAACCCCAACCTAACCCAACCTAACCCCACCTAACCCCAACCTAACCCAACCTAACCCCAACCTAACCCCAACCTAACCCAACCTAACCCCAACCTACCCCAACCTAACCCCAACCTAACCCCCACCTAACCCCAACCTAACCCCCACCCAAACCCCACCCAACCCCCAACCTAACCCCAACCTAACCCCAACCCTACCCCCACCCTACCCCAACCTAACCCCAACCTAACCCCAACCTAACCCCAACCTAACCCCAACCCAAACCCCACCCAAACCCCACCCAAACCCCACCCAACCCCAACCTAACCCCAACCTAACCCCAACCTAACCCCACCTAACCCAACCTAACCCCACCTAACCCCAACCTAACCCCAACCTAACCCCAACCTAACCCCAACCTAACCCCAACCTAACCCCAACCTAACACCAACCTAACCCCAACCTAACCCCAACCTAACCCCAACCTAACCCAACCCCCAACCTAACCCCAACCTAACCCCAACCTAACCCCAACCTAACCCCAACCTAACCCCAACCTAACCCCAACCTAACCCCAACCTAACCCCAACCTAACCCCAACCTAACCCCAACCAACCCCAACCTAACCCCACCTAACCCCAACCTAACCCCAACCTAACCCCACCTAACCCAACCTAACCCCAACCTAACCCCAACCTAACCCCAACCTAACCCCAACCTAACCCCAACCTAACCCCAACCTAACCCCAACCTAACCCCAACCTAACCCCAACCTAACCCCAACCTAACCCCAACCTAACCCCAACCTAACCCCAACCTAACCCCAACCTAACCCCAACCTAACCCCAACCTAACCCCAACCTAACCCCACCTAACCCAACCTAACCCCAACCTAACCCCAACCTAACCCCAACCTAACCCCAACCTAACCCCAACCTAACCCCAACCTAACCCCAACCTAACCCCAACCTAACCCCAACCTAACCCCAACCTAACCCCAACCTAACCCCAACCTAACCCCAACCAACCTAACCCCAACCTAACCCCAACCTAACCCCAACCTAACCCCAACCTAACCCCAACCTAACCCCAACCTAACCCCAACCTAACCCCAACCTAACCCAACCTAACCCCAACCTAACCCCAACCTAACCCCAACCTAACCCCAACCTAACCCCAACCTAACCCCAACCTAACCCCAACCTAACCCCAACCTAACCCCAACCTAACCCCAACCTAACCCCAACCTAACCCCAACCTAACCCCAACCTAACCCCAACCTAACCCCAACCTAACCCCAACCTAACCCCAACCTAACCCCAACCTAACCCCAACCTAACCCCAACCTAACCCCAACCTAACCCCAACCTAACCCCAACCTAACCCCAACCTAACCCCAACCTAACCCAACCTAACCACTAACCCCAACCTAACCCCAACCTAACCCCAACCTAACCCCAACCTAACCCCAACCTAACCCCAACCTAACCCCAACCTAACCCCAACCTAACCCCAACCTAACCCCAACCTAACCCCAACCTAACCCCAACCTAACCCCAACCTAACCCCAACCTAACCCCAACCTAACCCCAACCTAACCCCCAACCTAACCCCAACCTAACCCCCAACCTAACCCCAACCTAACCCCAACCTAACCCCAACCTAACCCCAACCTAACCCCAACCTAACCCCAACCTAACCCCAACCTAACCCCAACCTAACCCCAACCTAACCCCAACCTAACCCCAACCTAACCCCAACCTAACCCCAACCTAACCCCAACCTAACCCCAACCTAACCCCAACCTAACCCCAACCTAACCCCAACCTAACCCCAACCTAAACCCCACCCAAACCCCCACCCAACCCCCAACCTAACCCCAACCTAACCCCAACCTAACCCCAACCTAACCCCCCAACCTAACCCCAACCTAACCCCAACCTAACCCCAACCTAACCCCAACCTAACCCCAACCTAACCCCAACCTAACCCCAACCTAACCCCAACCTAACCCCAACCTAACCCCAACCTAACCCCAACCTAACCCCAACCTAACCCCAACCTAACCCCAACCTAACCCCAACCTAACCCCAACCTAACCCCAACCTAACCCCAACCTAACCCCAACCTAACCCCAACCTAACCCCAACCTAACCCCAACCTAACCCCAACCTAACCCCAACCTAACCCCAACCTAACCCCAACCTAACCCCAACCTAACCCCAACCTAACCCCAACCTAACCCCAACCTAACCCCAACCTAACCCCAACCTAACCCCAACCTAACCCCAACCTAACCCCAACCTAACCCCAACCTAACCCCAACCTAACCCCAACCTAACCCCAACCTAACCCCAACCTAACCCCAACCTAACCCCAACCTAACCCCAACCTAACCCCAACCTAACCCCAACCTAACCCCAACCTAACCCCAACCTAACCCCAACCTAACCCCAACCTAACCCCAACCTAACCCCAACCTAACCCCAACCTAACCCCAACCTAACCCCAACCTAACCCCAACCTAACCCCAACCTAACCCCAACCTAACCCCAACCTAACCCCAACCTAACCCCAACCTAACCCCAACCTAACCCCAACCTAACCCCAACCTAACCCCAACCTAACCCCAACCTAACCCCAACCTAACCCCAACCTAACCCCAACCTAACCCCAACCTAACCCCAACCTAACCCCAACCTAACCCCAACCTAACCCCAACCTAACCCCAACCTAACCCCAACCTAACCCCAACCTAACCCCAACCTAACCCCAACCTAACCCCAACCTAACCCCAACCTAACCCCAACCTAACCCCAACCTAACCCCAACCTAACCCCAACCTAACCCCAACCTAACCCCAACCTAACCCCAACCTAACCCCAACCTAACCCCAACCTAACCCCAACCTAACCCCAACCTAACCCCAACCTAACCCCAACCTAACCCCAACCTAACCCCAACCTAACCCCAACCTAACCCCAACCTAACCCCAACCTAACCCCAACCTAACCCCAACCTAACCCCAACCTAACCCCAACCTAACCCCAACCTAACCCCAACCTAACCCCAACCTAACCCCAACCTAACCCCAACCTAACCCCAACCTAACCCCAACCTAACCCCAACCTAACCCCAACCTAACCCCAACCTAACCCCAACCTAACCCCAACCTAACCCCAACCTAACCCCAACCTAACCCCAACCTAACCCCAACCTAACCCCAACCTAACCCCAACCTAACCCCAACCTAACCCCAACCTAACCCCAACCTAACCCCAACCTAACCCCAACCTAACCCCAACCTAACCCCAACCTAACCCCAACCTAACCCCAACCTAACCCCAACCTAACCCCAACCTAACCCCAACCTAACCCCAACCTAACCCCAACCTAACCCCAACCTAACCCCAACCTAACCCCAACCTAACCCCAACCTAACCCCAACCTAACCCCAACCTAACCCCAACCTAACCCCAACCTAACCCCAACCTAACCCCAACCTAACCCCAACCTAACCCCAACCTAACCCCAACCTAACCCCAACCTAACCCCAACCTAACCCCAACCTAACCCCAACCTAACCCCAACCTAACCCCAACCTAACCCCAACCTAACCCCAACCTAACCCCAACCTAACCCCAACCTAACCCCAACCTAACCCCAACCTAACCCCAACCTAACCCCAACCTAACCCCAACCTAACCCCAACCTAACCCCAACCTAACCCCAACCTAACCCCAACCTAACCCCAACCTAACCCCAACCTAACCCCAACCTAACCCCAACCTAACCCCAACCTAACCCCAACCTAACCCCAACCTAACCCCAACCTAACCCCAACCTAACCCCAACCTAACCCCAACCTAACCCCAACCTAACCCCAACCTAACCCCAACCTAACCCCAACCTAACCCCAACCTAACCCCAACCTAACCCCAACCTAACCCCAACCTAACCCCAACCTAACCCCAACCTAACCCCAACCTAACCCCAACCTAACCCCAACCTAACCCCAACCTAACCCCAACCTAACCCCAACCTAACCCCAACCTAACCCCAACCTAACCCCAACCTAACCCCAACCTAACCCCAACCTAACCCCAACCTAACCCCAACCTAACCCCAACCTAACCCCAACCTAACCCCAACCTAACCCCAACCTAACCCCAACCTAACCCCAACCTAACCCCAACCTAACCCCAACCTAACCCCAACCTAACCCCAACCTAACCCCAACCTAACCCCAACCTAACCCCAACCTAACCCCAACCTAACCCCAACCTAACCCCAACCTAACCCCAACCTAACCCCAACCTAACCCCAACCTAACCCCAACCTAACCCCAACCTAACCCCAACCTAACCCCAACCTAACCCCAACCTAACCCCAACCTAACCCCAACCTAACCCCAACCTAACCCCAACCTAACCCCAACCTAACCCCAACCTAACCCCAACCTAACCCCAACCTAACCCCAACCTAACCCCAACCTAACCCCAACCTAACCCCAACCTAACCCCAACCTAACCCCAACCTAACCCCAACCTAACCCCAACCTAACCCCAACCTAACCCCAACCTAACCCCAACCTAACCCCAACCTAACCCCAACCTAACCCCAACCTAACCCCAACCTAACCCCAACCTAACCCCAACCTAACCCCAACCTAACCCCAACCTAACCCCAACCTAACCCCAACCTAACCCCAACCTAACCCCAACCTAACCCCAACCTAACCCCAACCTAACCCCAACCTAACCCCAACCTAACCCCAACCTAACCCCAACCTAACCCCAACCTAACCCCAACCTAACCCCAACCTAACCCCAACCTAACCCCAACCTAACCCCAACCTAACCCCAACCTAACCCCAACCTAACCCCAACCTAACCCCAACCTAACCCCAACCTAACCCCAACCTAACCCCAACCTAACCCCAACCTAACCCCAACCTAACCCCAACCTAACCCCAACCTAACCCCAACCTAACCCCAACCTAACCCCAACCTAACCCCAACCTAACCCCAACCTAACCCCAACCTAACCCCAACCTAACCCCAACCTAACCCCAACCTAACCCCAACCTAACCCCAACCTAACCCCAACCTAACCCCAACCTAACCCCAACCTAACCCCAACCTAACCCCAACCTAACCCCAACCTAACCCCAACCTAACCCCAACCTAACCCCAACCTAACCCCAACCTAACCCCAACCTAACCCCAACCTAACCCCAACCTAACCCCAACCTAACCCCAACCTAACCCCAACCTAACCCCAACCTAACCCCAACCTAACCCCAACCTAACCCCAACCTAACCCCAACCTAACCCCAACCTAACCCCAACCTAACCCCAACCTAACCCCAACCTAACCCCAACCTAACCCCAACCTAACCCCAACCTAACCCCAACCTAACCCCAACCTAACCCCAACCTAACCCCAACCTAACCCCAACCTAACCCCAACCTAACCCCAACCTAACCCCAACCTAACCCCAACCTAACCCCAACCTAACCCCAACCTAACCCCAACCTAACCCCAACCTAACCCCAACCTAACCCCAACCTAACCCCAACCTAACCCCAACCTAACCCCAACCTAACCCCAACCTAACCCCAACCTAACCCCAACCTAACCCCAACCTAACCCCAACCTAACCCCAACCTAACCCCAACCTAACCCCAACCTAACCCCAACCTAACCCCAACCTAACCCCAACCTAACCCCAACCTAACCCCAACCTAACCCCAACCTAACCCCAACCTAACCCCAACCTAACCCCAACCTAACCCCAACCTAACCCCAACCTAACCCCAACCTAACCCCAACCTAACCCCAACCTAACCCCAACCTAACCCCAACCTAACCCCAACCTAACCCCAACCTAACCCCAACCTAACCCCAACCTAACCCCAACCTAACCCCAACCTAACCCCAACCTAACCCCAACCTAACCCCAACCTAACCCCAACCTAACCCCAACCTAACCCCAACCTAACCCCAACCTAACCCCAACCTAACCCCAACCTAACCCCAACCTAACCCCAACCTAACCCCAACCTAACCCCAACCTAACCCCAACCTAACCCCAACCTAACCCCAACCTAACCCCAACCTAACCCCAACCTAACCCCAACCTAACCCCAACCTAACCCCAACCTAACCCCAACCTAACCCCAACCTAACCCCAACCTAACCCCAACCTAACCCCAACCTAACCCCAACCTAACCCCAACCTAACCCCAACCTAACCCCAACCTAACCCCAACCTAACCCCAACCTAACCCCAACCTAACCCCAACCTAACCCCAACCTAACCCCAACCTAACCCCAACCTAACCCCAACCTAACCCCAACCTAACCCCAACCTAACCCCAACCTAACCCCAACCTAACCCCAACCTAACCCCAACCTAACCCCAACCTAACCCCAACCTAACCCCAACCTAACCCCAACCTAACCCCAACCTAACCCCAACCTAACCCCAACCTAACCCCAACCTAACCCCAACCTAACCCCAACCTAACCCCAACCTAACCCCAACCTAACCCCAACCTAACCCCAACCTAACCCCAACCTAACCCCAACCTAACCCCAACCTAACCCCAACCTAACCCCAACCTAACCCCAACCTAACCCCAACCTAACCCCAACCTAACCCCAACCTAACCCCAACCTAACCCCAACCTAACCCCAACCTAACCCCAACCTAACCCCAACCTAACCCCAACCTAACCCCAACCTAACCCCAACCTAACCCCAACCTAACCCCAACCTAACCCCAACCTAACCCCAACCTAACCCCAACCTAACCCCAACCTAACCCCAACCTAACCCCAACCTAACCCCAACCTAACCCCAACCTAACCCCAACCTAACCCCAACCTAACCCCAACCTAACCCCAACCTAACCCCAACCTAACCCCAACCTAACCCCAACCTAACCCCAACCTAACCCCAACCTAACCCCAACCTAACCCCAACCTAACCCCAACCTAACCCCAACCTAACCCCAACCTAACCCCAACCTAACCCCAACCTAACCCCAACCTAACCCCAACCTAACCCCAACCTAACCCCAACCTAACCCCAACCTAACCCCAACCTAACCCCAACCTAACCCCAACCTAACCCCAACCTAACCCCAACCTAACCCCAACCTAACCCCAACCTAACCCCAACCTAACCCCAACCTAACCCCAACCTAACCCCAACCTAACCCCAACCTAACCCCAACCTAACCCCAACCTAACCCCAACCTAACCCCAACCTAACCCCAACCTAACCCCAACCTAACCCCAACCTAACCCCAACCTAACCCCAACCTAACCCCAACCTAACCCCAACCTAACCCCAACCTAACCCCAACCTAACCCCAACCTAACCCCAACCTAACCCCAACCTAACCCCAACCTAACCCCAACCTAACCCCAACCTAACCCCAACCTAACCCCAACCTAACCCCAACCTAACCCCAACCTAACCCCAACCTAACCCCAACCTAACCCCAACCTAACCCCAACCTAACCCCAACCTAACCCCAACCTAACCCCAACCTAACCCCAACCTAACCCCAACCTAACCCCAACCTAACCCCAACCTAACCCCAACCTAACCCCAACCTAACCCCAACCTAACCCCAACCTAACCCCAACCTAACCCCAACCTAACCCCAACCTAACCCCAACCTAACCCCAACCTAACCCCAACCTAACCCCAACCTAACCCCAACCTCAACCTAACCCCAACCTAACCCCAACCTAACCCCAACCTAACCCCAACCTAACCCCAACCTAACCCCAACCTAACCCCAACCTAACCCCAACCTAACCCCAACCTAACCCCAACCTAACCCCAACCTAACCCCAACCTAACCCCAACCTAACCCCAACCTAACCCCAACCTAACCCCAACCTAACCCCAACCTAACCCCAACCTAACCCCAACCTAACCCCAACCTAACCCCAACCTAACCCCAACCTAACCCCAACCTAACCCCAACCTAACCCCAACCTAACCCCAACCTAACCCCAACCTAACCCCAACCTAACCTAACCCCAACCTAACCCCAACCTAACCCCAACCTAACCCCAACCTAACCCCAACCTAACCCCAACCTAACCCCAACCTAACCCCAACCTAACCCCAACCTAACCCCAACCTAACCCCAACCTAACCCCAACCTAACCCCAACCTAACCCCAACCTAACCCCAACCTAACCCCAACCTAACCCCAACCTAACCCCAACCTAACCCCAACCTAACCCCAACCTAACCCCAACCTAACCCCAACCTAACCCCAACCTAACCCCAACCTAACCCCAACCTAACCTAACCCCAACCTAACCCCAACCTAACCCCAACCTAACCCCAACCTAACCCCAACCTAACCCCAACCTAACCCCAACCTAACCCCAACCTAACCCCAACCTAACCCCAACCTAACCCCAACCTAACCCCAACCTAACCCCAACCTAACCCCAACCTAACCCCAACCTTTTTTTTTTTTTTTTTTTTTTTTTATACGTGGAGAAATCCTCATGGACACCCGCCGAAGGCGGGTAGTGTCGGACTCTTACCGACTAAAACTCCACGGTGGTCTGTCCTGACGTTTGGTCCAGGTGCGTCCGGGATCTCTTGCGAATTACTACCGGGCGCCCCTGTCGTCTATCTCCCTGTCGCTATTGAAGGGAGGCTTCCTGGTTCGTTCGTTGGGCCGCTAGGGGGGACCACACCCCCTAGCGGGCCTCGTTCCTGGCGAAGACGCTCCTAGGGTGGCGGCGCCAGGCGCCGCCGGATCCCTGTCGCGTGCGATGTTCCTCCGCTGCTGCTGTCGCGGCGTCCTGGATGGATCGCGCGATCTTTCCCGATTTCTCTCCGCCCGCTCCTTCGCAAGCATCACTTGCTCGCAGAACGTGCGAACGGCCGCGAACTCCTGGCGCCCTCTGAGCATGGCCTCCACCACCGCTTCCGGGGCTAATCTCTCGCCGATGTCGAGCTGCAGGACGCGTCGCGGTTCCGCCCACGCCGGGCAAAACTCCAGCGTGTGTTGCGCCGTGTCCTCCTCTTCCTCGCAGTGGTGACAGATGGACGTCGCCTCCCGCCGAATCCTCAGTAGGTACTCGCCGAACACTCCGTGGCCCGTGAGCACCTGCGTCATCCTAAAGGTCAGCGGCACTCCGCCTCGATCTCTCCAGGCTTCCCAGTTCGGAAGCACGGCGCGAACGGCCCGGTGCGGCCGCGTTGCGTCTTCCTCCGTCAGCTGAGAGCGCCATCGCGCCCAGATCTCCTTCTTCGCCTCCTCCCTGATGTTCGCGTCGAGGCCCGACTGGCTAGCGGACGACGACGATGGCGTCGTCGCGCGCCCGTCCGAGCTCGAGCCCCTCCGGTGCTGATCGTACACCCGTCGGAGCGCGAGAGCCTGCAGCTCGAACGGCGGGGACGCCGCCAGCACGGTCGCCGACGCGTACGATGTCGTCCTGTATCCCCTCGCTATCCGGATGGCGGTCGTCCTGTGCAGCCTCCGCAGCAAGGTCCGGCTGCGGCTGCTCGCCATCAGGTCTTCGGCCCAAACGGGCGCCCCGTACAGGACGCGGGACCGGACCACTCCCTCGTAGAGGCGGCGGACTCCCAGCCCTGCTCCGCCGATGTTCGGCAAGAGGCCGCACAACGCGTTGGCCGCTGCCGTCACCTTTGGGACCAAGAGCTCGAAATGCGGTCCGAACGTCCACGCGCTGTCGATCGTGAGACCCAGGTACCTCATCTGTCGTCTCACCGGCACCCCTTCTCCGTCGATGTCCACGGACAGTCCGTCCGGAGGTGTTCCTCTGCTGCGCTGGTCGTAGAACCACAGGGCGTCCGATTTCGCCGGCGACACCCTCAGGCCCAGCCTCCGAATGGCGCGTATCGCGCACGCCACGGCGTCCTCCGCGAGGCTCGCCGTGTCCTGCCACCATCTTCCACCGGCCAACACCAGGGTGTCGTCCGCGTAGCACACCGTTCCTGTGCCCGGGGGCATTGGGCATCGGAGGACGGAGTCGTAGACGGTGATCCAGAGTATCGGTCCGAGCACCGAACCCTGCGGAACGCCGCGCTCCACTCTTCTTCTCGCCTCGCCCGTCTTCGCCGTGTAGCCGACCCACCTGTCGCTGAGGTAGGCCCGGATGACGCCGATCAGGTACGCCGGTACCTCGAAATGGCGCAGGGCTTCCACGATCCTGTCCCAGGGAATGGCGTTGAAGGCGTTCGTGACGTCCAAGGAGACCGCCAGCGCCACCCCTTCGCGGGAGACCATGTCTTCGGCCATGCTTCTCACCCTTCGCACCGCGTCCACCGTCGAGCGGCCGCGTCGAAATCCGTATTGGCTGTCGTGCCATCCGGGCGTCCTCTCCGTGATGTGCGCCTCCAGTCGAGCGGCGATGATTCTCTCGAAGAGCTTGCCGATCTCGTCCAACAGGCATATCGGCCTGTACGCGGAAGGCGAGTCCGGCTGACGACCCTCCTTCCGCAACAGCACCAACCTCGCTGTTCGCCACGTCCGGGGGTAGACGCCCTCCTCCAAGCATCTGCTGAACAGGTGTCGCAGGCGGGGAGCCAAGGTGTCCATCGACTCCGCCCAAACTCGGCCTGGAATTCCGTCGGGACCCGGCGCCACGTCGCGGGATGCCATCCTCCTCGCAGCGTCGAAGAGCTCCTCCTCCGTCACTCGAAGCTCTTCGTTCCATCCGGCGTTGGTCGTGGTCGTCGTCGTCGTCGCTGCCTCCTCGTCGTCGTCGGAGGAGGATGGCGTCGGTCGCCTGGCTTCCCTGTCTTCCGGCGGGAACAGAGTCCCGATCACGTCGTCCAGCAACGCCGGGTCCATGTTCGCGGTCAGCGGAGGGGCCGAAGGTCGTAGCTTCCTCGTCGCTATCTTGTAAGGCCGCCCCCACGGATCGGAATCGACCGCCTCGATCAGCTCGGTCCAGGACCGAGCCTTCGCGATCTTGATCTCCCGCTGCAGAGCGCGTCTCGCTTCTCTGTACGCCTCGTAGCAGCCGGAGATCTCTTCCTCGTCGCGCGTCAGCCTGCGACGTCGCGCCCTCAGGAATCTTCGGCGGGCCCAAACGCAGCTCTCTCGCATTTCCGCGATCTCCGCGGTCCACCAGTATACCTGGCGATCGCGTCCACCACCCGGAACCGAGCGCGGCATCGAGGCGTCGCACGCCGCGCTCATGTCTCTTCGGAGCTCCTCCGCCTCCTCGTCGACGCTTCCTTGCGAGGTCGTCCGTCGGGCGTCCCAGCTCCAGGCGGACGCGATCACGCCCGCTCGCAGCATCTCTTTGTCCCTTTCCTTCAGACGCCATCTCGGTGGTGGTGGGCGGGAACGTTTCGCTCCTCCTCCTCCTCGTCTTCGGACGTTGTCGTCGTTGTTGTCGTCGTCGGCCACCTCCATCAGCACGTAGAGGTGGTCGGACAGGGTTTCCACCCCCTCGACCACTCTCCAGTCGCGGATCCTCCTGTACAGCTGCGGGGTGGTCCAGGTGAGGTCGACCACCGAAGACCCTCTCCACGCCACGCAGGTGCTCGCCGAGCCCCTGTTCGCCAGCAGGAGCCCGAGACCCGCTGCCCAGTCGGTGAGCATTCTTCCTCTGGGGTTTGTTCTTCGATTTCCCCATTGCGTCGAGTGGGCGTTAAAATCCCCGAGGACGAGCACCTGGCGGGGAGGGCATCTTCCGACGCACTCGCCGACACGATCCAGGAAGTCTCCGTACGCAGCCAGGCCGATGTTCGGGGAGACGTATACCGCCACCACCGCTACTCCGGCCCGCTCGACCGCGACGAAGCCGCTGCCTCTATCGAGCAGAACGCCGGGAACTCCCAGGTTCGTGGTCCACGTTATGGCCGTTGATCCGTCCAGGTCCCCGACCCAGTTGGGGGCGTCGGGAACGCGATACGGCTCGGCCACCGCCGCGAGGGCGATCTCCCTTTCCCGGATGGTCTGGAAGAGCAGATCTTGCGCTCTTCTCGACCTACCGAGGTTACATTGCAGGAGGCGCTCGAACTATTCCGCCACCTCCATGGCCTCCTCCCGACCATCTGCCGCCGCTCCTGCTGCTGTTGGTTTGGCGGTGCTCCCTGTTGTTGTCCTTTCCGCGGCTGGCTCGCGGGGTGGTCTTCTCCTCTTCGTCTTCGGGGGGTTACACGCCACTCCGCCCATCCTATGATTGGCGGGCGCCCCGAGCGACTCGCACAGGGGGCACTTGGGGGCAGAGGCTGGACAGCCTCTGGCTCGATGCCCGCTCCCGCCGCATCGGTAGCACAGGTGTCCTCGATCCTCCGCGGACACGCAGGTTGCGCGTACGTGTCCCAGTTCGAGGCACCGGTAGCACTGCAAGGGTCGTTGGGCGATGGCCCTGACTCTCGCGGTCGACCAGCCCAGGACTACTTTCCCTGCCTGAGCCAATTTTCGGGCTCCCGCCGCCGGGCACCTGATCCACGCCGAACCGAGGCCGCCTCTGGTGGCGCCGATCTCTCCCACGTGGACTTCGGCGTCTCCGCATCCTGCCGCCGAGGCCAGAGCCTGCCTCAGCTCGTCCTTCGTCACCGAGATATCTATCCCGGTCACCTGGAGTTCCGCCGTCCTCGTCGGCGTGGCGACCTTCACCGTCGTCGGGTCCAGCACCTCGGCCAGACGCGTCGCCAGCAACTTCGCCTTCCCCCTATCCCTGTCCCCAGGGACTTTGATGATGATCGCGCCGGTCATCGCCTTCTTCATTTGGACCGACTGCACGCCGACCTCCGAGAGCGGAACTTTCGATCTGGCCGCCTGGAGCACGTCCGCGTAAGACATCTGAGCTCCCTCGTTCAACGTCAGAGTCACCGCGGACGTTCGCGGTGCGCGAGGGAGCGTGACCGTGGCCGTCTTGACTGTCTGCAACGGCGCCGACGACGGTCCTCTGCTCGTCGTGGTGGCGGCGCTCGCTCTCGGCGCGCCTGTCGTCCTGGTTCGGGGTAGCTGCTGCTGCTGCTGCTGCTGCTGCTGCTGCTGCTGCTGCTGCTGGCGTCCTCTCGCCGACGTCGTCGGTGGTGGAGCCGTCTCGCCTCCTACAGCGGCGACGGCTGTCTCCCTTCCTCGTTTCTTCCTCCTTCTACGCTTCCTCGTCGCAACCTCTCTCCACTCCCCACCCTCCTGCTCCCTCGGGAGCGGCGTTGGTTGGGTGGCGCGGGACGCGGCGGAGCGGTCTGCGCTTCGGTGCGCGTCGGGGACGCGTTGTCGTCCGCCCCCGAATCGTTCTTCGATCTCGTTCATTATCGAGGTTCTCAGGTCTCGAATAGCCCTCTCCAAGGCCTCGAAACGCGAGCCGTCGCTCCGGCCCTCCCGCGGAGGACGGCCGTACTCGGAGGCCGCGCAGTCGCACCTCGGGCATCCGCGAGCCATCGCATCCCGCTTCGCCAGCTCCTGGCGGAGGAACGCGTTCTCCTGCTCTAGCGCGGACATCCTCGTGGCCGATGTATCGCGGTCGAGAGACTGTCCGCTCCTTCTCGCGTAATAATACTTCCACGCGACGGCGAGGAAGCTCGCCGCTTCCTTCAGCTTTCTGATGTACGTCCCTTTCAGATTGGACGACGTCATCGCGACCATCATGATAATGGACAGGTGCATTGTTACACCCGCGCTGACTTCCGCCGGCGAGCTCGTCCTGACCTGTATCTCTAGATCCTCGGGCACGTCCGGGGCCGTAACGGCGACCCTCCTCTTCTTACCCCGGCATCCCGTGTAGGAAGCCAGCGATGAGCGCGAGGCGAACGAGGCGACCGACTCCTCGTCGTCGGACCTCGCTCCTGTCCGTGGTCCTCCTACGACCATCGATGACGCTGCATCGTCCACCGTGGCCGGGGCGAGAAAAGTGCCCTCCGACTTTTCCGCGAGTCTCTGCGAACTTCTCCTTGTTCTTCGCGGACACGCTTCCTCCTCTGTCTGCATTTCTTCTGCTACTACCACGCCAGACGCAGAAACACGTCCGGGGGCCTGGCGGTCCACCCCCGAACGGCCGTGGTCGTGAGATGACGACGCAGCGGGGCCCACTTGACTACCCGCGGCTGCGCCGGTACTGGGGTCTCCCTCCCCTGCACCGTAAACGATATTTTCGTTCGTTTTTCTATCCATTGTTTGTTTGAAGGATCGCCTAGGTCGTCAACCATGTTTTCCGTCCTGGTGCCACTCACTCTTTCGCACCCTGCCCCGGTCAAGGCCGGTGCAGGGTGACAGGGAGCCCCACGAGAAGGTGAGGTGAGTGGTCTTGACAGATATGGGCCCACCAACTTCTCCGAAATTCTCCGCACCGGATCGGCGAACTGACGGGTACCAAAGGCACCGACCAGCCGCCACCCGACTATAAGAGAATATCAGATCCATCGGGGTTTCCCGGGGCGTGGTCCTACGCCCCGAGAACCCATACCCGCCTCGTGCTCCCCAACCTAACCCCAACCTAACCCCAACCTTTTTTTTTTTTTTTTTTTTTTACGTGGAGAAATCCTCATGGACACCCGCCGAAGGCGGGTAGTGTCGGACTCTTACCGACTAAAACTCCACGGTGGTCTGTCCTGACGTTTGGTCCAGGTGCGTCCGGGATCTCTTGCGAATTACTACCGGGCGCCCCTGTCGTCTATCTCCCTGTCGCTATTGAAGGGAGGCTTCCTGGTTCGTTCGTTGGGCCGCTAGGGGGGACCACACCCCCTAGCGGGCCTCGTTCCTGGCGAAGACGCTCCTAGGGTGGCGGCGCCAGGCGCCGCCGGATCCCTGTCGCGTGCGATGTTCCTCCGCTGCTGCTGTCGCGGCGTCCTGGATGGATCGCGCGATCTTTCCCGATTTCTCTCCGCCCGCTCCTTCGCAAGCATCACTTGCTCGCAGAACGTGCGAACGGCCACGAACTCCTGGCGCCCTCTGAGCATGGCCTCCACCACCGCTTCCGGGGCTAATCTCTCGCCGATGTCGAGCTGCAGGACGCGTCGCGGTTCCGCCCACGCCGGGCAAAACTCCAGCGTGTGTTGCGCCGTGTCCTCCTCTTCCTCGCAGTGGTGACAGATGGACGTCGCCTCCCGCCGAATCCTCAGCAGGTACTCGCCGAACACTCCGTGGCCCGTGAGCACCTGCGTCATCCTAAAGGTCAGCGGCACTCCGCCTCGATCTCTCCAGGCTTCCCAGTTCGGAAGCACGGCGCGAACGGCCCGGTGCGGCCGCGTTGCGTCTTCCTCCGTCAGCTGAGAGCGCCATCGCGCCCAGATCTCCTTCTTCGCCTCCTCCCTGATGTTCGCGTCGAGGCCCGACTGGCTAGCGGACGACGACGATGGCGTCGTCGCGCGCCCATCCGAGCTCGAGCCCCTCCGGTGCTGATCGTACACCCGTCGGAGCGCGAGAGCCTGTAGCTCGAACGGCGGGGACGCCGCCAGCACGGTCGCCGACGCGTACGATGTCGTCCTGTATCCCCTCGCTATGCGGATGGCGGTCGTCCTGTGCAGCCTCCGCAGCAAGGTCCGGCTGCGGCTGCTCGCCATCAGGTCTTCGGCCCAAACGGGCGCCCCGTACAGGACGCGGGACCGGACCACTCCCTCGTAGAGGCGGCGGACTCCCAGTCCTGCTCCGCCGATGTTCGGCAAGAGGCCGCACAACGCGTTGGCCGCTGCCGTCACCTTTGGGACCAAGAGCTCGAAATGCGGTCCGAACGTCCACGCGCTGTCGATCGTGAGACCCAGGTACCTCATCTGTCGTCTCACCGGCACCCCTTCTCCGTCGATGTCCACGGACAGTCCGTCCGGAGGTGTTCCTCTGCTGCGCTGGTCGTAGAACCACAGGGCGTCCGATTTCGCCGGCGACACCCTCAGGCCCAGCCTCCGAATGGCGCGTATCGCGCACGCCACGGCGTCCTCCGCGAGGCTCGCCGTGTCCTGCCACCATCTTCCACCGGCCAACACCAGGGTGTCGTCCGCGTAGCACACCGTTCCTGTGCCCGGGGGCATTGGGCATCGGAGGACGGAGTCGTAGACGGTGATCCAGAGTATCGGTCCGAGCACCGAACCCTGCGGAACGCCGCGCTCCACTCTTCTTCTCGCCTCGCCCGTCTTCGCCGTGTAGCCGACCCACCTGTCGCTGAGGTAGGCCCGGATGACGCCGATCAGGTACGCCGGTACCTCGAAATGGCGCAGGGCTTCCACGATCCTGGCCCAGGGAATGGCGTTGAAGGCGTTCGTGACGTCCAAGGAGACCGCCAGCGCCACCCCTTCGCGGGAGACCATGTCTTCGGCCATGCTTCTCACCCTTCGCACCGCGTCCACCGTCGAGCGGCCGCGTCGAAATCCGTATTGGCTGTCGTGCCATCCGGGCGTCCTCTCCGTGATGTGCGCCTCCAGTCGAGCGGCGATGATTCTCTCGAAGAGCTTGCCGATCTCGTCCAACAGGCATATCGGCCTGTACGCGGAAGGCGAGTCCGGCTGACGACCCTCCTTCCGCAACAGCACCAACCTCGCTGTTCGCCACGTCCGGGGGTAGACGCCCTCCTCCAAGCATCTGCTGAACAGGTGTCGCAGGCGGGGAGCCAAGGTGTCCATCGACTCCGCCCAAACTCGGCCTGGAATTCCGTCGGGACCCGGCGCCACGTCGCGGGATGCCATCCTCCTCGCAGCGTCGAAGAGCTCCTCCTCCGTCACTCGAAGCTCTTCGTTCCATCCGGCGTTGGTCGTGGTCGTCGTCGTCGTCGCTGCCTCCTCGTCGTCGTCGGAGGAGGGTGGCGTCGGTCGCCTGGCTTCCCTGTCTTCCGGCGGGAACAGTGTCCCGATCACGTCGTCCAGCAACGCCGGGTCCATGTTCGCGGTCAGCGGGGGGGCCGAAGGTCGTAGCTTCCTCGTCGCTATCTTGTAAGGCCGCCCCCACGGATCGGAATCGACCGCCTCGATCAGCTCGGTCCAGGACCGAGCCTTCGCGATCTTGATCTCCCGCTGCAGAGCGCGTCTCGCTTCTCTGTACGCCTCGTAGCAGCCGGAGATCTCTTCCTCGTCGCGCGTCAGCCTGCGACGTCGCGCCCTCAGGAATCTTCGGCGGGCCCGAACGCAGCTCTCTCGCATTTCCGCGATCTCCGCGGTCCACCAGTATACCTGGCGATCGCGTCCACCACCCGGAACCGAGCGCGGCATCGAGGCGTCGCACGCCGCGCTCATGTCTCTTCGGAGCTCCTCCGCCTCCTCGTCGACGCTTCCTTGCGAGGTCGTCCGTCGGGCGTCCCAGCTCCAGGCGGACGCGATCACGCCCGCTCGCAGCATCTCTTTGTCCCTTTCCTTCAGACGCCATCTCGGTGGTGGTGGGCGGGAACGTTTCGCTCCTCCTCCTCCTCGTCTTCGGACGTTGTCGTCGTTGTTGTCTTCGTCGGCCACCTCCATCAGCACGTAGAGATGGTCGGACAGGGTTTCCACCCCCTCGACCACTCTCCAGTCGCGGATCCTCCTGTACAGCTGCGGGGTGGTCCAGGTGAGGTCGACCACCGAAGACCCTCTCCACGCCACGCAGGTGCTCGCCGAGCCCCTGTTCGCCAGCAGGAGCCCGAGACCCGCTGCCCAGTCGGTGAGCATTCTTCCTCTGGGATTTGTTCTTCGATTTCCCCATTGCGTCGAGTGGGCGTTAAAATCCCCGAGGACGAGCACCTGGCGGGGAGGGCATCTTCCGACGCACTCGCCGACACGATCCAGAAAGTCTCCGTACGCAGCCAGGCCGATGTTCGGGGAGACGTATACCGCCACCACCGCTACTCCGGCCCGCTCGACCGCGACGAAGCCGCTGCCTCTATCGAGCAGAACGCCGGGAACTCCCAGGCTCGTGGTCCACGTTATGGCCGTTGATCCGTCCAGGTCCCCGACCCAGTTGGGGGCGTCGGGAACGCGATACGGCTCGGCCACCGCCGCGAGGGCGATCTCCCTTTCCCGGATGGTCTGGAAGAGCAGATCTTGCGCTCTTCTCGACCTACCGAGGTTACATTGCAGGAGGCGCTCGAACTATTCCGCCACCTCCATGGCCTCCTCCCGACCATCTGCCGCCGCTCCTGCTGCTGTTGGTTTGGCGGTGCTCCCTGTTGTCCTTTCCGCGGCTGGCTCGCGGGGTGGTCTTCTCCTCTTCGTCTTCGGGGGGTTACACGCCACTCCGCCCATCCTATGATTGGCGGGCGCCCCGAGCGACTCGCACAGGGGGCACTTGGGGGCAGAGGCTGGACAGCCTCTGGCTCGATGTCCGCTCCCGCCGCATCGGTAGCACAGGTGTCCTCGATCCTCCGCGGACACGCAGGTTGCGCGTACGTGTCCCAGTTCGAGGCACCGGTAGCACTGCAAGGGTCGTTGGGCGATGGCCCTGACTCTCGCGGTCGACCAGCCCAGGACTACTTTCCCTGCCTGAGCCAATTTTCGGGCTCCCGCCGCCGGGCACCTGATCCACGCCGAACCGAGGCCGCCTCTGGTGGCGCCGATCTCTCCCACGTGGACTTCGGCGTCTCCGCATCCTGCCGCCGAGGCCAGAGCCTGCCTCAGCTCGTCCTTCGTCACCGAGATATCTATCCCGGTCACCTGGAGTTCCGCCGTCCTCGTCGGCGTGGCGACCTTCACCGTCGTCGGGTCCAGCACCTCGGCCAGACGCGTCGCCAGCAACTTCGCCTTCCCCCTATCCCTGTCCCCAGGGACTTTGATGATGATCGCGCCGGTCATCGCCTTCTTCATTTGGACCGACTGCACGCCGACCTCCGAGAGCGGAACTTTCGATCTGGCCGCCTGGAGCACGTCCGCGTAAGACATCTGAGCTCCCTCGTTCAACGTCAGAGTCACCGCGGACGTTCGCGGTGCGCGAGGGAGCGTGACCGTGGCCGTCTTGACTGCCTGCAACGGCGCCGACGACGGTCCTCTGCTCGTCGTGGTGGCGGCGCTCGCTCTCGGCGCGCCTGTCGTCCTGGTTCGGGGTAGCTGCTGCTGCTGCTGCTGCTGCTGCTGCTGCTGCTGGCGTCCTCTCGCCGACGTCGTCGGTGGTGGAGCCGTCTCGCCTCCTACAGCGGCGACGGCTGTCTCCCTTCCTCGTTTCTTCCTCCTTCTACGCTTCCTCGTCACAACCTCTCTCCACTCCCCACCCTCCTGCTCCCTCGGGAGCGGCGTTGGCTGGGTGGCGCGGGACGCGGCGGAGCGGTCTGCGCTTCGGTGCGCGTCGGGGACGCGTTGTCGTCCGCCCCCGAATCGTTCTTCGATCTCGTTCATTATCGAGGTTCTCAGGTCTCGAATAGCCCTCTCCAGGGCCTCGAAACGCGAGCCGTCGCTCCGGCCCTCCCGCGGAGGACGGCCGTACTCGGAGGCCGCGCAGTCGCACCTCGGGCATCCGCGAGCCATCGCATCCCGCTTCGCCAGCTCCTGGCGGAGGAACGCGTTCTCCTGCTCTAGCGCGGACATCCTCGTGGCCGATGTATCGCGGTCGAGAGACTGTCCGCTCCTTCTCGCGTAATAATACTTCCACGCGACGGCGAGGAAGCTCGCCGCTTCCTTCAGCTTTCTGATGTACGTCCCTTTCAGATTGGACGACGTCATCGCGACCATCATGATAATGGACAGGTGCATTGTTACACCCGCGCTGACTTCCGCCGGCGAGCTCGTCCTGACCTGTATCTCTAGATCCTCGGGCACGTCCGGGGCCGTAACGGCGACCCTCCTCTTCTTACCCCGGCATCCCGTGTAGGAAGCCAGCGATGAGCGCGAGGCGAACGAGGCGACCGACTCCTCGTCGTCGGACCTCGCTCCTGTCCGTGGTCCTCCTACGACCATCGATGACGCTGCATCGTCCACCGTGGCCGGGGCGAGAAAAGTGCCCTCCGACTTTTCCGCGAGTCTCTGCGAACTTCTCCTTGTTCTTCGCGGACACGCTTCCTCCTCTGTCTGCATTTCTTCTGCTACTACCACGCCAGACGCAGAAACACGTCCGGGGGCCTGGCGGTCCACCCCCGAACGGCCGTGGTCGTGAGATGACGACGCAGCGGGGCCCACTTGACTACCCGCGGCTGCGCCGGTACTGGGGTCTCCCTCCCCTGCACCGTAAACGATATTTTCGTTCGTTTTTCTATCCATTGTTTGTTTGAAGGATCGCCTAGGTCGTCAACCATGTTTTCCGTCCTGGTGCCACTCACTCTTTCGCACCCTGCCCCGGTCAAGGCCGGTGCAGGGTGACAGGGAGCCCCACGAGAAGGTGAGGTGAGTGGTCTTGACAGATATGGGCCCACCAACTTCTCCGAAATTCTCCGCACCGGATCGGCGAACTGACGGGTACCAAAGGCACCGACCAGCCGCCACCCGACTATAAGAGAATATCAGATCCATCGGGGTTTCCCGGGGCGTGGTCCTACGCCCCGAGAACCCATACCCGCCTCGTGCTCCCCAACCTAACCCCAACCTAACCCCAACCTAACCCCAACCTAACCCCAACCTAACCCCAACCTAACCCCAACCTAACCCCAACCTAACCCCAACCTAACCCCAACCTAACCCCAACCTAACCCCAACCTAACCCCAACCTAACCCCAACCTAACCCCAACCTAACCCCAACCTAACCCCAACCTAACCCCAATCACAGGGAAAGGAATAGCTTCGCTAAACAGCTAGGTGCTGGAAAAGAATGCCAGCGCTAAATACGTGAGATCGGCTGTAGCTAGTGAATCTGAAGATAGCGCGACGGATGACACGCAGACAAGTGACGTCGATAGTGAGGACGTCATGATTTCCAGGGCTGAGCTTAAAGGGTTCACGCAAGCCCTGGCAGGAACGGTCCAAATGATTAATGTTGTAGTTAAAAAAAAAAAAAAAAAAAAAAAAAAAAAAAAAAAAAAAAAAAAAAAAAAAAAAAAAAAAAAAAAAAAAAAAAAAAAAAATTATAGTTGGACAAAGATAATGATGAGGGGATTAGGGAGATAGGCAATTTGATAAAAGGCATCCTGTCTTCCTTGGAACAATGTGGAGAGCAGAATGCTAGAAGGAGAAAGAGAAGAAGAGAGCCTGTCGAGATAGAAAGAAGGGCAGACAGGACAGAGATGAAGATGGAAGCGACGATGGCTAAAGGCGGATACCCAAAAAGGAAAGTGGCTGAAATAAAGAGAGTGGAGGAGCTTAAGAGTCTTTGTTTCCCCCCTCCAGTTGTGCTCTCCTGAGTCCTGAATCCGAGCTCTCATCTCCTTTTTGATACCTTCCACGTGTTTAGCTGGTGAATGCATTGAAACCGGAAGGAGGAACGAGCGAGGCGCGTGAGACATCGTCTCGTAAAAATAACTAAGAATAACTCGTAACGTATTGCGATCCAGACCTTGTAATATCGTGCGTGAGATTGAGATTTTCATGTACGAGAAGACTTTAATACGGGAAGAAGCGTCTGCTGATATGACAGGAATATTAAGCCGTAACAAATAAACTCTTATACATTTTTTCTTTTCTTGTTTATCCATAAAGCAGTAATATTGTACGTACATCACGTAATATATCATTGAGACCTGCTTTTCCGTTCTAAATTTACAAAGAGAAATTTCATTGAAATTAACAGCTACTTGGCAAATTCCAAACGATCCATTGATACATCGTGAATAGAGAATTATCTTTGAAACATCCTTGACCCAGACGTAACACGGCGAACAAGTTTTACGTACATTGTTCCTGAAAACGATAACTCTAAACCTATGGAGAGGACTGTGGAAAAGATCGTAGAGAATCAGCTTGAGAGCGAACTTGCTAATTGTGATTTTGTTTGCTTACGAGTAGTCCATTTTCATTCTGGTACGTTCAGAGTCTAGAAAATTCCCAATTTCTATTCCATCCGATTTCGTGGCGATTGATCGAACGGATTCTTCCCTTCGTTGCCCAGCGATATACCCACTAGCGTACGTTCGTTAGATGTACCGCGGCGGCTGGCGCGTGCATGCTCTTCCGAGAATTCGGCGGAAGAAGCGTAAGGATATGGATGGAACATTGGGCATGTCACGTAAAAAAATAACTCTCGTGATGATATATATAAAAAACTTTATTTCTCAAGAGTCCAAGACCCTTGAGTACCAATATTACAATGCTCAAGTATCGGCTTGCAATTCAGACTGGCTTGGCCGTCATTATTCGGAGTCTAAATACTAAGCGAGAACAATGGAAATGGTGGAGGGGATATTATTCTTGGAAGTTCTTTATCAGGGTGGCGAGGTGTCAACTGTCCGGAGGATATCTAGAGGTGGTCGCCTAAGGTGACGTCAGGGTAAAAGATTTTGGGGTTACAGGCACGTCGGTGTCGCGCCTTGACGGTGTCACGTCTATTCGGGATAATTTCACGTTGCGCACGTAAGGTGAGAAATTCGTATTTCAACTATGATCGTTATTACAATATTTATTAGAAACTGACAGAGTAACAATACAGAATGTTACAATAGAACAGAATAGAATGTCGAGTACTGACTTGGGAGGTATTTTTATATCAAGGGTTTGGTTCCTGTGGAGGGGTTATCGCTGGATGCCGGTCACACAGGGATCCTGTTACTGCTTAGTTACTGTTTCGATGACTAAGGTATGTGAGATATAATTATCCTATCGCTGTATTCCCACGACCACCGTGACATTCCCCCCTCCTTAGCTTCGCTTTGCTCCGCTAAAGCGTATGGCTCTGGTGGGGCTTTTAAGTTGAATGATCCCCTCATCTTCGTCTTCGGTGATATTTTGGAAGGTGACCGTCCTTGGTGCTGTTGATGTTGGATCGATCCTATTTACGCGAGCGGTGGGGCAGAGTATTTTGATACATACATTTTTAGGAAATGATCGGCGTAGACATTCGAAAAGTTTACATTTGTACATTACATATGTCGGATCAAGATTCGAATTTTGGGCGCGTGACAACTCTTCATGTGGATTAGCCATCGCTTCACAAAGCCGAGATTTTATTCACACGTATATACAAGTCTATCACTAAGCTTAACAAATAATAAGTACAATTAATAATAAGTCTAACAGATACTAAACCTAATGAATAATACGATCTACGAATAATAAATTAAATAACACTATTAGCAATGTTTTAGGTTCAAACGAATTCACGGTCACCGGGATAACTCCTTACTCAGCGAAACTAATATTAGGCGCAAATGCGATTGTCGAAAATGCTCGATGTGTCACTCTCCAAGGCAACCGCAAGAATGCCAGCCTCGTGGAGATTTTTCTCGCTGTACGATTGCATTTTGTTTTCTATACCCGTTTGGAAGCATCGAGAAAGTTCCAAACGCCGTTGCTAGGCAGTTTCTGCCTGGAGTTTTGATTATTGATACAATGTATGTCCCATTGCATCGACACCTCCGAGGCAACATCACAAGTGGCCCGCTCTCAAGGCCGCATGCCGCCACAACCACATTTCTCGGAAAACACATACAACCACTCCAGACCTCCGTTCGACAAAACGTCCATCCCGTGACCGTGGCTACGTTCGGCGACCGATTGTCACCTCGAACCCAATCTCGCTTATTACAAATCTTAAACAATTACAACTATAATAAAATCTAGGCTAAGGTACTAGAGGATGTTCCCAAAATTTCCAAGGAAAGGCTTCGGCTTTCCTTTCATCTCCGACATATTAATATATTTTATTTTATAATATTAGCGTAATATTATTTTATGTAATATCATTTTATTACTTATACAATGACATAATATATTATAACGTTATACAATATAATATGATATAATATAACGCAACATTATATATCGTAATACAATATATCGTAATACAATATATCGTAATGAAATATATCCTAATATATTATGACGTGTTATTATATAATATAAAGCGATATAATATAGCGTAATATTACATCATTATGTGTTATTACCATGTAATATATTATTGTATTATTTGCTGATGTCGTTAATGTGGTTTTTACATGTCATAAATTAATAGCTTGAATGTCGTAAATTAGTGTTTTGAAGGTTCGAAATTAATAGCTTTAATATCGTAAATTAATGATTTAAATGTTTGAAATTAATGGCTTAAACACTACAAATTAATAGTTTAAATGTTAGAAATTAATAGAATTTAAATATTGTTTGCATTCATCCACGGCGACCCGTCGTCACACAGGGGCGACGCAGTGAATTTTCGCATAGTTTTCGTTACACGTAGTTAATCTTTTGTACACAAAGAACTTAGAATAGGATCCAAGGAAGCTTCTACAATTCCTTAGAGAGCGAATTAATCCTGCAGAAGGTTGGTGTTTATGGAAAATCTCTGACCCGTACCGCGATAGCCGCGACACTTGCTACGATAATTATTCATAACTAATTAATTAAAGGGAAATTCCTGTCGAAATCGGTGTTGAAATCTTGCCAGGAGTTCTACCTTTATCGTGCGATCCTAAAAGTTCGCGAATTTTGTTGAGAAATGTTAAGTTGGTATGATCACTGGTTACTACAAGCTAAGTTGGTACGACTTCTAATGACGCTCTTTTGCCTTAGGAGTCGACTACGTTGTTCTATTGACTAAGAGATTCCTGTGTGGTAAGACGTGTTGTATAAGACTGAAATATATTGGAGAAAACGAATCTAAGTGAATCGTTAATTAATAAACCCAAAACCATATTAAATAACAAATTTTGCCAGGGAAAAGAGTAATTAACGAATAATCGTAAAATTAGGGGGGAAAGTATGTCTGTCCTTGTCGCATACTATCGCGCTCTTTGTCTACGAGAAATGCTGCCATCTATTCCAGGAGTATAGTCGCAGAGTATAGAAAGCAGACGGTCTACCGCACGCGTCAGACGCTCATAGCGAATCACGTCTTATCTTTTATTATCATATATGTTATCTCATTATCCCATCTTAATGTTTTCAATAAATCTTTTAGCATTTTATACAAATTCCGAACTATATTCCTCTGTAATTAACGAATTTTAGAATATTGTTAAAAAATAACGTAGATCCTACGATGTCTTCTTCGTACTTTGATTTTCGAATGATTGAAATCCCTTGCAAGTGGCAATCGAATTACGATTATCATTATCAGTGCGTTGTATTTTTCCAACAAAATTTAGGATACGACTAGATGGAGCTATAAATAATAAACAAAATTCCTATGAATTTCATTTGGACGTTTGCACTAGCATTTATTTAAAAATGTCAGTTAAGAAAAATTGATTTTACGCGAATGGAGAATTTCTGATAAGCTGCTCGTAAAATTTTGAATCGGTTCGACTAGTGTTCCATTATACTTGAGAATACTTGTTTTATTTAAAAAAAAAAAAAAATTGTGCAGTATTCATGGAGGGCAAATTCCATGCTCGATATACTTGAACGGGAATAGCCGTCAAATACATCGATAAATCGAGCTACCGATACTGATATTAAGCTTAGCTTCTTAATTATATAAATGGTTCCGAAAAATAATGTAACAATTCTAAACATACGTTATTAGCATGCGTCTGTAATTTCATTTCCGAAACAGACAACTTTTTTCGATTTGCTGTTTTAATTCCAGTTATTATTAGTGTTGCAATGCCACTTTATGTGATATCGATTTTACGTCGATAACAGTGAAATTTACATGAAAATAGGAAGAAAAAGCATTATATAAATCGTGAAAGTTCCATATTCACATAGGTCTTCGATAATACGCATTTAAAACATCCATCTCTATTTCGTAATTGAATCCAATAGTCCTGTGTAATACCGACGTAACTTTCTCAGCGATAAATTATTCCATAAGCAATCTGATTCTTCGTCCGAAGGGATCACACGTTTCATGTGTCTTACGTACTTCTCGTACGGACATATTTCACCACAATTAGGAATCGCATAAGTGAATAATTTTTCTTCAACGCCACTCCAGTGTAACATCTATCGGCAAAAATTTATAGCGTTAGATCTTATATATATGTTACAGAAAAGGTTAAATAATTTGAATAATTAATTTCATCAGTCTCGAAGGAAATCTTCGTTTTGCATAATTTAATAAAACGTACTCTAACAAATTGCTTGCCGGCACAATTTCGTAATTTTTCGACTATAATTGCCGATCCAAACAAAGGCATTTCAGGTTTAGTTAAATCGTGTGCTTTGGCAAAAGCTGCAACATTTATTTCATGCCCACTATATACGTAAATTTTTGGAGAACTGCTAGTTTTCTTGGCATCCATGTTTTTTATAAATTCCTTTACAAGGAAACCTCCATTGAGTCGTTTCATTAATGTGTTACGAGATTGAATATCGTACTCTAATTTAACAAGTGAGTCCATTTTGCGTTGCACATCTTTAGTTGCCCATTCTGGGAGAGTAATGTTCATACTTTCCTGTAATATTAAAATTCTGCTTTTCATCGTTATTACAACAGTCAAATTATAATTACAAATGAATTTCATTGTATAATATTATTCTACGTATTTATCATTTTGCACGAAATGAAATGAATTTATTTATTTATTCGTTAATTTACCTTTAATGAATTTTATATGAAATATATTATACGAAATTAATTGCCATTTTGTAAAAACGTGAAACATATTATGCAGTAAAATTGGATGTTTTTTTATTTTGAAATTTATTTTGCTACACAAAACGAAATGAATTTTCCAAACTACTTTTAATGTTTAATAGATGGGATTTGATAGGCTGTTGACGGACCATGACAAAGGTTGGAATTTCGAGGCACAGGCTGCCGTGGTAACAAAAAAAAAATAAAATTGGTTGGAATTCGATTGGATTTTTTATACAGACACCTTGTATGTCTCGATACAATACACTCCCTCCGTGTGACCATGGACTAGGTAGGAAAGCGGTTCTTGGAAAAAGTGTGCGATCACTGATCAATCGATACGATTGTATGTATTACCGACGTGCCAATTAGCGTGACATGTCGGTATAATTAGCACGTCGATAATAGTTGAAGAGCGACCGCGCTTAGCAATCGCCCAAGTGCTTGCCGTCTAATATTCTTCTTGCAATATGCAAGATCTTTTACAGTCTACGACATCGAATGTTATAGTTTTCTTGTCTTGGTTCGTTGGATGTCAGAATCACAATTGATTTTTTTTAGTAAGTATTAAACAGAATGCGAAAGATGAACTTCTTTTACTCTTCAGTTTTGATATATTTCTAAACATTTTGTATTTTTCACTCTCGGTTAAGCTTGAAGTGCTCGGTAGGTACTTCGCTAATATCGATTTTGTAAATATCAATGTTTTACCGATTAACAAGACCATTATTCTAATAACTATTTACTTTCCTCTATATATTTAAAATATTCAATTCTTCAACACTTTCCACACTTTCTAATTATTAACAAACTAGATTTAATGTTGAGAAACGTTAAGTTGGTATGATCGCTAGTTCCTACAAGCTAAGTTGGTACGACTTCTAACGACGCTCTTTTGTCCTAGGAGTCGACCACGTGTTAATTATCTAAGTGTATCCTGTGTGTTCAGATGGCTGTATATGGTGGTGAAATATAGAACGTAAAAATTGAATCTGCGTGAATCAATTAAATATCAACCCCAAACCCATATTTAATAACATTTCATACGTTAAATAACATCGTTGCATCGCAATTTGCTTCAAAATCGCACTGTTTGCCAGACCAACAAAACTTTTGCTCTCAAGGCTATATTACTGGTATCATTCCGACAATTGGAGTAGGGCGGTATACACGTATCGCGTACGCGCCAGAGAGACAGATTCGTGATGTCGCAAGGATAGCTGCCGAAGATTCGCATTCCTACACCCCTCAAACGTCAGCAGAGTTTTTATTTAATTATTTCCGGTTTAGCGATGTTTTTTTTTATGCAATGCTTACAAAAGTTGGACCTGCATTTCTCAAATGATAAAGTTGAGAGTCTCGAAGCTTTTACGGTGTGGATTGTCACTACATATTTACGCTGTTACGCTTAACAATGCTTCGTGTAACATGAAACAAGAAATCTAACGTTTCGCCGGTATTACAGTTGATGATACTATACATGTATAATATATGTGGTATGAGTGCGACAGCCTGGTGAAGCCAGCTGTGATACTAATGAAATTGTGTTTGTATCAGTGCTAAGTGTAACAATGTGAATAACAAAGCGATCAAGTTATTAGGAAAAGCGATCATAAATATATCTATGCGGACGATGTAAAATGAAGCGAAACGCCGAAACTAAAAGTAAAATAAAAGGATTTAAGACAAACCTGTGTTGTCAAGAAGTGGTGCAGCTTGTAAGTCGAAAAGATTGGATCCAAGATCATGTCTGATCCGGTGTAATTTGCAAGATACTGGAAAAGTTTTTCGTTCTTCGATATTGTTGCACGAACCGAAGATGAAACTTTAGTCTTGATATATTCCTTTATGTATCTAAAAGAAACACAGTTTTACCTATTGTAATTAGAACTAAATAAAAGGTGCAAAAAGACATCTAGAATACGTAGCACTAGCTTCATAAAGATTGAAAACGTACCAGGAAACTAAACTATCGAATAATTTATTATTTGTTTTACATACGAGTTACGTTTCTTATTCTTACTAAAATAATAGATTTAAAAATGACTTAACAAGTTTCAATGACCATGTAGTCCGTCTATAAGTAAAAGAGAAAAATTGTCCCTTTTCATCGATGCGATACTATAACCATTGAATTGAATTGAATTCCTGAATTTTGCTTATTTATTATGATTTCCGTTTTGATTATAGCAGACTATATATGATTAGCTTGTTAGAAAAATGACACATCTAAAAAATGGTCAGATCTGACATGTTTGTAGAAAACTTTTAGAAAGAAGATACTGTTACAGAGATGTTATAATTTTTCGATAAATTGTTTCCAATAATTATTTAGCAAGAATAAAAACAATATTTTATTAGAATCCTTTATTAGAATCCAGAACGTCAAAACTATTATCTAAGTTATAAAAGAATTATTATTAAACAGTTGAGTTATTAATAATTTCGTACTTGAAAATTTCTGTTGTAAATTGATTTCCTGAAAAAGTTACTTTTCCCGATAATGCCAGTTTTCTAGTAAATCGATTATGCATACACGATATATATAGGTAACTGCCGGCCATAAGTTTCAGAGCACATGCTGATATTTAATACAAATTGTGCGCTTTACACTGTTTTTATGAAATATTTTATTATAAATCCGTTATTCCATTCGCACTGTACGTATTTTATGATATATGATAATACATAAAGTAAAATTTATTAGAGTTTTCCAATGAATAATTAATTAATAATTAAATAATTAATTGAACAAATAATTGAATAAATAAATAAATGTAAGAAGTAAGTGACTGAATATTGTTGGCCAGCAGTGCACGTATACAGCGTGTATGCCACGTATATTTATAGTGCTTTATTTTTGGTTGAACAATTGATACGATTTCGTCGATTTTATATGTCGTAAACGTTAATAGTGGTATTTTTCATAAATATTATAACAGTCAAATGCATAATCCTGTATTGTGGCAAATACAATGAATAACGATGTATTTAAATTGATTTATACACTTACGCTGGACAAAGCGTTGGAAACATTAGATTGTCTAGAATCAATGGTACGTAATGCGTTGCTATTGGAGATAACTGTAAGTGGCCCATTTCGTTCAACGTTGGTGGATACAGACCGGCCAGAACTAATTGCAGAGACATTTTTGTTCGATCAATATCCGAACTGTAGGCATAAACGCTACCATATTTATGATGATCACCAAGAAATGCACGATACCGTTTTCTCAATATCGCACCAAGACGAAATTCTCTTATTTTCCCAGCCTAAACGAGAACAAACATATGTTATATCGTAGACCTTTATGCTAGGGCTAATTTTATTTCCGTTTTATATTGGATAATGTTTGTTTTATATCTTCGATATTCTTTACCATTTACCCTGCGGGGGCATTCGATAAATCATTATAACGGAGTTTCACAGGTACAACACGTTGATGCTTCTGCGATAGAAAGTATCTTTGCAAGAGTTTTAAGTTTTAAGTTAAGTTTTAAGTAATATATATATATATATATATATATATATAGTTAATATAATTATACCTTTATAATAAGGTGATAAGTGAGAAGGAAACACATAATGTATATAATATATACGACATAGCAATAAATCGCGAGACTCTTAAGAGAAGATTCCACTCGTTGAAATGATTTTCCGCAAGAAACAGAAATACTTTTCCAGTACTTTGCTGTACATTACGTACGGCTAAAGTTGAATCGAAATTACAGTATCTAAATTAGTTTCCAGAAATTGTACCTTACGTAGATAAAGAAAAAGCATAAAAATAAAAAATCTATATTACTATATTTCATCGGAAAAGTCACTTTATGAATTATTAGAATATAATAAATGTACTTACCTCGGTTAACTGACCGTAACCAAGCGAGTTGTAAATAGGATTATAGGCTAAATTTTTATATAATTCTGATTTAGTTGGTGTTCGATCGCCATGTCTAAACACCTGCAAATTTTGTAAAAAAGATTATTGAAACGAATACTAAATGTGTTAATGTAAAACATCTGTATATATCAATTTGTTTGTATATCCAAATATTTTTTTATGAAAATTATAATTCCTGATGTATTATAAGTCTTCAACACTTTTCAAGCGCATTTCGAATCAGCCAGTATTTTGTCAACTTTCTTATTGCATATTACAGATATATTTCATATTTCTATTCACAACATTAATTAATTAAAGTACTTTTACAATACTTGGCAAGAAGTTATCGATCAGGCACTTCGTGCATATAAAGTGATGAGAAAATAAGGGAGACCTCGTATAAAGTAAATAACAGTAAAATATCACAAACTTATTATGCAAGAGAAGCAAGAGGAAGAACATAATATTATACGGAAATCCTAGAAAGAAATTCCAATCAGATTCGTTAATTCTAATTTCTGATTTCTATAAGTAACATCCACTTCTTCGCGTAACATTTTGTTTCTTCTCTTGCTTCTCTTTCGTAATAAATCGAATTTTCTGTTATTTTGTTGTTATTTACTTTATATTAATTTAATTTAATTTGTTGCTGTACGATATATAATGCAATCGAGACATTTTGATGTGTAGGAACGGTCCGGAAAAAGCTAGGATAGGCATGTAGGCTTATAGAAGAAATTTGTTTACTTATTGAAGTTCTATTACAGACTAATGGTAGAGGAAATGGTTGAAGTTGGACAAATTACTGGAGGATTAGACAAAATTGCTTCCGAATTTTGCTCGAATTTTCTCACTTGCCATTTTTTCGAGAACAAGGGGGGGGGGGTGGAGAGAATAAGTAGAAGAGGTGAGTACATGTTTCGAAGAAGGAGAATGTTCTCTACGTATAGGTCTCATCGGATAGCGACAGGTTCTGAGGTGACGGCGCTTGACTTTTGAGTGTCCGACTAACGATTCGCAGGCATAATAAAGCGCGCTGACATTTAAAGAAGGGGGTAAAAAAGGCATGCTGATTTCAAAGCATTTCGCATCATTTCCTTTTTATTACCCTCTACAAGACCGTAATAAAACCTGTCTGTACCTACGGAATCCAACTATGGAGAACAGCAAATAATTCCAACATCGAAATACTTGAACGCTTCCAATCGAAAACGCTAAGATCCTTAATAGATGCACCGTGGTATGTTACCAACGGAACGATTCATCACGACCTCGAAATACCCACAGTCAAAGAGGAAATAGCAAAATACAGCGACAGATATAGCTAACTTATTAGAAATATTTAGCCATGTCACTGCGCCACGCCAGAAAAAATTACTGAAAATTCTCAATGCGAGAATTGATTGTAATTTCAATAAAGAAAATAAAAAAAAATTTCCTTTTTGCTTGTTTCTAAACTGTTGTCGATCACTTAAACTATTTTTGAAAACTCGATGGTATTATAATTGTATTGTTGCGCTACATCATTAACTATACACGATAATATTCCATAATTTTAAAACATAAATGTTTGGAGAAAATTTTATATTACTGTGTCTGGTCGGAAACTTTTTGTCAGGGATTGTATAGTGGATCACACAATTTTTTACCGATCATACTATATGTACATTCGTCATGTACGAGAAATGACGTATGCAATATTCTTTGTTGTTTCGATAAAGATATCTCCTTTCCCATTCTTTTTCTCTTTTATTTTTTCTTTTTTTAATTCAAAATTCAGTGATTTTAGCATTCTTTGTATAGTTCGAACTGAGTAAGGAAGTTTCAACTTTTTGCGGTACTTTGTCATAGTTATTCTCCCATTTCTCGACTTTAAACATCTTACTCCTTTTTTCAATAAAACCCCTTTTCAAGTCAATAAAAATATTCTCTTTGCCTAATATCTATTTTTGACCATGTATTTAACGAAGCACACAGGTATTCTTGAACTGTTTGAAACTTTTCCGAAATTTTTATGAAGCTGATAGAGCTCAGAAGTTTGTTTAATCATTTCAGTTGAACACATTTTTACTGGCAAAAGGAAACTATAACATGTGTATATTGTAATAAAGCGATAAGATATGATTATTGTGAAAACATATTTTCATAATTTACGCAAAGTCGATTAGCTTATCGGCAAGATGTGTCGTTTTGAATCGTCATTTGTTTACTGATTCTTAAATTTCAGACGATATGTCATCTTTTGTTGATCAACGACCTATAATTTACAATTAAATTGTAACAAATACTATCTATATGACAAATGTTACACTGTTTACATATTTTCCGCCAATTTTTCACGTGATCGACCGACGAGAAACAGTGTCGGCCATTATAAGTATTATACATATTTGAATTACACGCGTTTTGAACGTATTGAACACGTATTTTCTTTTACTTTCTAACAATTTGTTAGGAAATACCTATTTATACAGATAACAATAGTAAAACAATTGTAAAGAATTTACAAGAAATCTGTTTTATTGTAACATGGTAGTATAGGTTTTGCGATTGATTCTTTACCAATTGCATTTATTCGTGATGGCTTGAATCGAATTTTATAAAATAGACGGTTCTACATTATTTTACTTGTAGCAATAAAAAATTATTTATTTATTACTTTTCTTTTAGTATTATCATTGATTAAGTACGCGATAGACCACACATTCGATGCTTTGGTTTGGGGGTCACCCGATTTCCTTATCATTTTCGATACTCGTGTATTGTGACTTGCGTTGAGACAATGGAATAACCAATAACATATAGAACCACATATCGTGTATCGATAATTTCTTCAACCGTCTTATGATACAAGTGATTGGAACGGTAGTTTCCTGCATTATCCATTGCTGTATTATATTATGAACTGCTTAAATCATTCTTTATTTGTAACGCTATTAACTAAATGAATATGATATTTTCCGCTCTTATTCACGAAATTTTAAACCTTTTAATTATAATTTCTTAAATGCAAAGAGCTACTTTTAATGTTCGAAACAACATAGAAATCAACTTTTCGTTTCACAATTTTCTAACGAAAACATGTCTGAAAATTTGAAACAATATTTTTTTCTTATTTGAATATTATTTTCATTTTCAATATTATCTTAATTTTGTGACTTATCAAGCTGTTTTCTTTGGCATTGATCAATTTATTCAATACATCAATGTACCTATAGTATAATCTATATATAGTAAATATATAGTATGGTATAATAGTTATATATAAAATCTTTTACTTAAATTGAAATAAGATGCGGACAATTTACTTGTTGCAGTTTCTACTATTATATAGAATACAAATCTTATATCTTTTAACATTTATCGCAAAATTACGTGTTATTACATGTATGTTTTGTAAATAGCACTACTTTGCGACTGATATCTTGTTACACTTAAGTAATAAATGGTATAACGTATAAATGGCATGCTATAAACTATGCAATCAATGTAAATATTGCCTTCAATTGTTGCGAATCTTATTTATGAAACAGAACTTGTTTCTATTTATTTATTATGATAAAAATTAATTATGTGTAAACATGGCGCGCATATTCAACGTCCATTCTTATTGGAGCTATTGAATTTGTTTCGTATTAAATTTAATTCTGAGAAATAAATTTAATACGTTGAAATAATAGTTGAAAGGTTATTAATAAATCGAAAAATCAAAAGATACTTTATTCTAAATACCTAAATTTACTAATATTCGGGTGTTGCAATAGAGACACGAAACAAATTTCGTTAGAAGATACAGCACTATAAAAGTTAAAAGTTTAGAAGTATATTAAACAAAATTGGAAATTTTTGGTATATTACTGCGTAAACTACATATATATCGGTGAGTTAGTTACATTAAAAATTGGAATTTTCAGAATTTAATATTTTGAGAGTAAAATTAAAAAATGCTAAAACAAATATATACACACATATGTTTCATGATTACAGATTATTGCGTTACAGTTATTTTATAAAACATCTCGCAACTGAATTTTAATTAATTATAAAATGTTCAGCTACTTACAACTTGCACCAACTCCACTTCATAATCTTCTTTCTTCGACTTTGTTGACTGCAGGATCAAAAAGAACCAAAATAATTGTACGCATACTTTTAGACGAATCATGTTTTGTATGATACAGAGATAACTGGTAAAATGACGTTGATAACAATTAAGGAAGAATATTAGTTTGTTTTTATATATAAAAAATAGGATGGGACAGAATGCTGAGCGGAAGATACTATCTATTTGCCACGAACGCTATCAAATTTATAGTCTATTGCTCCAGGCAACCAATTGTTCAAATAAATGGAAGAGGGAGATAAATCGTCGCAATCTGATAAATTAACATGACATACTTAACCAATTATGAGAGCAAAATTACTTCCGTATCTCGAGTGGAGGCATTTCTGATTGCACTCCGTTTGAAAAATTTGATAATTACATAGATAAATGAACACATCATACATCGCAATATTAATTACAAAATCTGATCAAACAGTTTGGTAAATAGATGAACAGATATTCGTCTTTACTCGTAACACTCATACAATTAGTTTACAGGATGTCCATGGTTTACATTAATACTGAAAATAATTTTTTGTTGATAATATAACTAATCCTATAAAATGTATTTGCTGATTCTAAAATCCCACGCTGAAACATAAATATATTTCAAATAAATAAATAATTGTTGTAGAGTTTATAGTTTTTAGAATTTATTGAGTTGAATATATTCCGCAGAACTTTTTTCGAAACATATTTCTTGGAATTTTTCCTATATAATTTGTTTGCTAATGATATTAATGGTTTGTTAATCCAGATGTCTGTCTTTATCTGCATACAATGTGGTGTGATTCATTACTGTCTCGATGTTTCACTTAACATTGAATAGTGAAATATTACCGCTCGCTTTTATGAAAACAAAAACGATTGACCAATATCTTGTCGTACCTGTCTCTTTCAAATACATTATCCTTATCGGTAAGAGAAACAATCTATTATCATTAATATCTATCTAATAATACCTATCTATAACTATTTATCACATACAGTATCGTGCATTAAATTAACGGTAAGTCAATGTGAATTTATAGACAGATAGAATACACTGTATCACGAAACCGGCGATATATTATATATAGTAGAACAAATTTTTGTTTGGATTATGCACATGCAATATAAGCGCCATCTTTTCATTCGGTTTGTTCTTTTAAAATAATAAAAATGTATGTTTGGCCTTCTTAATCTCGAGGTTTCGGTCGTCGAATAGAAATGAAACGCAAATTTTCCAATATTTCTTTCTTCTGAGCCCCTATCAGATCATTGATCGTTAGTTTAAGACGATCGGTCTAACAAAGAAACAAATTAGTTTTGACATTACTTCGACGCTGTGGTGCAAAAATATCAAGATCAATTCATTTAAATTTTCAGTGTTATCGAGTGGAAGGGGACAATTTGTAATATTGCGGAAGCAATGTAAGACATTTGCTAAGATAGCAACATTTATCAATAGGTCGGAAACAATTTGCACGTCGGCCAGGTGCGGCGTCTTGTGCACCTCGTTGCACGATATGGTTTAATCTAGTACGACAAAGCTCGTGAAAGCTCGTAACATCATAGATGAAAATAAATAGTATACATTAACAGAACATTGTGTTATATGATGTATGATACATACGATAAAGTATGAACTGTAGTTGTGTGGCGCAATACGATATAACCTTCCGCACAATATCATTGAAAGAAATTTAATTACTTATTATTGCTAAATAAATAAACACAAAATAATAAGAATGAGGAGAGGGGGAAAGAGAGAGAGGATATAAATAAATAAACTATAAATATAATTACTTGTAACCTAACTGGATTATATATACATAAAACATAGTAAATTAATTGCTTCTAATAACAGTAATAAGATAACAAAAATATGTATGAGTATCAACTTCTTTCCTCCTTTTTTCTTTGTCAACGCTTCGGCTAGCCAGGATTACCCAGCCACCAATATTTGTGCAGAACGGAGACTAGACCAATAATTATTTTTACTATAAGTAATTTCTTTACCATAGGATTTTCTAAATACGTGATAAATAATTGGTAAATTATCTTTATCTTGAATCGAACTTAATGAATCAATGTAGATTGTAAATAGTAAACAGTAGATATTGGCTTGTAACAAAGTAATTTGGTTCGAAGTAGCAGGCGTAGAATAAGCAGTTATTTTCGTACAAAGGCTTTCATAAATGTCTTTTCAAGTCGGAATTTCGAAATTCAAAACATATTTTTATATTTTAGGTAGATTCAATTGTCCTGCGTAATACAGGCGTAACATTTCCTTTGATGTACTATTCCATAAGCAATCTGATTCTTCTTTCGAAGGGATAACGTGTTGCATAAGTGTTACGTACTGCTCATATGGACATATTTCACCACATTTAGGAATCGTATAAGTGATCAACTCTTCCGTAACGCCACTCCAGTGTAATATCTGTCAACGAAATTTATAAGATTAGATTTTACATGAACCGTACACGACAAACATTATTTAAGAACAAACACTGGAACTCGAACGGCGCACGACGTTGTATAGAGGGTGACAAGGAGTAAGTGGCCAAATTTTGGTACGGTATCCCGCTGTTTCTACGAATGTTTCTACGAAGAAAATGTTGTATAAACAATAGTTGAGAAACTCTTCCTTTCCGCGATATACACACTAGAGTAATTGTCAGAGGTAGAATTTCAAATATTGTCGTCATTTCTTTCGCTAGAAGTAAACGTGTTAGGGCAAGCTTTTTTACGTTGATATTGAAGGCAGCGTGTTTTATGGTAGATCAGTGGGTATCTAAGCGTGTCATAATGTCATAGTGAAGAGACAAGTACTATCAGAATGATTTATCCTGCTATCGAATGGGCATATATTCAGTTTGGAAGTATCGTAGGCTTAGGGAAACTGCATCTTTTTCGTCTGCTACAATTAACCGAAGGAGAACAACTAAAGTTGGAGATCAGATACTTAAACGCGTCGAAGTGAATCCAAAACTCGGTAGAAAACAAAGATAGCGTTAGTTTTCATGCAAAGTGTTTTTCGTGACACAATACGGCAAATTTTGTGAGAGAATATCACAATATCCTTGTCAGATTCAGCAATAATTATAATGTGAACGGTCTTCAAATATGTCGTTAAGGTGAACATTCTGAAGATCCTTTCCTTATTCGTGTTACATTCGCTTGGTTTTAGTTTCGAAGATATCAGCAAAAGTTTCTGTTTCGGCGACGGTATGATTTTGATAATCGAATGGTCTCTGTTTTCAATACCATGATTGAAGTGTTTCCAATTTCGAATAACGGTAATATAACATGAAGCTTAATATCAATTGTACCTGTCTTATTGTTTAATACCTTAACTTATTTCACAGTAGCTTCGCAACGCGACGGCTGAATAATTATCTAACCCATTGATTCTTCTCTCTTGCGTGAGTTGAAAAGAATTATTGAAAATGAGACGAGTTCGTTTATATAAAAATGAGGAGACCCTGTCTATGACAGAATAAGCAGTAATCGTAACATAAATCGAACTAAAGCTTTTTGCGAATATCTCGGAAACTGAAACTGAACGACTGCAACACGTATAGGGAGAAACTGTTCGGTATGTTGAGCTCGACAAAATATTTTAAGGCCACTGAGGTCGGTAAAGTCAAGTCCACTTTGCAAATATTTACCTATACATGCGAGGACAAGAACTTCTGCCACCGGATTATAAACTACGAGTGATATTTTGTCAATGATATGTACCTGTAAAAATGAATTTGTACTCCGTATTCAAGACGCTACTGTCAATTTTCATAACCGACATCTATATGGATGAATGCACATCCATACGCCATTACCAAAAGTGTCTATATCCCGGAAAGGAAGAGTTTTCGGAGTTATATTTACCTGATCTTCTCTTATCCTTAGGAACAATAGAATACGGTAGCAAAGTTTGACCATCTATTTCTTTGTCACCATGTACAGTTAATTTCAACACATTTCAAGCAAACTTTTATTTTATATAGTTTAACAAAATGTACCTTAACAAATTTTTGACCAATGCTGTTTCGTAATGTTTCAACCATAATTGCAGATCCAAAACTGGGGATTTCAGGTTCAATTAAATCGTGTGCTCTGGCGAAAGCTGCGATGTTTATTTCATGCCCACTATATACATAAATCTTCGGAGACCTTATATCTTTCTTCGTATCCATGTTTTTAATGAATTCCTTTAGAAGAAAACCTCCATTTAGTCGCTTCAGTAACGTGTTATAAGATTGAATATCATACTCCAATTTTACAAGTGGCATCATTTTCCTTTGTACATCTTCGGTTGCCCATTTCGGGAGGGTAATGTTCATACTTTTCTGTAATTCAAAAATTTTCAGTAATCGGAACCTGTTCGTTACCATTCATACGACAATGGAATTATAATTATAAAAATGCAATGAAGTCTATTGTACATTTATACTGCGTGATTAATTATTTTCTACAAAATTGAATGAAATGTGCCATACGAAGACAATTAACAGATTGTAAAAACGTAAAATATATTATGCAGTAAAATTGTATGTGTTGTTATGGTAAAATGTAATTTTCTACGAGAAAAAAATAAATTTTTCAGATTCTTTTCTCCGAGTAGCTAAGTTTAATACTTAATCTGCGCATTTTGTTACAATATGTAAGATCATTAACGATATCGAACATTATAATCTTCGTTTCTTGCTGGATGACGGAATCACTGCATAAACCCTCCATCGAACATTTGCATTCCTGCCTCTAAAAAATTTCGTCGAACATTACAGACAAAGAAAGACTGAAACGCAATTCTTTTTCCCTTTCGGTTTCGTCATATTTTGATTCGTAGAAACAGCTCTTAAATCTTTTACCATCTGTTGCCGGACGTCTTTACTTTTCACTCCAAATTGAGTATTCGAGGTACTTCAAAATTTGCTTTAAAAGTATTCAAAGTTTCTATTCCTAACGTACTCGATTTTCTAATGTTTTTCATATTATCTAGTTATTAATAAGCTAGAATTGAAAGAAAGTGTTTTGTGAGCTATCAAAGCTTTTGTTCTAAAAATATCTGTATATTGTTTAGGATAGAAGATATAGTAAACTAATTCCCCACTTGGAAATATTATAAATTCATTGAACTGTTATTTATCGGACTAATCGAGATCGTTGATTTACTATTATTATTATTATTATTATTATTAATGTGAAAATATTAGAAAATTAAATTGTATTCTGTAAGGACATCTAATATTCACCAGATCATCAAGGTAACACCAATATTACTGCAGAATAAAACGTGGAAAAACGTTTTTACGTAAGAACTATGCATTGCTGTAGTTTTCCATTATAAAGAAAAAAATAGTTTTTGTAATTAGAAAATGGAAGCTTCGAATTTCCAGATATTATAATTTATTACGGTTAATATTAACGTAGGATTAATATATTATTGCTAATGTATTAATATACTATAATAATTTTGTAGTTCATATATAATTAACATAGCCTATAGGATGAACATTACACGGTTTTAGTTGCCTATTTTATTTACGCCTTTTACGTGTATTTTCATATCGGTGAAATTATGAATGCGTATAATTTTTGCGTCATGGTGTAAAAATATTGTGATCGTACTTTTCAGGCGATAAAATAATTAGGAAAAATGTTCATATAAACATTTATGTGACTAATATATAATTGCAAAATTGTGAAACTGAAAAGGCATACCTGTGTCGTAAAGAGGATGTGTAGTACATAAATTGAGTAAATCGGATCTGATGTCATGTTTAAACCAGTGTGCATTGCAAGATACTGAAAAAGTTGTTTGTTCTGCGATATTTTCTTCTGAATCAAAGGTGAATTTTTCGTTTTACGATATTCATCGCGGAACCTGAAACAAATATTTTTTATACTATAATTATAATCAAATGAAAAATTCAAGAAAACATCTTGGATACATAATAATAGCTGCATCTGAAATCTGAAAGTCACATTACAATTTGTTATTTGTTCCCCATACAAAATATCCAAATAAAACAAAAAAAAAATATATATATATATATATATATATATATATATATATATTCGTATGATATTCATTCTAAGACTGATACAAGATGTCTAAGATATTTAAGACTGGGTATATAAGACATAGATTACGTATGGATATATAAGAAGGGAACTTAATTATTAAGAAGTTAAATAACAAGTAAATACGTATTGTCTTTTTGTTTAATAACATTAGATATAAATTTTAATTACAAAATATACGCACTACTAAATTCTACAACTTTCTGAATAACTTCAATTATTTTCTAATTACCTAGTTTTATAAAATCAAAATTAAGTGCCAGTTTTATGAGAAACGACTTCTTTCATAATACCTACGTTTTAAAGAATATAATATAACATTAATAATGTTAATTCTAGAAAGAAAATCATACATGAAATCTATCCCCTGCTAACAAAATTTCTTTATGGCTAATGTAGACAAAAATTTGATATACAGCAAAGATGTAATTAAACATGAGACTTCGATTTTATTAAAAACACACATCTGCCACATTCGATGACTTTCTATTATATTTAGGAAGATAGAAATGACCTTGCAATTTCATCCACCCCTTCACCAACCAAACAGTCATAATATGCATCCCTTCGTGTCAGTTATATGTATAACATTTTGTCACATTGTTTTTCTGTTCGTTGTAATATTATTTCTCCATAGGTATTATAATAAATCAATGTATAGTCCTACATTGCACAAGATGGGCACAAGAACGGGAATAACGATGTGTTCCAATTGATTTATATACTTACGCTGGACACCTCATTGGGAACAGTAAATTGTCTACAATCGTCGGCAAGTAATTCGCTGCTATTGGAGATAACAGTATTCGGCCTTCCTCGCTCAGTGTAGGAGGATACAGACCGGCCAAGACTAGCTGCAGAGACATTTTTGTTCGCTCAATGTCCGAACTGTAAGCGAAAACGCTACCATATTTATGACTACCACCCAGAAATGCACTATACCGTCTTCTCAACATTACGCCAAGACGAAATTCTCTTATTTTCCCAACCTAGATGAAAACAAACGGAATAAAGATATATTACATCGTAGGGCTTTATACTAAGGCTAATTTTACTTCTAATCCTTGCAATTTATTTAAAGAAATGCGAAGTAATGTGAGTTAATGAAAAACATAACGATTAAAGGACTTTCTGTTCTTGATCGGAGACTCTAAGTTGTATAAATATTTCCAAGTAGTAAATCGCTACCAATGTAGTTATGAGACGTACGATCAATAAAAAAACCGCCTGTTTTCGTTACGTTCAATAATATTTTGTAATCCTTTGAATCTTATCACAAATCTCTTCGATATCTAAGCTTTGCTTTAGATTAGATATGCAAGGCGATAAAATAATACAGTGGAATATTAATTTTGCATTTTCTTCAAAGTATTCATCTGCATTTCGATAATACGATAAAAATGTGTATATTGCTATACTATATTATAAATATATTACTATACTTTATTTTAAAGTCATTTTACATGTCATTAAGATATAACGTGTACTTACCTCAGTTAATTGACCATAACCAAGCGATTCGTAAATAGGATTATAGGCTAATGTAGGATATAATTCTTCTTCGCTTGGTGTTCGATCGCCATGTCTAAATACCTAAAAATTGTTAAAAAACATTATTGAAACGAGTACCAAATGTATTAGCATGAAGTATTTTTATATATTAATTTTCACTTTTATTAAAAACATGTAACTGTTCACTGTATTATGTCTGATAACAAAGAGAGGGGGAGGGGGGAGGGGGGAGAGGACACGGAAACGCATTGGACGTAAGTGAAAGGATTGAACTGCACGAATTAAAACATTTATATCTCCTAAAGATAATATTTGTTTATACGGATCAAGCACATTTCATCCGACATAACAAATGTTGATTCGCAATATTAATTGATAGTTAATAGCAGGTAACAGGTTCATATAGGAGACATATATAGGAGAATATATCCTACAAGGTGCAAGAGGAATTATCTCGGCTCGTTAATTTGTTTCGGATATAATAGACATAAAAAAAACTATAAAAGATAATACCCATCGAATTGAGATACCTTCCTACTTTCCCGAAGTCGATATAAAAATTACAATTATATTATATTGTATAGCGCAATTATTCAGACAATTTAAGATTAACACGATGTAGGTGTTTCAATCGAAACACGAGCGCAATAAATGCAAACGAGTTTCTTTGAAAGCTCATCAGAAAGAAATCGTAATGCGAAGGAAAATCATTTCAAAGTATATCAAACAGTTCAAGATTTCATTATATTACTATGTAAATCACATACAGTATGTCCGTTTTAAATGTGTACTTTTTATAAGTATCAGAAATGTAAAAAAATGAGAAAATGTTTCAGACGAAAGTTGAAAGACGAAACTTGTTTGACTTCATAGGGAAAACCTAATAGAATATTTTGATCTTTTTTTGTATTCTTATTTCCAAAGTAACTTTTTAAGATAAAACTACATATTTTTGTATACACCATTCGATTCACTTTTTAATTCTCTAGAAAAAAGCTATTAAAGTTGTTGGGCCGAAAAATGGGCAGTTTGAGAGCTATTTTATTTGAACTTTGATCTTATAAAACTTGTTGCATAAAAAACAAGGAAGGACAATGCAGTTGCTTTTATCTTTAAACGTTTAAATCTTGTAAACCAATCATTTTTCCACTTTAAGTACCTAAATACATTTTCGTAGGAGTTAAAAATTCATCGAATGGAGTATAGAAAATGTATAGTTTCGCTTGAAAAAATGATTAAGCTTTATACTTACAAAAATAAAGCATGTGTAGACATTTAGAACAGATACACTACATGTATAATGTAAATGCATGGTTGATAAGTTACATCGAAATTGGAATTCTTAGAGTAAAAAATTTGTAAGTAAAATTTAACAGTGTTAGATTAGATGTTATTATGTTAAACTTATTTTACTAAAACTTCCCGTAATTCAATTTTATCCAAAAAATGTGTTTAAGTACTCACAATTTGAAGCGACTCCAACTGATAATTTGCTTTTGTTGACTGCACGATCAGAGTTGGGAGGAAAAATATTGCTACGTATACTTTTATACGAATCATTTTTTATATGATATAGAACCAATTCTTAAAATGATGCGTAAGGAAAATTATTAGTCTGTTTTTCTGTAATAGTTGAAGAGCAGCGGTAGACTCGCTTGAGCAAAAGATACTGCCAATTTATCACAGACTCAATAAAATTTATAACTTATAACTGTAGACAATCGACGGTCCAAATAAGTGGACAAGGAGGGATAAGTCATCGCAATCTGACAACTTAATGTCTACATGCTTAACGATCTGGAGATTAAAAATGCTTCCGTATCTCAAGTGAAGCAACGTATGATTACGCTTCGAAGGAAGAATTGGATAGTTGCAGAGGTAAATGTACATGAAATGATACTAATTGTCCACATGTGCGTATAACTTTCGGCAGCCTGTTAAATTGTTTGAATTTTCTTAGCATCACTGAGAATCAGTAGAATATAGAATCTTGTTATAAGTAGAACTATACACGTCCCATTTTAAAAATTCCGTTTGATTTTTATTTTTCCAAGTGTGAATGTATTATGTAATTAAATGTGAATCATATTATAATTTTCGTTGTTGAAAGAAATATTCGTCTCGAAAGAATTAAAACTGTCGTTCGTTTAACAATACAGTAGATCAATAACGATCTGTACGGATGCACATGCTACTTGCACAATAAAGATATCGAATCGATATCGATATGAAATTAGCAACGTACGTATTATAAGAAGAAGATAATATTGAAGAAATGTTTATGTATAGTAATATAATAATATGTATAAGAATAGAAAATTTCCTCGTAGTAACGGACATAATACAAACAGAGAAAGACATTGGGTACGTAGGTGCATAGAAATCAAAGAAGGTACGAGTGAACTCCAGGTAGGAAAATAATTTAAAAAATAAAAAAAGCATCGCGTAGCAAAATAGTTTATACCGAATAAAAATGTTATGGATATGATTATATAGGAAGTCGCCGTACTGATGGTACAAATGATGTGGAAGTGATTTTACACGAGAGAAACAAGTTGCAAACATAAAATGAATTAATTTTGCTTGAGGCTCGGTGTTCGAGAAAATCAAATTTGAAAATTTGTTCGGTACATGTGAACACGGCCAATTACTGATTGAGTACGAATATACAACCAACAGAAGGTTGAAAGATAAAGAATATAAGTGAAAAATATAGAATACAATTTTTCCGTTTAAGGGCTTATTTTAAAAGTCATTATCAATTTTCGAATTTCACATCTCTTCAGAGACAATTTCGACTTATTGTTACACGCGGAATAATCTCTTGTCGATTATTCGCTCCTATCCAGTCTGGAACCAGGTAAGTTTAAGTATACTCGAAGAATCTTCAAACTCGATTGTCTCAGAAACGAAACTTGGAACGAAAAAGATTTATTCTGCATTTTCGACTTATTGTTTCATGTAGAAGCGCTTACCTCGTTTGTACCGCCAATACTGGGATACCCTGCGTAAAAGTGCGAACCACGCAAAGGGGTCAGCCGAATAAGCATAATAAAAGTGCTGCTATACCAAATTTAACTTGTAATACATCAATGGAAAGAGCTTCCTAGGAAAAGCATTTCGACAAAGTTTTAGCCGCTTACCTCTATTATTTAAGTAGTTATTGACTTAAACATAGTTTACAGCTTTACTGCTTGATGTCTCATGTTATATCTTATATCTATAAAAAATTTGATGAAAACTCTGAGATAGTATATCCATGGCGTTACGCCGCTAATACAATTTATTCTTTATCGTGTGCTTGATATATCACCTGCTAAGATACTCGGCAAAATCTTCGGTGTTCAGCGAGTAAATTCTACGATCAACGATGACAGCTATAAAGATTAGTAGGCGCTAAACAGATAAAGATTAGTTAAGATATTTAAAAATTCACCATTTAATGAAGATAAAACTATTTACAGTTGCACGTAATATTCTCATATGATATGCCCATTATAGCAATTATATAAATATAGATAAGTCAATCTTTTTTAACTAGGAAGCACCGTCTTGAAAAAACTAAACAGATTATGAGATGATAAATATAACAGGTAGCTTCTACTGTAAAATATAAATATCGTCTAACTAAATCTAAATTTAATAACTTCGATAAAAATGTGGCATTTTGAAAGCTAGCTAATTTTTTAAAAACAGGTTCTACAATTCAAAAGCCAGAAACGTGACACTATGGCTACAGTGTCTCAGATTATTTTCGTAATATCTCTTTTCATCTGGATCTTTCAAATACGTTATTCTTATCAATGAGTATAATTGATTATGACAGGTATTTATGGCAATCTATCAAATACCGTGCCATAGAACAAGTTAGTATCAAATGATTGTGTATTATTTATAGACTAAATATGTTATGTATCATGAAATTCGTGATATATTGCAATTACAACCACGTTAAAAAAATAATCAAATCTGAAAACGCAACGATTTCAATATCTGCAAATATCAGTAGATTGCAAATCAGCAATACTGCAGAAAACAGTATTATAAAATAATTAAATTCCATTAATTTATTACCATCTTACAAATCTTGATACGATCAGAAATTCTCAGTAACAATTATAACAATTATTAGTGACAATTATCTGTGGTTTGATTTCAAAATTTTGTGAATCTGTTTTCTACAATTATAGCTTCAGTTCGGGATAAAATGATATTAGATTTAATATTTTCGTTTATTTCTGAATATATTTATATTATACGTGATATGTGTGTGTGTGTGTGTGTGTGAAATGCGGTTTATAAAAGTTTTACAGGGAAAGTTATAAATAAAAGCTGTACTCTATTTCGTGAGAAGAGTCAGTTCAGGTAAACAGGTAATTGGTACGATTGATACAAAAGAGTTTGTGTTAATTGTTTATATATATATATATTGTCCTCGAGCCTAGAGGACACACGGATAATTAGCTGCACATTCTTAGCTCGAAAATTGAGGAGACCGGTGAAGAATAGTTATTGTATGCATTTTAGTATGTATTTCTTTATTATAAAATATATTTCCGCCATTATAGTTTTACCGTTAAACTGTTGTAGTGAATTATCACATCCGACAACATAAAAAATAGAGAAAGATATCCTGCGTCATACTCCGACATTACTGACATGAGATAAAACGGAATACATTGTGGCCGGAACTGCCGCACCACGTGGCATGGCAGTGATGTCTTTAAGAATTTCATCGAATTAATCTAACGAAGGACTTCAAATGATATGGGTTGGTAATTGTTCGTGCTATGTAATTAACAGCTTATTTTTCTGGTTAAGTCTCGCATTAGAAACTTAACAATTATTATTGAACATTTAATGTACCTAATAACTATACAAGTTCGTCAAGACTGATTGCGATAAATACAATATCAATCTTGCTTAATCTAGCTTAATTCTTCAGCATATATTAACAGTAGATAAAACAACGAAGTACATTTATAATAAATTTTTGTATTTAGATCCATAGATTTATATTGAACTTAAAATCTTTCTCGAAATCTAAGTGAAATATTTAAGAAAATAATTAACGAAGAAAGTTATATTTTATAATTACATGAATTATAGAAACATAGATAAAAATGTCATACGTTGGCAATAAGAAAAGTATATTTAATTTACATAAACATGAAAAAATCCAATTACATTTCCTTCTATCTATTAGATACAACTATATTATATCAAAATGCAGTAAGTTTCGTAATTGAATACAGGGTATGAATATTTATGTAGTTGTAACAACTTCAGATTCCTTATTCATGGAATTAAAGTAATATTATAAAATAACACTTGCACTTACGTTAGATTTGATAGCAAGTAAAAGATTTCTCGTTTATTTAAATATATTTTAATTAAGCAAAATAAAAGATCTAGTTGAATATCTTTTGATTATTTTTCATTTCCTTAATACATACTTACTTACTTGATTATACAAAAAGCTGGACATGTTCGTTCATTTGTTCATGATAAACATAACCAGACTGATAACCTTCTCAAGAATTATATTAAGGTATAAAATGTAAAATTTTCCTTCAATTACGGCAAACGATAAACAATTCGGGATGGTGGTGAGTAACAAGAAAATGTCGGAAACTCAGGCCATGTTTTACCCACCTTCGCTAATGCCTGCTTTTATGGGTGCTTATCCTCCGACAAAGTTGGGTCTTTCCTTGTACGAAGGTGGAAGCATTGGTTATTTCCAGAATTACAGAAACGAAACGTTATCGAAATTCTCGGTAAGCTTGTTTCCAACCTATTTAGTTAAAGCGCATGAAACGAGCGCTATTTTCCATCTCTGACTTATTAATCTCTGCGGGATGATACCTAGTGTCATTTCTAAATGTCTAACTGTCTGTTACCGTTTTATTAGTTTAACGAATGTTTATTATAACGTGATTATGTGCAATATGAACGGCGATTTATTCTCTTCAGAAAGAGAAACGCTTAAAAGTGGTATGTAATAATTTCAAGCTTCGCTTTCTTTCCCTCGTTTGTAAATATAACAATGAAAGAAATTATTCTATGTTGATATAGCAAATTCCTCTCATACATTTTATTGACCCTTAACGCTCCAAGAGTGCCTTTCAAGCACCACCGATATGCGGCGCTCTACTCCAAATGTATTTTTCGATCGTTATCGGTAATCGTTTAAAAATAAAAAATAATACTCCTCAGTCAGTTACAAGCGATCGGTAAAGGCAATCAGGTCTGAACCTGTTTTATTTTAAACCCATCTATTTTAATTATGTCGAGAAGAAGAATGAATCATCTTTGTGAGGAAACTATAGATAGTGACTATGACAATTTTGATTTTTGCATCTATAATGATGTAACTGTTGACTTAGAAAGCAGTTATAGTGACAGCAGTGATAGTGATATTCTTGCTCCAGGAAAAAGAAGAAAAATAAGAAAACTTTCATCGAGTGACGAAAGTGCAGATGATGGAGAACCACAGGAAGAGAATCTAACTAAGAGTATTTGTAACGTAAGATCTTCTGATTGGCAGGAAATTTTTAACAAAGATATCATTCCACAACGATTTTGTTACGCCACGAGGCTTATCATAGGCCATATCCCTAACCGTCGCTCGTGGTACTACAGAGTGTCGCAGACGGATCGTCTTATAGGACCGGCGAAATATATACGATGTAGCGACAAGCGCATAGTTGTCATCAAGCAGCGAGTTCTAGAAACGTCGATTCGCCTTCGGTCCGTTATTTCATCTACACAAAGAAGGTGGTATTCGTGATCATAGGCGCGAACGGTGACGTGACCCGAGCGTAGTGGGGGTCGTCTCCCAGAGAAGATAAAGAAAAAATCGAAGGGGCAATCGGTATCATTTGAGGATTCAAACGGAATGCATCGAGAGGTTCGAGCGAATAAAATACAGGTCGCTTGGTCTAACCAATACATCGAGAAATATCATAAAGTCGGATCGAATTATTGTAACAAACTAATTGTATTCATCATTAAATAATTTGTGACGTGCTCATTATAATATTAAATATTGTTAAGTGTACAAGTTTATATTAACCCTGTTAATTCAGTGTTAAACTCATTTGAGCTACCTCTGTTATCTTAATCGAAAAGATTAAGACTATCGGAATCGTAGCGAGAATTTACGCCTCTCGCTGACGCGTTTTCCTCGCGAACGCGTCTCTCCGGGAACGGTCGTAACAAATTTGAATTTTCGACTGGTACAAAAACTCCTGGTCCGCAGGTACACAATTTATGTGTGCTTATTCAGTACTTTCAATTATGTTTTACTAATGCCGAAAGAGGAAAAGAAAAAGCGTCTTGTTTGTTCACCGAAATGGAGTAATGCGGCAAAAAAAAAAAACAAACAGTTTCTACTGTGAAACCTGTGAACGCAAACCCGGTTTGCATCCCAATGAATGTTTTAAAAAATTCCATACATTACTCAATTATAATTAATATAAATATTGTAATCAAAATTATATTACTTCTGAGATGAATAAAGATTGTTTTGAATGACTTTAATATTGTTATTTACACGTCATTGTAGCATTTAAAATCTGACACTTAAAAACTTGCAAGTCGAAGTATGATGAGAATAAGTTAGAGCTGCCGGTCGATATTCACGATTAAAAGTCGCAGCGTTAAGGGTTAAAACGCTACATTCTATATTCTATACGTTTGATATTGTTTAAAGTATAAGTGTTATACGTATTTACGTGTATATTGTTTGTAGATGCTACCATACGAGTGGGGAATGCAAAAGACTCCGTATAGTCCACGACCTGATATTGTCGCAGATACAGTGCGACGCAAAATAAATCGTGAGTTAACCGTACTTTCAAATGATATTTCAACAATCGACAATACGCGTATGAAGGAAGTTGATGACCTATTTAAAGTAATACTCTAAATTTCCTTTTTTCACTTTATTTGCATATCATTTTTTCGAAGAAGACATTTCGCAATCTGTTTAACTCCTTGTTTATTTAATCATAGTTTCATTTAAAAGCCAGAAATACAGTAAGATGATAGAACTTGATCGATAATGTCGTCGGTATCGTTTCTTTAATGTTCTGCGATCGAGGAAGAATTTCGAATACGGTAAAATTGCGTCTATACGAAAGTGACAGGAAACAAGCAGTTCATATAACTGAAACGCATATACTAGAAATTAATTCGTTTTCTCTACTACTTATGAATTTAGATAAATAGAGTATATAGGTATAAACGGAGTTCTACCACAATTCTTCATTACAGTCTTTAACCACAGTACTTAATTTCTGACGTATTTATGAAATTGTGCGAGCCTAAGGTGTTTATTTGCAATACTACTTACTAGTGATTTTAACTGATTGCCTTTATATTGATTTATTTTTAATTTTAGTAATAATGACGTAAAATTATCTACAACAATGAACTCAACTGTGCTATAATCCGACATATATTCTCCAGTGGAAAGAACAAGTCTAAGTTCAGGAAAAACTTGTTTAGTTTAAATAAGATTTAGGAAAAAAGGATGAAATTAAAAATAGACAAAGATAAAAGCGGGCGGAGTAACATCTGATAGGAGACAGAATCCATTTGCATTTGCGTGAAATTACAGGGCGTGTGCGTATTTCTAAGTGTACGCGAAAGCAAAGAAGAAATCCTTGAAAATAGAATAAAAGGAAAAGGACATGAAACTGGATAGAGAAAGTTTGAGAACGATTTTTTCTTTTTTTTTTTTTTTTTTTTTTTTTGACTGGATGCTATTCGGAGTAATTAGTTAGAGCTTGCCACGGGGGGGGGGTTTAGTTTTAATTTTTATAGTTTCGAAGAAATTTTGTCGATTTTTCCGTTACTTTGTTCATCCTACGCCAACTTCAAACTCTTTACTGCTTTACCATATTCTTTGAAGCTTACGTGTTTCTATGTTTTCCTCTTTATGAAATGCGGGTACTCGTGTTTCCTCCTGCACTCCTGATTCAGTAGAACGGATCGCATTCATTATGTTGTTATTTAAACGTTCCACAGCTGCATAAATGTCTTTTGACATTTGAGAGACATTTGACATTGATAGGTTGACGGCAACTTATAACTTTGTTGCGAACAATTTGGTCGGTCTTCGATAATCGTTGAATGAATTGTTGCTACAACAGATGAGTGATCTGAAAAGAGTTCTAGAGAAGAGCCGACTTGGATATATCTTCGTATATAGATGTCCTTGATTATAAAATAGTTTAATAGATCAGGCACTTTACTCGTATCGGTTGGCCAGTATATTGGTTCGTTTGTATTGAGATAATTCAGTCTGATTTGAAGCTTTTAAACATACTCTTGCTACTTGTGATGATTCTGCTGCCCCATTGGGTACGCTTAGTATTGAACTCCCCTCTCACGATGAATTTATTATCGAAGCTAACGAAGAAATTATCAGAATCTTCTTTGGAGATAGTATACTTGGATGGACGGTAGACTGCTGACACAGTAATTGGGCTATGCGATCTTCTATCGCCACGTTCGTTGATTGAAGATAGTTCGTTTTGTATAATACGATGGAAGTTTATACTGAATCACGGTGGATTTGATAATAATTACAGTGCCAGCATGATCCCTGCTACTCGAATATCGTGTGTGACATATTTTATACTCGTTTATTTTCAAGTGTTCTTTTCTGGTAATACGCGTTTCAGACATCAGCATTATCTTTATTCCTTGATTATCTAAGAAGAATTCCAGCTCGTTTTCATACTCAACTGGACTGTTGCCGTTCCAAAGAGCTATGCGTAATGGTTCCATTTTACATTATGTGTTAGGTTGGTTGTGTTCTTAATTTCAGATTTAAGAAACCTATTCTTCTACAGTTTGCAGGGTGCTCTTTTTCACAATGAATGCGTTTTGCAGGAACTTTTAACTGATTTCGTGCACTGTGCTATAGGATGAGAGTTTGCACATTCAACGAAGCGATAATTATAATCGCAATATCTCTGTACGTGCCCATATCTTTGACATCTTTTACACCGAACCACCTGCCTTTCCTTCTGAAGTAGCTCGATTTTTACTGCAGAATTCATTAATCGGTTGATGTTGTATACAGCTTGATTGTTAGGTTTTTGTTTCAAGTCGATAAAAAAATGAGGATAGTGGATTTTTTGTTGTACCGTGGCCTATGTTGCTAATATTAATTACTCCGTTACCATATTTCCGGAGTTCAAGTTTTATTTCATTTAGGTTCATTTAGGTTAGGAAAAAATCTTTCTTGCTTAAGCTGATACGTATGAAAGTTCGCTTCTAGGTCTTCAATTAACTTTGTTAATTTCCTATAAGCATCGGGATTAAGCGGTAAAATTCTTACGACGTTGTTGTTAACTTTTAGTTTATATTTCTGTTTATTTACAACACTTGAGAGAGTATCCATTATTGCTTGTATATCGATAACATCGTCAAGTAAGATTGGTAAAGAAGAGGATCTTTTTGCGGGTCTTGTCTTGTTGACGTCTCCGATAGAATATAATAATGCGAATCTATTTGAAGTAGTAATATTCTTTTTGTTCGTTTATGATTGCGTTTCTGTTACTCTCTGCTTCTATCTTACGTTTCTTACCAATGTTGATATTGTTAGTCAGTTGGGTCGAGCTATCTCTCTGCCATAGCGATGGTAGATTGTTATGATGCAGCTTCGATCAAGAATACTCGATTGATTTCCTTGAGCCATTTGCGAGCCAGCTATTTTCGAATTCGGAATAACTAGTCGAGAGGCATTAAGTAGCTTGTGATTCAGTGATTCTACTCTCTTACAATTTAACTCAATAAAATGTAAGAGAAATTTCGTCTGTATTTCTTTTCGCGTAACAAGTTGTCAGTGCGAAAACGTACACTCACGGTGATTGTAAACTTTACGGAACACGATCATACTGTCTACATGTTCCAACAGCAGAATACGAACTCCTCTTCAATAGTATATGTTCCGAACTTGTATGAGCGTACGACACTATACGAAAATCTACATTTCTGACGCAGTTAACGATTCTGCAATGATAGAATTAAAGAGTATTTGATAAATTATTTGAATAAACATCTGATAAAACGAAAAATAAAACGAGAAATTGTTTCATCTGAAATCCAAGTAACGAAATAATCTAAAGAAAAGGCATTTGTCCGATCAAATAAACTAATTGTATGATTTTTTCAAATAACATGTAGCCAGATGAGATAATTTATTATCTTAACAGTTATTTCTAATCAAAGGATCTTGGTCTAGCATCGCTTGTAGCTACTATATCTGCCTAATAATAAACATATTACTTACAGGGAGTACAGATTCATCGCAGTCAATATAAAGATCGCACCGGTAGCTTTCATCCTTTAACTTTCTTTAAACCCGACACCTACATGTATCAGTGTGCACCAGGAATGACGACGTCATATTTCTTGAAATATCCAACGAATTATGTCAAACACAAAATGCCAATAGTTTTACCTCTCACTTATGAAAGGAGGATGCAGACACCATACATTCCAGATTTATCTCTGTCTGGGATATATAATAAATCAACTTGTATTGCTTACAAACGATAGCTTATTATACGTGTTAATGCTGCTATAAACTGCTGCAAGGTATTACTCGAAAAATAATCTAAAAGTAAATTAAAAATTGTATAAAATTAAAAGAAATCAGGTATTTAGGTAAATTATTTGAAATATAAGAAAATTTGTTATTTAGGATGAATAATTTTAGAAATTTTAAAATTTGTAGTTGTTAAACGTTGTTTTCAAATATACTCTGGTCGTGATTCTACTGCTTTAAAACAGATTTTCTTGACGATGAAATTTTTTTTACTGCCGATGGGAGTGTATGTGACTTAACTTGATCATGAATTATTTCTTGCGAGTATTATTATTTATCAAGTATGAATTTTTAAGGACAGTTAGGTAAACCACGAGCGAAACGATAGAATGAATTAGAAGAAATGTCAAGTAAATTCTTTTTAGAAAAATTATTCTTTTGGCGAAAAATAAAATAAATTTTTTAATGAGATATAGTATTGTTAACAAAAAAGAGGATAGAACTTACCCAATATTTAAGGGAGAGTGGAAAATATTTTAGTTTTAATATAAAATGATTATTTCTTGTATGTATATTTGGAGAAAATATATTTTTGTAATATAAAATAGGTATGTTTTATATTCTCGAGAAAAATATTTTTTTCTAATATTAAGCAACTCGGTTGATTTCATATTTCTAAAAAATAATTTCTACATAATATAAAACAGGTATTCCTTGTGTTACGACTGTTCGCGGAGAGACGCGGTCGCTAGGAAAACGCGTCAGCGAGAGGCGTAAATTCTCGCTACGATTCTGTTAATCGACGCCGCGAAATAGTCGTCCCCCTGTTTCGATTAAGATAACAGAGGTGGTTCAATGAATGTAACACTGTATTAACAGGTTAACACAAAAGACCGGGGCGCTCTTCCCCCCGCGAGAAGACAGGGCGGCAGAACGGCCGCGGGAAACGACACGGCCGCTGGAATGGAGGGACGACTGGGAAGTCTCGGAGGAAGAGATGTGGGAGGCGACCAGAAGAATGGCCTCCCGCGACGTGGCGCCGGGCCCGGACGGAATCTCGGGCCGCATCTGGGGGGAAGTGATGGGAGTCATGTCCCCCAGACTCCGGCGCCTATACACAAGATGCCTGAAAGAGGGAGCGTACCCCCGAGCATGGCGGACGGCGAGGCTGGTCTTGCTCCGCAAAGAGGGCCGACCGACGACCTCGCCGTCAGCGTACCGGCCGATATGCCTGTTAGACGAGGCCGGCAAACTTCTCGAGAGGATAGTCGCCACCCGCCTGGAGCAACACATGGCGGATCAGATGCCAGGCTGGCACGAAAGCCAGTACGGCTTCCGGAAGGGACGCTCAACGATTGACGCGGTCAGACACGTGCGGGCACTTGTGGAGGACATGGTTTCCCGGAACGACGTGGCGCTGGCGGTTTCCCTGGACATCGTCAACGCCTTTAACTCAATTCCATGGGACAAGATAGTGACGGCCCTGGAGCACTTCGAGGTTCCTAGCTACCTCGTCCGGCTGATCCGGGCCTACCTCGACGGCAGATGGATATGCTACACCAGCAAGGAAGGGGAGGAAAGGCGACCCGTCGAGCGTGGAGTCCCGCAGGGTTCGGTGTTGGGACCGATCCTGTGGAATATTGCGTACGACGAGGTACTGCGATGCCCGCTGCCCCCAGGCGCGGCCATGGTGTGCTATGCGGACGACACACTGGTCCTGGTCGGGGGTCGTGGCTGGCACGAGAAGCTACGCATCGGCGAAATCGCAACGGCCTGCACGACCCGTGCTGTGCGCAGGCTGGGCCTGAGGGTCTCCCCTGCGAAATCAGAAGCCATTTGGTTTTATGACAAGAGGAGACGAGGGACCCCACCGCCCGGCCTACACATAAACATGGCTGGCGAAACCGTCCGGGTGGGGTCGCAGATGAAATATCTGGGTCTCATCATCGACAGCCAGTGGACGTTCGAGCCGCACTTCGACGCCCTGATCCCGAACATCGGCGGGGCGGGAGACGCGGTGCGCCGACTCTACGAGGGCGTCGTTTGGTCCCGAGTGATGTACGGGGCCCCGGTATGGGCGGATAACCTGATGGCGAGTCGCCGCAGCACCCTGCTCCTGAGAAGGCTACACAGAGTGACCGCCACCAGAATCATTAGAGGGTACCGGACGGTGTCCCACGCGTCGGCGACCGCTCTAGCCGCGTCCCCCCCGTGGGAACTCCGGGCGCTAGCGCTCAAAAGGCGATACATCCACCGGAGAGTATGGCATCCGGGAGAAGATCAGACCAAGCAGGCGGCTCCAAACGACCCAGGAGCCGCTAAGGAGGACACGTGGGACCTGTGGCGATCCCAGCTGATCAACGAAGAAGGCGAACATCGAGGCGTGGAGGCGGTCCTCCCAAACTGGGAGGCATGGAGAAGACGCCACGGCCTCCCGCTCACATTCAGAATGACCCAGGTGCTCACCGGACACGGCGTGTTCGGCGAGTTCCTGAAGAGAATCGGGCGAGAAACGACAGACATCTGCCACCACTGCGGAGAGGACAGGGACACGGCGCAGCACACCCTGGAGCTCTGCCCAGCGTGGGAGCTGCCCCGCTACACCCTGCGGTACGCCATAGGAGAAGCACTGACCCCCCCAGCGATTGTAGAAGCGATGCTGAGAGGACCACAGGAATACGAGGCCGTCCGCCTCTTCTGCGAGCGAGTTATGCTCGCGAAGGAGCGTGCGGAAAGGGAGAGAAAGAGAAACTCTCACCCTTGTAGGATAAGACGATGGAGAAGGATGTCAGTCAGACGAGCCAGAGCCGCCCCATCGCCCCCCCAACGGACCATGACCAGAAGAAGCGACAGCGCCAGGGGCAATGACCCCCCCCTAACGCCAACCCAATAATCGGGAGGCACTAGGACTGGCTCTAACAAGAGGACGCGAGAAGGGGGTGCAACTGAAGTAATTCATACGAGGTTCCTGGAGCCCCCCTGTCATACGCGTAGGACGGTCATCGTGGAGTTTTAGTCGGTAGGAGTCCGACACTACTCTGCTGTTACGCGCCTACGCAGCAGCGGAGTGTCCATGAGGATTTCTCCACGTACAAAAAAAAAAAAAAAAAAAAGGTTAACACAAAAGAATATATTTCACAATAAGATTCTGAATGTCTTACAGGAAGTTGACTCGATAGCGTTCAATGAAATCGTTAGCTTTCTCGATGTGTATCGTTTGACTCGTCAGAAAGGACTGCTTGCCTTTAGATCGTTCCTTTGTCTTCCTTGGAAGACGACCCCCACTATGCTCGGGTCACGCCACCGCTCGCGCCTATGATCACGTATGCCGCCTTCTTGTGTGGAAAACGTAATGGATAAAAATCGACGTTTCTAGAGCTCGCTGCTTGGCGACAACTATGCGCTCGTCGATACATTGTATATGATCCGTCGGGCAGATAAGACGATCTGCCTGCGACACTGTAGGATTGCGAGCGACGGTTAGAAAATACAACATGTGGTAAGCCTCGTGGCGTAACACCTTGTACACTCGGAAAATATTTTTTTAAAATGTGAAATAAGTATTTATTTCATACTTGGAAAAAATATTCTTTTGCTAAATATTGTATGTATATTTAATTGTTAGAAAAAGATTGGATCTCTTTTTAGTAGCAGTTTAATTTACTGATTCCCCTATGAGGTTACAAGACAAGCAAATCTACAAATTTCTACAATACTTGTCTGCTTTGTTCCGCGACAAATTCTCTCTCTCTCTCTCCCTCTCTCATCCTTATACATACATACCATAAATTCCTTTGCAATGTTATATCTATTGACAATATGTGACATTTTTGTTATATTGGATTGGTGGGAAATAAATCGCTGTTTAGAACGTGCGGTTATAATGTCAATTGTCTATCATTTCTAATTATCTTTATTAGTTAGTTGTATATACGTGCATATATATCGCTGTAAATGCTATAAAGTTGAAATATGAATTTGTTTATGTATGTCTGCCTCATCTGTTGTTATATTTTGGAGAAAATTAAATAATTTCATAAGGTAGAACGCTCCGATAAATTGATAGATATTTTAAAAAAAAGAAAATGTTAAGGTAGTCTCATAAATAGTTGATAACCGTGATTATTTACTAAAAAATTAATAATAAGTAAGATTGTATATTTTGGTAATTAATTAAAAATGTAAATACCGATAGGCCATTTATTTTCCATCAATCTAATGTAATCAATACCATTATTATTCTACATATCCTTCTATGAAATGAACTCTTCTTATCAAATAAATGACAATAAGTATATGGACCTGTATATAATCAAATTTTCGTTTAGGATATCGAAAATTTCTATGTAGGAGATACGATCTGATAATTGAAACATTAATTATATCGCTAAGGTTACAAAATCGATAATTATGCGTATTTAAAAGCATACCCCCGACAGTGCTATAAATTTGTATTACCACGTACAATAATATAATAGTAACCATGAATAGTAACATTTTTCAGTTGTAAAGCAACATGCAATTGAACATATTATGTGAAATTCATTGCAAAGCACATCTATGCGTGTCTTTTTCCTTACGAAATGGTCGATAATTCCATTCCAATGGAATTAATTTGTGAAAATGCCTTTTTGAGAAAATCATATAATTATTACTTAATTATGTAATGATATGCATGCACATGAATTTGGAGTACAAAGTCGTACATTTGCTCCAATATGCATATCAAAGTTACAGAAATAATTACCATAATATGAGCATAATTAAACATTAAAATGAAAGGAGAATGTTGACGAGAATTCTGCAATTCTCGAAGCGAAACGTATAAATTCTTCGAAGGAAATGCTTCCCTGTTGAGTGAACACCATCTCTTGAAGTATCTAATGAAGTTGAAAAAGGAACGTTAGTAAGAAAGCTTATATTATATATAGAATCTTTGCATACAAAATATTCTTTTATCGTAATAGATTTTAAAGAGAATCTATATGTACATTCATATTTCTATTTCAAGAAACATTACTTGTAACCTTAAAGTAACTTTTACAATTATTTTATTTTCGGCTGTGTAATTGGATCAAATCGGATTTCAAGTTTACATATGTTTGCAGTTCGATACACGTAGTTAAGTATAATAAACGTTTTTAGAATTTGATGTTATGTTATTCTCGGGGAAAAATAGTCTAGAAAATAAAAAATTTTATATTACGATTTTGAATCCGACCATTACTTTATTTACTTATTCATTGTGTTGCCTTAGCGGCAGTAAGACTTCCTTTTTACAGAAAATAATTCCAGTATAATTTGTAACAACGAAACATTAATCGTAGTGTAGTGTAGTGTACTGTTAAAATATTACATGCAGCAATAAAGTAGTAAAATAAAAAAAACTCATAAATGGAATTTCCTTGCTATACTTTAGAAGAGAAATAAGAATATACTTTATATTAGTATATAAAGTATACTTCCACTTTCTATGTTTCAGAAAGAAGTTAAAAAACATATTGCGCATAATGAATACAAACGTGCGATATATGATACAATAATTAGTACATAATTCAACTCTTTCGAAGGACATATCTAGGAAATTAATCAAATGTTTTTTATTGCTGTAATACTCTACGTTGTCGGTTTTACGAAATAATGCAAATCGCCGATCGCTTCAAACTGGAAATTAGTAATTTATTACAATTTTCTTATTTTCAGTTAAGTAGAATAGTGTATTGACAAATTTTATTTAAAAAGAGGTACGGTTTAATGGATTTCCGCTCAATCAATGCCACGTACGTTTAAAATCAATCTTTATCAAGCTGACAAATTAATAGAGACCTGTATTTTGAATAGATACCGAAGTTTATTTGAAAGGCAAGATTATGAAATTGATCTCATAAATTATCTAAATAGATTATTAGGATTTCATATTTTACGTCCAAAAATAACTATACGAAGCAATTGCATAATTTATTGACATATTTAAAAATAACCATGTCAATATTAATAGCATCAATGAATTTTTTGTAGTATATTTTTTATGACTAGAATTTTGAATTAGTGACTTTTATTGCTAGAATTTCTACTTGTAGGATTTTCTCAAATAGCATTTGTGTTTGCTGCTCCGTTTTCCTTCTAAAAAAGAAAAAAAGAAATTGCGATATTAAAACTAATAAATTTTACACGATTTGACTTTCGAACGGTTCAAGTACCGTGTGGGAGAAGTTGCTTGATCAGGAAGCTATAGAGCTAAGCTTCGCTCGGATAACGTAAAAGCTGACCAACAAATGAAAAGTTACGGTACATCGTATATTACAATATTGCCAAGCAGAGAACGCATATGGACCTCCACCCATGTTGAGAAACTGTTATTTATGCGTGCAACGAAAGGGACAGGGTATGGTTTCTGATACGCATCTTACCTGTGAAGCTACAGCTTTAGAGATAGTGGCGCGAATTCGCCGCACGCGACTTGCAGAAAGCACGGCATCGCCTACTTCCAGCGCAAAGACATCGAAGGGCAGAATTTTGGCTAAACGCGCGTGACAACGTATAATCAACGGATAATGAAAAATATAGTCGCTAGATGAAAGAGCATCATATGGGCAGGTGTGTGGGCAGCTATAAAGGTTGAAACAAAAGTTGACATGGCATTGAAAGTTGACGAAAGGGGGAAAATGCGAAACGCAGCGACATACCCCCGTTCCGGCTTTCCAGCGTTATCAGCACTGATCGGCGGTGCAGCCGTAGTGGCGAAGGCTGTAAATGACGCGTAGACGGCACAAAAACAGCTGAAAGAAGCGTAACGTCGTAATCGCGCGATGGAATCTATTACCTTAGTAGCGCGAAAGCGGTTTGAAAAGGAAGAAAGAACCAAATGCTAAAATTGGAAAAGAATATCGGGAAATAGGAACGATGAATCGTGACTATACTTCGTATAGTTGGTTCGACTGAAAAAGTGGTGTAAGGAATCGCGGTACTTTCGCGGAGTGTTTATGCGCGATGATTTACCGAGGAAATCCCGACCAAGCAAATGCAACATCGTGAATTTCGATAAAGACAACAGTCCGAGCACGCATTGAGTGGCATATGCAAAGCGAGGATCCACGGCTAAATATTCTGACAACATTGCGGAGTCCGACCACCGGGAAAACTCATCGATTGTTTCGGGAATAACGCGAGAATCACGTACAACTGTACACAATGTCAAATTTCAGCGAGAGCTTATGTGGACAATTGTGCGTAAAATTTCTTCATGAATATCTGACATAAATCTAAACTACGCTCGTAACGTGTATCTCATTTTTCGTCAGACATTCATGATAGCACGACGACGAACATGTCATTCACCTTTGCTTTAACGGGCAGGAGTAACGTGCTCTCGGCGAAATATTTTCCACCGATCGATCTGACGGATGGCGAGTACGAGCTTGGTCTTGTATGTTTCGAGACGTGTAACACGATTCCCAACGTCGAGCGTAGCAACGATAAATTTTATTTTCGCGATAAAGACGATGAGATCGCGGTTCAGTTCGTCGGACGGTTCGCACGAATTAGAAGCGGTAAATAAATTTCTGAGGCGAAGGATAACAAACGTGTATCCTTGGAAGACCAGGTCAATGATCAAGGACGACGACGATGAATATCCTATCGTTTTGCGAACAAATAACAACAGCATGCAAAGCTAAACTCTCAGTTCGTACAGAGTTAACTTCACGAAATCGAACAACGTGGGATCTCGTTAGGATTTTCTGCGGATCCTATCCTATCGCTCAATACGTCGCACGTGTCAGATAAGCCTGCAAATATCATAAATGTAAACGTGATTCAAATAGAATGCAACGTAATCACCGGTTCGTACAGTAACTACAAGTTTGTACTCGGAGGGTGCCTCCAGGACATAGGATATCATTTACCTAGCGATCGTCGTGCGAGAAATAGATGATTCGATTGTTCGAATCTCTATCCGGTTAGAGTCCGATCAGAGTGCGTAAGACTTTCGGCGAGAAGAGATAACGGCGCGAATACACATACGTTGACTTAGAATACGCTTCGTTTGCGATCGATAAGAACGAAATAGTATCCTTATCTGCAGCAGCAGCAGCAGCAGCAGCAGCAGCAGCAGCAGCAGCAACAACAACAACAACATTGGCAGTAACGCAACGCAAATACCCATTTCATCGACTACCTGTAAACCTTTCGACTCCTTGATTAGAGAAACGAAAAGGGTAAAGACGACCAAGTTGAACGTGCGAAACGTGAAATCCCCAAGAAGAAGAACAAGAAATTGTATAACGAAGATAAAAGTACACGCTATAATCCGCACGCTAACGACACGTTGAAAAACAACGATGGAATAAGAACGCCTATACTACAGCCGGACCTCTATGTACTAAAACGTAGAAGTTTTCTGTACGTCAAGGGGAAACTGAGTTTATTGGAAGAGGAGTCGAAGGATACCATTGGAGATGCAATTTTGGATACTAATAGCGTCGCGTTTACATTCGATGAGATTCGTTGCGAATTGAACGGTGTTGAGATCCCCTCGGAAGTCTCGATATAACAATTGCAATGAAGAATTACTCGAGTCTATCCAGAGAGGGAAGTAGGGCACTGGAGGACGCAGCTTGGAAGTATGTAAATTGTACAAAAAGTGTTCACAAAGCGACGACAGATTTCAATTTCTGTGTGCCGCTCGACGCGTTGTTGGGCTTCTGCGAAGATTACGAACGCGTCCTGATAAACGCATGCCACAAACTCGTTTTAATTCGCGCACGCGATGATACGAGCGCGTTGTACTCAGCCGGTGCTTTGAAATCTAAATTGAAATTACATAAAGTTCAATGGAGCGTACCGCGTGTTACGTTGAAGGAAAAGTTAGCGTGTTGCGTATTCTCTACAGCAGCGAATCGATCGGCATGGGTTTTCGATTCTGGAATCTCCACGAATATCCGTTATTGCAAACAACTACGAAACGAAACATATTTGGCTGATAAAAGCAGCGGCGCAATTAGAAAAGCCGAGATACGTAATATTTGCTATGTAAACGTCCCGAAAGGACGCTGCTTCTTTTAACTTTTGTATGTCGACGAACGTTTGACTTTATTTAAATTTTGCAACGTATCCATACGACGATCCGAATCTCGACTTTGATCGACGCAAATATGCCGTACTTTACCATATGTACGCAAAGTTTCACGAATCTTATTACGGATACGAAAGACTGCTGCTCGATATCACGGACTTTCTACTTCGTCGTCCGTTCTCGGCAAACCGAATCTCTAAAGACTGTAAAGCGGCGGTTGACGCGAGAATCGATCTTAAATGTTGAGATAACATGTCTCCAAACATCACGGCGTACTGTTTAAAATAGTCCACGATCGCATCGTCGAGTACAGTCTTTCGACGAACGTCCCTGAAGAAACCTTTTTGAGAGAAAAAGGAAACAATGAAGATGGCTATCGTCAGCGTCCAAGGATTTGAGCGGAAGGAAGAATTCATGATAAAAGTCATACTTGGCGATAACGAACGATTAGTAGGCTATATCTTCGAACCGCCGTTTCCATGGTTGAACTTGGACGACAAGGACAGACGTCTATAGCTCAGCTGGTGTAACAGCTGGGACATCAGCAACGTTCCACATAAGAAAACCAAAACGTTATTTGTAAAACGTATAGCGCGCAAAACACGTTCATCCGAAACGCTATACAGCACTTGCAACATTGTTAGAAACAAAATGCATAACGCGCAAAGACGTTTCTCTGAAAAGTTACGCGGCAGACGCTACATTCTTCGATGTTCAGACTGTTTCGCTCTTCGGACTGAGGTGAGGGGCGGGGGAGGGACCCAGTTCTATAATGTTTATTCCATCAAAAGTTTTCATTCCAGCAAAGTTCTTTATCACCATACGCCCTCTCTCCCCTTCGCCATTATATTATAGATACGTGTAAGGATCGAGACGCGTTATGTTACGTTAACTATTACTATTAAACCTCCTATTCCTGCAAAAAGGAAATTCCAGGAAAAACCCACTACGTTGGAGCCGAAACGATCGTTGAATCCTCGTACGATACCTACTCTTGTAATTGTAATATTAATTTTTTAACATGGTACACAATTTTGCTGGATATTCATTTACTCGAAAACTCAGTATCATCGGTTGCGTGCAAAATCGAGTCGGCTACAGATGCAAAGTAGAATAAATAAAAACATGCTGAGATAATCGATTCATTTTGATGTATTATACGTATTTCGTGAAAACACGGAATTCTTGCCCAGTTACCATATATTGAATTTTCTCGTTGCTGACAGAAGCATGTGGACGAGCATAATGGAGTTCTTCGTAAATCAACTGGCTTTGGTGATCGATTACTACTGGCGACAGCTGACCTAATTAATAACGTTTCTGCGTTATCGTAACGAGTGGAGCAGAGAAGCGGTTTTATAATATGTTATGTTGGGACGGTTTAAAAGCAACTCCTCTCGTATTTACGCTGTACAATTTACATTTTTCTATTTCGACGGAATTAAATAATATGTAATAATAATAATAATAATCGAACTAAAATTTCGTTTATATAAATGGAGTTTGTATAAACGGAGCTCCACCGTAGCTACGTATAACTAATTGTAGGTATAAATGAATCGATTAGACTAGGAAACGTAGAGCAACAAACTATTGCAACGTATGTTATAATCAATTCGAAAATAAGAGTAGAAATAAGCGGTCAAAGACCCGATGATTCCAATATTTCATTAGTAATACAAACACACATCGCTTCGCACACTTGTTATTATGCAGCTACACATTTTTTGTACTGTTCATTGTGAAAATATTTATTATTCTACGAAAAATAGAAACGTACAGCGTTTTATGAAAAAAGTGAGAAGGTAGCTATATGTATATGACCCCAAAATCGTTAAAAGTCCTAATAAGAAAACAATTATAAGAAGCAATAAGAAAGCAATTATTTACAAAGCGTATGTCTCGCCGATTTGAACGAGCTTGAAATCTGTTATCAAGGTTAACATTTTTAACAACTTTTCCTTACGCATGTTACTTTAGTTTCCAAGATATTCGCAAAAGTTTCCATTTCTCATAATTTTCTTTTTCAATATCGTGGTTGAAGTATCTTCAATTTCGAATAACAATAATATTATATAATATAAAGCTTAATACGAATTGTATCTGTCTTATTATCCCATACCTTAGCTGATTGCACAGTTGGCGTTATAGTTATGTAACCCAAACTTAACCCATTGATTTTTCATGTGAGTTGAAAATGATTATCGAAATTTAGTTTGGTTGGATTATAGAAAAGTATGGACGGTAATATATGTATAAGGAAAAGTTGTTCAGAATGTTGATCTTCGCAACATATTTCAAGGTTATTCGAATCAGTGAGGTTATCGGCTTTGCAAGTAATTGCCAAAAATTTATCACTACATTATGGTCCGCATTGTAGCATGCAAATTATGTAAATACAGTTCTTGTATCTTTAAATGATTTCTGATTTAACATAACTACATTGTAAATTTTAATTAATCGTTAAATTTTAGGTGGCAAATGTGAAAACAGAGGTAGAAACTCTACTATTATGTAATGAAATTTTGTTATTATAGAGATAAGAGTTATTATTGAAAGATTTAAGACAACAGATCTGTTTCTATTGTTCGGAATACGTTCGTTGTATATTGGTGAAATAAAAGTAACGATTATACCGATAATATAATACGTAGCGGTAATATATTTATCACTGTTAATCGAATGAAACGTTTGCTGCGCTACGTTGTTCGTTTATCTGAAAAATCAACTCATAGAAGTAAATATTATCAAAACTTGCCATTCGCGCGACGTGTTCCGCTGTCGCCGAATCAATGGTTTCATGTTCGTCCTGGTCGCACCGTGTCAATCTGTGCACAGTTTCGATCAAATCGTCCACTGAGATTTGATTGTCGCCGTCGAAGTCTGGAAATGAAGGTATTAACGGTGCCGTTGTTCGTATAGAGTTGTCTGACTCTATTCTACGTATCGTTCGAACAGTTCAGTAACCTAATATACATTTCTCTATACAAGACGCGGAAACGGAATGAAACGGAAATACGTTGAATTTACCTAAATTGAGTCGTCATTGCGTTATCCAATGTAGATTAACGCAACAACACCCTCTTTAGTTCTGTTTTATTCCGATGTATGGTTCGTTTCAGGCTTTTGATCCTCGTGATGAGTAGAATATGATGCAATAGAAAATAAATTTATATTGATCTTGACCTTGCACGTATTTTAATTAATTTTAATTAAGTTAGCGATTCTGCATCAATTTATAAATATTTTGTTGCTGTTCGTATATATCTAATTTGAACGATTATAAAATTCTTTTCATTTCTTGATATTTAGTAACATAATAAATATGCAATTAACCGTTTATTCATTTTCAATCAGATTTTCATCACACAATAATTAAGTATTTGAATAATTATTTGTATCGACATTCGAAACACTTAGAACCTTAGAAATCTTAAAACATGAAAATTTTAAACATGTTTTAATAATTTACTTATCCACTGACATTTTTATTACGTATTTGCTCCTGCATCTTTCTCAACTCCAAACTTAATAAATGCCCATTAGTTTTTCTTATTGCTTCTTTATTCGTCTTTCTACCTTCTTTTCCAATTCGGCTGACTTTGTTCTTCCTCTTGTCCGCCTGTATTCTCATTCCTTTCACGTAGCTACGTATGCAGCTATTCTCGACTCTCGCTCGCCCCTATTATTTCTCTGCTTTCACGAGCATTGACGCGATATCGTGTGCACCGTGAAATTAAACGATCCCGATTAACGAAATCGAGCGAACTCCTGATGCGCCTGTAATATCGGATAGGCATTTGCGATCGAAGAGGATTATAAGTCGTTTCTGTCTTCCCCTTGTTTAACTTCATGTTTTAATACGTTCTGTTTCAAATCAATTTTGTCCTCAAGCTTCGAAGAAAGGAAGTTAGATATTTCATAATTTGATCCATAGCAATCAACACCTTTACCTTTCTATATGAATTCTACTGTTTACGATTCGATCAAAAATAGTTACCTACTTAGGGATGCACTTAGATTCTTGACTAACGTGGAAACAACGCATACGCAAAGAGATTGATCAAATCACGGAAAATAATAAAATATATATAAGTGAAAAAATAAAATAAAGAAAATGATTTCTATTCAAAAGTGTACTAAAAAGAAGAAAATAAGTTCCTTAACCCGGCGCCATTAAGTAATTCGATGTAATAATGATACACCAGGTAACCTGTATATGTTGAGCACACGCGGTAATCGTAAATTAAAAATAAAAGCCTGGTGGACTGGTTGTATTAACCTTGCAATGTATCCTCCAACACTTCTTCCGTCTTCTTGGATGAAGCTAATGACGGCAGCAAAGGCGATTTTCTAATGATTACGAGGTGAAAATGGAAGAATATTTGATTTAAATCACGAGCCCGAGATTTATTTAATCAAATAGAGAGTCTTTGTAAGTGTTGAGATACTGGAAACTTTGGAACTAAACTAATACGAGTCCGCCAGTTTTTTATTTTTGGCAATATTTGTTCAATGATGCGATTATTAGTGCATTCGTTATGTTGTATGGTTATGCTGTATTTGATTGAAATCTCGCTTGCAAGATTACACCCAGGCAGACAAACAAACAGGAAAGTAAGCTAAATAAGAACCGTTAAAATATTAACTCATCAGCACACTGGCAAAATTAAGTGTACATAATAAACTTGTCGTCTACAAAACAATCGTCAAACTCATTTGAGCGTAAGATATTGCGCTGAGGTGTGGGGGGGGGGGGATGGCTGCTAAAAGGCAGATCGCTAAATTAGAAGCTTTACTACGATCTATTGTGCTCAGGACCACAGTAAACGCACCGTGGTATGTGCGAAATGACGAACTCCGTGAAGATCTGAGAATCAGTTCAGTCGCGGAGGAAATTATACACTCGAGTGGCAAATACAAAACCAGATTAGACAATCATCCTAACGACCTAACTACCAAACTCTACAACACAGTGAATCTACCTAGAAGACTGCACAGAAGACATACTAATCATCCTCTGTCGCAGTAATAAAACGATACTTTTGCTCACAAATTTACTACTAAAATTGTTGTACATACGGATGCTGTGTCATACAAGGAAACATCTACGTGCTACATTTACAATTACCGTTAAAAAAATTTACCAAATGCCCCTATATGTCAATATGCTTTGGGTTCGTCTTAACAAGCGATAATAAGTAATAATCTTCTAAATGTAACAAAGAATTGTTTAAAATTTATGCGATTTATTACCGATTAATATTTAATTTCCCTGGCAAAGTGGGGTTGCGAATAGGAAAAGTTTAAAGAGCGCTGGTACAAAGAAATACAAAATACTATCAAACGTATATTAAGTTGTTAAATTAACGTTTTATCTTAAAAAGAATTTGAATTTTAAGTTATAAATAGTGTCTTACCAAAAATGTAAAATGCCCAAGCAGCACGAATTTTCGAAGGACAATGTTTAGAGAAGGCAGAACATAAATCCAATATGTCTTCCAAACTTAAATGATTGTCTTTTTGTGAAGAAAATACTCGATATATCGAATCACGAAATGGGCTGCACTAAAATAAATTAGTATTACAATATTGAAAATTAAACAGTATCGAACGATATAATTTATCTGCACTACATTATTAACTATGTATTATTATTTATTATTATTAACTATACAGAAAGAGGAAATATCAATTTTACTATCTAACTACTATCTAAGATTTTACTATCTATCATATGTCATGAAATGAATGATGTAAAACTTCAACTCTCTTCGACATAATTAGGAAATTTGCTATGTGTAACATATTTCGTTCTTAATTAATAAATTTCGAAAATTTGTTTTCTATGCACAAACTACCAATGAAACGTTATGTAAAATAGCATACAATTATCGCGGATTAATGTTCTATCAATCCTAGTTGGCTAATTTCAGTGCGACAAAATGAAATATTGTATTTCATCAACGAACAAGATGTGTATATCATAATATATACACGTATACGTTGTTCTTATCAAAATGATAGGTGAAAGATGATTCATTATTATAAAAGTGTTCATAAACTGTCATTACTTCGGTCAGATCTTAAATACTAAACGTTAACACTAATATATTGTAAATACAAATATTTATAGTTTTCTATTTACTACTATAGTTAGCCGAAATATGAAGTAATAGTTGACTTACTCGAATTTGTGGCAATATGGTTTCGACTTCGTCAATAGTGAAACGATGCTGAATATTTTCACAAAGTCTTCCTGGATTTACATTGTCAAGTATTTTAACAATACTGAAAATATGAATTTAGAATGTTAGTCACGAACTACGATAAAAAGACTTTGTAGCATAATGAAACTTTGTTCTCCTTTGTTGATATCTTGTATTTACAATTAAATTTACAAATTATGTGTTTCCTTAGTTATAATTATGACGATGAAAGCTTAGATTTTGTTTAAGGCATTAACGTAACTTTAATACATAGTACTTGGTATGTATGTAACATTATTATATATTGAAATGATATTATCGAGAAAGAGTATTGAAAAAATGATGAATCTTCACTTTCGCATTTGGTTCCATTCTGTTACTAATTTTAAATGAAATTCCTTTGTGATAATGTTATGCTTTTAACTTATAAATAATTCGAACATTTTTTTTTTTTTTTTGTTACTCACTACTGTATTTCGCTCTTTTTTAAGTATGTTAATTCCACATAAGTGACAAGTGTTTCTTCAGGAAGAATATAGTTGGTTGACAGATAATTCCCCATAGTAATACACTGATGTGGAAGAATTCAAACAAACTGACGCCCTGTTAATCAAACAATGTGCTGTTTGGTTATCAATGCATCGATAACGTGTTATCTCTTTGCGAGGGTTTCGTTAGATACGTCACAGACGATGTTAACAATCAAACTTCAAATACCGATAATACGATCCATTAACGTGAAAGCAATTTTGAAGGTTGCAGACAATTTGTTAAACATTGTTAAACAGAATTTTCTATTTGTAAGAGTGATCGTAAATTAACGATTGGACGAATGAATCTAGTGGTTTTGGCGAATCTGAATTGAGTGGACTTAGCCGTTCGTGAATGTGGTTGCGAGGGAAAAAAATGGTTGAAGGGAGTAAAATTTCACCGAAATCGGTCGATGCGGAAACAAGTGACAGTCCTTTATGTTGTTAATCTTCAAGCTTCGAGATTGAAATTTGATTTGAAGCAAAACATTGAACGCGATGTTTAGTACGCGTCTTGTCAAAGAATTGAAATTGGATAATAATAAGATCGGAGTTAACGTTAAAATATGCGATCGGAGTTAAATTCAAGTGGCGTGGTCAATATTTTTTCAATCGATGTTTTAATCGATGTTTAGCCTGTATAACTACCGTTGCGTGCTTTTCTATATCGTGACAAGCCATTAGCCTGTCTTAAAAGAAATGCATATTCATGAAATAATAAATAAGTGTAACAGATTTATATTCAACGAGCGTACGCACCGGGTACATAGAGCTTCAAGGATTCGCTTAGAATTAAGCAGCGTATACTGCAGCACGTAAATGATTAAACCGATTACACCTGGAATGCAGAGAATTTCGATAGATGGGGAAGAGGTTTAATTAGACCGTCAATGAGTGAGCTTACTGATTGGAAAACGGTCGTATCGCGCGATTTGTACGTTCGTCGAGAATGATGTACTTCAGCTCGAGGATTGGCTGCTATCGATTCGGTTAAACTTGTAAGGTACATTCAAATTGCAATAAATTCGTTTCGTGATTATCGATTTAATGGTATCACTGTATGAAACTTATGTTCCTTGATATCTTTGCGAATAACTCTAAGCTGTATTTGAAAATAATTCGAAAACGAAGAATAATCGATCGATCGACAGGATGCAATGTCCGAAAGAATCGGGAACAAGGAAAACCGTACAAAAATCGTCATCGCGCTCTTTCTTCCACAAATCAAAGATACTATCGACCGCATTATCAAAATCTTAAAAAGGGGCGATATTAGAATATAGTTTTCAAACTAGACAGTGAAATCGTTCAAATCCTTATCTTCTCCAAGGTTCTATTGCCGCCTTTATCAACTCCAGGGGCATATAAGGTACCGTGTATTCGTGGCAAAGTCTACATCGGAGAAACCGGGAGGAGCGTAAACACACGTCTTAAAGAACATGAGAGGCGAACCAGATTGAAATACGGTACATCGAGTCATAGCCGAACATCATTAAGCTACTGGACACCGCATCAATTTCGACCAAACCACAATGCTAGCTAAATATTACACTATATACCGATAGTCAGTTCCAATACGTTTTTAGACCTTGGAGAATCTAGCTGCGATCCTGGCGAGACTTTGCGCCCGTAAGAAATTTCTTTTAGACACGACTTTTACCCGAACCCCACAGATCTGTTGTTTGATATTGTTAAGAAAATGTTTTCAACCCTTTCGCTACCACGTGTCACGCGTATGTGACGCATTAGTTACTTTCCATAGTCCAGTGTCACATGTGTGACGCATCTTATTTATTTTCATTGGAGATGATATATCGATATTCTTCTGTATATTATAGACAACGACAAATTATTACTGGTCCGGCATTGTCGGACATTGTGTCATAGCGGTGTCATACGACGTACACATATACGACGAATTCTCAAAGCCGTTTGGAATGTTTACTTGATATTTTTTATTGTTATATATGTAAAAATACACGTCATATTATGTAAAATAATATTGAGTTGAAAATGTGTAACTTGGGTTGAAAACAGTGATGTTTTTCTGAAACTGCGGTAGCAAAGGGGTTAAAGATAGGAAGGATGGGAACATTGTTGTATAAGTAGTAAAGTTTGATTAGATTTTCTTATTCCCTTTTTATTACAGTTCTCCACATCGTTTCCATATATCTTTTCTGTCTTATCTACATCACACAATTGTATCCTTAAAAGCTATTCTTGCCAACATGAAAATTTACTTGAAATGACGATTTATACTTTCTTATCGTAAATTTTCTACACATTCTTTACGAGCCTCCTTTCAAAAATTCTAAATCTCTAAAAGAAAGTAATAACACGTCGAAAGGATATAGTCGCTAAAGAGTACAGTTAAAGGATGCTAATATTGTCGAAGTACGTTATGGTTTAATTTTTTGTGCATTCTATTAATGTCATCATATAATAAATCTCAAATAAATGAGGACAATATTGTTACTTTACTGTTCATGTTGGCTGTCATCCAGCTGTTTCGTGCTTCATGTAATTTTCAGACAGTTTATGCACGTATATTTCATTGTTAATTGTCCTCGCGTTATCTTTTCACTGAAATCCTACAAATTTCGAATTTAATTAAGTAATTATATTTTACAGAAAATATCCCATTTCGTTTCATCGCTTGATTCTCCGCTTTATCATTATTCGCTATATCATATCGATATATCGTAGCTTTATTTCTGAAAACGTTACGCATACTATTTCAGTATCTATAGGCAATTGCATACAGCCTATACAGGAGCGCGCGTACCTTGTTTATCAACTTGTAAAATAGAAAAGAGTTGCATATCTTCGAAAGAGCAGTTAGTGATAATGATATTGTTTAGTTTAAATCGTTGTCAAACGTTGATAACGTCGATAAGACTGATAATGAATCATCGAGGATAATGACATTGTTTGAATAAGAACGATGAAATTGCTATCGCCGAAGCTTTACGTGACAGTTAAGCTTAATTATAAGCTTAAAACGAAAAGTATTGAAACGGCTGAAATTAAACTTGTAAGTTTAAATAAATATATATTCATTTAGTTGTAAGATTCGTTTTGTCTCTTTGTGGTTGTCTCATTGTATACTTATAATTCTCGTCAATTATATTTGTATTTCTGCTATAAATATATTACATCCTTTGTATGACGCTGTTCACTAAACGTAATATTCACCAATCGTAATTGCCCGGTCATTTAACGGCTTGAGGTTGCCGCTTATTTAACAGCAGAGCATAAGCTCAACCAAGCTCAGTTATCCACGATGCTATTTGTCGCATACCTAACATATCGACGTTCGTAATATCACATGGACACTACATTAGCAATATACCGGCACACTCTACGAAGAGAATAGGAGAGCAGAATCAGAATTTGGTATCGAAGAAACGAGTGTACGTTTGTTTATATTTACGAAAATCAAGATGATGATAAAACCAAATTATTTGGTGAAATAAAAGAGATATTGAATATACATAAAAATCTGCAATGGAGAGCGATTGAATATGAATTTTACACGTCATACATACAGTCAATCGTATCACGATGAACAAAAGTTTTATCGATATCATTATATCAAAATAAATATTGACGGATAAACTCCATTAATTTTTTCACTATTTATCATGCGGCAGACAAACAGTTATCGATTATCTGCGAATAACCATCTCTTTGTCGTCGTACGAGTATCGTACAACCGACATGTGATCGTCACCTGATTGGCAAAATATTCATGACGAAAATGTCGCTTCTGTCGAGGGGACGCGGTATAAGACAAGGCGAGAATTGTGTCATAGTTTCAAACATAAGATTCGAGCCATCGAAATACGTCAGTGACGCGAAAGAGAATTTTTTAAACGGCTGATGTCGAATTATACAGTTCTTGCACAAAAGAATCAAGAGAATCGAAGAAAATCATAGTTTTCGAAAGTGTAAAATTTGTAACGTGTGAAATTTCAGTGCACAAAGCAAACAAGTGTGCAAAGTTCATTGAGATTGTGAGTTTCTTCGCAAGAAACGCGAAATACGAAAGTTTCTTAATCAATTCGGATATTGTTTCCAATACATGCATACATACATGCAATTATTTCCTCTCCTTTTTCCTTGTAATCTGTACTTTTACAACTCTGTATTTCATGATTCCTCGGAGCAATGAAAAATATAGATACTTATATTTACGAATTAATAAAATCTATTATTTATTTCAACTAGATTTAGAATGGCTTCTTTCGATACACGAAAGTAGCATGTAGATAGTATGATAGTATAATAGTATCGATATTTACTACGTAAAATCACAGGTGATGGCCAAAATGCAAAGCTATTCCTTGCGATGACTATCTATACATATTGCTGTTCCAAATAATTATTAGGCAGTGATTGTGACAAAATGCTGGCGCTGATAACTAAAGGGGGTAAAAGGGTGAACCCGAAAACCGGCCAATAATTATTACACGACTCTACGAAGCGGTTATTGTCCTAAATTGGGGGTCGCTTTGCGGATAATGGCTGTGCTCGAGAGGTCATGTGAGCCTGACATTCCAGCATGTCAACAGCAACTATGCATCATCGGATGTCTGGCGCACGTAAACGCCTGTTCCCTTCCTACCTTGTTTCTCTCTCCTTCCTTTTCTCCAGCTTCTCTCTCGCCAACGGTTATGCTTTATCTTCCACCATCTATCTATTTCCCTCGCTAGCTTTGCATCCCATTTTATTTCATCTTCGATCTTCTAGCCCCATTGCGGAAATCCTAAACCGAATCTCTTCTTTTCCCAGCATTATCTTTCTTGCTTTCTCTCGTTCCTAACAACTAACTCCTTCTCCGTTACTCGTCCTTCTTTGTCTCTCACTGCTTTACCTCTCTATTTTCCTTTCTTCCTTTTGGTCCTTCCTTCCATGTTATCTGTGCAATTCTATTTTTTCTTTTTTCGATATAAATAGTAAATCTTACGGATCCTGATAATGACCTGTGGTGACATTTTATAGTACTTCGTATTCATCTCCGCTACTTTTTAATCCATACACGATTTGACACCTTTTCAATACCAAAGAGAAAATTTTAAGTGGATAATAAATTCACGTAGAAAGAGGTTTGTTTTAAGTTGCGCAATTAGTTTTAAATCGCCTAATAATAAATAAATAATACTGGACAATAATAAATTGTATATCGTAGATATGTATACTCTCTCTAGTTACGGATCGCAGATGTATGTTTATTAGCTTTTTTTCTAATGCAAATACAACGCGGAATTTGCAAATTTGCTGAATTCTTTTCGAACTAATTTTGTATGCAAATATTCTTCATACGTTATAAAGACAAGTATAATATCGTAGCTAAAGGATATTCTATAGTAAACGATATCAAGGATTTCAATTTAGAATGTAACTCTATGCAGTTACTTATGTTGGAAAAATTATGTGACCTGGCAAAAAAATATAAGACCCATAAATGTTTCAAGAATCTGTCTGCCTGCACGTTTATAATTTTATACCTCTAAATCGTTTTCTGCGGAGAAAACAGAAAAATATTAAAGAACGCGTTAGAATCGCATCTGTTGATATTGGCCAATAAATTATAAACAAGGCTACAATATTGTTCTACAATAAATGTAATTAAATTAATTACAATTAAATTTTATTATTTGTTCATTCTATTAAAAAATGTTAAGTATTGCCTTTAACGATTAGTTGCACACTAATGTATACATTTTACTGATTACGCTGTTACAAATCGGCTAAAGTGTTCCGATATTTATGTGTGTATGCGTGGACTTTCTGAAGTGCAATCTTGTAAGAAAACGTTTTGCCACTTATCCTTTCTATTTTAATGATAGCTGATATCAATAATCACGAAATAATATCAAAAATGCAACTGTATGTAACATAATTATGAATATAAACTTTAGATCAGAAAACTTTAATTTTAAAAAATTATAACGAAATTCAATAGAAAAGTTTAATATCAGATTGTTTAATATTGTGCCCATATTAATGCTGTATATAAATGTTATGAATGTTATTAACCAGGAAATTCACTATCATTTCTATGAATATACCATCACTTAATCCAAGAAATTTTAGGATACCGTGCACAGTATACAGTTTAGTCACGTGCTGACACGGAAGGAAATCACGTCATGAATGAAAATGCATTAGTATTCAGCGACAACGTAATATCTGTCTAAAGTAAATATCTATACAGACTAGTCTCACAATCCTGTATTTTAAATAAATCGAGTAAACAACAACTAGTCTGAACCGCAATGACATCCGACAGAATTTGGTAATCCTTTCCAACACGATGTTTACAAAATTGGTTATTCTATTAAATGTAATATGCAACAGATAATGTAGGAGCGAATGAAGATGGAGAATTGATTAAACTTTGATTTTGTTTGGAAATGATGTAAAATTTATTGTAGTACTAGAATTTTGCTGATTATTCACGTGGCTTATGGGGTTCCAAGGTTTCCGATTACCTTTCTTACAAACGACGCCAAACGATAACTTGTAGCAACCTATCCTCGCTTAAACTAACTTAAACTTAAATTTATTTTAGTAACGTTTTACATTTCTTTACCCTAGTAAAATGTATTCAAACGATCGTACGACGGCAAATTTCATACATGCTTCTAGATTTTTGGTTACCGATTTCCTTATTCTTTCATCTTGTGTTAGCAAAATATATAGTACTCCATCGTAATCTCAACTGCTATTTTTAACAAAATACTTTGCAAATAGATACTATTATAGATAGATAGATAGACGATGTTCATCGTTCCTTTTCAATCAGGTGATCATTTATATGGTCACTTTTGCCTTCAATGAACATGTGTCATACAAAATCCCTTTTAATTTTCAACAAATGCTACGTTCATAGATATAATCACGTGCAAATTCGATCAAAAACCAAATATCGATAACGTCATAGCATTTTAACATATGCAGAAAACTACTTTCTTAATTATTATACAGGGTGGTTGGTAACTGGTGGTACAAGCGGAAAGGGGGTGATTCTACGCGAAAAAAGAAGTCGAAAATATAGAAAATTTTTTTTTAATTTTTTTTTTTTTAATTTTTCCATCGAGACAACGATCTACAGTGAGATCTCGTTATAACGAGACGTAATAAAGTGCAGGCGTATCGAGCCAAGATTCAAAGTCGATTTTCTCGAAAACAAAGCCTCAAACGAAAAATTTTTATTCTATATTTTCCACTTCTTTTTTCGCGTAGAATCACCTCCTTTCCGCTTGTACCACCAGTTACCAACCACCCTGTATATTTACACTCGCGGAAAAAATATTATCGTGAATATGTAGTTTACTTCGAATTATTCATCCTTTTCCTTCTTCACTTTTCCCTGATACTTGTCGTTTGCGAGAAGAACGCTGGAAATTGATAGCGTGATCACCCTGGATGTATTTCATTTACTTTCACTACTTACGTTCCACACATCAGGTATAGAAAGAAGGTTAAAAAGGAAACACCCGACAGATCTCACAAAGGACACAACCTAACAAACACGATGATGGTACCCCACTGGGGGTAACCACCCACATGTTATATTACTATACCGCTATAACATTTTACCAAATGTCCTACTGGATAAATTGTAAAATCTTAATAAATAAATAAAAAGAAAAAAAAACTTACGTTCCTGCGAAATGTCAAAATTTAGTATTGAATTCAAACATATAATATGCATGCATGCATGCTCTATGTATCTTTGAAACAGATATGTACGTGCGTAAGCAATTTAGAACAAAGTAGATAGACATTTTTTGTTTGAAGCCCAATCGTAAGAGGAGTAACGAAAAGGTAATTACCTTTTTATTTTTTATTAATTAAATAACGAAAATAAAATATATCCTCAAGTAATATTCCCAAATGTTGGTATACAGAAACAAACTTTTAAACATTTCCTGCGCACTCTTTCTTGGCTTTAATTTTACTGGGTTTATAGATTCTTTGGAAATCCTGAAATAAGTAGTCTACATCTAAATATTATGCAATAGGTATGTAATTGTTTGGGACAGGATACATAAGATATCGTTACAACACATAATATGAACGTGTAAATGTTTGTTTGTAAATTAAATTTTAAAGTTCTGAAAGTTCTGGAATTTTCTGGTTCTGTTACCGATTAAACGCGTATTTGTAGGAGCCTCGCCTGATATCGTATGTAAACATTGCGTAAGAAAGATATTTAATTTTTTTTAATCTGTCTTTAATCTAAGAATAGAACTCTATTGAACGAAGAAATGTAAGTAAAACACTTCGTACACATTGCATAACATAAACAAACATGTATAGCTCTGTTACGACCGTTCGCGGAGAGACGCGGTCGCTAGGAAAACGCGTCAGCGAGAGGCGTAAATTCTCGCTACGATTCTGTTAATCGACGCCGCGAAATAGTCGTTCCCCTGTTTCGATTAAGATAACAGAGGCGGTTCAATGAATGTAACACTGTATTAACAGGTTAACATAAAATAGTATATTTGACAATAATATGATGAACACATCATCATCCACGCAAAAATCCCTTACGGGGTGCGTAGTTGCAATCAAGCAATGACGAGTATACACGTGGGACGCAGGGCAATTTATTAGAAATTTTACGAAAAAGATAAAGCAAAACGAGGAAGGATTACTTTTTTTCAATAAAAAATTAACAATTCACTGTTGAAAAAGGTATTGCTACTAAAATATACGCGGGAAAGTTCACAAATAGGGAGATGCATGAGGGAAAATAATCAACTCCATTTATAAAAAGCAATAAATTATACGGAGCATAACCGATAGATCAAAGATAATGATCAAATGATCAGACTATTTTTTATAAAATATATAATAGGTTTACTGGAAGTATAAAGGAAATATTCCACTAAATGTCATTTATATTACCTTTTACTGAAATTTTGGGTTTTTATAGTAAATGGTAATTTTTTACTTCGCACGACGAGTATACGCGTCAAACGCACCGAAATATAGTTTTGGATTGACGCGTATACAGGTCGAACGCAGTTAACTGGTTGTGAGGAGAGGTTACTCCTACTGCCAGTGTCACTCTCGGCACAATCATAAAGATAAGCTGGCGTATTGGCCGAAAAGTCACATATGCAAATAAGATGATATTCTATATATATATATATGATATGACCCTAGTTATACTCATATAGTTATATATATATTCGTTTTGTCTGTACCTATACCTCTTCGTACTATCATACTAGTTATAGGTATAATCATCTACTTACCAGTACACTACAGATTGGCAGTGTTAGCTTTAAGGAAGCTATTTCTGTGCAGTCGATGAATTCGAATTATAAAACATGTCATTTGCCAGGCTACAATGTCAAATAATCTCTTCATTCGTTCCACTTTGAACTCATTCGTATCCTTGCGGAAGTCGTACTATAGACACACTGGTAGGTATGTGTAACGTTCCAATAGATGTATGCAGCGTGCGCAGCAAGTGCAGGATCGAGCTAGCTGCATATCTCCAGCCTAGGAATTGGAGTGGATGGCGAACGTGGGTACAATAGTTCGCATTGTATTGGATCTCTCCGAGTGATAGGCACTGCCCCTCTGTGTTCCCTGGCGTCTATCTATTTCTGTCTGTCCCGTTCACTCTGTTTCACTCTTCCACGTGGTTCCCTGCCGTCTCCTTCCCACGCCTCGTTGCCTACTGTCGTATCTCATTTTACGAAGGCCTGGAGCGCGCGTTATTATGCGCGTTATGCCAGAGCCTCACTATTCTATCGCCATTGCGGCCAACTGCATCGCATCTGCCCGTTTTGTGCTCTTCCGGTTTCAGCTACGGCATCTGGCCCGCGCACTCTACGACCCACCAACTTTCGAAACCGTACAAACTCGTCCAACGAATCGATCCTTCCTATCCATTTCGATTATTATACGATGAAACTTCATCGTAAAACTTTCTTTGTTTCGTTCGTCGATAACTGCCTGTGAAAGAACTAAACATATTTCTCTGTCTATACATCTCCCGATAGAGAGGTTTGCGATCAGTATGAAATCTCCGATTCTCCAACAAATACTATTATATTTTTTCTGCACAAGCGTGTAAACATTTTTGAAACATAAATGCGTCGATATTTCTGAAGCAGTTGATAAATTTGAAGTAACGTTATATTTTAAAAAATATTGAAATTATTACTACTCTGATCGTTTTAGTTTATTTCACCCATGAAATTATTTCCCAAACTATTCGTTACTCGAGAGAACATGTTCGGGTGAGACGTGATACGGTAAGCACAAATTTTATTCAAGTTAAAGATGGTTTCGAGATCTGAAGGTGATCTTCGTTTCTTTTTAAATTGAACTATATGTTCGCATATGTTGAAGTTCATTCGTAAAACGTTCTTGAAATTGTCTCTCGTCTCCTGTATTTCGTACGTAATGAGGCGATGACCTTGGGCATCGATACAGTGATTTATTCTCTCTCTAAACGCGATAGTGCCAACCTCGCGATAGTTGCTCAAATTATTTGCTGAAAAGTATCGCTAATGCAAGCTTTCGTATTGCCGCATAAGAAGAAGAAATAGAATTTCCTTGACCAAGATCACCAGACTCGACATCTTTACACTTTTCCTCGTGGAACTTTAGAAAAGAGAAAGTTTATCGGGAAGAGATGTTTATTGTGTATTTTTGATTAACCCATTTCAATTCTTGTTTGTAGGCAAAGTATGTATGCATCTTAAAAATCTGCAAATTAAGAAAGATAGAAAATATACATAGTTGCAGGATTCGTTAGTAACCCTAGAGGCACATTGACGCATCGTAGTTTAAATTCAGGGTAGCATGCTTCGCATTACAAAACACAGTTGGTGTGTTTCAGTTTCTCGTAGTTTTCAGCCTCGGAAGGTATATAAAGTAGATAGTTCTGCTCCAGTAACGATGCTTCTCAACGTTTAACGAAATACCGTGTCATAATAGATATTTTGATTAGGAAAGAAAATTAAAATTAAGGTGTGAAACTGAATCGGCTGTATTAAGAACAATTTGACTAATTGTAAGTAGTATTAGCTGGAAACTAGGTGGTATTCTATTTCATCTGTTGCTATTCACCATGTACAACTTAGCAATCTGTGTGCAGCGCGGGAGTGCTTAGTCTAGAAGTTTAATGCATTCCTACGACATATTATACTGTAGTGCGTAGTATACGTAACACGCTCCAATTTAATAAAAGATTTTAATAAGAGGCCTGCAATGTGTAATCGTTGCGCGTGTAAAACTCGCGTCAGCGATATCCGAAACCAGATACTGAATTATACGTAAGAAGAAGGTGTGCTTGAATTCTTTTTCCAAGTATTGCTACGGTTGATATTGTTTTGCTTCGTAATAAATCATCATAAATTTGTTTCTTAATTCCGAATAACGATAGATCGAAAATACGTACTATTTTATAATATAAGATAGAAACGTGTGATCAGAAACATAAGTTAGATAATTGTGAATATTATGAGTATTAGATATCGTGTAATTACGATCCTTGACTTTTAATTCCACCTGTGATAATGTAAGGTGATAATGCAAGGAAAAATCTTCAGACGTACCTTTTGGCGTAACGCTATGCACACGAGTCAAAGACCAATTGGTAGAAACCAAACCTATAGGTTCTGCTGGTCTCGAGTAAACGGTTTCGAGAGCGATCGGCACATCTCGGGTTTTGTTTCGACAATTGAACGACTATCGTAGAGCCTGGATGGACACATACACACACATATACGAGACACATATACCAAATGTAGGTACAAATATACATATACAAGGTGTCCCATGTAACACTTACCGCGATTTTTCAAACACTTCCGGCGATCTAACGAAAAAGTGCTTTGAACAAAAGTTGATCGATACTTGGTTGGCTATAAATTGCAATAGAAAGGTATCAAAAAACTTCAAAGTTCATCTTCTTTTTCTTTCAGTAGCATTACATATTTTTGATTTTATAGTGTGGTAGCTCGTCCCGAGAAGAGTTCGATTACTTGGTGGACTGTGGGAAAATTGAAACGTGTAACAATCTTATTTAAAATATATCGAAATAGCTCATACATATACGCGCAAACGAAGAGCAGCCGTTTTCCGAGTCAGCCGAGACCAATAAAATAGACAGAACGAATGACAAAGAGCGAGAGAACAAAGCTATCACTACCGTCACTCGAAGCTGAGTCATCTAAACATTCGAAAACGATGGGTCGTGCAACTAGCAGAAATTGGAATCTTTATATTTTAAAAAAGGATGAATTTTATTACAACACGATACTGTTATTATGACAAATGGAAGAGCTCATTTACCAATGGAAAAATTAGCGATTATGCCGAGTAAATTTCAACTGAAATACTCTTCATCAGTCTTAGGAATAACGAGATGAAATTCCTCGGCTGATCTGCTGTGACCGTTATTATTTAACATAAAGTAGACCGATGGAGTCTGCGGTTCGATCCATCCATTAATCAAAAAGATTTCAGCGCTGTGTCGCATTTCTCCTTACTAGAAAAAGGTAAACGGGGTGTAATTTAATTTCTTGTCAACCAATCGTTCATCGGCTCCCAGCAATGGCTTTAGTTTCGTGCTCATTCGTACTCGTTACTTATTTTACCAATTCCAGTTGAATTCGGGAAAATTCAATTAGAACTTGTCACGAATTCGTTAATATCGATTTCACGGACTTGAAAGGTTCGATATTAACGGGACTTGGCCGTACTAACTTTCTGATTTAAACATAAATTTCATTTTCTATTAAAGCGTTTACTATTACGTATTTTATACAAACTACGATAGCACGCGTTAAATTAACGTTGCATGGCCGATACTGGCTTGGCTTCTAGTCCTTCTATGTGAAATCATGTCAACAGAAATACCGAATCTTTTATTTGACTTGCACCATGGTGAGAGTTCGACAACAATTTAAGTGACTCGTACGACTTATACGGCGGCTTTAGATGGATTCTTCCGCCTACCTATCAGTTGTAAAGGAAAGTTAATTAGTAACGATGAAAAATATATGGTCCCTTTGTAGAAAGAAAAATCTTCCGAGGTATGAGAACTTTTATCGTAGTTCATTGGTTGCACATTAAATGTAATTTTCTCATTAATTACTTTTTTAATCTAGGAGGAGTTAGTACAGAGAAAAGATGGAGAAAAGTTTGTCAATACTTTCTTAATTCTCTCACGAAGCTTTGCCAAAGATGTTTACAATTTACTGTAAATTCATGGCTCTATTATTCGAAAAGATGTTCTTAGGTAATACGATATCCAAGATTGAAAAAAAGAAAAAAATGTCAGACAAATGTTGTCAGTCAAATAAATGGAACTAATGAAATTTTAATATAAATGGATTCTAGCTGCAAGAGAATTCGGAAATATGTAGCGCTATATTGTTTTATAGGCAGTTTTTTTATGTTTAGAGTATAAAATTTGGCTTCAAATTAGATGTAGCACTATTAATTTGAATACGTAATTCGACGATAAATTGACGTAAAATTTCTGTTAAAAAAACACGTACATCGTATCGGTATAATTAAAAAGGACATATTTTTTCGAAACATTTTTTATATGATACCATAAATGTAATTGGAACAGGAGGATCAATTAATTCTTGCTCTATATCTCTTTCATGACTTTTAAAGTATGGTGACTTATCTGATTTTCGTTCTCGTAAAGCTAGTACATGCTTTGAATATATTAAAACGGTAAGAATCTATAAAAATTAATGACAGAAAATTGTCCTTACTTTATCGTAATAACTTCCTTTGCATGATATTTTTTATGAAGTAATCGAAGAAACTATTTCTAGATACTTTTATATAAAAATAAAGATTTTCATCGATAATGATCACGAATAGTATATATTTTACAAATTTTCTACTCTTCTAAATATACTTTCTGACAAACGCTGCAGGTTTTATTACAACATCTGTTTTCGAACTTACGTATTTCGTACTTAAGTATTTCGATCGTTGTAGAAATTTGTATTTGGAAAATTATTAATATCGATAAGTGTAGTTTTTACTGGTGGCCTCGTGCGAACTATCAGTTCGCTTGGGAATTAGAAAGCATGACCGACATAACTCCATGATAGTGAAATTCTATCGGTAGAAGGTATGGTGAAAAATGGAATTATCCGGAAACCATGCTAGCTGGCAAATGGAAAGGGAGTTAAGCGGCCTTCGTCCAGCAAATAATTGATGCACGTCAATTAGATTTGTCAGGGTGATCGTTGCAATGAAATTAACAGGAACACCAGCCATAGACACGTACATGTACAATGTACATACTGGTGATAGATATATACATGCAGACTGTTTTACGTACAAGGTGTATTTCGAATCAGTTGATGCCGAATTCGATATGTTTGTTAGACAAGCTTCTAATAAGCTTTTAGGATATACAATATACTTATTTCAATGTGGAGTAATACCGCACCCATTTTTTCCATATATTTTCAATATATTGAAAAGGGCCACATAATAAGTAAACTATCGCAAAGAAAGTGTGGCAAATAATTCCAAGTACTTTTAATTCTACCTTAAAACCACCAAAACCTAACGTTAATCTAGCATAAATTGCATGAAATTATTAGCGAGTAATAGAAATGAAACTAGAAATAAATCTAACCCTGAACCAAACATCACGATGAATTTTTTTTTCTTTGTTATTTGATTGTTTTATTAATAAACCTTAAATTAAATTTCTCTATTTACTTGTCACTACGTACCTTCTACTTAATTTACGTCTATATAGTTATTTCTAGGCTTGGTTTAGGTTTAGCATTAATAATATGGAAATTGAATTAAATAGTCCTTATCTGTACTTCTATACCAACTTGTAAATCTTACACTAAATTTGAAGTTTTGGCACGGTTAACTATTGGAGGTAAGTATAAAATTTCATCGAACGAGTCATATGTTTCGATCGTGGAGTTAAAAGAAAAGAACTAGTCGGTTGTCTTGATACTTATGGGAAAAAATTGTAAATATTATACGATAACAGTAAATGTAAAATATATATAATAATATAATGAATGAAATACAAATATAGATTATACGTTTTTATTTCTTAAAAAACAATTTCACTTTTTCGTTTTATAAATCAACAAGTAATAGCGATCTTTATTTTACGAGTTCTTATTCAGTGCTTGTTCAGTTCTTATTCGGAAATTTTACATATTTTTCTGTTTCGGGAATCTTTCGTATTCATTCGTGTTTCCATACTCTTACATACAATTAGTGATTAAAACCTGCATCGTGTTTCGTACTATGTATATATTTAACATTGGAAATTGAAACGGCTAGATATATGTTTGTTTTCCTATTAATAATAAAGTTTCGAGATTTCTTGACACGACATAGTATCCATCTCAATTACAAATAAATAAATTAGGATAGTAGTATTATAGAAGCGAATACGTGATAATACAAAAATAAATATGCGTCCATTACAAAGCTATGTAGGGTTGATGATAAAATGGAACAGAGACATTGAAATTCATACGTTTAGCGAGAGAACTCGTAAAAATTGTTGAGTTATTTAAATAGGTCAACGAAAATTTATGGAACACCCTGTGTAGACGTACACACATAGCCATGTAGATAGGTGGTCTCGCCGTAGAGTCGGTGGCGTGAAATTTAAATTTTTCCAATACCGGATACCACTAATTCCGTTGATCCGGTAAAACTGCTAGAAATTCCTATCGCACTTTCTCGTTAACGAAGATAACGCGATCGTTCTGACTGCTCCGCTAAGAGAACGGCCAATTATCGGTCTACTTATCGATGATAGCCTTCACATCGCGTTAATCCTCTTCTTCTTTTTAGTTCTCAATCTCTTTCATTCATCAAAGAATCGAAAGACTTTGTTCTGTTACTGTTCGTTGAAAGTATAGTGCAAAGAAACCAAAAGTACTTTTGCGAAGTTGAACTCGCGTGAAATATCATTGAAGCAGGTTATTTTTTACTTCGCTTTAAAGCGCAAAGATTCGTTAAATGATACACGAATGAGCTACAGGAGTCTGAATAATCACGAGTTACGTTACAAAATATCATCTATATACATGCTATTAGAACAATTTCATCGGTTAAAACAGTCTCTGATTTAGCAGTAGGAATTAGTAAAGTAATTTCATTCGTTGCTTAGTGACAAAATGAAAAAGCATGTCATGTTCTATCCTTTTCTGTACAATAATATTAACGTTTCACTTTATTTCGGTTTGTATTTCTGTAATTTGGGAGCGACACTTTAATATCCAAATTAGGATAAGAGTGGCGAATAGCGCGTTACAGATAAGAAATATCTTTCTGCACCTCCGTTCTTGAAACTTCTCCAGAAAACACCGAGGTAACGGAAGAGTCTCTTAGTTTAAATACCCCTTACCAAAAGCGATGTAGGAGACGCAGCTGCGATTGAGTCGACCGTCATGAGGACCGGAGAGCGCCGTTCGCCAGAAATTTTCAAGGAATTCACTTTCTTCTATATGTAAACGCATGTGGTAAAAAATAAACTCGTGATCTAGGCCGTCATAATATTTTCGGACCTTCATAGTGTTTAGGCAACCGAGGAATCTGTAACTTGGTCGCGTTTGTTAAGAAACGGTATAGCGAGATCGGGTTGAAGTTTCCCTCCTAGTCAATAATTAACTTTACGGGATAATCCGCGATCGGCTTCGATTCTGTTCGGCATTGCTTCCACACTGGTCTTAGCCCCGGCCCATTGACAGGGCGTCAAAATCGAGCAACCAAACTATAAGCCAACACCTCTAACAACCTTTTCATTACAATATATTGCTTTATATGAATTCGAGTTGAATTATTTAAACGCTAACATTCAAGCCTATTATGCTGGTTCCGCGTCTCAGCATCCAAAAGAAATCTTCGCAACCAAGTGGCTGCCCGATTTTGTATCGGGTTCATCCATGGAAACCAAACCCCAACCCCTCCTGCGGCTCTCTGATTTCGCGTCAGCTTCGTTTCTTTAGGACTCAGTCAAATACCTGGGCATGACCCTGGACAGGAGACTAACATGGAAAAACCACATTTCAGACAAAACGAAGCAACTAAAGGAAAAATTAACAAAATTCTATTGGCTCACAGGCCGACGCTCCAAACTAAACCTACAGAACAAAATTACCCTCTACAAGACCGTAATAAAACCTGTCTGGGCCTACGGAATCCAACTATGGGGAACAGCAAGTAACTCCAACATCGAAATACTTGAACGCTTCCAATCGAAAACGCTAAGATCCTTAATAGATGCACCGTGGTGTGTTACCAACGAAACGATTCATCGCGACCTCGAGATACAAGCACGGAAATCCCCTAATCACTGGACTACTTGATACATCGGACCAGATCCGCAGACTGAAGAGACACTACCCGCTAGATTTATTTAGTTATCAAAATTAAGCAATATTTACTTATTTAAAATACTTACTTATAAATTATACTTATCTGTAATAAGTATTAACTTATTATAAATAATTAGCCATGTCACTGCGCCACGCCAGAAAAACTACTGAAAATTCTCAATGCGAGAATTGATTGTAACTTCAATAAACAAAATAAAAAAAAAAAAAAAGAAAAGCTTCGTTTCTTTCTGCTTTAAACTCCTGACAGCTTGCCGACTTCGCTTCGGGTCCGTTCATGAAGTTTTAACCTCCTGCGGCTTCCTCGCCTAACGCCAGGTTCACCCGCACGAGTATCTATCCTAGAGGTACACTTCGTATCAGGTTCGTTCACGTAAACGATAATCCCCGCCCTCCTCTCACGCTGCTCGAACGCTGCTCCCGTCACAAACGTATGCTTGTAACGACACTACTAAAGAAGTGCACACGTATGTCTGATGTATCCGGATTGGTAAGCAAAATATGGTCTACAATTTATTCACGGATTATGTTGGACAGGTACATTTTATATATTCAAATAGGCGATTAAATAAAACACCTCTATACCATACATAGTATATTTATAGATAGTTGAATGTGCCTGTGTATACAGAAGTTGTGTATTTAGTACGTATATTTCGAGTAATTAGAAAAACTGATTCATAATTTAGTCGTCATATTAATCAATTCTCTTCGTATAATTTTTCCCGATGGTGTTTTGGGTATATCCTCGACAAATTTTACACCGCCTCTCAGCCATTTTTGTGGTGACAGATTTTCTGCAAGGTTCATAACAAAAAAAAAAAAAGAATAAAATTAATTTAGATACATAATTAATCGATAAATGAAAGCAACTACAACTAATATATACATAAAATTAATTTGACAGTTTCAGCAGTTTGTCAGATATTTATAAAACATATGTACACTGAATTTTTCTCCTTTGTATTTTATCTGTTTTACATTATTCTATTTAAAGCTCATAGTAGTTATTTCACAAAAAAGAAAAGAACTGCCACTGTCACTGTTTACAAATAGCAAGTTAGATAGAAACCACCGTTAGCAATTAACATAACGTTGATACGATCAAATCGTATTCGAAGCTTAGTGTCTTTTACGTATGTGACTAATTTCAAAATTGATTCCCTCGAAACGACAGTGTCTCGGACGAAAAAATCGTATTGCAAAATTTATCTTACTTTTTCGCATAGAATTAGCTTAAGTGGCTAATTCAAATTGTTATCTATTAACTTATTTTATCGTTAGATATATAAGCATGACGATAAAACTTTAATGTAAATATGAGAATACCTTATGAAACTTGAAAATTTCATTATACAAAAATTATTACGTCCAGAATAATTGTTTTCGGTTAATTAGTTGACCGACGTTTGATCGTTATATTTTTTAAGTAATATCATTACGTATGGATCGTAATACAACGTTTTGAAAATGCTATCGAGATGCTATTGACAAAACTATTTATCTCGTTAAAATTTCTTTTATTAAATTGCATGTAGAACCGTAAAACCGGTAAAATTGACGGTTGTTGTTCACGGGATGTCCTTTGTGCGCTTAATGATAACGACGAATCTGTACATAAACAATAAGAAGAAAACAATCTTACTATTAGCGAAATCCACGATTTCTTTCGCCGATATAGTTTTATCAGGTTGTATGACTACCAGAGCCATTGGTATCTCTCCGTTGAGTTTGTCCGGTTTACCCATGACTGCTACATCCTTAACGCTTGGATGCGACAATATTACTGCTTCGATCTCAGATGGTGAAACTTGAAAACCTTTATATTTAATAACTTCTTTTATACGTCCTGTAATGTATAGCGATCCTGCTTCGTCAAAATATCCTAGATCGCCAGTGTGTAGCCAATTCTCCTTATCGATTGTTTCCGCAGTGATTTTAGGGTTTTTAAAATATCCCAGCATTACTTGATCACCTGTGAGACAAACTTCGCCGATTTGTCTTGCGACCAGCGTCTCGCCCGTTTCTACATTTACCACTTTGCACTTAAAGCCAGGCAGTATTGGACCTATGGAGTTATCGTTGCTCGTCCTATCGCTTATGTTTGATAGTATCGATAATTCCGTCATACCGTAACCATTTCGAATAGCTTTCAGTTTTGTACGTTGCTTCACTTCGTCTGCTACCTGAAAGAGATACGTATCGAATATATTTTCCTCTATGAAGGGTGCTTTTATTGAAACTTGTTGACACATTTGTCGTTAACTATCACGTTGGATTAAATTAATATATTGTCGTGAGGAATCCAATATCCTTTCAAATTTTGTTAGTAACCGATATCTCGTCCACCTCACGGCCGACTTTCACGATTTTTGAATAAGCTGTGGAAATTAACGTTTCAAGCCGCTTTTTCCTACGCGTGTAACCGCCGCTCGTTCTTAGTTTTCGAGATGTTAGCAAAGAGCTGTCGACAAAACGTACATATATAGCGAATCCTGCCTGTAATTGTGCGTCCGTAACGACGTATGTGTCAAGGTTGATTGCTCAAAGCAACCCTAATTCCTAGATTTTTTAAATATATAATTTATATGCAGATAAGAATTTGATCTGGGTTTGGCGTCGTTTAAATCCGATCGCCGCGCTGTGGATCGACCGGTAACCAAAACTGACGAATATTCTGCCACGGACGCACAATTGACATAGAGGAAAGATGTTTAATTTCTACAAAGTATGTAAAAATCATTGAAATCGGCGATGGGGTAACACATCGGTTGTTTCGCCAATTATAAATAGGAATGTCGATCTGTATCGTTAATGTTTTTGGATAATTCTGCACATCGAGAGAAGGAATTTACTTTTGTACTTTAATATCGAGCGCACAGGTTTCTGCATGTTGCGAATAATCTTTTCAATCGTAATAAGTTTGGAGGAAAAACTTACATCCGGCGGAAGCGGTGCCGCACCGGAAAGGACCTCTCTCACGCTGCTGAAATCGTAATTTGGCACCATTGGATGTTTCGCAAGACCAACTAAAACTGGAGGGACCAATGGTATATGCGTAATTCTGTAGTCTTCTACGGAACTGAGTAACGTTTCTAACTCGAAATTTCGCATTATGTACACAACTGCACCGCAACTTATTGCCGTATTCATCAATCCGAACGCATAACCGTGAAATAATGGCAAGAAAACTAGTATTCGGTCTCCACGTCGAATATCCATTGATCCTGGGGCACTTCGATTAAGAACAATTTAGCATAAATAAAAAATAAATGACGAAATATATGCGCGGTCCGAGATCAACCGGATACATTGTGTATATTAATTTAATATCTTTACCTCAGAGATCGCATGAAAAGTAACAAATTTCGATGAGACAACATTACTCCTTTTGGAAAGCCTGTTGTACCGCTGGAACATAAAATAGCTGCCATTCTTTTCCTGTTATTATCTATCTGTACCGGTGAAGACGTATAGGAATCCGTGATACTTTGATATTTTTCCAAAACCTTGTCTAAGGTTATTATATTTCCATCGAGAGGCTTATCATCCAATTCGATTAATTTCATATTCCAGGTTACAGTAGATGCAATTTTCGCCAAAATGTTTTCAGTGCGTCGCGATACAAACAACACCCGTGGCTGATAAATTTCCAGCATGTGCCTAAATTCTCCTACGTTAAAAATTGCATTAGATATGATTAAATAAGGCGCATGCTGCATCGCGTAACTTAACCACTCCGAGTAACAAAGCGACAGTTTTACAAAAGATCTAGAAATATCCGTCTCCGCAAGCAGAGGCTGAAACGACTTTCTTTGAAATAACATATTTTTCGTAGAATGTTTACTCTCGGAAGATATTCGGACTAGTTAAATACAATTTAATCGTATACGATTAAAAATTAGTATTGTTTATATCTGTAAAAGGTGACGGAGTAACGAATATTGAGAATATAAGTGATTATTAATTTCCGCGTCTACAATTACCGCATTAAACAATTTAATATTAACAATTATTGTTTACACTACATTATAAAAATTAGTGTTAGAGTAAGTACTGTTTCTAGACTTTTATCGTTAATTCTGCAAATGTAATGTAAATAAATTTAGTCTTTAATTAAAGTATCCAATTTATGATCTCTGTTTCTAGTAGTTGTAAAATTCTATAATAAACTCGAGGCTTTGTTACATTAACTTATATATGGCATAATCAGTGGAGTTATCAGAAACATGCAAGTTTCCAAAAAAGAAGAGCAATTTTTTCTTTCTACTTTTCAGGTTCTGCCTTCGTTAAATTTTTATAATATAAAACACATTTTATAATATTAATTAAATTAATTTCTTTGTTATTATAAAATAATTCGTAAAAGCTGCTTGGAGAATATCTTACTTTCTGTGTATGCTGGATTCAACGGTGCAAATGTAGCTCCGATAAATAACGTGCTACATATCGATACCATGTAATGTGGATGGTTTTCAGCTGCAACGGAGATTCTGTCTTCCACGTTGATTCCATAATTTCTCAAAGCAACAGATAATATTGTGCTTTTTTCAAGGATATCCTTGCATGTGTAGTGTTTACCAGTTTGAATGTCTACCTGATATAGTAACATTCAAGTATTACAATATAAAACATAGTAATCAAAATGAATCATTTGCATTGTCGTTTCTTGCTCTGTTTATATAAAAAAATCTATCTTGTTTAAATCGAGACTGTTGATTATTCTGACAATGTACATGCTAATACAGCCATCTGTAATCGCAATATGCGGGTCGCTTATCTAGAACGAAACGCACCAGGTCGTTAATTGTTCGTTGCAACGTCAGTGTCAAATATTCCATCCGTAAGAAAAGCTTATTTTCTGACGAAAATTACAAGCACTGTAATGTCTAATTCGAAATCGGTACAATCACGAGTCTACCCGAGCTTTTAATTTTGAATAAAATCTCTAATATGGGCGTCAGGAAATGATAAAACGAATGACATCATCACGAATGACTGCATCTTATATCAATTTATATTTTGTCTCGTTTATATTCTGCGGCAATCGTTCTTCTTTCTCATAGCTCAGCCATTCTGTAACGACGAACCGTTCTAATATTCGCGGTGTTTCAGTGCAAACTGTTTGATTGTTCCGATTTAAAATGATGGACCTGTAAAGCAGCATATCCGGCATTGCTTCCTCTTTGGTTTTCGTTTCGAAGGAAGTGGCAGTAAAAACCAAACGGTTTATTGAAGCCCATGGCGAGGGTGTTGTATCGAATACCCGGATGGAATATAATTAAACGATATACCCGATAAATTTCAGAGTCAAAATGAAATATACCTTTTAAGCGGCACTATAGGTTATACGCTTGGACGGTTTATAGCTTATTGTCGTAATACAGCAGGAATGTGGACGATACACGACGATGTTAGCCGAAAATTGCGTGTAATTAAAAATCCCTAGGCGGTTAAAGTACATTCAACCACAATAACATTTATAGAAATATAAAAATTCTATTGAAACTGCAATTAGATGGCGTATTTATCAGATAATAATAACAAGGTAGCACGTATATCGAGCAGTATGCGTTATGCATTTTACGTTACATGCCCCTGTTTTTATGTTTGTTGTAGAGGAACGAATATTATTATTTTTTATCGTGTGTTCACTGAATCAAATGCTGCAACGATTGTTCGCAAGAATTTCCAAGTTTTTCTGTATTATTCCGTTTATATTCCTTTAGCTTGATCAACGCGACGTTGTTCGGCCTTCTTCTAACTAAATATATAATGCGATACGCTAGACTGAAATTATCACATTATTGAACATTTGGCGATAATATTTGTTGAAGGGTAGACAAATGAAAATTATGGCTGGGCAAACGCGGACTTAATCGAGGTTCTATTTTTTTATTTCAAAGCTTGCGATTCCGAACATTATGTTTTCTCCGTAATCGTTTCAAGTGTGATAGCTAACTGACGTATACAGGTTGTGTAAGAAGGTGTCCGATACTCAAAGAGCTTATAGTACCGACCGGGAGAAATAAATATCGACATAGTTCTAAAAGTAGCCCTTTCGATGTAAAGTCAATTTTTATTTTTTAGCGTTCGATATCTTGAGTGAGCCTCCTCGCAATACATCGAATACCGTCGGTGGCAGCGAAATAACGTAATCGCGAATTTAGTCAAGGATGAAAAAAGTGCGTTTCGTAGGTCAAATTCGAAGGGTGCTGTATATTTGTTATTTCCGCTTTAGAATAGTAAAAGGACATTGTTAACCACACAAATAATCTTTGTTGATATTAGTAATAACTTTGCCGAGTGGAGGATAGTTCACCCAGGCTTTAGAGATAAGCTTGTAATAATAAACATACATCGTTATCGTGCATGTCATTTCTCGCATCATTCCCACCTTCCATTCGCACTCAACAACTGGCGCTAACTGGATTTAATCTACGGATTCCAACCAAACTCTAGGAGAAAGGGAAAATACGCACGAAAACATGACCAACGCTAGAAAGATCAGCACGGCCCTCGCTAAAACCATCAACGCGCTTCTGATATGCAGGCGCTGGAAAACGGACCTTTGGTCCTTCAACTGCCAAGACTGCTTCGCATTCTGATTTTTCTTCGTTCAACTGTGAGCATGCACGATAGTTTGGTTAACCCCAAAAAAATAATTAGAAAAAGTTTCACAGGTATCGGTTGGTCGTCGGAATGGACAAGACGACCTTAACCAAGCTTGCTGGTGCCCGAATAGCAAAAAGAACTAAATTCTCGTTTTCAAGTATTACAATCGTTTTTGATGTATCGTGTATGTGTCTCGTACATACTCCCTAACATAATGTACCTCGAGAATTTTCAACGATAATTCGTTGGAATTATGGATGAGCTCTAGTTATTGGTATATATATTTATTTAATATATTTTATGTTCTACGACTCTTCGCTAGTAACGAGACACGTGTCTTTCTTTCGTTTTGAAGTCAAATCATCTGAAAATCAACAAGGAGACTGAATTTTAGTAGGTAAGTGCGTAGTTGTAAACATTTCTCTTCTTCTAAACACTCGCATCGAAATTTAAGTGGATTTTGCAGCGAAATTATAATCAATCCAACGTTTTCATTGCCTTATTTATTACAATACATTCTTTATAATTCAAGTTGAGCTAGTAATCAACGGTCATTGAATCTTTCGGCATCGATGTCGATCGAGATTCAAAGCGAATGTCGAAGAGCGAAAACGGAAGAAACAGAAACGTAAATGTACGTGTTCGTGATATAAATTTGGAGGTTCTGAACGTTAACCCATCATAACGCATTTATTGTCTACAGCAATGTGAAACAAGGGACATTTCAACTGGCGATCAACGTCTTCTAACAATATTTTGATCCCTGCGCCTAATATCGGCAGATGATCCTCGATCGATTCGGAACTCGATAAAGTAACCGACAGGTGGGCGAGAAGGATCGCAAAGAGAACACTGCTGACAAATGTTGCACTTATCAACCGGTTCTTCATGGTGCTTTTTGAAAGTTGATTTATCTGTTGGAAGTAATTCTTTGTTTTCTTTACCATTAACTATATTCGAATCGATAATTACAACAGTTTTTATCCTACTAGAATGTATCTATAAAATTAGCAAGTAATATAAACAAGTTAATTTCAATTAGATTTTAGTCCTTAGAAATCTAAGTGTAATTTACTATTTGCTATTATTAAAAAAAAAAAAAAAACGAACAAAACGATATTTTCGAAAATAGGAGTGACTCGAAAAAATGACTCGACTATTGAGCAAGAATAAATTCTGTGCATCTGTTCGAATTTATTTGAATAACGACAGAATTAAAACCAATGATATTAATGAGCAAATTTATACCTACCGATTGCCGAGAGAAGCGGATATTTCGCGTATACTCATATTCGTATCGACTGAAACTTGCAATTTGGAGTAACTGCGCGACTGTACGCGATTCTCTATATATAGGCGGCTTTCGAACACGTTAAATCCAAACTACGCGATACAATAGCTGATAAACAATTTTTCAATTACGAACGAGAGTTATGAATTCGCGATGACTTTAATCGTTTCCTTGCAATAAGCAGCTGCTCGCACGTTAATATTCGCACTTCCTTTAAAACGGAACAACTTTTCGTCGACGGTTAACAGCGCTAACAGAGCTACAAATTATTGAAAACGGTAAAAATTGTAGTTTTTCACAACTTTTCTAAAACTGTAATAAATCTAAAAGATTGTTGCGTCTTTCGATGCCTGTCTTTTCCTTCCGCATCGAACCAATCTCGATTAAATTTTTAGCACGCATATATGTAACTGACATAAACCTACAGAGCGCATTGTTCAAACTTTCATTACACAGTCGGATAAAAAATTATAAAGTGCGACCTTCGCTATACTTTTTGCGATTCCAACCAATTGCAATTTGTCCACACGTGTTTTTACGCGTCATCAAGTCAATTAATTTGTCTTACTTCTCAAAGAAACTCAAGTAGCTTAGTTTCATTTTCAAAAAGTTATTCCGCTGTAAAGAGTATCCGAATATTAATGCGAGCCACTGTATGTTTGCGCAACTTGTCACATTTCCTCATGGCGCTATCTGGAATTTGATGACCGTGACAACATCTTTCAAGCTCGTTAAAACCGGTCGAGTGTCCCCTATTCTAAATGGTTATCAAAGAAGCTATTGCAGATATTGAGATTTATCTATAACATAAGATAAAGGGATAACATTTGGGAAAGTTCCGTTTATCGATTGTTAATACGCGTTTGACGTTTTGCATTTTCCTTCGACATAATATGTACTATATAGCATTCGCTATAATTGTAATTTTGTCAAAGTTGGATGAAAAGATTAAAGAACGCATTTTTAAGGCGTAATGCCGCTTCAGCTATGCTTCTACAAACGGCGGCAATGGCTTATGAATATTTGCGCTTGTAGGGTTTGCAAAAGCACGCATGAACGCAAACACTCGTACAATTAAACGGTGTTGCGTAGAAACAATTTTTATCTTACTTGCATAATCTGATCGGCATTAGAATGTAGACAATTGAACAAATGTTGTCCCAGAGATACGTTTGGTACTTCTGTTATTGGCGGACCATGAAGTATATTATTTTGTATCTCCATTTCTTTTTTTTTTCAGATGAAGCTACCTGTAACGATAAAAATGCAAATGAATAACGGCAATTACTAAATTCCAGTTCCTGCTAAATGGAATGGCGCAGATATTGCTTATTTCATTATGAAGTGATTTCATTTTAATTGCGTATTTTTACTTTTACTAGGGAGAAAAAGCCTACAATATTTTAGTTAGTTTAGCAAGAAGAACGTATTATTAAGAATTGTATTATTAAGACATATTATTTATTGCACGATATATAATGTTTACACATCGCCTCAAACGATAGATGAGATTTTTCTTTAAAATTTTCCACGGCAGTTTTAAATGCACATCTTGTTATAGATTTGACTAAGGCACGTATATACGTACATATACATGCGTATACAGAATGGTGGACACAATTGTTTCAGATTATAACTCCATTACCGGTGCGGTTAGAGAAAAATATCAAAGGAGAAAGATGAATGGTTCAAAGCGTACTACGTCCGTAAAGCCATGTTTCCTCACAAGCGTAATGACGTATGTGCTATCAACAACTGCATTATTTTTTGAAATGTAAGTGCATACCTTTTCACATCGATAGATTCCTCCGTTCCGCCATTCTACGTAAAAGAGTATTGGTATAATGGTAAAAAGTATCGTAAGTAAAAAATATTTAAAATAGTCGTAGAAGCAAACGTAAAGAAGTGATTAGTTATCGGGATATTTGAAACAAATATCTTTATCGAAGACGATGCTCAAAAATTTCGTAATTGTCGATATTGATGCGTGTACTCCTACCAAAAAGCAGATACGTATTTCTTTGTTCAAAAGATAGGATTTCGATAAATCCTCTAAATTCTGGAGAGAATCTGAAAGAACGGATAATACTGCAAGGCATTAGGTGCAACAGGTCGGAGATCGTCTTGACTCGTTGTTCATTTTGACAAGAACTGACAGAATTTTTCGAAATGTTTATACATTGTAATAGAGAAGCGTTTAAGCATCTTCCTCGATAAAAATATTTTTTCTTTAATATCTCGAAAACTAATAACTTTTTCATCATTATACCCTCGATACTTTTCGCAAGAAAAGCATGTATTACTGTTTCAGAAAATAATGTAGCTGCTGATTGCGCATGCATCATTCCACTTCTAAAAAAGTGCCTTAATTTTACAAATGTAGTACTTTTCAAATCATTCATCTTTCTCCTTTGACATTTTTTCTGTAACCGTACAGGTAACGGATTTATGGAGCAATTATGCCAACCATTCTATGTATTTCTTACTGTAGTTATCGTTACTATCATCTTTTTGCGTCTGAATAGAGAAAACGATTTATTACGGTCGTGTTGGTATGTCTTTGACTAGGATTTTCGGTAATGTAAGCAGCATGTATATGAACATAGCTTGAAATTATCTCATATAAGTTTCAGACTACTTATTCACGAGACATTTGAATTTGCAATATAATTGATTATTGTGTCAATACCAAGTGACGAAATGAAATTTTACATTACATAAATAGTGGACTACAATACCGTTTACCATTTTCCATTTTTTTTTTTATTAACATTCATGCTTTTGGCATCAACCTAAAACGAACTAAGTTTAGTCTCTCCCATTTCAAATAGAAAATAAGCGATTTAAATCTCAAATAACTTTATCGAAAATTGGAGAAGTTTGAATTGAGTTTTGAAGTTGAATTTATTAAAATTTGATCGCTAAAGACTTATTAACAACATGGAAGCAAGTATTTCAATAAATTAACCCTGATAAAGTAGTAACTGAACGTTGCATATCATATGCATTGTAATTACTTATTAAATAAATTAGTTCTTTAAATTGATTTATATCTTAAACAAATAGCAGTTCCTAGAAAGAGTATAATCGTTGAGATTAACTACTATTTTACGTAGCTAGGGATTGGTTGTGCATCGAATCATTTCTTTTTTTTTTTTTTTTCGTTTCGCGTCAGCCTTAGAAGATAGTTCCTAGATGAACTTGGAAATTCAAAATTACTCTCAAATCACGAAGAAAAGTAATTTGAAGTAGAAAAAATCTATCGTGCAAGACATAGTTGTAGAGAAATTGTTGATGAAAGATGCACTTTAACACTGTGAAGTATGGCGGATCCGAAAAAAGAAGGATTTAGTTTTATTTTTCCTTCTGAAATAGGAATTTATTAATTTCTGTAAAATTATCCACGTAGTTTTTTCTACTTGACTAATGAAAAAATAGATTTACGTGCAAATTTTCAGCAGCATGAATGATTCATCGAAATACACCAGTTTCTTTAATTAAAGCTAAGCTTGTGACGAAAAATATAATGTATAATTGTTGCAAATTCAGAGTGTTAAATTCAAGTCGTACTAATTATCCGAAAGATATCGAAGATAAGATATCAAGTAATATAATAATATTAAATAATAATAATCTCGTGTACGTCACCGTTGCCCACCGTAATAATCGATCTGCTAAATTACAGTAATCGTTTGCATCGTCGAAGACAGAGAACTTCACCAAGACGGCTGATGGGTTCGGCGACGGTATTAACTTGAACTTCTACGACTGATTGCGCGATAGTACGATAGAACCCAAGGTATATTGGAACTACGGGAGGATTTGTGAATTTTGGATAGTAATGATCGCGTTTCCTGAAATCGATTATTCCAGAAGATAGTTGACAGGTTGGTCGGTTAAATATAATTCATCGTTCACTCAAACACATTCGCACAAAGGATCCTGTCTAGTTTCGTCGATATCTCTAAAGAATAGTTATGTTTTGATTCTTATTTTCAACGAATTACAGGATATTTTATTTATCCCTGTGACGAAATTATTTCTACTTTATTTATTCATGACAACTATTGTCATTCTGTTACGCCACGAGGCTTACCACAGGCTGTATTTTCTAACCGTCGCTCGCGGTCCTACAGCGTCGCAGGCAGATCGTCTTACCTGCCGCATAGTTGTCGCCAAGCAGCGAGCTCTAGAACCGTCGATTTTTTACCGTTACGTTTTCCACACATATGTGATCATAGGCGCGAGCGGTGGCGTGACCCGAGCATAGTAGGGGGTCGTCTTTCAAGGAAGACAAAGGAACGATCTAAAGGCAAGCAGTCCTTTCCGACGAGTCAAACGGTACACATCGAGAAAACTAACGATTTCATTGAACGCTATCGAGTCAACTTCCTGTAAGACATTCAGAATCTTATTGTTAAATATATTCTTTTGTGTTAACACTGTTAATACAGTGTTACATTCATTGAACCACCTCTGTTATCGTAATTAAAACAGGGGAACGACTATTTCGCGGCGTCGATTTACAGAATCGTAGCGAGAAGTTACGCCTCTCGCTGACGCGTTTTCCTGGCGACCGCGTCTCTCCGCGAACGGTCGTAACACATTCCATATGATTAGATTTATATGTGTTATTTATAACAGCAAATTAACAACAAATTTGAGACTTATTGAACTTTTCGCAATATATAATAGCGAACAGATTCCAAAATATGTATCGAAGGGATTATATCCGTTAAGTAAATAAGATACATCAATTGTCCATTATATAAATAAAAATTATTTAAAGAAATACTGAAACTGTCGAGCGTTGTAAGGTGAATTGCTACGTATTTTACAAAACGTTGGAAATGTCGATTTCTTCATAATGTCATAAGTATATATGCAGCACACGCTGTTGCAGCGAATGTTATTTAGCTAAGAGTAAAATACAAAACTGCGGCGCTTATAATATTAAGTTATCACGCAGCTGAGCAACGGCGAAAAGTCGGATAAATTGGATGGAAAGCTCGATATCACGACGGAAACGTCTCATTGACAAATTGTTTTCCTTCGGTATCGACTTGGCGTGGCCTATAGGGAACACGAGCGAAAGGCGGAAAAATATTTTTGTTTTCACGTCGTAGAAATGGAACGATACGATTTTACTTTGACACAAGCGGCAGAATCGATTCGCTCTACGGAACAGAGACTAATAGAACTTAATTACTTTCATGATTAACGGTTATAAACGATTTACGATCACAAAAAATTAGTTCAACTTGAGTATAAATTAAAAATATATAATAGCTAAATAAATAAAGGATAACTTAAACTTAAACGTAGTACGAATACCACAATTTTGCGATCGTTATTTAAATAGTCTCGAGACTCAAGGTCAAACTCTTTTTATCGCATATTCTACTCATCACGAGGATCAAAAGTCTCCAATCTCGATGTAAATTTTCTACGTATATATGAAACTGATTTTATTTATAACACATTTACGCCATACGCCATTCGATATTCCATATTCCATATTCCATATTTCCCTTTCTTTCTTTGCTTTTGCTTAAACAACATAGGACTTGCATCCCTACATATTCCAACTTCATATCGTTATGCCGCGGCAAGAGGAAAGGTGTAAGATTGCGGCGAAAAGTAAGCGCTCGAGTTATTTTTCACAAGATCATAAAGGCGTTTACCGATCAGCAGCACGGGGATAACAGCCCCGAGGCACCGCGATATAGCATTTTTTATCACATCGCAAAAGGAACCGGTTGAATCAGCTCCTCGAACCCTTATCGATCTGTCAGTGCTAGCCGTCAATTCGAAGAATCGTCAGTTCAAGAAGCGGATGTAGTTAACGCTGTGTTTTGGCTCCGCCGGTGTATCGCTCTTTATAATTAGAAATTTAACTGGTCAGTGAAGATAATCCGTCCACCCGAATCCGATGAATAAGATGAATTGTTTAAAATAAGTATTTCAAATAAATATTACTAATCGTAAACTCGATGATAATTGCAATGAAAATCAATGTCGTAATGATAACAGCTATTTAAATTCAAAAATTGCATCTAACCTCTATTCTAAAGTCATGTTGATATACAGGATCCGGCTGAATAACGTGTAAAAGCAGCTACAATGTGATACATTGTGGAAAAATATACAGGGCAAAATGTAAAGTGAAACTTGTTCATTCTCGGCTTAGTTTTCGAGAATATCGAGTTTAAAGATTTATCAAGTATACTTGAACGTTAATTCCAGACTGGATAGGACTAAATAACACATCTTCAATTTATTTGCACGAGTAGATCGACCTTCCGTCGCTTATTTATTCCTGTTCAGGCCAGAATTATCAGTGTTCAAGCGTATTTGATAAATTTGAAAACTCGATTTTCTCGAAGATCGAGGGAGCAATGACAAAACATTATTCTGTATTGTTTTATCTTTACATGTTATTCGGCCGGAACCTTACGTATGTACGTAATGTTAGACCCTTATTATACAATATGCATCGAAGAGTTTATAGACTATTCTGTCCGACAATGACTAGTAAGGAGTACAGAAAACTCTGAAGTAATATAAGAATTTGAAACGGCCAGATTATCTCACGATGACCTTTTAATTCTTAATCATTCTTGAGACATTCCAGTTCATTCGCATAAAGTATCTAGCGTCGTTAATAACAAAATTTACGTTTCTTCAATTCCGATACCTATCATTTAGCTTCGTACTAATTAACGAAATGCTGTCAGACTGAGTACATAAGGTTTGACCCCCATTAACAGTTAAGAATGTTTTAATGTACATTTAATTTAACGACAAGGAGCTCGCAAGTCAACCTTTCTCGATACCTCTTATAACTTTGCGAATATTTATAATATCGTATAATATGAACAGGCTATCGATTATTTCTCTGCCGAATAAAGCATAGACAATCTATACAAAATATTAATTATACTTGCTTACAGCTAACTAACGTCAGTGCTGATTAACTATGTCACAGAATCAATTTCTGCAACAGCAGTTAATCTTTAAATCGACATCTTCAGATTCAGCGAATTCCAATTTACATGATCGGTACAGGATCTGCAATTCAAATTGCAGAGTTTCGATTTAAAACAAGAATGGAGGAGGAACTTGTGAATATTGATAGAAAGTGGCGAAACATCTGCGTAATTAGTTAATTATCAAGGTAATAGCAATTGATGATGGATACGATCAAATAACCATAGAAACGTTGCTTATCTGTATCCATTATCATTAATGTGATCCGTAGGTGCTTGCATTTAAAAGAAATTCCATAGCTTATTTGAAGTAAGGAGAACTTTTACACAATGTTCAATACCGTAAATTGTTGTTACCTGTGTCAAAGGAATAAGTATAACGTTCGTTATTCGATATTAATTGGTAAAGTGTAAATTAATTTACTAAAATTATCAAAGTATTTCAGGAATAACCGTGTGTTAAAATTACTGAACAATTTCAAAACAGTCAGCACAGCAGAGTGCTCCTTATCCGAACACCCATCGGATGCCTTTTTCCGTTTCAAATATGTACAGGGTGTCTAGAATTTATACGACCCGACTACCATAGCCTGATTCTCCGCGCTCTCGGTTTGGCGAAGGTTGACCTAGACCTTGAAAATCTGGATCAAAAGGTCAAACTTTTTTTTATCCTTTTATGTGTTTATTTTATAAATTAATTTACTTGTTAATATTTGCATTATATTTGCAAGAAAAGCCACAGCAGTTGAAAATGATATTAAAGTTCCATTGGTTGCGGAATGTTTTTGTTTAGATGTATGCTAATGACACAGTTAAATCATTCGCGCGTTATTTCGTGCCTGTTAAACATATTAGTATTCCTTGACAACATACAGGATGCTGCATTTCTCTCTGATATCCTATTGAAAATCCTTCAAATATTCCATCAGTAAAATGATGAAACGCGAGGTAGGAATCCGTTCTTGGAAGTCGGAATGCTGAGAAATCGCTGTTTAGGTTCAGTCGGAGTGGATGCGAGATTGGATTGAAGATCTGTGCACGATATATAGGAAACGCGATTCCCAAATAGTGCGGTCAGAACGGCGTGCAAATTTTTTAGCAAAAATTTCCTTATTGTCGAGTTCAACGATAAATATCAATGATTATGCGTAAGCCGCGTGTAAAATTATTTTCTGATTTTGTACATTTATAGCCCTATCCAGATGTCACGGGAATTAGTTTTTAAGATACGAGGAGTAAAGATAAGAAATAATGCCCGTTTTTTTTTTTATTTTTTTTTTTTTCTTTCTTTTAATAGAAAAGGACTAAAATGCATAGATATATATATACACTTTCCAGAAATAAATAAATTATGCATTCTACTGTGATTATCACACTTGCGTGGTTTTAAAGTCTTTGCATTGTCCTGTCTATTGCTGCTATTTCGAGTACCGCAACTTTTTGATGTTTCAATAAATATGTATATTTATATCTATGGTTTTAAGGTAATTGGAAAATTCTATTGTTGTGATATCTGTGACGTATATGACTACGAGTACTATTACTATTCTTTTTTGTTTGATAGAATGCATTTTGTGATTTTTTCTTGTTCTTCTTGCGTGATGCTTTACGTAGTAAACGGTATTATACAACGTCGATTAGGTGGGGTTTCTTCTCCCTTTTATTTACAAGTATGGTGTCTGGTCTGTCACATGCGATTGTTTTAACATTGTTTTACACGTAACTGATGTGTATTGTTTTGTCACGGCATAATTTGTAGCTTTCGCTTTCAAGTAAGTTTTCGGGATTTTATTTATAGTACGCAGTGTATGTGTGTGTTAAGTTCTATTAATATTACTATTACGCGTTATATTGTCATTAGCTTGAAATTTAAAATTACATTATCTTTTCTCACAGTTTTTATTACTTCACTTATAATTACCTTTCAAACATTTCTAACAAAAGCAAAAAATATTTCTATCAACGAACTATTGTAATTCTCTTTTAGTATAAATTTATCGTAAAGTAGATAGCAAGTATTTAACAAAATTCCAGAGACAAACAATTTTCTGAGCAAGAAAATGATAAAACGTAAACGGTTTCAACTATAATATTTCATTCATATTTATAATTTCTCCATTATTGTTAAATAATTTATGTATCTTTTTTGTTCCCTATCAGGCATCTACTGCACAGTCTATTCTTTCATGGAGTTTCAGCATTGGCCATTGCAGAAAATCTAATGTCCTTTGCTATGCAAAACATCTGTTTAACAGTCACTAACTTTTCCTGTAAATTACGAGCAAAGGGAGTCAAGTTTTATAGACATAGTAATCAAATCAGAACTTAAAAGCTGATTAATTTAACTCTAAAACTTTCTTTATCCAATTACGACTAGCTTAAGCTAAGAATGTTGGACTAAGTGCCACTAATATGTTAGTATCAAACGATCCATACCGTGTCCGACAAAAATGATGTCTGTTAAGGGAAACTCGACTCCTTTTCATTATGAAGAGCGTAACGCAATCTTTTTTTCTCCATTTTTGTGCCATTTGCGGCCATGTAACGAAAAATGTTTTGAAAACAGTAGCGGAAATAATAATATTTCACTCTTTGATACAGAAAGAGAGAATTACTACGACATGTAGAATCACATATTCAGACACTCTAATAAGTAAGTGATTCAAACTTCTACAAAAAAAAAAAAAAAAAAAAAAAAAAAGAAGGCAGAACGTTGTATTGCGAAAGGCGGTGTGCAATTTGAACAAGCGTTAAAATAATGCACTTTTTGAATTTGTCGTAAAATCTCCCGCAATTTTATATAAAAAAGACATATGGACTATTTATGTTACTCAAGCAGTGCTTGGTTTCGCTATGAAAATAAAGTGTATTCAGAATCTTTTCATCGTCATTCGCAGTACTGTCGACACACTCTTTTTATTACATGGCCCCAAATGGTAGAAAAATTGTGAATCGCGTTACGCGGAGCAGCCTGTATTTCTTACATATAATTAATTTAAATGTAAATTCACAGACTGTATTTTGATCAAAACAGAGTTTGATTTAATTATTCTAAAGTTATTCTGCTTTAAAGAGTGTTCGAATATGAATGTGATCGACCGTATATAATCCGATTATTAAATCGATAATAAGGATATATCGTAAGTTGGTGCTTGCTTAAATCAAATTTGTTGAATATTTATAAAACATATTTATAAATACGAGGGTTTTCAAAATATTTATAACACACTCGTAAACAGAAAACAAGATTTAAACTGTCGTTAACAATTTTTATATTCTATTTATTCTAAAGAGAAACAGTACGTCTAGTAACCAGGTAGAAATTGAGGTAACACGGTGTATTCGTATGCAAGTGGAATTTTTGTATATCGAGCGAAGAGATAGATGCGAGATGAGCAATCATCGTGCGACGCGATGTGATTGGGACTGCAGGTACATGTTAGTAATTAAAGCGTGTGTCACGGTAATCTTACTAGCAATGTTTCGAATATTCACGCACAGTAACAGTGACCAGAGGAATAGGTGAGAATGTGTTCTCGGAAATCACTGAACTGCCTGACTAGGAGTCGGTGTTCGGGGTTAGTTGCCGGAGGTAGGTTCGCTGCTAGGAGTAGATGGACCGGGGTATGAGAGCGCGTGCCACTCTGATTGTGGCGGCCATACTGGGACACACGAGCCACATACCGACGATTCTTGGTTTCATGCGGCGTGCCTAGACACCCTGAGAATACTTATGACTTGCTGAAGCGGTGCGGCTTCCCGTCTAACTAAGGACGCCGTTTAAAAAACCGCTTACTTTTATGTAAAAAGCTATTTACTAGCTTTAAACCTAACAATTAACGAATAATCTGGCTTTGTTCGCGAAAAGTTTGCTTCGCGTAATACGTAATATCAAGTTGAAGATTCAATATCGTCAAAGATTTATATGCTGTCCTGCAGATTGCGTATACGTAGGAAGGAAAATGCAAGACAGGCAATTTCCCAAACGATGGATTGATCGCGGTGGAGAATTTCTATGGCCATCACGCTCATCAGATCTAAAGCTGCTAGGCTTCTTTCCGTGGTAGACGTTAAAGAACATAGTGTACCGGGGACGACATAGTGAACATAGTGTAGTTACTGGTTCGTTAATAAATTGCATCTTTGTAGCAATGTGAACGGAGACAAGAGAGTGCGATAAAATGAAAAATATCGAGTATAGTAGTAGGGATATTTGTAATTTCTTCGGTGGAGTAATTTCGACGAACACCACGAGTAAAAGGCTCGGATCGAATAATATTAAGCATCAACTTTTCGTGTGCCGAGATACGAGCACAAAGATATATTTTCTATGCGTGCATTACAGCGGAAAAATTCAATTTTACTTTTAAAAATTCATCTCCAGACTTCTGTTCGATGGCAGGTTTTTAAAATCTGGCGCGGGTACGCGGTTCGTGTGCATTAATTTACGCAACAAAGAGCTTTTATAACATGTTGGGGTGAGTTTAAAGGTTGGAAGAGATCGCATGCAAAAAGCTTCCGTTCTTGTTACATAAGCCGGTTTTAACTAACTTCTCGGTACACTAACTATGCCCTATGTATAAATTTCAGTTCAATCAGAGAGGCGCACACTTCTTCGCGTAGCAAACTTTCATTTCAGAAAATGTTTACAGGCGGTTAAATATAAATTTAAATACAAGAAAATCTCGCAGAGCTTCAGCCTGAATGAAATTTGCACAGACAGAAAGCAGGACTCGCAGTTCCGTTTGCTCGAAATTTTTAATTTTCTTTGCGCTAACGATTGCAGTGAATTGCGTGAAATTTACTAAATATAACTTGCCTACTTGGACGCATTTTATCTTTTTTTGCGTAGAAAAATCCCGAGTATATTTCTATGTAAAATTCTACATAAAATCAAGATTCTTTCTCGCGTGATAAGAAATGCTGAATAAATATCGATCAAAGAATCATTTGTTCCAAAGTTACAGGCGGACGAGCATTATTCGCTTCTACCACAAATGTTTCAAATTGCTATCATATATTTCAATACGATACAACGTATTCGAATACTATAATATGGGTTCCTTGGAGACCGCCGTATACGTACATTCGTAAAATTCACGATTGTATTCTACTCTCTCAACGGAGAAAGTTTTCTATTTATTGTTTCAATCTGTGTATCGTGTACCGGTGAATCGTAAATCCGTAAATGTATAGATAAATAAATACTCGTGTAAATATAAGCAAAAATTTATAAATAAGTTTGAAAACTTACAACGGAAACAAGGGATTTCTTGGTTTATGTCCGTAGAACATAAACTTTCCGTTTATTCGAGTAATTACGATACTTGTCTTTAGAACGTGATACAATCTTTTCTGAGCACTATATTTTCAACAATGTAATTTCTTCTGCTTGTAATAAATTATACACGATTATATTGTTTTCCACTCCAATACCCTGTTAACGTTGAAATCGCCACGTTCGCGGAATCGACATTGCGGAATTAACGGGAAGATAATTTCTAAAGATTTATAAATTATAAATCGTTACATGAATTTACAAGAAGAGAAATTGTTCCAATCAAAGATTTAACTGTTGTCGGGATCTTCTTTAACGCGAAAGTTAAATTATTTTTAATGAAACGAAAATGTGTGTCGTTTCCAAGTTATTATTTGCTTACTCTATCTTACACAGTCGCTATTAACGATCTTTTCAGTCGGTATTAAATGAGAAGAAAATTTGCCATTAAATATCATTAAAAATTTGACAATATTACAGTCGTATAATATCGTTAAATACCGTGTGTACCATGCTTTAGTTTTGGAAACAATTTAATAATGATAAAATAACATGAAAGGTACCGCTAATTCTCTTGCTGACACGTTTCCAAGATTTTGCACGCTTCCTGTATCTTGAGGTTAAACGATCCATGAAAGAGAATTATACAGGACTAAGAGTGGTTGGAAATAAATTATATAGAATGTAACGTAATACGTAATAACGTACACAGATCATAAAATGCGTATATGTTTGTATGTAAACAATAGAGAAAATGATTAGAAATAGGTAGACGGATACGTTCGTAAATGCAAGTAGAAAAGTGAAAGTACATGACTCGAATATTGTTTATCTGGAGTATTTGTTCGAAATGATTTCGTGTCTTTCGTTTATGGCCTAATAAAATTAACGAAGGGTGACATCTTTCCCCAAACAACGTTTTCATGGAAGTCGCGAAGGGTGCGACAGAAGACAAGGGAATTACGATACGATAGTAATAGCATCTGACATTCACGGATGTGAAATTTGATTCTCAGAATAGCGGTATTTAGCTTGTTCTTGACGACTTCACGAGGGTTAAACGGGTAAGGAAAGCGACTTACATAGCATGTTACTGGCAAACTCTGTAATTTGCCTATCCAGGCAAACTGTGCAATTTCGCCGAGAATAATGGCTTATCTGTTGTGCTGCTTTTGCGTATGCCACGATACGCTACTTAATTTGCTTCTCCGTAAAGATGACGCGTGCGATGCGATATGCGTCAGATCGATAACGTACAGTTACATTTCAACGTACTAAAAAATAATAATTAACAATTGAGTGATATGAGTACATACTGGAAAGAGGAGAAAGAAAGATGTGATTTATGTGCGGATAGATTTGGGAACCTAGAACACTTAACAAGGGGCTGCAGGGAAACCGAAAGAGGTGTCAGGTTGGAAGATGTAGTGAGCGGAAGACAGGATAGAGGGATTGCGGGATAGCTGAAGAGGCTGCAAAAGGGAAGAAAAGGAGAAGGCAGGATATAAGCAGACCAAAGGGAGTCTTCGTGAGCATAAAAGGATGCAATAAGTAGGATAATTATTAGTCGGAGTAAGTCGGAGTGTGCGAGGAAGGGAGAGTGAATGATTGGAGATGCGCGAACAAGATCGCTTTGTAAATATATGGTAGATATTTGCAAACCAAGTTCAGCCGTTGGTTGCGAGGCCAAATAAATATATGAAGGACATTTGCTAAGTGGCGCATTAGCAATTTATCATAATTTGAACTTTCAGCGTATAATACGATCGCGATTTCTTGTTTTGATACAATTTGTATTTTATATGCGCTTAAAAAATGTACCGATATATACCAAAATATTTGCTAGTTTGATCGATAATCTCAAACAGTTTGTTAAAAGAAAGATGATAAATTTTCACATACCCATCGAATGTCTAATTATACTGCCTAAATCTGAACTTTACTTATTAGGAGACAACTGTCCCTGTTTAAAAAACTAAATCTTGTGCTCAGCTTCAACAGCACATCTTGAACGTTTCTCAGGGACAATCGATATTTTGATCGTACAATCGCCAGTGACGAACAGGTCGTTTTGCGATAGATATGCCATTTTAGAAATTGCTGGAAATTTTGTGCTAAATCGAATCGTGTTTTACAAGTAAGTTGATTAATAACTCGGTGAATTGTTCTTGGTCCTTTGACGACAGACGACTGACATTTTTCATTTCATTGGCGTGCGAGTTGGGGAAATTTGCAATTTTGTCAGGCGATCCATAGTTTGAGAAACCCTGCTGTAAGCGCACAGAGCTGCCATTACGGTCGATGTTATACGCGTACTTCTGGGACAGTATGTTTCCGGGATGAAAAATTACCGGCGACATTGAAACGTCTCTGGCAATCGGGCTCAATTGTTCCATCTTCCGGTTCGTATTAACGTAAGGCCGCGACTTAACGGAATTAACGAGATCGTGTCTAGCTCGTAAAGGGCGGCAGAACGCGGCAGAACGCGGCAGAACGCGGCAGAACGCGGCAGAACGCGGCAGAACGCGGCAGAACGCGGGGCGGAAGTGGCGGCGGTACGATGCAAACGCAGCGGCCCGCTCGAAGCACCGTCAGGATTTTGATAACATGTGACTTTATCTGGAATTCCCGAGCGCACAGGTAGCCTGTTTACTTAAGATAATAGCAAAGCGGAGTGGCTGGCTGAACGTAGATGGAAGGCTGGCGAGGGGAAGGCGAAAGGAAATTTCAGCAGGCAATGTCGAGTCTCTGGGAGGAGGGCGGACGAAGAGAAACGAGGAAAGAACGCGGCGAGTCGAATGCTCGGGGAGGGATAGGATCTCGGGCGAGCGGCGATAGAGGAGCAGAGCAGCCGAAGAAGGGAATCCCGAAGAGGAGAGGAACAGTAGCTGGAGGGTTGCTTTGCCGCAGAGACGGAAGCGGCTAAGGATAAAAGCGGAAGAGTGAAATAGAGGGGGTGAGATTCTCTCTCAGCCGGGCTACAAGAACTTCATTTTCCGAGCCATTACGCCCCGTCCCACTGCGCTACCCTGCAAACCCCTTTACCCCCTTAAATTAATTTATATCGAAATTTTAAATGACATTCATCGGGTCGAACAATAAATAACACTACCAGCCGAGGAAACGTAGTAACGCAGAGCCACCTTCTCCAACCAGCCTTTTTCACACTTTCCACTCTCTCCTTTCCGAAAGTTCTTAGAAAAATTTTCTCACCCATTTTTCCCGTACAGTCTGCGTATCTGCAGTATCTGACGATACAGCAAGTTATATGCTCCAATTATGTAATATACTGCTATTAATACGAATATTATCACAGTAACAACTATTTATAGCTTGTTGCACTATGCACACACTTTCGTTTATTCGCTCATTTAGCTTTTCATTGCAGCTGGCTATCCGATTTTTATTGGTTTGTCGTTGTAACCAGGATATCCACCGCATGTTTTCTTTTTCAGCTTTTTGGTCCTGTTCTGCGTCTTCTTTGCAATGTTTTATCGTGTTATTTGAACAAGAGTCTATCGTCAACTTTTGTTGATAATTGAGAAAGTGGGATCTCTAAGTATGAATTGTGTAAAGTGTAACGTACGATTAATCGATTGAAATGTTTATAACGTAAAATAAGAGAAACAGGTAATTGACGTTTATCTAGAATTATATCCTTGAAATCGAATCCTTTATGAAATATGAAATATTATTAAGTTGTACGTTTTAGCTATAACGTCAAGTAAAATAATGGAAAGAAACGTCTGTGTTCACTCGGTCAGAAGATCGGTAACAGAAACGTATTGCAAATGCAGATACGGTTGAGTAAAATTTTAACAACCTGGCACGGTAATGGTCGCTTTTATAATAATCATCGCGATATTCCACGGAATTGGTCCTTTTCCTCGTGGATGTCGGTTTCCACTTTTAGCTTCAATGAATTCCATCTCTTTCTCTATACCGCTTCTATGTTTCAGTCAAGCAAATTTGCACGATTTGCTGTTTCAATAAACTCGAAATGGAGACCAGTAAAGTTGCACGCGATAGAAATCTTCAATGTTTCTCTCCCGGTTACTTTAAATATGTTATTTCAGATATTAATTAAAAGAGTACTTTTGCTCATTAGCCAGAAAATGTGGACGTAATTATGCGTTTATTTAAAGGCAAATCGTTGTTTAAAGCAAAGTCTGCCATTTCTATCATAATCATAATCTATCGCATATCATAATCGTAAATTTATACATATTTATATGTATCATTTTGATCGATTCGCGCAAATATCTTCCAAACTGTGGCTTATTCAACAATTCTAATCAAGATGCATTGACACCGTTCGATGCTAGTACTTGTGATTAGTTTCAAAGATATTTTAACTTTAATCTTGTAAAGCTTATCGGATGAAAGACAAGGAAAGACAACGCAGTGCTGTTATGATTACGTTTCCCGTGTCTCGTATCCACTGAATTTTAATGAAATTCATATTGAAATTAATATCCTTTTGCAGAAAATTAAGAACCGCGCCTTAAAATTAGGTTGGCTTTGAGATCAGTTAGACTTTTGGTTTTGCAACAGAACATTTTTCTTCCCATTTTGGAGGAAGCCTAATCGATCACTTTCTAAGGATCGCCCTAAGGGTATATGTAAGCATCTTACACCATAAAGGCAGATTTCACGCGACGATACGTGCCGTATATCGCAATACGCTTATAATGGATACTGAATATACATGTGTAGTAGCGCATACCAATGCAAGCGTTCGCACGACGATTCTCCACAGGTATAGTACCGCGATACTGATTTCCTGTATCCAGAGATCCTCGGCCGCTAGCTATACTTTTCCTATGAAATCGGCAGACGAAACATTGGAACAAATCGTGTCGTTCACACGGCAAAGACATGGTACGGTAAAACTCGGTTTATATAAACCGGTTAGATCGATCCATATGACCGGGTCGTTCACTTAATACGAGTCCGCCTATGATTTGGCGTTCGATTAGTAGGAGTCCATGTTCGTGCAAGGGGAATCCAGGAGACATTTGCACTCAAATACATAACGTTGCAAATTTCTATCGACTGCGAAGATGAGAATGCGTCACATAACGCGTGCCAGTACTGTTCGCATCTTGCTGCGAGACATTCGTACAAGTGAATCGACGCTCAGCGGCAGTTCAGATAATAGAAACTCGGCTAAAGTTCAGTTAATCAGGCACTACTAAAATTTCGTTTGTTCCAACAGAGTTCATATAAATGGAGTTTCATTGTATCGTATCCATCCTTCGGCATCGTTTGTTCCATAAATTCCATGATTTTGCAATTTTTACAATGTGCATCTAATTTCGATAGGTGATACGTTTTGGTGTATAGTTGAATGTGTTATTATAAAAAGTTGAACAACAAAAATTGCAAACTATCGAATGCCAGCAAGAAATTACGATATATGTATGTAAAGTAACGACTCTTAATATTTTAGGCTTCCTTCTTTGCTCTGCATAATTGTCAACGTATGATTCGAAGAAGATGTATTTTGCGTCTTAATATATCTTCAACGAAATTTTACCTACTTTTCTTACGCACATACGACTTTATGGCCCTGCGACACTTTCAAATTGTCTTTATCCTTTCCATAAACATCTTTTACTTATTCTCCTGAATTATTTCCAATTAAAATGACATTCGGTGATCTCTTTAGCGATTCTAAAGTACTTATTCCTTTGCCAATCTAGTCTCTTACATGTTTTGTTGCATAACCTGTTGCGTTATCCTGTCGAAACGTTAAATCTTCACGCGTGATTCTAGGTCTGTATCCGCTCGTAATAATGTTCTGTTTTTACTCGCTTTTCCCTTTAGCTCTTTCGTATAACGTGCAAATAGACAAAACTTTAAACTTGTCCATTCCTCAAAGAATAGATTTTCATCCAAAACGGATGCTCGAGAGGAGAAGTTACTCTCAACTGAAAAATGATCGGAACAAATGATCGATACAAGAACAAATGAGATTATATTTCATTCTCAGATGTATCTCATACGCGTATCTCTCATTGCTTCACACGGCGATACACGTATTGTCTCGTGGAACCGTTATATGTCGTACATTAAACCAGTTACTATATGTTCGTATGTAATAGAAGGAATAATTGTTGAAATATGCGAATGGATAGTCGATGTCGTGCTATATCTGTCAGAATGTACATTTTAACCTTACATTTCCTGAAAAACAATATTTTCTTCTTATAATGTTGGACTTGTTGCAGATATGGATAAAATGGCAGTCACTTTTTGGAGCTATGAGAAACCTTTATTAGCAGAATGTTCGGTATAGAAAGGTTCTTGATATGGCGGTAATAATTGTTTTTAAATGCACCTACATTTATTTAAATTGTTGAAAATGACAACGTGAGTTCGTGCTCGCCACCCATATGCAGATGCGTTAGTTATAAGAAATAGTAACTAGAAGATAACCCAGTTACAATCGATAGGCTTAAGATGCTTTTTTGTTTTTATCCCTAGTTTTTGTAAGCGCGTGCAATAAAGGTTTTTTTTTGGCTCAGAACGGTGTGATAGATTCATCCATTCAATAAAATAATAACTATTGTGATCCTACCTCTGAGTATAGAGATAACAGCATAAATGCAATCATATATCATAGAGAATTGAGACCTGGTGTATTAAAAAATATATAATAAATGTTATTACTGTCACGTTATGAACCTCTTTGTACTAAAACAATTTTTGCTAACAAAGTTTCTTCGTAGCTGCAGGAACAACGGAGCTGTTCAAGTGCTAACTCCTATTGGATATTCCTTTTCTGCAGAGTACGATATTGATCAGATATCAATCCAAGATACTCATTTGATATTGAAATCTTAATTTATAATCATAGTCATAGTTCCTCGTAGCGAAACATGTTTCAAGTAACGATTGAATGATTACATCTTTCTCGTTGGTGAATGCGTAAAGAGTTATAGAAAGCATACGTTTTTCGATTGAAATATTTTAATTTAAACAATTAAATATTAAGAAATCGAAATTTTCTTATACAAATGTTAACTACGTTTAGCAGAATTGGCGCTTAAAACGATTGTGTTCTACGGTTCCATGAAATGTAAACAGTTGAGAAGTATTCAACCATCGACCTAATGTCAATATTTAGCTGCTGGAGATATTTGCCCGCCTCATTTTTACTGTATTATACATATTTAGTTAGTGTAGAGTATCGCTGCGATATTAAGCACACAAAAGAAGAAAAAGTAGATATGTTATCAGTTTATTGTAAAGTTGGAGTAATTGCAGCACGCGTCAAACGATGGTATACGGTGAGATTTCCTCATACTTATACATACTGGTAATACTTTCGATAATGTTGTTAGACAATTTCGACAAATTGAAAACTTTTCATGTAAAAAGCCGATTCGAAGTAAAACAGTGACGAACAATGGAAAGGAAATTACACTTTTGATCGGAGCTACATTGATCCGTCAGTATGCTATCGCGAAATTGAAAGGCAATATGGAATTAGTCGGGCAAGCATCGTATAGTCGCGCATACTCCAAAGGCACAAAATTCATCCACACCGTTGGTCAAAAGTTTTTTAAAGTTCACTGACAATGCTTTTTATCGTCATTTAAAATTTTGCGAATGTTGATTTAGATAAATCGATCGTCAACATCGACAAAGCAAAGTGTTAAGGTACGGTTTGGTATACTCGGAAATTGTATTATTGGGCCATATTTTACGAATGTAGCACTGGCCGGATCAAAGTATACGCGTTTTCTAAGAGAAATTTTATGCGCATTATTGGAAGATTTGCCCGTTAAATATTCCTCGAAAAACGTGGATCCAACAAGATGCATGTCCTGCGCATTGTGCATTAACGGGAGAAAATACATTGAATGGATTATTTCGAAATCATCGGATAGGAGAGGCGATCCTACTAATTTTCCAGCTGAAGGATAAAGTCTGCGCATTAGTTCTAACTACAATGACCGCTAAATATTGCAAAATGTGTTATAGGTAAAAAGATTGCGTTGTTCCACTACCTTTCGACATTAATTGGTTCCTTCGTTCGTTCAATTCGTTCTTGACAACGAAGTATCAAAGAGTTATCAGTTCACGAAGAACTCGATACTTTTCGACAACTCTAACTATTTTTGAACGTTTACAACAAATACTCAAACATTTGATCGCTACGTTCTAAGCATTTTTTCATTCGTTCTCTTAAACTTCCCGTTACACTGTTCATTTATTCGGCACTCGATACTCAAACAGCTCCTTTCAATTCGTTCTTTCGTGTGATCTGCTAGAATACAGGTTTCTACTCATAGTCCATTTTTGAAAAAAGCCCGTAAGAAAATGCGAAGGGGGTTTAAGTCAGGTTTTAAAAGCCTAACCGATTTTTCTTCACAAGTCGATGTTAAATATGTGTATCTCCGTATGGCGCGTGCGTTGCAAGCCGGTGCTCCATCCTGCTGATAGTACTCGTATTTCAGATGGTTTCGCGTCTCTGATGGAACATCACGTAGCAAATCGGGTAATGCGAATTCCAGGAAATACGGATATCGTTTAGCATTTAAAGTATTGTGGGGAAAGAAATACGGATCCATAAGGCACGTATTAAGAATTCCACACCACACGTTGATGCATCTTACTTGATTGTTCGTATTTCTTGTAGGACGTGGATTTTCTGTAGCACGTCTACTTTAGGGTAGACGTGCTCGTTGTGTCGATTAAAAATCCCATTACTAGCAAAAGTATCGATAAAAGTACATTCGTTTGTCCATGGAATTGTTTGCACAAAATGTCCACTTGGCCACTGTCTTGAGAAAAATCGGCACAACTATATTCTACGAAACTCATCTCCCGCATATAAAGTATCCTACATGGAGCAATGATATTGGTCACAAAAGTCTTATAGATACCTACGTATTCCATTCTTGCTGCGATGTGTCGATAAACATTTTTATCAAAATACCTATGCAAGTTATACTAAATTAAACAGTGAACAGCTGAACATTTCATTCGGATGACTTTATATTTTGAATGCAAACAAATTCGTTATCGTGAAATATTTCGTAATATTGCCAATTGGTACATTATTTTCATGCGTAGAGCAATTGTCATATCCTGTATTACCAATAGACTTCGCTATATCGTATCCAAGTGCATCTTTTTTAATTTACCGACAGTACCTTGTTTCGTGACTTACTTGGATTAGACTGCAACTAGCAAAATACAATGCCGAACAAGTAACGACACTTCGTGACAATGTCATTATGATAGTTGATAATTCATTTCATTCTACATATTTAGCTTATTTTCCATCGTTCTATTATATTTTATGTATTTCATATGTATCTTTTCAGTCGCTTAAGTAAATTTATTTGCGTTTCCGCATTAAAACACTTTTCGATTCCTCTACTAACATTTTTTTGTTTTATCAACGCGTTCAAAGCATCTAAGTTGTTTTCTTATTGTTTGAACTTTCACCTTTAATTTAGTAAAAAAAATTGTATCGATTAGTTATTTAGTTTCATTTTTATCGCAATTTAAAAATGGAAGAACAAGAAGCGCGTTTCAGACATATTTTATCGTATTATTTCCGAAAAGGCAGGAACGCATCGCAAGCACGCAAGCAATTATGTGCCGTATATGGGAACGAAGGCTTGAAAGAAAGGCAGTGTCAAAATTGGTTTGCCAAATTTCGTTTTGGTAATTTTTCGCGGAAGAATGCTCGACGACCTGGCCGTCCAGTTGAAGTCGATGAAACCCATATCAAGGCCATTATCGATTCAAATCGTCATAGCACGACGCGTTAGATCGCAGAGAAGCTCAATGTATCTCATACATGCATTAGAAAAAACTTAAGACAGCTTGGCTATGTCAAGAAACTCGATTTATGGGTCCCTCGTCAGCTTAAGGAAATTAATATGACACAACGCATTAGCATGTGCGATTCGCTTCTGAAACGCAATGAAATTGATCCATTTCTGAAACGACTGATTACTGGCGACCAAAAGTGGATTGTTTATAACAACGTTAATCGGAAAAAAATCGTGGGTGATGCAAGATGAATCAGTCCAGACGACGCCAAAAGTCGAGATTCACCAAAAAAGATTATGCTGTCAGTTTGGTGGGATTATACAGGAATTCTGTACTTTGAAACCAGGAAACCAAATGATTAATTCAAACGCGTAAGTTCAACAAATCGCCAAACTGAGCGATGCAGTTCAAGAAGAACGGCCAGAATTAGCAAATCGTAAAGGTGTTGTTTTCCATTTATTTGGTTCCATGCAGAACTGCTTAAATGGTAAAATTTTTAATGACTAATAATTGAATAAAATTATATTTTTCCTTCTTATTTAAAATACGCAATCACTTAGTCGCCAACCCAATATTTCCATAGTATTACATCGTTTAATCATCAACTTCGCCATAAAATATAGGTTTGAAATACACAGAATAACTCTGCTCATATAGTGGAACACGACATCTGCATTCCTTATTACTAGTTGTGCAAAAACAGTATGACACAAAACATTACGCATTTGCATCGTGTACTTGAATACGAGTGAAACTATGAAATAATGGATATAGATAATATATAATAATATTATAAGAACGTGTATGGCCTATTTATTGAACTCTTAAACTACGAAAAATAAGCATGTAGTATAGCTAATCTAATCGAAACACGATATGCTTAAAAGTGTTAAAGATGATGCTTGCTGTTTCAAGAAACGCAAATAAAAAATGCCATTACTTCTTACGTAATTGCTTCATAATATATATATATTATTCGTATTATTCGTATTATTATTATTATTATTATTATTATTATTATTATTATAGTATTCGTTACTCACTACTTCTACGACACAACGACACAACGATCTTCACACGACGATGATAAATTCAACTCTGACTCTCTCAACTCTCGCTACTATCTTTTCCACGCTCACTTTTTTCCAAACATACTTTGGCAACGCTCACAACGCTCGTTGACAACGTCAACATATCTGGACAACGCTAATAAACAATCACTCCTCACGCCACGTCCCTCTCTGACGTCACACCATCCCACATATATATGTATAATCTATAAGAATGCTGGCAACGTATAATACATGGGAAATAACAATTTAGGCAAATATAACTTCTCAACAATATTGGCAATAGATTTACTTCGCTATTTATTACAACGTGATGCTAAATAAAAGAATGTAAAAGTAAAGACAAACGCGAGTATGCTAGAAAGTAATAGTTGATCAGTTAAACATCATAGTTAAACATCGGTATATAAATATCGTTCTCTGTATTCAGAAACATAGAACACATTTCTCTAATATCTTGAATATAAGAACTTTTTAGTAATTATGTAGATATAGGAAATGTTGCATTATGTCTTATCTGTCTGTACGTCACACACATACTACTAATTAAAATTAGGAGATATATATTATATATGGCTTTGCCATGTAACCTAATGATAACCACGCACCATTTTAGGTTTTCAGCTTTCAGACAAAAGTACATTTGACGGTATATGCGGAATGTTCACGATACACGGGGCCATCGTTTCTCTTGCAAATGGTAAGCTTTTGAATATAAGATGTTTTATTGCCAACAAATTTCAAGCTCATTGAAATCGGGGAGGTGTACTTTTTCCTCTATGATTACCGTAGTTTGCATTATTGCGAAATTTTAATTTATTCTGTCGATTATGCCTAGTAACATATCCGATAAGAGATGTGATAAAAAATTCGTATAGAAGGTTCGTTTTTACCGATTATTATTGCGAAGCAGGTCAAAGCTCATCGATATATGAATTTTTTGGGAACATTATCGCTTTTTGATAATATTTCCTTTTAAATAATTGTACAAAATCGTTAAAATTAATATAATATGAGCTACAAATGATTGGACATTGCAATATTATCTCAAACTTATTGTCAGTTCAAATAAGTTTCGTGTCACTTAACCGGTATTTTGAAAATCGAACAATTAATTAACCGACTAGTTAAATATATTTTACACGGACAAAATAACATATTTAGTATAGGATAATGTATCTGCTTTTGAAAGTTTAACGTTATCAAGTAGTAATATGTACTATTATATTATATTAATTTATAGTTTATGAATTAATAAAGTAATAACGTACTAGTTGTATATATTTAATTATTATCTTTGTTCATTACAAAATCGCTAATAATAACTGATAAGTTTGTAAAGATTTGATTTTCTGACACACATTGTTATTTTATTTTTAGAATATTAAATTCTAACAACACATTCTACATCTTATTTTAATTAAATGTCATTTATATCGAAACCAGAATAATTATAATTAACGATATCGCAGTTGAAATTGATCGTTACTTGATCACGGAATCTAAGATTTCTGTTTCGCTAGCACTTAATATGTGGCACAGCTAATTCTGTTATAATTTACACAAAGTTATAAAACATAATTACCACAAATATTTTGTAACAGACGCGCTTATTATTATGTAAAACGTATGACACTTGTTAACTTGGATATAATTTGATGAATGAAAAGCTTGGAAATGTATCCACTGAGTTTACAACGAGAACTAAACACAAAACTTGTTTTCTCCGTTGTAAATATACAATGCTTTCAGCCTAAACCAAATACCTAAATGCGTATATCTTTTGTTTCGAACGATGTTGAATAGTGTTTTAGCCGTAATTCTCGATGGTTTCGAGAGAATACAGTCGAAGAAAGGTAATAAATTATTTTAGACGTTAGTTTTTATTCGCTCGTTGTTCGAGTTTCGATAAATTATACAACCGGTCACAGAACTGTATATACCCCTTAAATATAAAATATCGTATAAATGTATCCAAAAATATAAAATGCAACGTTACAATGTTACCACACACCTGTTATATCTGCATAAAATCACCAAGATAATAGGATTAATGTTATAACTCCCACACATTAATTATTAAATATTAATAATGTCTTGCTACTTACTTGCAGTTGAAAAAATCAAAGTTACAACGGAGTCTCCCTTATCCGAATTGATAGAAAGAATTTTGGCGGTGTTATGGCCCTGCCGTGTGAAAAGAGAATGGGCGTTTCGTCCCGGAACTACCGGTGGTCTCGTCAGTAAGGCTATACCCCTGCCTTAGACGTAGAGGGAGTCTCGCTAGGTGCGGTATTTGTATCGTGACACCGTATATTCGACCTCTAGCGAGACACACTGACTTCGTTGTCGTCGTAGTAGCCCTCTGGTTTTGACGGTTGGTACCCGCGGATCGCCCGGGAGGTGTTACAGATTTACTTTAAAAAAAGTTTATAACCCATTTAAATCCCATATCTTTTCGGCTGCCAAGTCGCATAACTTTTTCAACGTAAGTAACTGCATAACAGTTGCGTCCTTTTTGTACTTGGAAACACGAAACCCTTTCTTTCTTTTTTTTTCTTTTTTTTATGCCTTCAGCATAAGAAAGTACCTCTCGGTTATTACTTTCGTTTGCTGTTTCCATTTGTATAAAATCATCATTATTATCGGCTTTATTGCGATTAAACCGTTTCATTACATCAGCATATTTAAGATTTTTCTACTCTTGCAGCAACTGAAGAATCTGCGAGCTTTAGATAATTTTCAGTATCATATCTTCATTTTTTAATGTCTGGGACTGTGGCTTCGCCAACGTCATGTACTTTTGCTAATTCCGTTGCACTTGCACTACTTTCCAACTTTTTAATCGCGTCGTATCTTGTTTCGATAGTCAAAACTCTATTAGTTTCATACCAAATTCTTGTTATAATCAAAATTCATTTAGTCGAGTGAAAAAAGATGCATTGTGTATGAATACTAATAAAATATGTCGAATTCTTCGATTGAAATCTCCGACACAGATTTCACCGATATCAGACTTGACCGACAACAGGCTTGACTGGCAAATATTGTCACGCGGAAGTAGCAGAGGTGTAATAAGTAAGATTATGTAGGTTTAATGCTATAAATAATTGATGGGCGGTCGCGGCACGGCAAGGATTAAGACTGATCCAAGGCCAATACCGAACAGGGGCTGACTAGCAATTAAATAAGTTTCGCTTTGATTTCAACTAATTTGCTATAGGTTTGAGCGTAATTTTAACACAAATCGGTATCAAATTCACGAGCTGTGCTAGGTTTAGGGCAGTAATTTCATCCGGTGATCGTAAAACGTAAAACGGCCGACCATCGATTATCGACAGCAATGAACTAGATAAAAAATAAATAAAAATCCTCTCTTATTTCTCTGTGCTGATACTACTAGTCAGTTAAAGCTGTTGTTGGTTCGGGAGTCGGTGATGTCTGTGATTCCAATGGGACCCTGCATAAACCTGTTTTTCTTTGTATCACGAGCGTAATATATTAAGGTTATGGTCTCGATGTATAATAAAAATGAAGCTACTGCATTCGTATAAAATTTTATATTCATTTGTCACTATTTTCCTAATGATGATTTTTAATCATAAAATTTCTTTCAATTAACATTCAGCGCTAATCTAATTGTTATAAGAGGATTAATTCTGGTCTGTATGCTGCACCCATAAGACGAAATCACTTTGCATTTCAGTGATTTCGAAAAAGAAAACATTATTCAACTTCTGTGTTGTGCTATGCTGTGCTGTGCTGTACTGTAGCTGCGCTTCATTTATTTGAAATACGTACAACGACAAAGTGCAGCGACTTACAATAATTTTGTAAACGTGTTACGCAGTTCTCGGACTTTGTACTTTAGTTAACTTTGAATTAACGAACGAATATATCGAGATTCTACGAAACGAATATAACGAATCCTACGGGAAAGAGATGAAAATTTATGGAATATAATCTTGTAAAAGATATTCGACATAATCTACCTTCATATGAATTTCTACATATAAATTACAGAAAAGTGTACAGAGAGTATGGATAAATTTAAATTTTTGCTTTTAATATTGTAACAGAGGTTATAATACCCTCAAGTTTATATTCAACGCGAGATCTGATATGATCTAATATGAAACATGTTCGTGGCCATAAAATGATAAAAGGCGCAACAATTTATAATGTTTTATGCGATTGAAATGTACTACGTTACGTATTGCTCAGTCGCCAAATTTATATTACAACGTTGAATGTCGGCAATGTGCAGAAAATTTAAAAGTACTGACGCCGTCCGTTTCACGTAGTTGGATTATTATCGTAAAAATCGCTTTAAGTTGTATGAGAATTTCCATTCTAGCCATTTAATTCCAGCTGGTGTCTATGGCGTAAATAATACTTGGACTCTAATCTGTGCCGCGTTACGCAATATCGTCGATTAATTCGTAATTATCATATGTATAGTCTATCTGATTTTCGTTCCAAAGTGCATATTATGGCACATACCTTACCTCTCGATCGTTAAATTTCTTTCACGACACCTTCAATGAAACACGAAGCCTAAATCTTTTCTTTCGCCAAGTTTTCATCATTTTGCCGATATTCGCTACAACGTAAAATCTCGTTAAATCTAGTCGAAACTTTAAGGCTCGCTGAATGTTTTCACTTTTAGGAAAATATACCTACGTATGTAATTATGTATGTAATGCTATGATTATGTTATAATTTTCATGATAAATTTAATTTTTATGCAATGAAATATCGTAAATAGTTTTAATGTTTGCGACGCGAAAGATAATGTAAAAGAACGATCGACTGATATTTGTCGAATATCGTATTCGCGTAAAAATGTGTAAAAGTTGATGAACAAAATCTTGACATAGCTGTACAAATAATCTGCCACGGTGTATTACTAGCTCGTCGGAGGAGAAATAAAATTTCATGGTGTACCCGTGTTCCAATTCCTCGAACGCAAATAGCCGTTTATGAGGAAGTTTTCAGGAGTCCTGCAGCATTCAGGCTGTCGTCGTCGTTTGGCGGTAAATGCCAGGGCTGTATGTACATTCGGTGCCCGGAGGGCCTGCTTTGTTACAGCCCACAAACCTCTGATACCATGGCATACTTCATCCTGGACCGCGGAGTATTTCAAATACTCTTGGCATGAAGTAGTTGCACACTGGTCCGGGTGTGCAGGAAGATCGCATTCCCAGTTCCGGTCGAGCTTAGTTCCAGACGGCCGACGAGTTTGAAAACGTTCGAGGCGCTGAACGTGACATGTCGCAGCCTTTACTACGCAATTTTGCTTCGAAGGACACTGTTTCTTTTTTTCTTTTTTTTTTTTTTTAATAGCTACTATATCAACATTCCGCAAGCCGTATCACGCCCATCAAACGAGATACTAAACAGAGGTATTTCTAATTTATCGCACGATGAAGCGTTTGCTTTACTTCCTACGTGAATATCGATTGCTACATACCTGTATCGGAAACCGATCGTCAGCTATCACGAATGGTGTATTCCTATATATTGATTTGTAAAACATTCGATAAAAATTTATATTGTTGTACGTCCTATTGATTTTAGTTAAGTTTTATGATTAGTAGTAAGTTAACGGAGGAACGATAACTAACAACCTTTAATGGAAGGAATTCGGCGTATTTTGAGAAGACGTTAAAAGTTATTAAAGAAGAGTTTGAAAGTTATAGTCCACTTAATAAAAATAATATTAAATTCGTAACATAATTATGTTTCTATTTGTACTCGCGTAATAGTAAACGTTGTGTAGTAAACATTGATTATGTAGTGAACATTTTTAGTTTATAACAGTGAATAATTAGGAGAGAGGGAAGTCGCATATTTTGAAACGCTCGATCTGTGCCCAAACTTTCCAACGGAATTTTTCGAGACCGAATAAATTAAGATCTCGATAGACAATGAATATCAGCTTTGAAGAGTTGAAAATACAAATCTTCTCTTCAACAAGATTTTCTCAGCTTAGACTTGTAAAACGACATATGTATAAACGACTAAAATGTTAAAAGAAAAAATACGTTACGTAATAATATGATTGGTCTAGTGGTAGTGTTTTAAAACACTTTCTTTGTATCGTAGACAGTAGGTATCTTCCAATGTCCACACGTTATATCCGAGATAACTTATTTCGACCAAAGTTATTTAAGAGTTATGAATGTTTCGTTGTTAATAATTTCAGAAATATGACAGGCTCGCCTGAAAGAAATCGTAACATCTTTGAGAACAGCGATGGGAACTCTCTAAATATAACGAAGGATACAAACAGGCCTAAACATATGTACATAAACGATGGTGCTATGACCTCATCCCTTTATCCCTAAAGCGTCTTCTAAACTAAAGCAACAACGAGAAACTTTTTATCGTTGTCCCATGTTTCTTGTAAAAGCCGCCGCTCGTTATTGACTTTTTCTCCGAGTTTCTTCGTGTTTCTTTCTGTCGCCTCCAACAGATATCGCCGGTTGTTACTCGTTTAATCCTGTCTCCAATGAAGCAACAACGAGGAATATCTTATTGTTGTTCCATGTTCCTTGACAAAAATTGTCGCCTGTTGAGGAATGCTTCTTCAAGTTTCTTAACGACTCTTGTACTGCCCTTCGACCTCGCAACGCTCGATACTTTGTCACTAATGGACATCACGTGCTACGAGGACGAAGGGCTGTACAGGAGAGCGAAGTACACTGGTCGAAAGATAGCGGCGCTAGATGCTAGAGCCACGATATGTCAAAGTTCGATCAAGTAGCTTCACGCGTACTCCGAGTATACGTATCAGCGTCACAGACCACAGGCAACAAGGTGCACGATGAGCAGCCGTAGTCATCTTAAGAAAGAAGGGTAGATATAGATACCAACTTGGTACTGTCAATGGGTATGACAGTGGAGCCTTGTTTGAACAGGAAATACAATGACACTATATATACAGTCTATTATTAATTTGAAGTGTCTTTGTCACTTTTGTCAGAAAATTGTTAATTTTTGACGATTACGCTGTTAGGAATCCCATCGATATATGTGTGGAAATTATCGAAACTTAGTAACGGATAGTGCTGACCCAAGTGAGAAAACTGCATTTTTGCGGAAATCGAACAGATTTTATTTCTCGTATCAATTTCGCGTACATACTCTGGCAGGTAAGCTACTTCGCAGCTAATTTTTTCGTGATATTTTGCGGGATATGCATATTTTCACCAAATATTACGAAGTAGTTTTGAGCAGTACTTTTTAAAACCTTAATTAAAGTCACCAAAACCTAGGTTACTAATTTCACTTCTAAAAGGCGGAAAAAGAGAAACAAAAAGCTATCGAAATAAAGAGCACTTGTCTTTTAATAACAGATTCCACTGAAAATAATAAAAAAATTGCAGGCACACTAACTCAGTCGAAAGAGAAGATGAACTTTGACTGAAAATTCTGACTCACGAACGATGTATCTAGACATGGTGGACGCTCGTTTGTTTGTTTAAAAAACACTTTTAATCTTACTAATACACGGCCAGAAATGCTCCTATGAGGCTTTTAACTGGCGACTGGGGTTAGGGTTGATTTTTTGATTTTTGTCCAATGGTCAACGCACTGTGAATCACTGGGAATCGGACGCAAAGTCGGGAAGCTGTTGGTAGGAGGTTGGAGAAAATGCAGACAAACCTGAGGCAAAATTAGTCGACCACAGGATACGAACAAACCTAATAGGGAATCCGAAGGGGTTTAATTTTCGTGGACCAATGCGAAATCGGGGAACTACTGAGTAGAGTAGATTGAAACGTGCGAATGAGTCTGATGCGAAATCAGGGAGCTGCGGGAAATCTTAATGAAGGTCTCGTAACTCGATTGATAAAAATCGACATAACTGGAGCGGTGAAGTGGCATTGGTAGCTCAGCTGTGTTGCACAGGATTATGTTTGAATCAAGGATCAACAGTTATCCCAAAAATGTTTAAGAAGAAAATCACTAACATTTGTTTATTATTTAAGCTGAGAATATTAACCACAAAATACGAAGACGAGTTTTCAAAAAATCGTGATTACAAGATTTCAGTTTTTAAACGTTCTGATTAGAAATAATGATTATAAGTGACCGAGAATTTTTCTCGTTTTCCATAGCCGTTATTGACGAGGGGAATTATATTTCTTATTTATATACTATACGATAGTATAATAGTTAGCGAAGAGGGAAATTTATTTCGATTGCTCAAAACAGTTGCCGGCCAGAGAAATTGTATTTTTGTTGCTCATAATTGTGTAAAGCATCGTTTTGTACTCGACCAAAACAATTCTCTGCTTCCGAACGAAAACAGTTTTTTTGTCACTTTGAAAGAAAGAGACGCGAACAGGGATCTCTGCAAAACTTGGAGAATCTTATGTTTGTTACATTGAATTTTAATTTATAATTTTAATAATGAATTAAAAAATCAATAAATATAATTTTCTACCGAGGGAAGTGTTTTTTTGAAAACATGCATTATTGTAATTTATTAATTTGAAATTGAAATTAATTGTTGGCCATTCGAACCGAACGTGCGCTATTCATAGCGGTGAAACATAAACTTCGAAACCGAAAACCTGATCCAAGCCAAGATAATATCTTCCTCGTTCATAACTACCATGACGGAAATACGATTTCTTCGATCGATAAATATCATGTGCAATCCGAAACAAACTTCCATCATCTACGATTATTCTGAGATTTATTATGATTTTTCACCACCGATAGCTATTACGAGCTATCGAAATAAATTTCCTTCGTCGATCATGGTTATCGGGAAAGAAGAAACATTTTTCGATCACCTATAATTACATAATTGTAACGAAAACCATTTTAATCGAAAGAACAATTGTTATTCTATGAGCCTTTTTCACTTTGGTCGTAACAGTTGTGATTCCGAGTTTGAATAATTATACTCGAATTTATGTGTGTGTGTGTGTGTGTGTGTGTGTGTGTGTGTGTGTGTGTGTGTGTGTGTGTGTGTGTGTGTGTGTGTGTGTGTGTGAGAGAGAGAGTTGGTCGAAGAGGAACTTTAGCTGGATCTCGTTATACTCACTTTTAACGGACGCAACGCAAATTGACACTGTTCGTAACGTTCTGCCTAACGAAATTTTTTGTTAATATTGAATTACCAAATAGATATTACGCAAAGTATATTTTCGTACAAGGTACGATGTCAAATTACTCGTTAATTATTAGGTTTGAGCTAATACAGATCAATTTTCTTTCTACTCAGAGTTCAACGATCTTCGATATTTTGGCATAAAAGATATAGCATTCCATTTATGATAATGAAGCTAACCCTGGTATCTTAGTAACGTTTCCATCTATAAAAAAAAATAGTTGACGACCATACAATTTGTTTAGGGACAAGTAATATATTTCTCAAATATTACTCAAAGCCAAACATTTTTTTCTATTATCAAAAAAGACTAAGAGAGAAATATTTAAGATGCTCGAATCAATCGTGACTTTGTATAAATAGTTTTTCAGAAGAGACGAGGATAGGTATCTAACATATTAAAAATGATTTCATATATCTATATGTCTGTAAATTGCATATCTATAATTTATATTATTATGCATAATATATAAATAATACATTTTACATAATTATATTTAAATCGCATATTTTTTAAAATTGTATTAGAATCAATAAGGTTAAACAGCCAAAAGCGAACAAACAGCCGCATTAAGTTGGACGATAAAGTTGATTTTTTATATACTAATACTAATACTAATACTAATACTAATATAGAGTTGCTGGTCTTTTATAATTAACTGCGGGTACTTTTAGCTTAGGCGGAAACTGATCTCGACTGATCGGATCGGGATCTTAGAAGTTTCTTGTCACATAGGATTATTTGGATATTCCAAGTTAAGTTCGAGAGAGGTATTAGAATTCTGAGAAGTTAGTTGAACATACATATAATCGCAAGAGTATGACTTTGTAAGGGAAGATGGCTGCATATCACTTCAAAATTGTCTTACATAGCACCTACAGTAATGTATTTAGGATTACACAAATTAAATTATACTGTATTTTAAAAGCGAAAGAAGATACAATTGTATTATACACTCGAGGATACTAAACTTTTCATTTAAGAAAGAAGCGAGGGATTGGAAGCTTGTTTGTTACGCATGTCAATGAACACGAATATTTTTCTTTTTTTTTTTTTTTTTTTTGTTTCGTTGAACCAATAGAAAGGTATTTAAATTGCGATATAACTGGCGCGCAAAATTTAAGGATCGCTTTTCGATGAAAAATTATCGACATTTAAATTGTTATAACATCTACAAAATATCTACAGTTAACCCATAATTACATAAATAAATGTCCAATTTTCAAATTTCTTAATCCTGCGGGAGTCACTCTGCGTTGCCTTATCACAAAACGTTTGATAAGTCGATGAAATATAGCGATGAAACTAAATTGGAATTCGCCAAACCGTCAGGCAGTGTTCCATTGAAATTATCTAAAAAAGATGCACACAACATAGTATTCAAAGAATTGTAATTACAATTGTTAATTTAATGCATACCGAAATAAGAGTTTATCGAATAGTCTTTTAAGGATAGCGTTTGTTTGGAGCTACGGAGTTTATGATCCTTGAAACTGTTTCCAATATTGGTATTATCGATAGCGATATTCACGTAGTGACGTGTGCACACTGCGAAGGCATTGCCGCGTTTCTGTCCAACTAGTTTTGGACTTTGAACCGGAAAGCTGTTTAAATGCAAGTGCTGCTGCACTCTACCATACCTGTTGGTTCGAGCACAACAAATTGACGTTACGGCGCTGCACACCGAGAAATCAATTCCAAGTTGCAAAGTAGATCTGAGAGGAAAGTGCCTCTATATTAGTCAACAAAAATCACGTCGCTATACGATTAACCGTTGACGGTTTTGTCCAACAAGGTGTTAATATGTATCGAAACCTGGAATTTATAATTTTATGAAGTCACTATCGGCTTTAATTGAAACGTCATTGCTAGTTACACGAGTTATTCACATAAATGGCAATTATGCGTAGGTCGAACGTAATAACGCTGATTAGTCTTCGATATATAAAGGTACAGAGATGAGTCGTGCGGTATCGACTGGCATACCGTATCGATCAAAAATTAGTTCTGCTCTTTCTTTTTTCAATAATTTTATATAACATATTTCGACGTCATATTATTTATTCCAAGGTTTTCGCGCGTTAAACGTATACGTTGATATTGCCAGTGTAGAAAGTTATTTTTTAGATATATATATAACTTATTTCGACGTCATATTATTTATTCCAAGGTTATCGCGCGTTAAACGTATACGTTGATATTGCCAGTGTAGAAAGTTATTTTTTAGATATATATAATTTATTTCGACGTCATATTATTTATTCCAATGTTTTCGCGCGTTAAACGTATACGTTGATATTGCCAGTGTAGAAAGTTATTTTTTAGATATATATACAAATAACATATTTCGACGTCATATTATTTATTCCAATGTTTTCGCGCGTTAAACGTATACGTTGATATTGCCAGTGTAGAAAGTTATTTTTTAGAGCTGACGCTTTGTTTTTCAAGTCAGTGAATGATCTCTTTTCGTTCTATATACTATATCTAGTTTAGAATTTTGCATCTTTTCTTACGTTCTATACACGTTATCAATCGTCTAAAATGTTTCCACGTGTTTGTCGTCCATTATCGATAAATGAGCCGTCCACCAATGCAGACCACGTTTCTTTCGTCTGTAAGTTGAATCTGAATGGCATTAGTGCCAGTCTGAATTTAAATTTAAAAATGTTCGTTTCGCCATTAATTGTAAAAAGAATATTTTTCAAACTTCGGTATAATAACTTGGCGTAACGTCGGTATTCTGTCTTGCTAGCAACATGTCGAAATTTTTGCTTTCAAAATTCGTTATTCAAAAATTGAAATCTATAAATATCTCTAATTGGAAGGAATATAGCCTTATAAATATACGTACATTCTAAATTTCAACGTATGAAATTATTAGTAATAAATTGTCTCATCGGTCTAACGTTGTATTGCATTATTCCGATACAGATAATGTCATAATCATTGTACTTATTTAAACCACTGATCTTAATAATTAATAATTTCTTGAGTTTAATCTTAATCTTAATCTTGATCCTAATATGTTTGTTATTAAATGTGCAATTGTATTTTAATATGTATATATCATATGTATAAATCAAATTGCGTTTGAAGAAATAGACAAATCGGTAGAATTTCGTTCATTGAGTAAACACACAAAGTAAATTACATCTGAGTATCTCTGAAACTCAGTTACACTATATCCTTCAAACAAATCTTTGTTGCGAAAGCAATTGCTCGCGTGTGCGCTGGTTTCGTCTTAAAGTATGTACGTCTCCCTTTTACTACTAATTGTTATTACACTGGTTTCGTTAACATCCACGAGGCATGTAACCGAAGAAGCTGCATTTCAGCTGTGGGAATAACGTATTTGCCATTAGAAGGCTTTCTAGGATATTCTCGTCTAGTAACTGATTTCTATACCTAAATTCTACGTTCCCGCGTTAAGTGTCTCCGCGTTTCATGAAACGTTTGAACGTGGATTTTCTTTCTTGGCTATGCCATTCTATGTATTTGCGCTGTATTTTGAGATCTACTATACGGTACACGAGATAATTTTATAGAGATGTGAAACGACGAGCAAGAAATTATTTCTAATAAAAGTAATTTATAGTATGATTTGTAAGAAACGTTATTATAACGTTATATATGAAATTATATACGAAGAAGCCTTGCCAAACCTACCTACATGTAGAAATCTTTGAATAAACGTATTTTACGGTATATACTCTAGGATTAACCGTTTGAAACGTTAATATAACGAAATATGAAGTAAATTTTAGTTATTTATTTACCATAAATGTAACGAGTAGACGAAAAATACCGCAAGGTGGATAGGCGCGTTTAAAGTTTAAAGGTGACAATGCGCGTGGCTATACTCTTGCGTATACATACATACATTCGTACATACGTATATACATATATAGATATATATATATCTTAAAGGGAGGTGGAATTCTTTCAGTGGTGGCGTTCGCGGAGGTCGCAGTTGTACTGTAAATCTCGAAGTTCGTCGTCGGCGCTAATTCGAAGTTTGGCGCAGTTGCTGCAGAGCTGTTCTATGGCCTCGCGAACGTATACATGCACGGCTTTCTAATATATATACGCGACTATCGAATACATAGAAACGAAAGTACGAGTCGTGCATCGCACGTACCGACCCTGTGTTCCCCATAGAAGCCTGCTGGATGTAAAGCGAGCCCTAGGAGGGGGCCAGCAATATCTTTGAACGGAGTTCGGCAGAGATCGGCATACGCGTTTCCCTTCGGCTGCGAATAATTGCTCAGAATGATGGCGACGAAGGGGAAACGGTGATCTCGAGAGGGTGAGTCCAGCTATAAACACGGCTAACCTCCTCTGTAACGTTGAATTTTCCGATCAACCGCAATGACGAAGCACTTTCCTCGCATTATATATTCATCGAGTATTTGGCTATTGATCTTGTTTACATTTTTCCTATAGTTCTCTTTCTAAACGTATTATCTGTACAGTCATGGACAAAATTACGCGAATAAGTTGCACAACTGGCTATCGTTATCTTTAATTACAAAAATGTTGTTACTTAATTTAAACTGCTTGATTTAAATAAATATTTAACTCGGTAAAACTCGGTTATTTGTCAATTTTCTAATGTAGTCTTTGCTAACATTTTCACATACCATTTGTAAATTGCTACAAATTTTTGTTATATTATATCGCTTGTCTTTATATTTATTAATAAATTAATAAATTGGATTTACAGGATGGCGACACCCAAGGCGAGCCACGTTAACAGGTTTTTCAATTTTGAAGTTAAGGAGAAATAAATTTCGTTTCGAATAAAAGATGTTTGGTTCCTAGATGACCGTTACATGATGATGAATATTTTCCATCAAATGAAGATTTGAAGATCACCTTCGTCTTTTTAACGATTAACGAAGATTTACCGTCTCATTTCGAGGCATTTACGGGTTTGGAAACCGAACTTATATAGTTTGAAGACCAAAAGGAACGGGATTTAGCTGCCAACAAAATTTTACGTTTCATTTCTTTATTTCTTTGATTTCGTTAAAAAGAAGATGGGTCGAAGAGTACCGTCTTTCTCATTTTGTATTCTACGTATAAGTCAAATTGAGTGCTAACCGTTTGTCCTTCTGTAATGCGAGAATTCTCTTATGCGGATCATATGCAGTTCATATTACGGAGGTTCTACTGTAATTTGAGTAACTGAAGATTAACTTAACGAACTGATTACCATCTAAAGTAATTGATTAATTCTTTAGCTCTGGGAAGAATAGAAACACATTTGGATAGTCTTGCAAAGAAGACAAAATTTCACCGAGTTTAAGTTTCACCGAGAGTGAGTAAATTTATGTTTAATTAATTAACGACCTATGGAAGTACAGTGTTGCATATTTGTCTCGTTCGTGTGCTTCGTTTACAGTGAACTAATAAGCTTCTGGAGAACCTCTGTTTAGTAGGATAATCTACTTACGCTTGGTATTTCTTTACAATCTGTAGTTTTCCATGCTACGGTGTTACTCGAGTAGTTTACGTGATTTTATTCTGTTTTGACAATTTTCATCGTTAAACACAACTTACCAGTACTGTAATTTTTGGTTAAACAGTCTCAAGCACAAATTATTAAAAATATATCTATATTGTAGGGACGAAACAGATTAATGGTAACATTTTTTACAAATTTCCAGAGGTGTAGAGTACTTTTTATACGCCCTGTGTATAAATTTGAAGAAAGGAATGAAAAACGTCTGGTTGAAACATAACCGAATAAAGAAATGATTATGAGAATATGTAATGAAATTTTTTAACAGAATATTATGAAATGAGCGAATACAATTTAATAATCGCTATTTCAAGACTTTATCTCACACGCCGTTATAGTGCAGAACTAGGGGAAGCAGATTTACCACTCTATTAACTGAAAGACCGATCACCATTTTCCCTGGCATCGCTTTAGGTACTTTTATGTACGTAGAACGCTATATGTATAGCAATCTGATGGCTCAGGTTGAACATATGTGGCTCGATATATTCACGATTCATTTGGGCAATATGATTCTGTCGATAACGCGCCGCCTGTAATTCCTGTTTCAAACATACATATAATTAGATAAGAATTATTTATATAACACATGGATGTCCTGATATTTTATTCGAGTAACGATAATTAATCCTTTAAAGGGATTAATTACAAAATACAATTTATAAAATAGATACATATATATAAATACCGTATTTATGATATCATTCCTATTTTCAAGTGTGTTTCTTGAGATAAAGGATAAATAATTACTACAATCGTAATAGACATTTAATACTCTGCTTTACTTTAGTAATCACCGTTTATTACAACGCGCGAAAATTTCTTCCTTTTTATTTTCCTCGAGATAATTTACGATTTGTTCGTGAGAACATTCGATAAATCGGTATAACGAATTGGAATAACAGCTTGTACGCAAGGGCCCTAGACATACAAATGAATATAGGGAGCTTTCTATGTAAACGAGGATGAGGGTGATATTCGTGAAAAAATCACAATTTTTGGAATTGTGTTAATTTACATTGTCAGCTTGAGATTTAAAAAGATACAAAGTGAAAATGAACGACCAACATTAAATTAATTTAAGCAATTACAAAGTTTTGTTTCTCAATTTTAACATCTGTAAGCTTATTAATAATACCCTCGTAACAAAGAGTTTCTAGAGTATCCATTTTTATGTACGTTATTGCCAGTGCGTTAAGCTTTTATTCCGGAAGAGTACTGCGTAAATAATTACGGATTTTTAAAATTCGACTATAAAATTCAATTTTTCGGAAGCGATGGCTATATTCCGAAGCTTCCTTCGCTATAATCGTGCATGTGTACATAAATTTAAATTTATCGCTTATATCTTTAGAATATATAAGCTTATATCAGCTCTTCTACAAGAATAAGTAACTATTCTATCACAAACGGTTTAAAATATTCTGCCTAGGAGCTTCACCTCCTTTTAATCGTACGTTGTTCTCATTGCTATCATCGAAAAATACTTTTTCTTTTTGTAATTCATCACCTTTTTATATTTAATTGGAGTAATATTTGCCAACAGCAATTATCTTATCTAAAATCTTTCCCCAAACACACGTTAATGAAATACCAGTTTATTAAATAATGTAGCCGCTTCTACTCGAGCAACTGGCTTTTCAGTTTCATTTATGGATAGTTTGTTTAATGCTATTTAATGTTAACGTAATTCTCTTTTAAGCCACTTGTTACATCAGCTTGCGCAGACCAACTTGTATTTGGCAAAGGTTTCGCAATAAGTATTATTACCTGTATGTATGTTTTCATGAAATATAAAAGTTAAAGTAAGTGGATTTGTTTATTTCATGCAGTGATGGCAAATATCCTAATACCTAATATCTAATTTGCCTACTGGTAAACGCAACTTTGCAGGCATATTCGCCTTAGCTAGTACGTTATTAAGTGTCCTAGCTAATCATTGTATTGTATCAACTGCTGTACCTGAAGCTTTCGTTTTTTAAACGTTGCTTATAGCAACTGTACCCACGCCAGAGTTCGATCCGTAGATACAGTTCGATAGGAAGATTCAATAATAGTTTCGAATAATACAATTTTATTCGTGGGATTCAGTTTTGAGTTTCTTCTTAGCCCGTGTTTCTTCTTTTTATTTGAATCTTTATCTCAATCCATTTTTGTCTGGATGTGATGGTAAAGCGTCTGGATTCTTCCTCGCTCGCTCTTATATTCCATTTAAAGAAGCAAGCTTGTGGAGTTAGTAGGCATTGCCGCAGAAGCTAAGAAGCAATGTCAGCGTCATCGTGCATTGTTAAAATAGCGGTGTCATCGGCAAGAGTTGAAGGAGAAGCGGTACACTGTGATATAAACGGAGAAATGAACGTAACTCGTGCATTTGCTTTTAATTGGCCAAAATAGCATCTCTCTTTTTTCTCTTTCTTAATTCCCTGTTACGATTATAAATATAATTTTTATGGAATTTATAAAATATTGTTATTTATAATAATAAATGTAATAGTATTAAGAAAAATATAAGGTTTGGTTGATGTACAAATGACGGAATACGATTGCAAAAGGATAGGAGAACAAGAAACGGTAAAGAAGTTTAAATGGATTTCGATTAGCTACTCAAATTGACCTTGAGTTAATCGAACGTACAGCGATACATCGTTGGAGGTTGTCCGAAACAGGGACACGAGATGTAACGTTAGAGAAACGAACGGCGGAGAGAAAGGCAAACAACAACAGAGACGGAAAACGAAAATGAGAAAAAGAAAAAAAAACTTTCTTGCAAGACACTGTGTAGATGGCTGGGGTTAACAGGGGGACGGAAAGGAGGGATAATTGAATACAACTTGATCGAGCCGCGCGTTTCCACCCCATTAAATCGGGCTTAAGTTCGTAAGAGAGAGAAAAGGAGTTAGGGGCGGAATTGAGCAGGAAGCAAGAGGTCAGAGAAGGACGAGAGGGAAGAGAGCGCAGACGGTGGCAGGAGGAGGTAAGAAGAAAATGGAAGCAGGAGAGAGAGAGAGAGAGAGAGAGAGAGAGAGAGAGAGCGAAGAGGACTAGAGGAAAGGGGCTAGTGGTGGGCTCTGGTAGCACGACGGAAAGGCGAGAGAATGTTTACTGCTACCCCAGCTGGGGGCCAATCAGTATAGCCCCTTACACCCTTCCAGGCGAAGACTCTTAACCCCTGCCTCTCTCGCCACGGCAGTCTTCCAGGACGTTGTACAGTCGTACAATAGAAACGCGCCGGCAATAGCTAAGCCGATGTCGTTATACAGCCGGATTATTCCTCAGCCCAGTAAAGCTCCGTTATGGCGATAATCAAATTAACTCGCTTCGAATTTTAAAGACAGCGCGCGCCACCGCCCCTTTGCCGGTACAGCCACTGCCAATTTGGCGCAGCTGGCCTCACATCGGATTACTCGGTCACCCAGTTACCGATACCGTCTTTGTCTTTCAACCCCGCTGACAGCGGCCCATAAATTTGGACAACCTAATCTAACGTATCGAAAGACATTGGTCATTTGAAGGAAGATGGAGCGGAGCACATGTACCTCGTTTTATCGATACAGCTTATCCAAGGTGCCCAAAACGATCGGTTATCTTATCGCTTGTCAGCGGCAGTTTTCGATAAGCCGACCAAAACTAATTGCAAACCAAAGTTTCTAATAAACAATATTGATGGAAAACATAATGCAAGTTTATGTTACTGTGTTACGTTGAATCGGATCCGTACAAATGGTGCTGGATGTTTAACAAAGCTTTAAAATAGCTACTGAAACGGAGCACTGCATACATTTAGTTCAAGTTCAAGTATGGATCACTTATTTTAAAGGCGACGTAATTCCATTTTTTGAAAAAGTTGACAAAACGACAAATTCAGATACGCTCTGGTGTGATTTTATTTACAAACAATTTATAGTCTACGTCTCAAAATATGCTTTAAAAAATCATTTACTTTGAAAGCGATGCAAGTCTATATAACCCGTAGCCTGTCCAAACAGTCGACATAATGCTAGCAATGAAACAAAAAAAAACAAATGATTGCGAATGTTTATATCTCTATATCTGATATAATATTGCACGCATCTTTAAATGCGATTCAGTAATATATTCGTAATTTGTTGTTACATTTAAAGTATTATTAAATGAATAACTTTGTAATAAAGTTCGATGAAACAAAAAATGAAAAATTACAAATTACAACGAACATAAATATATATGTAGAATATGGTAAAATATATGGTATTTTAAAACGCTTCCACATAACGATCCGAAATGAAAAATAGAATTTGATGAATTGTGCAATGCGCTAATTTCGAAAGTGACATAAGTCTAGTTAATTTGAAAAAAAATTATTTATATAATTACCAATAACAATAACCAAGTAGACCGCGTCAGGATTTTTCAATCGATAGAAATACAAACTTGAACAACTCGAAGCGAAGGAAAATGAATTTACACCACTTTCAAAATATACGTTCCAACATGTACAAACAAAATACGTGGTGGAAAATTGTTTGATGTTTGTACGATCATTCGTATAACATAAAAACATTTATATTCGTTAGTTTTGCATGTTCGTGTATTGAAATGAAATACGGAACATTCGATAATTGGTTGTAACTGCTGATTCAATTAGGCTCCATCCAAACCACGCATTATTCCGTACGACTGTGTTTAATTTCAACTTTGCATAGTTGACTTTCTAAATTAATAACAAGGATCACTTTACAAGCTGCATAGCGTACTTATATTGTTTGGACTTATGTAATATATCGTAGTGTGCGTGTGTTTGTATATTCATGATATTTGTGGTTCGCGGTTTACCACTAAATCTAGGTTTTACCTTCAAATACGTTGTAACTTGATTTATAACGTAACAGTGCATCGACAAAACGTTTTATTAACAAAGACCAGATACACATACGCGTGTATAATAATATAATTGACGCGCATTCGCTTTTCTGCTGACCGGTATTATTGTATTCTCTGCTTATATTATACTTATTTGTATCGTTTCGTCGAAAATGGTTGAAAATCAGACGAATTTAAACTGGCTTAAAAGAGATAGCGTTGATTTTCATTGAATATTTCCAATTCCGATTTCATAGAAAACCGTTGCATGGTAGGAAAAACGAACGAATCTCGTGCCTTATAATATCTAACGTTGGGCAAAGTCTGTCCCGATTCTTTTCAAAGTTAAATCCGCACAAGTTCTTGCCCTGTGCTCTTCCGTATAATGCTCCAAAGTGCAACGGCTTGCGTTTAGAAGCATTGTTCCCAACAACTAAAATTCGCCAGACGTGCATAGCATTACAAAACGATCGGATAGCTGGTGAAAAGTAATTGGGTCGCGATGAGTGTCTGCATCTTGAGGTAGTCGTCATATTTGAAAGAGATTCGTCGCGTAATCCGCCTAGAATCGAGTGTAATGACTTTTCCACGACAAGAAAGCCAGAACTCATGTCAAATCGATGTATTTGCCTGCCTAGACGATCCTTCCACGAAATGCATCGCGAAATGTATGCTAAAAAGACTGCAACCACTCGTAATAATAGACTGCTGAATGAGATTACCAATTCTGAGCCATTACGGATAAGAGTATCGCGTTCTCTCTGTCACCTGTTTAACGTCGCGCTTCTTTCCTTTCCATATACGCTCAATTTGATTTATCGAATTGTTTCGTTTTTTGTACAAATGTAAATTTTTTAATTTTACTTCTTTCACATTGTATCTATAGTACATATGGTGAAATAAAATATGGTCAAGCTATCGATCTTTCACAAAACGTAATTCCAAAATTTATCGCTTTGTTAAAACAAATTGATATTTCAACTGATACCGTATTATTGAGTTACGAGCTTTTATGATATTCGCTTTGAAATTTCCTTACAATTTTAAATATTCGTTGTTATCCTAATGACACTGTCCAATCGTCAGCGAAAGCACAGCATCTAACAGTTTCGTTGAAAAGATTCTGTTCGACGATACTTTACGCGAACGTGTATTCGGATATAACTGAAAAACACAAATATCAAAATATAGCGAATTTAGAAGAATTTAATTTATTTCTATGACATTTTCTCGCATGTCGAATCGTTTCAAAGCTATAATCTAATCTATTCGCGCGGACTGCGAATCACTTTAGAGCTAATCCCTAATTGAAATACATTCGATACCATAAGCTGCATATTATCGTAACAATACATTAATAATATACAACCATTACGATATGTATTGCGCGCCTAGTCTTCTCTAACGAATTTCAACAAAAGTTGTTTTATTCTCGTAACATGAAACGACGGATATAAAAATATGAACGAAATATTAGCTTTCGGTATCTGTTACTATAGCGTGAGAGATATACTTTTGCACTTTCGCGTAATAATTTGATACGTGGTGTGCAATATTAGGATACATATTGCACATCATTTAATTGAAATAATCTGATTGCATCGATCAATCGGCTCGTATCTCTTAAATACCTACGTTCCATCTGCAGCTAACAACATTACCAAATGCGTAACATCCGGTGCGGATGTGATTATAGAACATTAATGCGGTTATTAGATAACCATATACGAACCGTAATATCGATTTGGTCATTATTCGGCTAGTATTTCGAGGAAGAGAGAACGAAGGCGAAGAAAGTTGCCGGTAATAGAAATAGCTGATCTGAAATCTGTCGTTTGCTGCAGAAGCTAGTCAGAAGCGGCACGACAATCAGTGCAAGAACGCAACTTGCATGCAAGGGAATCTGCGATTTCACGGAGATTCTATTTTGCAAGGTAGCGATCCGTATCACCAATCAAGTTCTTTCAATCCTCGACGATCCAATCGAAGCGCTCTTGCCTCTGTTCTCTCCTTTCTACCACCGTCCTTCCTTCTTCCACGTGTACCGCGCTTCCTCCGATTTACCTTCGAATCACGACATCTATATCCTTCTCAATAAACGCCCTTACGCATACGTTTCAGAACGAAAGCCGTAACTTTGCTGCGAAATTAAAAGAATATTTTTACCATTTGCCCTCGCTTTCCAACAGAGCGTAGCCGTTTAGCTTGTTTCAGAATCGCCGCGTTTCCGTAGAAACTGGAAAGGCGTTTCAGCAACGGTTGAAGAGAAGAAAAGATAATCGGTATGAAAATATCGAACCTGCTAGCAAAAATTTAGCATACGAGATACAAGTTTGTCTTCCGGAAGTAAAATTCTTCTGTGGATACGGACCAGTGGAAGACATTTAGAAGAAGGAAAAATACAGGGAATCTCGTTAGCTGTGGCTGGATGATGGTGAAAATTGCGAATTATTCTTATGTTTATCGGTTGAGAAGACTCGACGAGGGTAGACGGTCTTGTCGCAGGAAAAAATCAGAACGACAAAATTGGTAGTAAAAATGGTCTTCCTGTAACTCGGGCGAGAGGATCGAGGACTTTGCCTTGGCCGATCTTCTAGCCAACCGAGGTGGAAGCTATGTATATCCAGAAGGGACTCGAGGTAAGGATTCGAGTATATATAAGCTCGAGGGAGTGGATTAGAAGAGGTCTGGAGGCTTTGGCGGATCGGTCGGACTCGTGTTTAAGTAGCCCGCGTTGTGGGATAGTCCGACTTCTTGGTTGGGATTAGCTTAGTTACAGATAACTAAGTCGAGATTTGGAGAAGCTGAAGATACAGATGGAAGAAAGTAGGCAGAGAGATGAAGAAAACGGCGGGGGACAAAGGAAACGCAGATGGGACGATAGAAGGAGAAAATCAGGGAGAATCCTCGGAAACCGAGAAAAGCGACGGTCCTGAAATCGGTTTACCTCTACAGAGAATTACCGGCATGTATGCGTACACGACTACAAATAACCGTAAATTGTCGGTGAGGAGTTTGATTATCTTTCCGGCCTCTCTAGGACGCGAAGTGACATCAGCCGGATATTTCTGAAGCGGATAGAAGGATATTGTGATCCCTACGGTGAAACAGCCGCTGGCTGAGCAGCCCTTTGCGCAGACCAATGTCTCGCGATATTACACGGCTCCAGTCGCTATACAGCGAGAGAAAGAGAGAGAGAGAGGGAGAGACTAGCTCGGCGAGCAGAGACAACCAAACAAGATCTCTATTCTTGCTCGGAGTTAATTGTCTTGCCAATGTAGGATTAGCAGACTGAAGAGCAGGACTTACTGGCCTTCTGTGCGATCGCTTACTCCCTTAACCGACATTACGAACTTCACCTCGATCTTCCCCTTGACCTTGTCATTTCAAACTTTCTTTCCTTCTTCGCCTCGTAACGTATCGTTATTCCTATCCACGTTATCGTTTCTTGCCCGGTTTATCTTTATTTTTATTTTTATCGTTGCTTGCCTTTTTCTTCTTTCTTGCATGTCGGTTCTTCGTTTTCCACCGTCCTGATTTTTCCTTTACCAGGCAGCAATTTCGCTGTCGATCTCGATCTCTATGGATCTTTTTCATTCTGTTACGATTCTAACCACGTCAAAATCTTCATTTCGGCCATCTCGGTTACTGTTGCCTGTGACGAATGACGTCCCTAGCTCCTGCAGTATACGCTACATGCTATACCAACTATTGTACGAACAATGGAATACAACTATACCAACGACAGTCGACTTACAAACCTACCGAATACCGTAGCTGAGAAATTCTAATTAGAATTTTAATTATTAATACGTTGTTTACACATTATCAAAGTTACAATCAAGTTTACTCTTTCTTTATCATTTGTAGTTTCCTATACAATTCGATTGAAATATTTTTTATTATGCGTATAATTCGTCTCTTTCTAATTGGATAATTTGCTATCTTATCGCGCTAAATTCAATTAAATGACTGCAACTATTTGTAATAATTCCTACTTTCAAACTTAATCAATTGAAAAGTTAATTAGAAAATTGATTTTGTACAATTTAATAATCCATGAATAATGTCTACATTTATTGTATTCGTGTATTAAATTAAATAAAAGACAACAGGCATAATGCTGATCATTGTTGCCTTTCAACAGCTTGTGCACTTTAATCTGTTGGTTTTCCTTCTGCAGTGTAAGACATATGCACTTCAATTTCATACGAATGTTGCAGTATGGTTACATTTAAGGCTAAAGGCTCTTTGTGGTTGACATTTGGATATCGACATTGAAACTCGGCTGGCTTATTTCAAGAACGAAGATTAACGTAGTTCGATAAGCCCCTTATCATCCAAGAGCATAACTTTCTCTATTTAAATGCTAATAGATTTGAAACGGGTCACTTTAGTTTCTAACTTGTAACAAATACTTTATCCAAAATACATAACATTCGTTCCCTCGACTTACACCATTGTTTCGTTTCGTGTTTTACATAGCACATATTTCAATTTAAAAATAAGGTACATATTATAACGCATTCCAGACGAATGTGAATAAAAATGACAAAGTAGTTAATTTAAAAATGGGAATTACATATATAATAATAATATATAGATGGGCTTGGACGTTGTTCTTTATCTTAAATGTTAAAAACGAGCAACGAGAAACTTTAATCTTCGAGCTATCGGCAAAGTCAATTAATCATATCGAAACAAGCTGCGGTTAATCAGACGGAAATAGCAGATCGATTAGAGAACCACATAAACTGTGTATCTATTGTTCATCTTTAAGAGCAATATCGAGAATCTAGGGATCAGCTTTACTTAGCCCTGTTGCAATCTCCAGTGTGTTGTTTCGCGTACCAGTTTTAGTTAAAGCAGATTGAAGGGAAGGGCAAGAGAATGGTCGAGAGTAGGCTGTGTTGACGTTGAAAGATGGTGGTGCTCCTTCTCTCTGGCCGCTACTTTCAGCATGATATAGCACCATCCAAATGCGCTGATAGATCCAATTTACAGAACGCCTTTAACACACCATACCGACTCATACCCAAAACTTCCACCACAAATTCGTTCACAGTGTTAAAGACAATTTTTAACTTTTTAAATCTCCTGCCTGGCTTAACCCTTTGAGCAATAGCGAATGATATAGCTATTTCTTTGTTTTGTTCAATTCAATGAAAACTACTTCTTCGGGGAGAACGAAATAACATATTTTCCACGAGGTAGTTTTCCACACTTTGAATAATTTCTCTGAAACTGGTAGCTAAAATAGTACGAATAATACATCGGCAATTAAAGTTACACATATTGTAGTTCTTAACCAACAGTGTTACACAAAATGGAACGCGTTAATCAACGACAAATATAACCATAGTACGATACTATGAAAATAATAATAATAACTTCAAACATCAGTCATATTTATTTTAAAACGTTAAATGTTAATATAAATAACTGCAATGCGAAAATAAAGTATCACATTGATTAGCACAGTTAAGTGAAACAGCAGACCTGACAACCTCGTTGCCATTCGTGTTTGTTGGTAGAATTTGTTTAATGTAATTTATAAAGCGGAAAATATCAGTAAAAACGAAATGGGCAATATGTTCGTTGGAAATGTCGTTGAAAAATTTAGTAAAATTGCTACAGACTGATTATAACGATAACGTTGTCTTGACGGAGATACCATCGTCGTGCTATTTTACCACATTTGCAACAATTTGCTTGGTGTCTACTGACAAATTGCAGAGTATATAGAAGATATACATAAAAAAAGGTAAGCAAATTACGAAATAAGTTTGAAAACTAATGCAAGTTTAGCATTTTTTCCGAAGAGGACGATCGAGTTGCTACCCGCAGTTTCTTCGGGTCTTTGGACCGTAACGATGAGTACAATATAACGGAATTAAAAAGTGTGACAAGGAAGTTGAAACGGAGCGTAAAATAACGCTACGATGCTCGCGACAAATCACTTTCGAACACCCTGTACATAGCATCAGCTATGCATATAAGATCCAAGCGATTAATCCGCGTAGAGCAATTAGTAGTGCAGAGGATCCGACAATCGGGCTATAGGTCTCGATTTCAGTCTCTGGAGGGCTGAACCAAACACCTCGTCAGGATGGACGTGCCTGTAGCTCGTGTGAGCCCAGCTGACCCTCGACGATTAATAGTAAACTTAATTATTGGATCTCACGCCACACCAACGCGTCGCACTTCTCCTACGCACTTGTGCTCCGCATCTATCGCCTATGCTCGTATTCCGCGTGTGCGTGAAAATACGCACTGCGAGCGTCGCTTAAAAGAACTCTGTAAAAATTGAACCAATCGACTTGAGTTTTCTTTAGAAGCTAGAAAGGTTGGTTTCCTGGATGTTGTATGGGGAGGGTATTGACAAAAAGTAGAATTGGTCGGAATCGCGAAAAAAATAACAAAGGTTGCTTCTTGAAACTTTTTATCCTGTAAATTAAACCGTGATTAAAGTGTAAAAGATATATTTTCTAGATTTATGGCAGTTATATGCATAGTGAAAATTTCCTTTAAATCGGCCGATGCAGAAGCATTCCATACTGTCATTTAATTGACATTTCACAAAACATAACTGCAATTTCCCGATATTTTTTTTACACGACGTCTTGTAAAGTAATCCTTTTAACTGTTAAAAGAACCTCGAGCCTTTTTATTCCAAATTCTATTGTAAATTCTATTCCAAAGGGTGTTTAATACCTCCTCTAATCGGCCAACGCTTCTTCTCTTCTCTTGGATCAACTTCTTGTTCGTTACCTGAACTGCCGCGTTCACCTATTTTCCAAAAGGCGTCGTTTTGCGATAGATATGTCGGGTTTACATTAGAATTATGGTTAGGGGCGTGAAACGAATCTTCGTTTGGATTACACGTGTCGTTATGCAATAGAGAAGACATTGACTAGTGCAGATACGATTATCATAGAACTGGACAAGTAACCGTGGTAATTAGATATTCGAGAAACTAATGACAATGATCCTAGGTTCAATAACGAATCCACGGTCGACGGGATGATAGATGAACGTGCTCACAAAATCTAAGTCGGACGCGTAATATCCACTGATCGTAAGGAGTTACTTTATGTGTCGATGGGACCACAAGGAAGAATGAATTTCCGTCCCGATGATGCCACAGAGGAAAACTATAACGGGGTGTGTCTAAGGACACGAGATCATCCGATTCGTCGGGGACAGCCTTCGTTCGGAAAGTAAGGGAAATTGGCGTTGCTGCTAATTGGTCAATTTCCCTATCGATGGTTAGAAAAAGATGCTAGCCGCCCTCGAGGGAAAGTTGCTAGTGGGAGACGTCGTTCGTTGAAAGAAATAGATCTCCCCTATCTTCCCATAGTTGGGACAAAGACTGTTTATCTGTTTGAAGGACTTTAGTCAACTAAATCTTAAGATTTATAACGGGCCCTCAGGCTAGCTGAACATGTACTGCGGAGACGCATCGACATCTGGCAATCATCTTACTCGAAGAATAGGGTCTGCGTGTGGCGAGCTACGGGACAGAGACCGTAGGAATGTTTACTGTCGAGTGTTACAACTATTTCCTTTTTTTAAGGAGAGCTATAGAATTGCTCCATGCCTTTGTTAGACAAAGCGTTCATCCCGTGACCGCGGCTACGTTCGGCGACTGGCTGTCGCCTCGAGCCCAAGCTCACTATCACAAATCTCGAGTAAATACAATCGGATCGAATGACGACACTTGTTTAATTACGCCTATGATAGAATCTAGATTACGGTGTTGAGGGATTTTTCCGAAGTTCCAAAGGGAAGGCTCCGGTGTCCTTCCATCTCCGACAGATATATAGCACAAAATGCCATACATGCGTTAGGTAGCAGCAAAAGTCCACTTAAACGATCGTTTAAGAAGCTGACGTTTTACATCTGTGTCGATTAATAGTCCCGTGTGAATTTCTCGTGATCTTAATGACAGATGGTTGACATTTTTTATTTCACTGGCGTGTGGCAGTTGCAAAGATTTTCACGATCTGACAATTTTGTATCGCGACCCATGGTTTAGAAGCCTTGCTGTACATTATTTTTGTCGAGTATTCTACGCTTGTCCGTTGCTAATCCTCTCACAGTTTCTTTTTTAATCCTTCTTTCGTATGTATGTAAAACAAGATATCATCAACGAAGACCAATCCTCCAACTTCCATTCTATTTAAAAACAACTTGCAAATCTTTTTACGTTCAGTTTGGTTTAGTGTTTGGCTTTCGCTATATTTCAATCAGAAATAAATTTGTCTCGTCGTGCAAACGGATGTTACGTCTTTCTTCCAAGTCTGTTCGAATAATAAAACAATCACTTTTCTAATGTGAAATTTCATTTATTCGCGCACAGATTGCGATTAATTAATGGATTCTTTAGATATTTATGTACTTTGTATCTTTTTCACTTCCAAGTCATACAACTTTTTCAATACAAGCAACTGCATAGAGCAGCATCCGAGCAATCTTTTATTTTTCATTTTTGCTAATTTTGTCGCATTTACAACTTTCGACCACTTACGAGTCTGTTAGTTATGTCGTATTCTGTTTCGATGATTAGAAATGCTATTAGTCTCGTACTAAATTCTTCTAATTACAGTTTACTCGATCGAATCAAGGAAAGAATAGGTACGTTGTATATCAACATTAGCGAAATGTAAGTGTTGGAATTTATTGAATTTGCTTATTCAAATTTGATTACGGTGACTGATACAGCAACAGAACGTGATTGTCGACGGCCGAAGTAAAACTAAAGGAATTACGGAAGAAGGGTGTTGTTAAAGCAACGGAGTAAAAAGCTTTTATCGGTCGGATGGTTGAATCGACACGAATAGTAAGATATCAATCCTCGGTAGTATAGTGGTCAGTATCCCCGCCTGTCACGCGGGAGACCCGGGTTCGATTCCCCGCCGAGGGAGATATTTTTTTTTTAGCCAACGCCCTGGCCGCGCTGAGTGCACTCGTTCCCGTCAGGTCACGAAAGTTAAGCAGCGCCGGGCACAAATAGTACTTGGATGGCTTTTTTTTTTTTTTTTTTTTTTATTAACGTGGAGGAAATCCGCACGGACACCAGGCCGCTTCTGGGGAAAAGCGGCGTGGTAGTGCCGGACTCCAACCGACTAAAACCTCCACGATGACCATCCCAGCTACGATCGAGAGGGGCCCGGGAACCGGTGTAAGCGATGCACCGGGCCCCCCTCCGCGCTCAATACGTCTCTTAATTTCCCCTACCGGGCTGCTTTGCGGCTCCGGGCGCTGAGCTGCCAGCGCCTAAGTTTGCACCCCGCCGGGGGGCGCGGCGGGCCTAGCGCGCCTCGCCGAAGCGCGTCCGCGGCCTCTGCCGCGCCCTCGCCGGTCCATTCTCTCAGGGTGAGAGTACCGCACCCTCACCCTCTCCGCGGCTTCTTTCCGAAGCATAACCTGCTCGCAGAAGGAGGTCACGGCCCTCCTTTTTCTCTCGCTTACCAACAACGCCCGGAGGATCGTCGGCGGCGAGAGGTCCCAACCGATTTCCACGATGAGGTCGTGGCGCAGCCGCGCCCACGCCGGGCAGTATTCCAGCGTGTGCTGCGCCGAATCCACGCTCGCATCGCAGTGGTGGCAGCGCGCGGTCGCCTCCTTCCCGATTCGGTGCAGATATTCACCGAAGCAACCGTGTCCGGTGAGCACCTGCGTCACCCTGTAGGTTAGGGGAGGCCCACCGCCATCCAACCAAACGTCCCAGTTTGGAAGGACGGCCCCGAGGACCCTTATCCCAGGCGCCCCCGTTCTCGTGTCGAGGCTGGCGCGCCATCTGTCGAGCAAAGCCCTCCGAGACCGAACCCTGACGTCGGCGCCCACCGGGCCCACCCCGTCCGACGGACCCCGAGTATGGAGATAAATCTCGCGACGCCTCAGGGCCTCCAATTCGAACGGGGGAAACCCGGCGAGCACCGCCGCCGCTGCCGCCGAAATAGTGCGGAAGCCCCTCACTACCCTGATTGCCACCGTCCTGTGCAGCCTCCTGACCGCTAGGAGACTGCGACGATTCGCCATCAGGTCCCCCGCCCAGATCGGAGCTCCGTAGAGGAGCCTCGATCGCACCACACCGGCGTACAGCCGGCGCACCCCGACGCCGGGCCCGCCCAGCCGAGGCAGCAAACGTCCTAAGGCGTTCGCCGTCGCCTCGACAGACGGCCCCAGGCGCTCGAAGTGAGCGCCGAAGGTCCAGTGGCTGTCGAGAGTCAGGCCCAGATACTTCAAGCTGGTTCCGACCCCAATCTCAGCCCCCTCCAACCTCATGCGATAACCCGCTGGAGGCGTCCCGTGATCGGCCTTGCGGCAAAACCACATTGCCTCGGACTTCTCAGGGGACACCCTCAGTCCCAATCTCTTGATCTCGGCGACCACGCAGGCCACCGCCAGTTCCGCCAGGCGGACGGTTCTCCCCCATGCCGTGCCCCAGACCAGCACCAATGTGTCATCGGCGTAGCACGTCAGTGCCGAGTTCGGAGGCATCGGCGTCCGAAGCACCGCGTCGTACGCGATATTCCACAACAAAGGGCCCAACACCGAGCCTTGCGGGACCCCGCGGTGTACAGCCCTCTCGGTCACCCCTCCTCCTCGGGCGGTGTAGACGATACTCCGGTCCCGGAGGAACGCCCGGACCACACCCCGCAGGTACGCGGGTACCCGATGAAATTCGAGGGCCCGGCATATCCTGTCCCAGGGAATGCTGTTGAAGGCGTTGACCACGTCCAGCGACACGGCCAGCGCCACGTGACCACGCTGCTCGGCCCCCTCGACAAGGGAGCGGACACGGGCGACGGCGTCGGTCGTAGACCGCCCTCTCCGGAAACCGAACTGGCCGTCGTGCAGTCCGGGCACACTTCGGGACAAATGCGACTCCAGACGGGCAGCCACCACTCTCTCCAGCAACTTGCCCGCCTCGTCCAAAAGGCACACCGGTCGGAAGGCGGAAGGCGAGTCCGGGGAGCGCCCCGGCTTCGGCAGCAGGACCATCCGCCCCTCCTTCCATGAAGCGGGGAATTCACCCCGAGACAGGCATCCGTCGAACAGATGCATTAGTCTCGGGGCCAAGACCCCGGCGACGTCCTTCCACAAGCGGGCCGGGACTCCATCGGGACCCGGAGCTTTCCGCGCTCCGATCCTCCCGACTGCCCCGGCCAGTTCTTCCTCGGTGACCCTCGATTCCGGGCTCCAACTTCCCGCGGTGACACGTGGTTCTTCTTCCGGGGGTTGAGACTCCTGCTCCTCCTCTTCGGTGAAGCTGCCATTTCCCTCGTTCGCTGCTCCCGGGAACAGGGTGCCGACGACCTCCTCCAGGAACCGAGGGTCCATGCTCTCCGTTAAGGGAGGCGCCCATGGACGGAGTTTGTTTAATACCATCTTGTAAGGGCGCCCCCAGGGATCCGAGTCGAGGCTGGCCAGAAGTTCGTCCCAGGCCCGCCTCTTCGCCTCCTTGATGGCTCGCTGCAGTAGCCTCCGCGCTTCGCTGTAGGCCTCGTACAGACGAGCCACCGTGGCTTCGTCCACCCGCCGCCTACGGCGGGATCTAGTGTACTGGCGCCGAGCGTGGATGCACGCCTCGCGGAGACGAGCGATCCCCTCGGACCACCAGTACACAGCGCCGGCGCGGCGGGGGGCTCCAGACCGCTGCATACACGAATCGCAGATCGCGTGCATGTCGCGCCTCAACCGGGTCGCTCCAGCTTCCGCGTCCTCGTCGGTCCTGGATTCTTCCAACCAAGCGACGGCTATAGCGGCCGCCGCCATGAGGTCCTCGTCGCGGCGGGTCACCGCCCACCGCGGGAATCTTCTTTTCCTTCCCGGTGGACCGATGGGCCTGCGCGCACCCAACGAACGGTCGCGCATCGCGTCGCCAACCGCCACCTCCATCAAGATGTAGAGGTGGTCCGAGAGGGTCTCTTCCGGGGAGACCTCCCAGCCGGAAATACGGCGGGATGCGGCAGGGCTTGCCCATGTGAGGTCCACTATGGACTCGCCCCGCCACGCCACGCACGTGCTGGACGACCCCCGGTTCATAAGTCGGAGGTCGAGCGCGGCCGCCCAGTCCTGTACGTCGCGCCCCCTTCCGCTGGTCCTGCGGGAGCCCCACGCCGTTGAGTGGGCGTTGAAGTCCCCGAGGATCAACGAAGGGCAGCCGCCCAAACGCCTCGCGCAAGCCGCAAGTTCGTCCAGGAAGGAGACGTATTCTGTCCGGTTGATGTTGGGCGACACGTAGACGGCCACCACGGCCAGATCGCCCCATTTCACGGCCACGAAGCCCCGTCCCCGCTCGATCACCGAGCAGGAGGGGCTCCCCGCGATCCCGGTCCAGAATATGGCGACCGAGCCGGTCAGGTCCCCAGCGCCTCGTGACGCGTCGGGAACGCTGTACGGCTCGGCCGCCGCCGCCAGGGCAATCCGCCGCTCCGTCAGGCTCTGGAACATTAAGTCCTGAGCCCGGCGGGAGCGGTTAAGATTGCACTGCAAGAGCAGTTGCCCTCCTCCTCTTCTTCGGCTTACGTCGGGGAAGGCTCCGTCTCCATAGCCTCCTCCAGGCCGTTCCCCTCGCAGTCGTTGTGTCCGACTTCTCTGGCCCCTCTTCTGTCCTTTGTGGGGTCAGTTGGTGGCGGTATCGTTTCCTTCCTCTTCACCGCGTCTCCACCGTCGCCAGGAATGGTTTTTGTTTCCTGTGCGACCCTCTTCCTACGGGCAGGCGGTTTGCATGCCGGTGACCCCATGCGATGCAACGCGGGCAGTCCCAGGTCCGCGCACACCGGACACGTGGGTACTCGCGCCGAGCAGTCCCTGGCGCGGTGTCCTTCCGCCCCGCACCGGTAGCAGCGCTCCGACCGGTCGGCCGTCGATGTGCAGTCTCGGCGCACATGGCCCGACTCCATGCACCTGAAGCATTGGAGTCGGCGCGCAGGGAGGGGGGAAACCCTCGCCGTCGACCAACCTATGTTGATCCTACCTCCCGATCGGGCGTCTCGTCCTCTGCTGATTTTTCTGGCCGCTGTCAGCGGGCAGCGTAGCCATACCGACCCGAGGCCCCGAGGAGCGGAACGTATGACTCCCACGTTGACCTCATCGGCGTGGCAGCCCCCGGCCTCAGCAACGGCGGCTGCCACCTCCTTCGAGGTGACCGAATCCTCCAGTCCGGTCACTCTTAGCTCGGCCGTCCTTTGTGGCACGGTTACCTTGGCGGGCAGATCTTTCAGCGTGGCCGCCATCCGCTCGGCCAGTCGCGATGCTTTGCTCCTAGCATCCTGGCCTGGGATTTCCAACAGTAGCGCCCCCGTGACCGCCCTCCTCGGTCTTAACTCCGTGATGTCGAGTTCGGAGAGTTTAACTTCTCTCTTTACCACCGACATCGCCTCCCTGTACGTGAAGCCCGAGCCGTCCTTCACAGTGAGCGATACCGCGGCACACCGTGAGGGTCGGGGAAGGCCCGGCGCTTTCTCGCTGTGTGCGTCCCGCCCAATAGCGTTGCGTCTCCTTCCCGCCCCGACGGCTTCGAGTCCATTGCCACTGCCCGTTCCTCGCGTGGGTTCCCTTCCCGAGTACTTGGATGGCTGATCGCCTGGGAACTCCGTGTGGCGTTGGCGAAGCGCGCTGGGCCTGCCGCGCCCCCCGTGGGGTTCGGGCTTGGGCGCTGGCGGCTCAGCGCCTCGTGGCCGCCAAGCAGTCCGGTAGGGGAACCGGGCTGCCTGGCACACACCGCCCCATCAGCGGTGGTATTAGGAGCGCGGGGGAGGCCCCGTTGCGACTCTCGCACCGGTTCCCGGGTCTCTCTCGATCGCAGTCGGGACGGTTATCGTGGAGGTTTTAGTCGGTTGGAGTCCGACACTACCACGTCGCTTTCCCCAGAAGCAGCGGCCTGGCGTCCGTGCGGATTTCCTCCACGTAAATATTTTTTTTTTTTTTTTTTTTATTTATTTATTTAGATTTTACAATTTGTCCTATAGGACATTTGGTAAAATTTTATAGCGGTGTGATAATATATCATGTGGGTGGTTGCCCCCAGTGGGGTACCATCATCGTGTTTGTTAGGTTGTGTCCTTTGTGAGGTCTGTTGGGTGCTTCCTTTTTAGCCTTCTTTCTATACCTGTTGTGTTGACCGTTTCCGCTGCCAGCCGGTTCGGGTGTGTTGCTATTCTTTCTCTGTACCTTATTGCGTATCTGTTAATTTCCTCCTTGACCGTCGGTATTCCCAGGTCTTTCCTAATGTCTTCGTTTCTTACGCACCATGGCGCGTTTACTATTGTTCTTAGTATTTTAGCTTGCATTGTCTCTATTTTGGTTATATGGCTCATTGCTGCTGTTCCCCATAGCGGTATTCCGTACGTCCAGATTGGTTTTATTATTGTTTTATATATTTTTAATTTATTTTCTATGCTTAGTTTGGATTTTCGACTTGTTAGCCAATACATTTGTCTCCTTGCTATCTGTATTTTGCCTATTATTGATTTAATATGCTGTTTCCATGTGAATCGTGTATCTAAGTGGAGTCCTAGGTATTTGACTTGCCTTGCTTGGACTATGTGCTCCACGTAAATATATAAAAAAAAAAGTAAGATACAGGGTGAGTCGCAAATCGTGTTATAAAACAAAATCGGAAACATGGGATAAAAAATCTCTACGCGTCGCTCTTTGTCTTCGAGGAAATCGAGTTTGGAAATATGTCAAGCATACTTAGACTTGGCCAAGTATTGGCTAGGTATGAATAAGCAACCGAGGCGAAGTTATTATACATGTTAAAATATGTAAAAAATGTAAAATAATATTTTCGAAGAAAATAAAGTTGGAACGATCTGTTACGAAAATTACGAAATGGTCTGATACACGCGCATGATATATTTTCAAATTTACTTTTGTCGGAAAAGCGAGGCACCCTATGAAAAAATTTTACCATATATTTTTCACTTATTTCCACGTGTAGTTTAAGCTCCTGCCGATTATTTGCTCTTCTTTGATCCAGCAATCAGTCAAATTTAAATATACATGTAAAATTTTCAAACTCGATTTTCTCGGAAACGAAGTCTCGGATGAAAAAATGTTATAGCATATTTTTCTTATTTTTTCACGTAGAATCACTGCAATCTCTGAAAAATACCACGTTCGGATAATAGAAGGTCGGATATTAGGATATTCGAAGAATGGATGTTCGGAGCTTCTACCGTGCTTTTCATAAAACGCTTTATTTGAAAAGTTGTCCGTAAAACTTGAATAGCTATACGGTATGTACATGTGCTAGTCGCTAGCTACGAAAAGTTGTGGGTAATTCGAAACGAAGGAATTGGTTTGGGAATATTTGCAGGCCGGTGTTCTTCGTATCGGTTTGAAGGTGACCTATCGGACTGGTTGTAGGAAGCGAAGCCTCGTTTGCCTGGATGAAGCAACATTTTGCAGGAAAAGTAGAATGGTATCGAGTGGAATCGTGGACAGGCCGGATGAAACGATCGTGGTCGCGTATCGTGAAAGAGCGCGCGTGGGATGTACTTGACGTATTGCTCGAGTGATCGGATATCGATTAGTCTGCCGCACGGCTAGTCCACAACACCCTCCATGAGTCGTAACTTGCACTCGAATGCTATTCCACTAATTACCAAGGCGACAGGGACCACTGTGGTTGGCACTTCTGACGGTGGATCTTGACGGTTCCACGCATATGGGCCGGGGTGAACTGGCCAGATTATCGGCTAGGCGTATGCGGTTAATCACTGACCGATCGTTAAGGTACATTATCCTCCTTCATTATGCAGCGGCATTATCATTATAATCTTCCTGAATTTTCAGTTAATTTTATACTTGCGGTTCATGCTCGAACCTCCCCTTATCCGCCACTCTCGATTATGCTACGACCAAGCTGAATCGTTTGTCCTTTATAGTTTGCGCGTCGTTATCATGGATTATATGAATTATTATCACTTTATAACTAGGTCTCGCGCAAGCTTAAGAGGTTATGCCACCTTGATAGTATCGAAACTAAGGTTACCTCTATAAACTCATTATTACAAAATAATCCATCTACTTGAAATTAGTATTTCATCGTAAATGAAACACGCGATATACTTTGACAAATTTCTGATTGTAAAAATACTTTTTATTCCCATCGAAACGACAAAAGCTGTCTTTTACGCTATTTAACAGGTAAGCAAATATTCTTTGTATAAAAAACATATTTCTTACTCGAACGCTGTAAGTAAACGTACACAAAGTGTGCATTTATTCTTGCAATCCTTTTAAAATAATTCAGTATAGTTAATATAAACAATCCCAGCCTGAAAATTCGGAGAATTATGAAACTTTTGGGATATGTGGAACATATATATATAAGGGTAACTATAACGAAACGTTAACTCTAAGAGGCCAAATTGACAATTCCGCTATTTTTAGATTTTATGTTACAACTCACAAACTGTAAAAAAGTCTTACCGATTGTGTATACAATTGGAGAAAAGTAATAAACAGAAATGCATAGTAATAAAAATATTCATAATAGATTCTTATGATCAGAATTCAGTCGATAGAATAAACGCTAATAAAGTACGTACACATTTGAAACGGAAAAGGGTATCCGTTACCGAGAAATATTATGTTCGGATAACGCAACATTCGCATGTAGGGTATTCGGATAATGGGTGTTCCGATAAGGAGGGCTCTACTGTAAACATTCTCATCGTACAGAGACCGCATTTCGTTCTCTGTCTATTTATACCGTTAAGTGTTGCAGCCAGATAGTGATTGCGTACGTAGACTTATTGCTATTCCAAATATGATGCTAACAAGTTGTCAGCAAGACATAAACAGTAGTGTTCGTTAATTACAATGCGACTTGTAACGATTCGTCGTTTTACGTGCGTCACACTGTTGTGTTGAGCCTTATTTGTAATTACATTTCGGTATTTAGGGCAAATACTTCTATCTTGGATGCATCTTTATTATCTTTATTTTCATATTTCAAAATGGTAATCTCATTCTACTATTTATTAGTTACAGTCGGCAAATTTATTGGAAAATCACTGCGTTTAACGCGTCTGCGAGATGGACCAGTTGTTCGAGTGTGTTCAAATGACGCCATAAACTGTGTATACATATCTATAGTTTGAGAAAGAAATTTTGGTGTGATTTTTGCGTATAACGTTATACTTTGTTTTTATATTTTTACAAGCAAAATGTTTTCTAAATACGCAAACGCTATAAACTATAGAATATTTATAAAAAATAAAAGCTATAAAATATATTTCAACCTACTAAATATTTCTACTATTATAACTAAGAAGATTCTTGAAATATTTATTTTATTTATGTTGAGATATGTATAATTTTCTGTGCTGGACTGGGTTAAGTGCGTAGTAGAGATACTTATATGTATATATCAGTTTATTAGAAGTATGTGTGTGCACGGCGTCTCAAAAAACAGACGACTGTAAACTAGTCAGTCGGTTAAGAGTCGGGTATGGAAGAAAGTGTTGAGACGCGTGCAAGTGTGTATCGATGAATATATAAGGAATCGTCCGTGAAATAAATAGATTACTATTTTAATATGAATCCTCAGTGTAAATTCAGTGTTCCTACAACATTATTTCGGCTTCAAAGATCCACAATTCTCAACAGTTTAATCTTTTTTAGTTAAAGTGAACATGCAGTATAGTTCGATTATTACTGGTTTGTTAAGATAAATTTACTAGTTTGATTTCGGCATGCACAAGTCGAAGAAATTCGTTGGAAATGAGGGATTATTGTTGAACTCTGATAATAAGAATATACATAAGTTGTCTCTTGCGTCGCATGTTTAGGCTGCGTTGCACAATTATCTTGTGAGTGCAATGCTTATAATCGTTCCACTTCTAATCTTTAACTTTTTCATCCGTTATAATAAAGCCAACTATAACGAAGAAGTGGGAAAACGTAATTCAAAGTTACGAAAGATCTTGGATTAAAATATCTGCTTTATTCGTTCACGATTTGATAAATCAATTTCACGATGTTTAGATTAACTTTCCGCTTCTACACTTGGTTGGGCTTTGCAGATTTATTGGCTTCTTAGTTCCAGTTTCGCCATTCCTGTATAAAATTGTAATCACGCTGCTGTGTTTCAATTCCTTTCCGTTTCACAGAATTGTTAACTTTTGATGAACTTTGGGAAACTTGTTCCTAATAGTATACAATAATTCTGTCCCATTGAAAAGTAATAAAGGCTAATCAACAATCACCGGCTTTAACGCACTTGAAATCGATTTCATTCAAGTCAAGGTCCACATTTTGAACAACATTTTCCTATACATGAAACCTTCGTTTTCGAGATATCCTGACTTAATTTTTATTTCATCCGATCTTCTAAATGTATCGTAAATTCGATTGCTACCATTTATCATTATTTTTATACAGGTCGTTTCCCTTTTGATATCTTCGTTATTTTTGCGGATAAGGAAACATACACGGGGAAAAAGTTATTTAGTTTAGAACGGCGAATATCGTGTTTCGTGTTTCGTGTTTTTTTCCTTCAAAAATATCTTGTTCCGACGTTTCATCGACGATTCGTTTCATAATAACGGGATATTTCTAGCTGACAGGAAATGAATTTTAAACACGTAAATACGTTGATCCGGAAACAACATTGAGTAGACATTTCATGATAGTTGCGAGGGAAATAGGAAATTTCCTTATTTTTGCCTAAAATTGTTATTATTTTGCAAGAAATTCCCGATATAACCTCCGTTATTTTCAAGACATTTTCCTATACGACACGCGAATGATCGATCATTTCGTTGCACGTTCGATCATAGTTGGAGAAACGATGTAGTCGCTGTGCATCTACAGAATTCCTGACGGCTTCTCCATACATTAGCACCATTTCTATTTTTTCTTTATTGACCGTACGAACAAGACGAAAGAGTTTTCCACTGCTTCGATCAACACGTTGACTCAATTGTGATCGTGTTTCGATTCGTAGGATATTTATAATCGTTACAGATAATAATACCAGAAGTGTCATCAAACAAGGTTGATGATACTTAACAGTACAATTTATCGGAATCTGGAAAGCAAGGCCAGTCGAATCCAACATCTCGTGTAAAATAATAAAATCTTGGTCAAAGGTAAGAAAATGTTCAATTTCTTACTTTTCAAATTACTTAGTCCATTGTTTATCAACTAAAATAATACGATGATAAAAATATGCAAACAACATACATTTTTTTGTATCTGCACAAGTAACGAAGATATATGTATGCTGCTAAACATATAATATATGTGATTATAATTAGACTAGCTATGGAGGACGTGCATACGTATCTATGATACGTTATCTTATCTGAAACCTCTTTTCATTAAAAGCATTATTTGCGCATTGATCCAAGTGGTTATGATACATTTACATGTATGCACATGTATGCGGCACATGAGTCACAGGACGATTCGAATCGAGAGCGACTCGTGTCGTTGTTTTGCCTCGGAGTGTCAACGCGGTTTTCCATGCACAAGATTTAAAAGTAAACAAACTCTGGACAAAACAATATCGCCGCTACGAGCAACCGTCAACCGGAATCGAATTCAAGCTTTCCGCTACTTCCCCGACCAGTATAAATAGACGAATAATTATCCAGTAACATTATAGCGAGTAGACGATTACGACTATCACACTTGTCTCGTCATTAAATAAATCAACGAGTTTAAAATCCAGCACATGCACGTGTCATGGATGCAAGTGTCATGGATGAAGAAACGAAGCAGACAACGAACCTCCGTAGATTAAATTATAAGCAAACGAAAATTACGTGCTGATTATTAAACGGTAAATTATTTAATCGCGCATTTGTACTGGCCGTTGCATGTACTTTTATTGACACGATGAAGTATCAGGTTTTAATGAGCACCGAGCCAACGCTTCGACTTCCTAGACATTTAACTTGCACAATTTCTGCAAATTTTAACTATCGGAAAAACAGTGAAACTTTGTCGCGCTTCCTACCTTCGGTAATAAAAACGAAACTTTACGTTTAGAATTTGCACGGCGTTAACGGAACGTTTGTTCTTGAGTTCTTGTAAAAGTTTTATGCCGATTCCAGTGCAAAGTGTATATTTCCTTCTCCGATAGTTTAAACGGATTCAAACGTAATAAAGTTGTTATCCTAGTTATATGCTGCTATATATTGATTTATTAATTTATTCGCGCATTCGACTTTTAATTATCGAAAAGAAATAAATTTGGTTTGCAAAGGTGTGCCGATCGAGAGAATGGAAATTACCGCGTTCACGTAGATACGTATTCGTTGGAATATGATGAATGAGAAGAGAAAAAATCGCAGAATCTCAAATGTTATAATAATATATAAGGCGTCTCAGCTAATTTTAATAGGAGATTTCAATGTCAACGTCAGTTGTAGTATTTGGAATACAAGGCTATATTTTTTGTATCAAAAAATATGTATGGGAAGATGTTGAATTCCGAGTAAAACAGTATTGTGCTTCATTAGTCGCAATACGTTGATGTCGCTGCTGATTCGTTACTTAGGGAGATTTCCCAAGTGTCGATAACCAATTTTCATGAAATTCGTTAGCTTTCGAAGACATTTGATCCATATTTTATTATATCGGTGATATTCAGGAGGCGAAAACAGCCCTCAAAGTTGAAATTATTCTTAATGCCTCGGAAACTCCTTCAAGTACAAACAAACGTTGTATATAAAAATTATTTGTCTTTTAAAAATTAATATTTTTTGCTTGTTTCTTTGCTTGATAGCAGAGGACATTTCAAGATACAACATTTCACCTATATCGTTGTAAGATATTGTATAGACTTAAGAATGTTCAAATTTGAAAAAGCTTGAAAGAAAGCTAAAGTTTAAGCTCCAAGTTTTAATGAAAATGTTAAAGTATCTGCTTTGAATTTTCTCCTTGACGAAACGCCTTTGATCTTATAAGACGGATACATTGTACATAGAACGTAGAAATATCTAATCCGAACGATGAAAAGTGTTAATCGCGAGTATTAAAAATTCGTAAAAGTAGGAGTATTTTATGAAGTGCTCGGTTTCATAAAGCTACCCAACGTAGCACAACCTCTTAAATCATCCTGTCGACGATGGTAGTAATTATATTTGGATCACTGGCCCGTAACAACGATTTTCCGGCAAGAGGTTTCTAATGAGAGTAGCGAGTAAGTTGGAATTTATATTGCCCAAGTAATCGGAGAAATCTTTGCTTAAATCATTTTATGGTCAAACACGTGAAAGCGTTTGATACCTTACATATCTTACATTTTGATAATTCGAGTAGTATAGTTAATTAGATTTAAGGTGAGATCAAAGAAATAAATGCAGTACAATTTAAAAGCTACTATCGAAGTATAATACTTGTATCTGATCCTCGCATTCATCTCTCACTTTTCTGTCTTCACGTGTTCCATCAATGATTACGAGTAGTAGCAATTTATGGCTATTCTTTCTTATCGACATTACCCATCCTTACATTTGTCAAAAGTATCTCGCACTTTTATTTATTGCAGATTTTTTCCATAAAATACATCGTCGAGTTATTGAAATCCAAGTATCGATTGACTATTTAAGTATTTAAACCATTCTAACAGGTTCTTCTTACGACATAATGTCACATTCAAGCTTTTAGTTCTTTCTTAGTCTTCTTTCTAATCCACAGTCTTGGTCTCTGTGCGACGTATCTCACTGACTTGCAACAATCTCGTGCCTTCTCGATGGTGAAAACCTAAATACCTATAAAACCTAAATCAATTATCCACGACTTATACATACAGGATGCCGCAATAATTGATAATATTAAAAAAATGTTTCAGGAGCAAGACGAATGGTTTCGAGATCGGCATAACTTAACGTGATTAGTTTTCGCGTAAGAGAACGCGTAGAGAACATACAAGCGTCTTCGACGTTACAGGACGTTACGACGTTACGTTCAACAGGACATTCTGTGCAAAAAATGCATTAACTTGTTTACGTCGAGAAACTATTAGTTTAACAGATACGACGCATGAAAGACAAAGATAACGTAAACGTAACTATACCGTCTTGCGTATTTTCCTATCTTCCGTACATTAAAGTAATAAATAATGCCACTTTAATCATTCACTTGCGAAATTTTCGACCCAAGTCATTTTAACACATTGCTTATTGACAGCCTATTAATGGTCTTTAAAACGCCAGCGTTTATCGACCGATAGCTTATAAATCGGCATTTTGTTGACTTCGGTTACGGACCGGTAGACTATTAATCCGCTTTTTCTTAAATCTGCCAGAGGCAGTAGTAGAAAAATTGTTAAACACGTGCTCGCTCGCGTTGTCAGTAACGATGCTGCTCTACTTGTTTCTTCAAAGTTGCTACCAATAATTTTGACCCTCCAAAATGAATGCCAACAACGAAAGCGACGTACCTTTGGATCATTAGTCAAAGCATTCACTTAATATTCACTTAAATTACCTCTACGATATACTGACTTGGAAAGCTATAATGATACGGATATCCACATGTTCCGTCCGCAGGAACGGAACGTGAGGATTTTCGTAGGCCACCCAATTTTTAGCAAAGGTTTCTGCGATGCTTCGAGAAGCGCGAAACGACGAGGTAAAGTTTATGGAACATCGTAATCTGCGCCTTAAACGAGTGTCGTTTTACCTTACGAACTTACCTTTTGCCAAAGACAGATGCTCGTTAGCTGGAAATCGGCGTCGTGCAGCACCGTTGCGTCGATGCTTTCGTTGGTTCCTTCTCCTTTCCAATCAGCATTGCCGTTATCGGTCGACGTGGAATACGGTTCGAAGGAGCAAAAATTATGTGCTTGTGCGCCCCTTTGTAATACTCACTCAAAGCACTTATCACTTATGCACTTATCACTCGGCAAACGAATATTATATGTATGTGACTTGGTTGATTGTGTTTTGATCTCACCTTCTTTAATGGTAAAGAATACAGATTATTCGAAAGAATGTATTAGCAAAATCGAAAGAAATATGACTCTGAGGTGATAGCCTAATTTATAGTCTAATTTCATCCCTCGAACACAGAAATTTTACTTGCTATATATCCCAATAGTACACAGTTTATTTAGTCAATGATTGAAATTAATATTTATATTTTTGTCTGAACAAGCCGTATTTAACGAGCTAGTATAACTCATCATTCTTTAGTTCTGAACATCAACCACCGACTTTGATCTCTGGTTTATTCGCATTTGCTGTGTTTATTTTTATTAATCTTACTTGGGCTACTTCAAAGAACTGGCGAAAGTAACGGAATTGATATTAATGGGACATCAAAGTATGGCATTTATTGCATAATTAAGAATGGATTTTAAATAAAGCGCTTGAGAATATTTATGCACGTTTCCCTTCAACTGTCTCCAAATTCGTGGTACGGTCGGGCGGGTAATGGCGCCAAATGCAAAATTTAATGCTTAATTTCTGAAAAAAAGGAGAAAAAGTAAATTTAAAAATCCGTCAGGTACTTGTGTATTAATTGCAAGTTTCGGGACGTGAAACTTCTGTTTTTGCTCGGGTTTGTATTATTAAATCCAAGGTGTACTCCATGAATAGTAATGGCGTAGACGAATTAAAAAGAAATAATTTACTGCATAAACATAATTTACTGCAAGAGACGCATAATAATTTAGTTTAAAGAGCAGACAACATTTCGAACACTTGTTGCATTAATAAAACGATTCTTAAAAAGTACTGATCTTACCCTTATTTATGAAACTATTCCAATAAAATAGAGAATAAAGGAAATTAATAGGGCAGACCTATGTGGCGGAAGTCAGGTTATAACGCATATACAGGGTGGTTGGTAACTGGTGGTACAAGCGGAAAGGGGATGATTCTACGCGAAAAAAGAAGTCGAAAATATAGAATAAACATTTTTCGTTTGAGGCTTTGTTTTCGAGAAAATCGACTTTGAATTTTTACTCGGTACGCGTGCACTTTATCACGTCTCGTTATAACGGATCTCACTGTAGATCGTTGTCTCGATGGAAAAATTAAAAAAAAAAATTTTTTATTCTACATTTTCGACTTCTTTTTTCGCGTAGAATCACCCCCTTTCCGCTTGTACCACCAGTTGCCAACCACCCTGTATAATAGCAATAATAAAAAGCAAATCATGGCATTGCCTATGTTTAATGATACAAACGTGAACAAAAACAAAAGTTTGATACCTCGGTAGCTGATGAATTTCCAAACTTATTTTTTTCCAAAGCGGAGTTTTAAACGAATAAACGTTATTCTTTCCACTCGGTCGATCGTACCATGATTTTCGGGAGACTGTACTTTCGACGTGTCATCCGATATTTCATTCTATCTTATTCACGATATTAGACGAATTTATGGATTATTTAATGAAAATTCAGCGGTGAATGTTGACTATGAAACGTGATAATATGCAAGTTACACGGAACGATTAAAACGACAATGGTGAATACTGTAAATAAAAGAAGAAAGCTAAAGATAGCTAGCTTATTTTCCGAATTAATTTCCTAGCTCGATCTAAGGATTATCGCGAACCGTGTTGAACACGTATGTAGCTACTTTCCTCGGATTAAAACCCATTTGCATCACGAAGCGGGATATTTCGCGAATAGTGCCTGGCCTGTATTATCAACTTGCATATTACGAATCGCGGAATAATCCGCGGACAGGGACTGACCGATCTCTTAGAACAGAAACAGTTTCTGAATGGGACGTTTGCTATTGTTAGGCCCGCAGACGACGAGCCTGGGAACCCCCCTTGTTCTCGGGGAAAGCAACGAAAACCTGTCAACAGTTAGACTCTAGACACTCTGCAGACATGGTCAGGTATTTTCTAACCGGTGTAACAACGCCCACCGGGGTCTGGTGCAATAAATCAGCTACGAGTCGGACGCGCCGCTTGAAAATGCAGGAAACCTCCAGAGCCCGATCCTCGAGGGTTCTTAGGCGTCGAAGTGTCGCGCCTCGTTTACATTTCCGATGCCTTCCCACGCCGCTGCAATTGCTTGGATTGATGTCTCGATTGTCTAGATTTGGCCAAACTCGTGACACACTGTATGGAAAACAGTTTCTCTTTTCCACACTTTTGTCATTTCGGAGACGGCAGAGGGAAACTTCCCTTAAAAGAGACGCGCGTTCCAACCGAAAATCTATCGCAAATTTCAAACTCTTGCGTAAATCTAATTGTCCTCTAAGTCTGACTTTAAATTTCATTTTAAATCCAACTACCTGAAATCCCTCTTAGATTCCGCAGTGTCGTTAGAATTTGTCAAATTTGAAACGAAGAAATGCAACCTTGGTTTCCTACTTCATATTGCAACAAAAACGGATCTTTGAAATAATTAGGTTCAAAGTTGCGAAGAACGAGCCCAAGTGGACCATTTTTTACAAACTTACAGCAGTTCAGACACTGACGATTTTCGGGTCACGATTTAATTTTATGACATAGTGTATATGTTAAATGATAAATAGTATAGTATTAAACATATTGGTTTTTAACTTGAAGGCTAAAGTCATGCTACGGCTATACTATAAGCTAGAAGGATTAGTTCGTTAAATAATGCGTAAAAGAAATGTTGAGCAAATTGAAACATCTAGGAATGGCGATTACAGTAGTAAGTAGTAGTAGTTTCTTCTTATCCGAGCCTGTAGTGAAAATTTAAAAAGCACGTTTTGTAGATTTATGCCAGTTGTGACAAGTGACAAGCATCGAAAGATGTAGGGATCTTAACTTTAATTCGTTTAAAAATTAATTTTTATTTATTTTGGATTTATTATCGTTATAGGGTGGGAGACGCGAGAACCATTAGCTCATAGCAACGTTATACGATGAAATTTTCAGCGTGTATATATTTTGATACAAGTGTTCAACATTTGTTACTTCAATTTCTATTACAAGCCCAAATAAACAAGTTGTGCAAGATGACCTTTACTATTTTCTTTTCCATATTTCAAAATTTCTTTTAGACATCATCTCGTGAGCTAACCCTTCCGGATTCTCAAAAAGGCTGAGGTCGTTTGGTTCGATTTTAAGAAAGTTATTCTATTCTAAACGGTGCACGAATAACTATGGTCTAACTATGTATAGGAACAAGTTATTCAGAGTGTTGACTTTCGCAGTATATTTCAGGGTCGTTGAGGTCGGCGAGGTCAGCCCTATTCGAATTTATACTAAATAATTACTGAATTGAGGAATTCAGAAAGGATAGTCGCTATATATATATATATACATATACTGGCGGAAGCAGCAACGGAACAGTTTGCTGTTTCAGGGTTGTTTGAGCGCTCGATAACGAAAACTAAACAGAAAGGGAAGGAAGAAGGCTGTTCGGCGGCGACGTAACGCGAGAAAACTGAAGAAAGCGTCGGGCGACACGACTCACCGGAACGGGAGCGGCTGTGTTTGCAGAGTTAAGTGACACTAATTGAAAGTTCAATGTCGGCATATTGGTTATAGGCATCGAACACACAATGTCGGGTAAACAGGCGCAGGTAATTCAATCTCGGTCCAACGAGGATCTAATTCGTTCGACGCCTGACTACACAGACCAAATCCTACCTTACATTTCCTCGCGTCGTTAATCGCCTGCGATCCAAAATAATTTTTCTTTCCTTCATAAAGGACAGCGAGTATAATTTTTACAGCGATTCGTTGTTTTAATTATATTGAAAATGAATACAGTGTTCAAGGTGTTTGAAAAATTTAGGACCAGATTTATACTACGTATTCGTGAGTTCAAGTGGGTAACAAGAGTCGACGTTTTTTGACACGTAATTGGGGTAACACGTTTAATATGTTAATATGTTAATATGTTTTCAAATTTTTACAATCTTCCTCGTCCGGTTGGTGATAAACCTAACGTTTCAAATTTGGCCTCCCCTGTTCTATACAAAATTGAACTTGCAGCATCACTTTGAAAATAATTAATTATGCCATTTTATTTATCAACGAAATTTCAATTGATCAAAAGAAACGAACATTTTAAGATTTCAATTATAAACTGTTTATGAATGAAAAGTTCGCGTTAAAGCGTATGTAAATTTGTCGTTTTCCCCATTTTTCTGTATTTGATTCTGTGTAACGAGTCTTAAAAACAACTTTCATCGAAATCTTTGAACATTTATAATTCTTCGATAAAGCATTTTCGTACGTAATATTACACGTACTTCTTTTATCTACTTGACCTGATTGACACATAAGTTTGTGCCGATCTATCCAGACGCGTTCTACATACACTCCTTCTGCTATCTTTAATTTCTCAATGACGCATGTAATGTTTCTCGTCTGTAACGTATAATATCAAAGCATTATGAGCTCAGAGTATGCGGTTCGTTGAAAATAATTAAATATATTACGAGGTTTAGCGTATAACAAAGAAAAACTATTCCATACTAAGGTCGAAATGACAACACACTCTGCTAATATGTTTAGAAATTGCTCAGTAGCTGATGATCTATCGATGAGTAAAGATTACAGTACGATATTATATAAATTTGTAAGTATGTGGGACTAGCAAAAATATCGAAAGTAATAAGATGAAGTCGCAGAGTAATACACAATTTCTTAAAAAATGTTGAAGATTATGGCAAAAAGAAAAGTACTGGTCGGGCGTCATCGGTATCCGATCGTGATAAGCGAGCAATTTTGCGTGTAGTTTCCAACTCGCAGTTAACAACGAAGCAGATAATGGAAAAATCTAGCGTTAGCGCCAGTGTTTCAAGTGTCCGTTCGAGTTCTACTATCCTGCAAAGATATCAAGAGGCTAAAATTGAAAAAGAAACCTTCGTTAACAACGAAACACAAAGTAGAACGTTTACGCTTTGCAAAAGAAAGAATGCATTGGACAAAAGAAATGGACAAGGGTACTGTTTTCAGATGAAAAAGATTCAACTTGGATGTTAGTGATGGGTTAAAATATTATTTTCATCGCGTAAGATAAGTGACAATGTGAGCAATTCGACGACAAATATGATGGTTTGGGCCGACATCGGTTATTTCGACAAGACAAGTATCGAGTTCGTCGTTGGGAGAATGAATAGTGTCCGACACATAAATTTAATCGAAGAACAAATAAATAATCATGCAGAACGCACTTCTCGACCTGATTACATCTTTCAACGAGATAATGCACCTGTACACGCATCAAGATTCGTCCAATCGTACTTTAATGAAAATACTATATCTATTTTGCCGTGGTCTGCACGCTGCCCGCAACTTAATATTATTGAAAATAGCTGGGCAGAACTTGTTCACGGCGTATACGCGAATGGAAAGCAGTATCGACGCGTACAAGAATTAAAAAATGCAATAGTACGCGAATGGGATACGTTAAGTCAAAATTATATCCAGAAACTATATAAATCGATACCAAATCGTATAATAGAAGTAATAGAAAATAAGGGTGTGTACCCATTATTAAATCAGTATATGTGTTTGATAAGTAATTATTGTCAGTTACAATTCTTGATTCAAATTCGTTCTTAAAATAATACAATTTTTTTTTTGTTACACGCTAAACCTCATAAGATTTTTCATTATTTTCAACGAACCGCATATCCTGAGCTCATAATGCTTCGACATTAAACGTTACAGACGAAAAACTTTGCACGCGTCATTGAGAAATTAAAGATAGCATACCTGGGTTATTTTTTTGGCGAAGAGTGTATAAACGGAATATGTATATCATGTAAATGGAAAGGGAAACGAGATATTTATAAAGAAATATCGCAGGTTTGATAGTCGAAACAGCTTAATAGAAGTATCCATTTTTATAAAACTAATATAATTGTACGCTATTGGCCACGAGACCAATTGTCGTGATAATTGACGTGAAAATGAAATGATACTTTTAGAAAATATTTACGTGCATTTGATAAATATTAAGGCATATTTATAAGGCATATTTATTTCTTTTCCATTTAGCTTTTCATTCTAATTTTTTAAAACTCCGATGTTAACAATTCCCATTGTTCTAAACTTAACTCTCACAAAAACCGCATTACTTATGGGATAACCCTATTTTATTCGCCATTTATAGGTTTATATTCGCCATTTAAAGAGTCATCGTTTCTCGGAGTTATTAATGGAGAACAGTTAATTAAGATGCTAATTCCATTAAATTACTTCTTAGATACAGCTCTAGGACAAATTCTCAGTACTAATCTTAATTTTCATCTATGTGTGTAACAAGTTGTCGTGTACTCTAGCTGCAATTCTGAAAACAGGCATATTCAGGAATTTTCTTGTTTCCACGGACACGATAATTTAGCTGCCACATCTTTACGCTTCTTTCTGAGTACTGCTACACCTTCGTACCTTTTTTATATTACTATTTCGTTTACACTGCTTAATTTCGCAACAGTTTCAACTACTCTAAAAGTATAAATCAACACGTTTTTTTATGTAACCTTGCAATAATCGAAGAAAAAATTGATATACAGAATACGAGACAATGCACATACAGGGTGTTTCAGTGAACGTAATACAATCGGCAACAGGGTGATTCTATGTGAAAAAAATAAGTCAAAACTAGCTAGACTTTGAAACTTTACCAAGTATACTTAAACTTGGTTAAATATCAACTAGGTATGAGTAAACAATCATCTGGAGGTTATTAAATAAGTTAAAAATGTAAAATAATCTTTTCTTCCGTTTAAGGCTTCATTTTCAAGTAAATAAATTTCGAATATGTTTAATTAAGAACTGCTCTGATACAATGCCAAATTTATTTCTCTCGAAACCAAAATATCTAGTAAAAACATTTTATTCTACGTTATTTACTTATTTTCGCGCGTTGTTGAACCTTCTGTCGATTATTTACTCCCGTTCAGTTCGGAATTAGCCACGTTTATATATACTTGTCAAAGAATAAGAGATGTCAGAGAATAAGGTAAGAAATGGCCATATCTGGACCTCCTTACGAACGAAAAAATATTATTAACATTCACTTGAAATGTGATGGGAAAGTCGAAAACAACGAATGCAAAGATGAGTAGGTGACAGCAGTCAAACTTACCCATATTTTACGCTTAATTCTCATTTTCTCTAAATTTTGATTCAGCTACGGAATAATGCATTCATCTATAACGAGATAATAATTCTTGAGAAATTCTGCTGATAAATCAATTGAAGTTTGAAATGGAGCAAATCTAAACTACCACCAGATTGTTGCTACGTGAGAACAATAGCCAACAACTGCTCGATTTCAAACTTTAATCGATTCACCAGCGGAATTTCTAAATTATTTGGCAAATGGATCAGTATCTGAAGAAAATGAAGATTATCTTTCCTATGTTCACACTCATTTTTTCAATTTTTCCATCACATTTCCGATAAATATTAATAACATTTTTTCTTTCTTGAGCGGTGCTCTTAAATGTGCTGCGAGAACTTTTAATTCGCGAGAAAGTCCAACAATGGCCTCTTTTTAACATCCTCCTCTCCAAACTCGATTTTCTCGGAAACGAAGCGTCACATGAAAACTTTTATTCTATTTTCGTCTTATATTTTGTCGTAGAAACCCTCCGTACCCAATTGCACCGCAAGTTACGTATCACCCTATATATGTGAAAAAAAACGGCTATTTCTTCTTCAATCGTGGGAATTTTTCCTCCTTTCTGACAAACCGCTCATTTACTGTATCAATGACGTAACTGAAAAATCACGATTTTAGAGAAAACGAGTTTGAACCATCATCGTTTAAAGTTCATTTACAAAACAGTTCTAATAGGAAGTTTTTCTCCTTACCAATATAAAAGCGACAAATTTTGAGATCGTTATTGTAGCAAATTCGTTAATAGCTTATAGACTAATAATTAGTAAGAGATTATTCTAGATGCGAAAATAAGTGAAAAATGTAACATTATTTTCAAAAGATGATGTTTGAACGTGTTTAGTTCGGAAGAATCCTGCTGCGCTTATTTGATCAATTTTTAAATATCATTCTCGGAAACGAAGCGTTTTGCGCAGAAATTTTGTTTTGCATTTTTCATTTTCCATTTCCTGCCCAGATCGGAATTAGTCTAGTTCAGATATATTTGGCAAATTTTCCAACTCGATTTTCTCGAAATTTTCTCCATGTTTCAAATGAAAAAAATTTACTTTATATTTCTGATTTCTATTTTTATGCAGAATCACCCTCACCTCATTTGTACCATTAATATCGAGATCCACTATATATATTATATATATATATATATATATACGGACATTGATTAATGTAAATACTTAAAAGGACAAGAAAAGGTTTAAAAAATTGTAAAAGAATTACAAAAGATATTTTAAACTTGCTTGGTATTTTAAGCATATCATTATTCCGTAATATGTTATAAATATATCGCTACTTGTTCAAACTGTTATTAATAGCTCGTGCATTTATATATTTTAAACATTCTTTGTGTTGGCGTAATTCTTATATTTTAATTTATGCTTTAACATTTCAATATTCGTTGTCAATAACATTATATTGCTGATAATGTAATATCGGAATATATTGAAGGTGTAGTTTTGTCCGATTAATTATAATTTATTAATAGAGGATTGAAAATACAGATAGTTAGACAGAAAAACGATGTTTGATTAACAGGAAGAACTAAACGCAACGCTTGTATTAACACAAATAACTTAACAACTATTTGGTAACTCTCTTTCACTCTCACTAGCAACTCTAATATTCGACAACACTTACAACTCAATTCTAACAACTCTATGTTTCGACGTCTCGATCAACTCAATTCTAACAACTCTATGTTTTGACGTCTCGATCAACTCTGACCTCGCAAAATGCCTTCCTTGACTACCAAACTGTTTTGACGCTGCTCATCTTTTCTCGCGTCACCGTTGCTGGGCGCTCTTGGATGTAAACAAGCCACAGAAAGACGACGTACACGATGTCTTCTAATTTCAGCCGATCTCTAATTTAATTTACTTCATGATATTACAATAATAATACTTTTAACTCAGCGTTTTGATATCTTACTGTTCTTAACTTCTGTGTTAGATCGACTTAAAAATCAAAGTGTGTATAAGCGAATCGCGAATGATAAGATCCAATTAGCTTGTCCACGTCTCTACGTGTACAGGTCGAGGTAAATTCATTGTACAAATAATCCACAATTCGTTAAATTCCAATTATTTAAAATTTGTCTTATGCTTTAATTCATCTCTGTTTACAAACATCTATACGCTAAGTAAATTAAAATTGTTGTAATATTATTACGTTAAACGGCAACAAACATACCTGTATCGCTATCAGACTCTGTTGTTATTATTTAATACGTGAATAATTCGCGAAGCGTGAATAAAGGAAGACATTTTGTTGAATGCAACACATGATTTCGCTATGGCGTAATAACATTCTATTGTTCCTTATTTTGTTACTTTTACAGTCCAAGTTAGTCTATCATAAATAAGTAAAGAATTATAATGCACAGAAAGACGATTAGTTGCATTTTATATGCAGTTTAACTCTCGACTTACTTTCCACTTTTCACTTGCTTCACTTTTCACAGACCGACGAGACGTGTGCGAACGAGTCGACTAACGTTCGTTTACGTAACGACTCGAAATACGTTCATAAACGCATCGCACTTAAAAGTTGCACTGTGCTGAGGTTATCCATTTAGAAAAGGAAACAAGATAACAACAATATGTAATATTTCCGTCAATTTTAAGTTTTCACATGGATACTTAATGGAGATCTAATGTAAATGTAGTTAATAATACTTTAAATGTAATAACAATTACATTTAATTATAACGATTTAATTTAATAATAATAATAACGACAGTTTAATAAATGCAGTTAAACAACTCAGTTAAACAGTTTGTTCATAATCGTACATGTAATATTATGTTAGATACCAATATGATTAACTACTTCACATCTGCCGATTGGTCGGCACAGCGCAGACATTTGAAAACACGCGTTTAAGGACGTTAATCGTCAAACAAAGGAAAAGAGTTGCGTGTATCTGTCTGTCCGTGTGTGCACGAAGAGTTTTTTTTTTTTTTTATTTTGTTTATTGAAATTACAATCAATTCTCGCATTGAGAATTTTCAGTAATTTTTCTGGCGTGGCGCAGTGACATGGCTGATTATTTATAATAAGTTAATACTTATTACAGATAAGTGTAATTTATAAGTAAGTATTTTAAATAAGTAAATATTGCTTAATTTAGATAACTAAATAAATCTAGCGGGTAGTGTCTCTTCAGTCTGCGGATCTGGTCCGATGTATCAAGTAGTCCAGTGATTAGGGGATTTCCGTGCTTGTATCTCGAGGTCGCGATGAATCGTTTCGTTGGTAACACACCACGATGCACCTATTAAGGATCTTAGCGTTTTCGATTGAAGCGTTGAAGTATTTCGATGTTGGAGTTACTTGCTGTTCCCCATAGTTGGATTCCGTAGGCCCAGACAGGTTTTATTACGGTCTTGTAGAGGGTAATTTTGTTCTGTAGGTTTAGTTTGGAGCGTCGGCCTGTGAGCCAATAGAATTTTTCCTTTAGTTGCTTCGTTTTGTCTGAAATGTGGTTTTTCCATGTTAGTCTCCTGTCCAGGGTCATGCCCAGGTATTTGACTGAGTCCTTGCCAGGAATGCACGAAGAGTAGAAAAAGAACGAGACTGAGAGTGAATTGAGAGTTAAATCGTGTATAGAATGTATCAAACTGTCGTTTTATCTAATATAATTACCTAGTTTTATGTATTATGTATTATGTATGATAATAGTCAGTGAAGGGATAGTGGAATACTATTGCATCATGGCGCGATTACGTGTTACTGCCAGGAGGATCTTTTGCTGTATACGCACTCTGCAAGTTCACATATTTATTATTTGAAAACAGATGCACAGATTACAGTTACGTTCGCTATTATTTGTGTCTGACTGTTGGTGTCTCGAACTGTTTGGGCAGGATACGGATTACAGAAACTGACTTGAATATCCATTTATTAACAAAATTTCAATCGATTAAAACAAACCGATATCTCCAGATTTAAATTATTAATTGTCTATAAACAAAAACACGTTGAAGTAAATTTCTCGTTTCTTAAATTAACCAAAAAATGGATTTATCCCATTTTTTTTTAAATAAATTGTCCATTGACAAGAGCTGTAGGTGATATACACAACAATGGCGACCAATTTCCTTTGGATATATTTCATCCGACTTAGTATTCGAATCGTTATATCTAATTTTAGCGAATCACTTTACAATATATTTAACAATGAATGCGTTTGTGGAATCTACTGTGAAGCACTGTGAGAGAAAGGACAGAATGTGTATATTGCGTTTATGCAAGTACAAAATTAGCAAATAATTATTCTGTAACAGTAATATCGTGGTATATGTAAAATGGATATATATAGTTGTATAAAACAACTAATTGTCGGTTTCTTCTAAACCTTATTTATTTGAAACGAGATTTCTAAAAATGACAGAATTCGAATTAATTTATAAACTGCATTGTTTCCAAGTATGTTTTATTCACAGGCGTACGATCTTTCTTTAGTTTGCAGTGCTGCGATGTATAGGAATGGGCTTCGTATAGATACAATAGCAACTCTAAAAAAAATGGCTTGACAATTTCACCTCTAAATGGGACAGTTCGTTACAAAAACGACACGCGCGTATAGATTGGCGCACGAACGAAGGTTTTAGCCCAGTCCAGTAATTTTCTGGTCGGCTTAATCGTACCTGAAACCACTTTGGCAACGTTACTCGCACATGCGTATACAAGCGTAACGTTGGAAAGAGATGTGGGTAGTCGGAAGCCACCGTGATATAGTGGAAGAACGGAGGGAGATCCGATCAACAACAATAAGAGAATAAGAGTAGAGTGGAAGAAATATCGAAAGAGCTACGAAAATAGAGCATGCGAGAAAGAGAAAGAGCGGTTCACGTGCGTATGAGAGAGAAAGAGAGTGCAGGAAGAAATAGAAAGGAGGGAATAAAATTCCAGGAGTGAAACACAGAAGCACGAGGTCAGGAAGAGGCGAAGAAAGAGAGAGGGAAATAGACCAATATAAGCTGTTAGCTTGCAGCTGTTTGTGCAAACATTATCCAGAACCACGTTCTACGTTTCGTCCCTTTGACAACAGGACTACAAACAGAGGCTAGGTATCGCGTGGTTGCGGGTCATGGAGATATGTTTCCCAGTCTCTATCCCTTTCCCTTCAATGCGAATTTACACGTGCAACTGAGTATCTTCTGAAGTGCTCAATTCGACCATATTGAAATCAGTGATTTCGGAATGACGAATATTTTCAAAAAAAAAAAAAAAAAAAAAAAAAGCTACAGCAAATTATGTAATTTTTCGAGGACTCTTATTTTACATTCATCTTTGCCCCACTTTTCAACTTTGTTTCTCGACCGCTACGATATCGTCAAATTTCATAACGAGAACTATCCGATTGCAATATTTAAAATTTTCAGAATATTTATACTTTCTGCACGCTCGGCTGCCTAGTTTCTGGCAATGTGAAATTTCATATTGATCAGCATAGTTAGGTAATAGTTTCCTCTCTCGCTAGAAAGTAACTTCTCAATCGAGCAATAACTGTTTATCGAAGGTATTTTCTATTGAAGAGATATTAGCGCGAAGGAAAGAAAAGGAAACTGACCTTTACAATTTGTGGTTAATAAAATTTCGACCTTAATTACTTTAAGCGAAGAAAAAGACAGCGAAAGAAAATATACAAAAATAGGATCACATTGAGCAGGCGGGGGACGAAAATAAATCTAAAGTTTTTACATTTTTCTCCATTATGTAACGTTAATTTTTCAACGAAACGAGATAAAGGAATACTCGAGGAATACAAGGGTTTTATAAAAATTTTAACCGAAAAACGTAGAGAAGCAATCATTTTATGAAAAAAAAATGTATTATCTTTGCAATGTTATGTTTCTATGATATATATTTTCGCAAAACAATTTATCAGTGTTTTCGAAAAGAAAAAAAAATATAAAATGAATATAATCTTTTAGCCGTGGAATTAAAAAGACAATGATATATGTATAAGGAATATTGCTATTAACCGATTGCGATGATCTTGTTTTCTTATTTGCTCCACGGTATGGGAACTATTTAAGACTTTTCTGTCGTTGCATAAATACTCATAGAATGCACGAATGTGTTATGTAATCTTGAAACGTAACATTTACTTCACTTTAATTCTTTGTTCTTCTGGTTCAAAAAACTTGGAAGAAGAGTAGTTGAGAAGAATCAAAGACAGAATATAGAGAAGTTAATGGGTTGTGCAAATTATAATATTATAGTAAAATATGTAATAAAAAATAGCAATTATACTGTATAAAATGGACAAAAGTCACTTGGAAACAAAATACATTTCAAATCGTTTCGGTCATTCTTGAAATCCTATTCAATGTAAATAAATGGTTGTCAGATAGTTTTTTACTGTCTCGATATTTAATTTCTTAGAAATTAATTCTAAAATAGATTAACCCCAAATTAATAAATTAAATCTAAACTATAATAGATTATCATGGCAGCGAGTGAAAATTACAATAAAATTTCTCTACTAGACCGAGCTCGTATTATTAAAAAATAAATGATGTTTAGGCAGGGTTGTACAGTGTGTCACGCAAACTCTGTGCATCTGTAATATCTTTGTTATTTCAAACAACATGCGAAAACATTACGAATGAAAGTGTTGGTTTCTTGACAGGTGGATGCGTACAATTGTTTATACCTGATTTCGATATAACAGCAATACTCTTCTCAGAATAAAAGCACCAAGGTATATTTATTCTAAAACTTACCGTTTCTCAGATATTTGACTTTGTTCGTTCCATTACTTTCGTTGTGAAACATGTTCGAAGTGTCGACCATGTGGATCGACAAAATCGATGGCTTCCTGGCCAACTACATCACCAGGCTTGACACCACTACATTTTTTCTTCTAGGGAATACTGAAAAATATCGTATATCGCGATATACCAACTTCGCAACATACGATGCAACGGATTATTGGCGCATGATTCTATAATAGACTCTGCGACGATACGAGAAGTAAGGAACGAAACGGTTCAAACATTACGACGTTATATCGGTGCACATGGTCGACGCTTTGAACATGTTTCTTCCAAATTCAAATTTCTTAGAAATAGTAAGTCTCTGCGTCGTACGAAACGCAATGTCTCTCTGTCCGTCTGTTTGTTAGCTTATAACTCGAGAACCAATGAGTAGATTCTCGTGCGGTTTTCTTCTCTACGTAGGTACATTCTGGTCAGGTTTTAGTCTATGTTTGCTTAAAATTGATTTTTACGGAGCAGACCAGTGAACGCAATATAGGGGAAAAGACTGGAAACGCAGATACAACTAAAGTATGTATGAGAGATGCGTATCTCTTGAATAATTCTATAAAAATGTCCGCATACGTGTTTATTGCGGAAACCTGTAAATCTATATGTAAGAAAGACTCTGATATTGTCTTGTATAGGTACGGGGACGAAAACTGGCGCCAACGTAGTTCGTATACATAAGCATTTTAAACGCGTTAGAATAGATTGCATTATCGCGAGAATATGCTTCTCTTATAGCTAATATCTCGCTAATACTTTGCGGGTTCGCAACAGCTCTTATCGTGGTACCTTTAATATAATAGAACTAGTACGTACAGTCCCAAAATATCCCGACTTTATCACTCTAGAAATATCTACGTGAAAACTTGAAAACAGTCGGCGTTATCGACTATATTAAACGTCGTCCTCGACTGAAAATCATAATGCCAATAACGTAGAATTTAATTTTAGAATTAAATTTCCAGCCGTATAACTTTCACGTTGCGAGAACAATCCTGCCCACAGGTAACCATAAATAATGTCTCAATTCCAAACAAAGATGCAGTCAGATATCTGGGCATGACTCTGGTCAGAAGAATGACATGGAAGCGGCACATCGTAGATAAATCCGAACAACTGAAATCAAAACTAAAAAAATTCTACTGGCACATTGGCAGACGCTTCGATTTAAACGTACAGAGTAAAATAACGCTATATAAAGCCATATTAAAACCTGTTCAGACCTATGGGATTCAACTATGGGGAACAGTGAGTAATTCCAACATAGAGATTCTCCAACGATTCCAATCAAAAACTCTAAGATCCTTAATAGATACACCTTGGTATGTTACCAACGAAACAATACTGTTGAAAATATTTATTTCATGGACGATTCCTTATATATTCATCGATACACACCTGCACGCGTCTCAGCACCTTCTTCTATACCCGACTCTTAACCGACTGATCAGTTTACATTCCTTTGTTTTCGAGACGCTGCGCACACACACATACTTCCACACACTGTTATATGAAAATTATATATATCTCAACAAATACATCGCGACCTTAAGATAGCCACAGTTAAAGAAGAAACATCCAAATTCAGTAACAGATATGATATAAGAGTTAACAACCACCAAAACCTATTAGTTACTCAATTACTTGACACGACGGATCAGATCCGCAGACTAAAAACTCTTATGATCCAAGTTACAGTACCACGCCAAAATAATTTACTTGTAATTCTCAATGACAATTCATTGTAAAAAGTCTACCAAATAAAAAAAAAAAAAAGTAACGTAGACCACGATTCCGCGGGCATAACTAGTTTCAGGATAAACGTATCGCAGTGCTTTTACACTCGGAATTCGCTATTGCGTCGAAATCAAGCATAAAAAATTGAACGTTCCATTTAAAAGAACAAAATTGACCTGGACTGGGTGTTTCCAATTTACATGCCAAAGAACGTGTAGAGGGCCGATAAACCAAGAAACAAAGTCTTTTAGCGATTTGCTCATTTCTCTTCATTTTATTTATTCGCATATTTATTCGTGTTATTATGTAGTTAATGAAGATGAGATAGGGTTGCAGCTGTACTGCATCAAATATCACCGGAGCAACGTCTGGCTGCAATTAGAGCGGTCATTGTTAGATGTAACGCTTGCATCGCTGCAAGAGGCCAGCGTTTTGAACAGTATCTTCGTTAAATAGACGGTAACACGAATAAATAAGTGTAAAAACCAAGACATTTTTCTTTCCCCTTCCACGATTTTCTGCAAAATGGAGCAAAAACGAGGAAATCTGAAACTTGGGTTTTTTCACTTATTTGTCTACAATTACTTATTCGTGTTATCATCTACGTAATGAAGATGAGAGCGAATCGTAGCTGTAGTGCATCAAGTATCAGCAGGGTAATGTCTGGCTGCAATTAGGGCGGTCATTGTTAGATGTAACGCTTGCATTACTGCAAGAGCTCCAGCATTTTGGACAGCATCTTCGTTAAATAGACGATAACACCAACAAATAAGTGTAAAACTAGAAACATTTTTGTTTCTTTTTTCACGAATTCAAAATTCAAAATTCTTGTCCAAAATTCACGACTTTCCAAAATATACTGGTTGTTGAAGGCTTAAATCTTAGAGCTTTCGGTAGTAAACTTTTTGGCGTATTTGGAGTAACAAAGTTCACGAGACACGTTGTATATTAAAATACGAAAGAGTTGGTAAACGGAAAAAGGTGAAGGTTGAAATTCTGTAGCAGTTGAAGTAAGGTCGACTTGATAGGTTTTTCGAAATGCGCGGATCGAAATTCGTTTCGTAGCGACGCGGAGAAAATTCATCCCTCGCGAAAGTTGGCTGGTTCGATTCCCCGGAGTGGATTCGCGAGTTCTCGGGAATCAATCGAAAGTTCCTTTGGTTTCGGAGGAGTAGAGCATCGTGTCCCATGGCTTGCCAAAATGCCGTTACTCGCGGCTCGTTCAAGCTGTCTCGTTTTATTTCCAATTTCTGTCCGTTCGCTGAAACGCAGCCGATCGATCGACGAAACAGCCCTACCGGTATTTTACGAATTCGACGTTGCACGACACCTCCAGGGAAATTTCTGTATTCTTCATTTCGTCGCGAAACCATTGCGTCGAAACGTTTCACGAGCCTTCTCGAAACCCTTTCTTTCGCATATTTTACATTCTTTCCGCTCGTTTCATCGATGCAACGCAAAGAACAATTTTTCCTCCTTTTTCGAAACACGTTGCAATTACAAAGCGTGACTTCTATCTTCGATCGTATAGCTAACTCTTGAGAAATTACCTTCTATATTTCTCTCTCGCACGTAATGCCTGAATATTCAAGGCGTATTAAATAGTGAAACAGAATTCCGGATCTTAGTTAAAGTGGAAATAAAGGTAACAAGTAAGTAAATCGATACATGCGAATGACAGAAAGAACACAAGGGAAATGTAACATGAAAACGACTATGTAACCAAATCATCTAGAATGCTTCTCTACTTTGTTGTCTGTCAGGTTTACAAAACTTTAGTTTAATTTACGTTACGATCACGCTACGTTCTCTCATAGACGTACTTTAATATAACGTAATATGGCAGACTTGGGTTGGATAATTCTAATGCTAGGGTGAAATAAGTTCAGGTATCGAACGATAAGACAGATGCGATTCATATTACGCTTTATAATGTATTATGGTCATTCGGAATTGGAGATATTTCAAGCGTGATATTGAAAAGTCGATTATTCGGTTACCAGAGTCATAATCCAGAGTCTATTGTCGAAAGAGAAATTTTTTATTTAATAATTACCATTAAATCTTTTATGGTTTTCGCGAATCAGTATTATTAGACAATCTCAGTTTTAGTATCACCCGCATCAAAGTCAGGACGTTCTTTATCTTCAACGATTCTTAGTTCTCTCGTCACTGTTTGAATTGTCATAAAAATTTGAACAATCTGCTTTTGCATCTGATATAGGTTTGCCATTAGGTGTAAGATCCGTAAAAGTATCCATAATGTTAGAATGTCAGGAGTAACTTTCTTTAGAATTATCATTTCGGAAGGATCGGCGAATTCATTTTGCTTGAGCATAAGGAGATATGGTTCTTTCTCTTCTATCCTTATTGATCTGATCTTTAGCCAAGTGGTTGAGAAGCCTAAAGCGCAGCTTTCGTACTTTCGACAATTTTACAACGCGAGAGTCGTTCTATGGGTTGAAAATTTCTTGCAAAACAAACATTTCAGCGTTCGACTAATTTTTTGCCATTTTTATGTTTGGCGAGTTTCTTGCATAACATGGTCCAATTATAAACATAATTGATAAACGTGATCGATGGAGAACTTTAATCTGAAAAGTTAAATGGTGTACGGGAACTTAGTGAATAGTGAAAATAGGGAAACGTCAAAGTCCAGGAATATAAAATTGATAGGTACATTTCTATGAAAATTTTCTTATGATAACGTATACTCGCTATCTATTTTTATAACAGCCCTTGAGAATCTATAAAGCTGCGACGTCTTGTTTGTAAAACGTAATTGGTTTTGAAACGGGCTACTCTTTGCATTATTTTGTTTGCAGTGTAGAGTTACCGCTAAACCCAAAGTCCTTTATTCACTCTTTCTCGTCTCATGCAAATCTCTCTGACATACCATAATGTTATTCAAGTTTCGCAACTAACTTTTCAGGTTTGTTTCAAACGTAATTCGATTTTGACTTTGAAATCGTTTCACAGTTTCACACTTTGATTTTTAGTTTAATAAATCATTGTTTACATTGTCCTATATAATGCGGTGGTTTCCACTAAAGTGAAAAGACGCATGACGATATTTCGTTGCATCAAAGTATTTCTCTTTATTATAGAAAACACGCGTCTTACAGGACCATATATGATATTACGTATGTATATGGACAATACGATTATATCTACATTTCTCTCTGTGCTATTTTTATTAAAATAATTTTCAATTCTTTCATTGCATACTAACAAGACAAACGTACGTGCAGTAAGAATAATGTAAATGTCGTGTACTTATATTTACGTGAAAATATGTAAATTGCAAAATGAATTTTGCCAATAATACAATCAATTGCTGATAATTCGTGCAATCTGATTTTTATTGCGACGTTAGCAGGATACGAGGCTATTTTTATAGATTTATTCTGATGTATTTATACGACGTGATATAAATCGCGATACCGTGTTTGTTCCATCGATAAAAATATAACATTAAAAGGTGATGTAGATGACGTTATGGATATCACTGTTTGAACGAGTAATAACAGAACAAGTTCGTTTACGATCAGTTGAAATCGTCCAACTCTTATTACTAAAAATAAAAACCTGCCAGACTTAATGCATTGACCTTGCGACGTACCTTCCATTCGGCCAACGCCTATTTCTCTTGGATGGACTTTTTAGACGAAGATGTTTCTAGCGAGAGCAAGGAAGGCAATTCTTTAACGATTACGAGGTAGCAATGGAATAATATTCGAATCAGATTATAAGTCCGAGATTTATCTAATCAACTGGAGAAGCAGACGGAAAAGTAAGCAAAGCATATATTTTTAACGATTTTTACTTTGTTGGAACAGCGACGATCATAGGCATTAAAAAAAATAAAAACGTGATATTGGAAATTATGTGATGCCGGCAACGGTAGAAAAGCCTTAAATATGCCGATGTAATGAAATGATTTGATAGTGAGGACGATTTTATAGAAATAGCATTCGGAAAAGAGGTTCGATGGTTCGAAGTACAAAAAGAATGTAACTCTGTGCAGAGTTGCTTACACCCCTGTTCATAAATCACCGGACATTTAATAAAATTTGGATACGAACAATCTTCGTTATCACGAAAAAGGCCTCCATTGTGAAAGAAATAAAATTGGCATTAATCAATTGTTTATAATTTAAAGAATTTGTAGATCAAATTGTACGTCCAAAGCCTTAACAAAATATCTCGTATATCTTTTTCATCCGCCGCCTGCTAATATCGCCGCTTCAAATAATTGCAGCATTCCTGTTGATTGTGTTTTTGATAAATATTGACAAAAGGGGACTCGGCCCCAACAAAGTCGACCTTCACATATGTTGTCGAGGACGCTCTTCTTGAAAAAGCTGGTTATTTCTTGAAAAGCTATTAATAAAAAACTACTATAACGAATTCTGCCATTCTTCTATAATTGCGCGTCCGTCGACGACCGGGTGAAGTAACCTCTGATGCAAACCGAATTCTTATCTTTTGTTTTGCAGTTTATCAAGCGAGTCACGATTATACCCTATTTTAACCGATTTGGTGTAAGAAAACGCGAAGCTTGGAACGCTCGGAGCGGTCCTCTGAAATCCAGAGACGAAATCCGTCACCCCCGTTTCTAGGAAGAGATAGCGGAGTCACTCGAGGCTGCCGTAAATTATACTCTCTCTTTCTCTCTCTTGCTGCGTCACGGGCTAGCGGGCCTCGGCGGTTTAGCGACTGCGAGGCTAGCGAACGGAACCGACTGTCCTACGCGTTTACTGCCATCCTGAGTAAACGTAGCGTCTCGGATAAATCGGAATGCGTTCATATAAATAATAGATTACATTCCCCAAGCACGATGCGATTACCTGTGCGACCTTTTTCCTAATTAACTCTTCGATCTTCAGATCTTCACCGCCATTTCATCGTTTTTCCGCGTTTCTACGTACACACTTACACTACGCACACTACGTCGTAGACAACACTTTGATCAGCTTTGTCCTATACGTGTAATCGCCGGACTCTTTTAGTTGTTCAGATATCGTCCGCACAAGACTATCGTTATCGATACTTCCCATATCCATATGCGTCTATCTGTGACACAACGTAAGCATAGCTATAAACTACAATTCACTGCGGTGGTAACGGTAGATTTTATTAATAACTTTATAAGAGATAACTGGCTTCAACTTTCTTCCAATAATCGTCGTATCTGCTTTTTAACTTTGGGCAGTCTTGCCCAAATAATTTCTCAAACAGATACTTACGGATGTAGTCCATTTCTAAATGCTTATCCGGAGGATCGTATTCGCGTTGTACTATTCCAATAACCATCTTACTCGAAATGAGTAATTTTCCAACGATTTACGGACGGGGAAGTACGTTGAACATGATTATGCAGCCAAGAGGATATGGGATGTATAAATATTTAAAGAAACAACGTTTTATATGGGAAAAGTGGTTGTTCTATCGTGCGGAAATTGCGTTATCCGAACGATTTTAGTAGTTTGGCACTGCATGAACAGAAATTATACGGAAGAGCAGGACAACAAGTTGTGGATAAATTGAAAGGTGCGAGGCGCAACGTGTAGAATTCTGTCTGACTTAACGGTCTGACTTAAAAATATTCTGCAAAAGAGAGGATGAAAAGGCATGGATGGCTCGCAGACGGCGCATGGCGTGCTTCGACGATATGTTCCTTTCGTTTCAGTAGTAGTTTCTGTGATACTGACTATAGTCCTCCACTCGGTTGCATAGCCGTTCAGCGTAGCGTAAACAAGTCAATGCGCGTAGTTGCATCCTGCTCCTGCCTGCTCTATCTTCCTAGTAGTGGATCGGTTTCGCTCTGCCTGGCCAACAGGACTTGCAAGCAAACGTTGCCCGATAAACTCCTATTGATTGAAGTCTTATGCGTTTTATTTCGGACCTAGCTACTCGTTCGCCCTTCTATTTCTATTTCCGGGCCGAGTCACCGGCTGCATCGACGACGCATTACGTCTGCTGTCAGCACGTTCCTATAATTGATAGGGGATGCTACCCGCCCTCTCTCCTCCCCGCACCGTACTCTGAAAGATACCGGTTATTTACATGCGAAAAATGTGGCTGCTTTTTCCAAGAGACGAGGGAGTTTAATCACCGTTTACGCTGGAATTTAATCTTCCCCAATTCAATTTATCATGCTGTTATCGTTTAATTATCAGGCACTTTTCTCAAGTACACTTTAGTAATCTTCCTGTAATTGTAACTCTTACGTTGACTGAAAATTTTACGGTAATTTGGAATTTATCATTTTTAATACAGGTCCTGCCTTTTTGTGTCATTAATTATACGATTTATATTACTACATCTAACTTTTAATGTTTCCATGCAATGAAATTATATCGTGCAGGATGATTTGAAGAATCGGCTCCAGTAGTAATTCTGCTTCGAGCGAAACGAGACAAAAATCGTGTTTTGTCGTCTTTAATAACCTCTATAACCACATATTATATACACAGACTTGGAAAATATACTAATTCCTACACTATCCTAGATATTTCGTTACACGATAATATACGGGATGATTGTAAAATCGTGATACGCCTGGAAAAGATGTAATTGCATCTATCTATATTCGTATTCGTTAGATTGCTATTTACATTTATGTATTTAAACCTAATGCAAATATTTTAAATCGCTGAATAACCAGATATAGAATCAGGATAGATAGGTGATAGATTAAAACAGTGGAACGTCGCAGCATTTCTCGGAAAAGGAAAATTTATTTTTCGATATATAACGTCGCAACTTTGTATTTTCTCGGTGATATTATATCGAAACAAAATATTTTATTCTACGTAATTTTCTACTTTTACCTAATAATTGTAAAGTCAAGCATATATCCCGCGTTAATTCTTCGAAATTTCCAAGAAATCACTGTTCGTGCCTGAATATGTAAAGTGGAAATATTTTTGTAAAGAGAGAGTTATATGGTGAATTATTGCCTTTCATAACTGAATAGGAGACAAAAAGACGGTTTTTCGTCAAGACTTTGCTTCTATTTATACAGCCGCCACTACGGAAAAGTGGTTTCAATATTTTGGAATAGAATTATTACCATGGCCAGTATCGAGTGTTGATCCGAACCCGATCGAGAATCTGTAGGAAATTCTAGCAAGAAAAGTTTACGATCGCAAGAAGCCGCCTATAGAAACTATCGTTTGACCTAAAAAAAGAATAGAATACGCGTAGGTGAATATTTACGACGAAACTTTAAACAAATCTGTGGATAGTGTGCCGTACAGATTATTTATAGAAATATTGAATGAAAAGGTAGCAAAATCAATATCGAGTTTATATTTCGTTCACAGGCAGAAAACCAATTTCAAGAGAAAATTTAATTGTTTCTGGACTTGAAGGGGATCAAATTTTTGTTTATCGTGTCCTCAGTTTTCTTTTACATTACGATATGCAATTATACGAACGATCTTGTCAATTTTTTCTTTAATACTGTGAAAGTTCTAAAAAATAGAGTTGAGTTTATAATTATTCACGGCATTGTGCAACACATTAACCTGTAAAAAACGAAAAATATCTTGCACACCTTAATATCTTGAAACTACTATAAAATAGAAAAATTTTCGTCCAAATTAATACGACACAGCCAATGACGAAGAGCAGCAGCAGCATGCGAAAAAACGTTGAACTCGTTAAAAAATTCGAGATTCGTTAAAATTGACACAGCCCATTTTGCCCGTGAACCCTTCGCTTGTTATTGTTATTGTTATTATTATTCCTAGAATTATACGTAAATTGTAATAGAGTGGCATATCTATGAAAGATGTTGCACGATTCTTTTAAAATGGAAACTAATGATTAATCGTTTCCAGCGAATTTTCCATACGTACAATATTCATCGTAATACTCTGTACTTCTGATTACCTGTAATACGTTATACGCAATCGGTCCTTGCAGTCCTAATTGTCGAGTAGCTGACATACTAGCTTTTACGTATGTTCGTCATCTAGAACAAAAGTTAGAATCCATGAGAGGAGTTCCTGTGTTAGACCGCAGGATACCCCCGGGGTCAGGCAATGTTCTGACAGTAGTATTAAACTTGTCGAATATTGATGTCTCTTTGCAACTGTGTCAGTTCACTAAGTCCCGTTGTACTTTAGCAACGTAACATCAACTTAGCACGTAGATGAATACTTGTTCGCGCGTTTTACAAAGTAAAATAATGCTGGAATAGTTGGAAAGCTGCATTCTTCGTCGCTCGATTTTGGAACTGAATTTAGTACCGAATGGTAGCTTATGGCGAGACATCGATCACGGGAAATTTGAAAGTTGAGCCGGCTATTAGGTCCTGAGATGTAAGGGATCGAAGAAGCCCATATTCGTTAACGCGTCACTCGTTGCGCTCCGATGTGTGAACTTTTATATCGATCGAATAATTAAAAAGTTTGTTCTGACGAATTTTTTGTTCTATCATCTATCATCCTGCTCTCGGTAATCGAGCGTGTCATAAACGTGGTTACTTACGAAGGCTAATTTAACTATTGTTACGATACTTGTAACGATAACTTGTCCAGATCTCTCTCTCTCTCCCTCTCTCTCGCTGCCCGCCAAGAACGGCTTCGGGTACACGGAAGTACATGGAACGACGTCTAACGAACACTCTGATTGGGCCTTTCTTGCGCTCGATGACCAGCCACTCAGCATACATATTTTCGAATTCTCTCGCCCGGGCCTTGCCAAACTCTCGATCGAGTCGAGCAGATCAGAACAGAGCGCTTCTCTCGCCGTTTTGCACAGAATTCAGAATCGCTTGGTTTATCGAACAGTAAACACCTGTCATCGTTTCGAAGAGAATTCAGAATCGTACCGAGAACATCAAATTCGTTGATTCGTTGATTCGCGACATCGTTCCGATCGCACGTTTGCGCGTTTTTTTGTGAATAATTCATCTTTCTTTCCGGAGCTACTCCGCTATTTCAATCAGTCACCTAATATTAGTTGCGCGAATGATAAGTGCAATGTCTCGAGCGAACGTTACGAATGAACACACACACACACAGAGTTGTAAATACATCGGAGCCTTAACATTGGCTGAAAATGTCACAGTGTACGAAAAAAGTGGTAGTTGCCACGTACGCAAGTTAAGGAAAGAATAAGAGTTTGCAAGAATGTCACGAATGCCAAAATTGTTTGTTTGCAAAAGTCACTATTATCATTGAATGACTTCGATAGAACACGGCTAAAAGATTTTTTAGAATAAAAGACGTGATATATTACTACATTTTCTTGATCCTTTAACAAGGAAATAAAATTGAAAAAACGAATTTTACACGTAAGGCTTAGTTTTAAATACCTGCCTTCTCAAAATCATATGATACGTAATTTTATAAACAGGGTGGTTGGTAACTGGTGCTACAAGCGGAAAGGGGGTGATTCTACGCGAAAAAAGAAGTCGAAAATATAGAATAAAAAATTCATTTTTTTAATTTTTCCATCGAGACAACGATCTTCAGTGAGATCCGTAATAAAGTGCACGCGTACCGAGCGAAGATTCAAAGTCGATTTTCTCGAAAACAAAGCCTCGAACGAAAAATGTTTATTCTATATTTTCGACTTCTTTTTTCGCGTAGAATTTCCGCTTGTACCACCAGTTACCAACCACCCTGTATATTTCATTATAATAAGAATCGGCCGAACGAACAACAGCTTAGTATCCGATAGAACGTGTCAGTATCAGTTAAATATCAAAAGTGGTCGGTTGTATCGCGATTTAAAAAAATAAATAGTAAATCAAACTTCAGCCACGAGAAATTTAATTCCATTTCCGTTAGTTCCATTTGTTTATTCGCGAATGTACTTACAAGTTATAGCTGTAGATTATCACGGAATCGTACGTAATTGTGCCACCAGTTAGACCAGAACCACCCTATATGTCAAGAATGGCGTATATTTATTTAAAACAAAAATGTACATACATGTGTATGCAGCAGAGCGCGATTTTTTAAACTAAATACCAATACGCTTGCATTTATATTTATCGGGATATTAATAAAAAATATTTTTCTCAATATGGAGTAAACATTTGGAGAGTGCTACATGGATAGATTAATTGTAAATTGTTCAATTTATTTGAGCGGTGTACGTTATTTCGAAACATTTCTGTCGCCGTAGGTTAAATATATTTGTCGGTTATCGATATCGAGAAGATGAGAGAAGAGGGAAAACAATTTGAAAATAATTTGTGTCGTATATATGTAGTATTTCTCTAAAAATAATACCTTTTATCGTACACGTAATATCTTTGGTGCACGGCGATTCAATCGAGTATTCGTTGCTTCCTTCGTCCGTGCCTTTCCTTTCTTTTGTTTCTTTCTGGTGATTGTCGGGCCAATAGCGTGGCGTCGGCCGATAACGACAAAGGAGTTGGAGTATCGGCTCGCTGATGGAGCGGCCCGCTAAGAAATCTGATTGTAAAGGACGACCGAGCTAACGCTTCCATTTTTCCCGAGGCATTGCCTGTATCCCACAAAAATCTATTTCTCGCTTTTTATTATTTCTTATTCCGGCGAGTCGCGCGCCGTCACGGCTGTTTCGTTTTCGCCTCTCAAAGAAATATCACGACTATTTCAATTCTCGCTGATATTGCCGGCCGATAGACGAGCTGGAGCTTGCCCGAGGCGAACTCGAGTCATCCTTTATTTTATACGAAGCCATGTATCCATATAGCATTCCGAACCCCTTCTACGTTCTTTTCTTTCTCTACTCACCTCTTTCCAAACCTTAGATTTTAGAACGCGTATCGTTTCTCATACGTGTACTTATCAACAAACATTTTTCCTTTCTTCCCTGTAACTGCTTGGCGCCAGACGGATTAGCAAATCTCCTACGCTTCCACGTTACTCGTACGAACCAAAATAATCCAAAATTTCTTTTTCGTTTTCTACAACTTTAAGCCGTCTTTCACACGATTGATCAATTCCGCTTGGAAAGGATGCCGTGTATTTTCACGCTTACGAATATACGAAAGCGCGTATCCGACAACAAAATGTATCGAGCGAGACAAATGACAGTTTGAGGCTCGTTATGATGTGTTTTGTATCGGAAGAAACGCGTGGTCTGGCGTTACGTCGCGGCAATTTCACAGGAAACCCAACTCTCTTCTCTCGAAATGGTTTGTCGCGTTACACCTAACTGAATTCTCAACCAGTAGTTACTTTGCACTTTGAACCAAAATGCACACATATCGTATGATGCAATACCTTCGCCGAGAAAGTGACATTTTTACTATATTTTCCTTGTTGCAATCCATGAGGAATACAGTGACGCACTTTGTGCATATGCCATTATCGACGTTTATGAATTGATTACTTTTTCAGCATTATGTCCTTTTCAGTAGTAACGCATCGACGATGCAGACCCCAAAGGGCTGGAGAATCGTTTCGTTTTATTATCAATTTTTGAAACCTTGAAAAGATATTGGATTGTTCGTCTGTTCGGCTAGTACATTGCCAATCTGGTGAAATAACGACATAATTATAAAACAGAGATTTTTTTGTATTTTATAATGAAATTTCTACAATGCTAGGATCTAAGCAAGCTTTTTTATCGATACTATAATAATTTTATGTTGTATATCGTTATACGTATATCGTATTTTAATATTTTGTCGGATAGAACGATATTAAAAGTTCGTTTGTAAGATTGTATTTCAAAGATTACTTTGATCAATTAATTTGCAATGAGCTAAGAGATAGGTATCCTGTGTTATTGTGTATTTGCGATTACCAAATATAAATCTACCGAAACATCATCGAGTTAAAGACATTTCTATATTTACGCATTTAGAAATTACGAAACGTTCCTTGTCGCATGTCCTCTGATAACTTAAATTTATAAAATTGTTTAATTTACTGTAATTTAACTTTGAACGAGAATTAAAGCTTAATATCAGCCAACGATAAAAGTGTGAATAACAAAATTTTATAGTTTGAAACAAATGATAAGATCAAGAGTCTGTCATCACACAGATGGATTATTTTTACATAGAGTTTTTATTTTCATGTGTATTTTGCTATTTCTACGTGTTTTATTCCGGCGACGAATATGAATTCGTGCAAGTATTGTTTTCAATCAGGAGATAGCACCGACCATAGATATTCCACGTAAGCAAATAATCGGAGAGCTTCGAATACCATCGTCCTTGCGACCCTCTTACCTGAAGGTATAAAAATTCTTAATCTAAAACCAATTCAGAAGAGCGTGCTAGGGAAAGCCATGGTTTTTATAGGAACACACTCACCTTATGTAACAGAGAATTGGCAGAAGGTATTTCCTAATATCGAACCATCGTCCCTTGAAAAAGAATGTTGAAGTGACATCGCAAAGAGGGAAACAGGAAGGCAGTGAGGGCAAAAGAGACGAATGAAACGAGACGGGAACACGAGAGAACGAAATGGCAAGAGAGCGAGAGAGAGAGAGAGAGAGGGGGGGGGGGGGGGAGGAGATGAGTGTCACTTCAATCCCTCTTACTTTTCTATGGAGAAATCCACCAAAACAAAAGATTCCTAAATTCTTTCGATGAGGAAAGTAAACGATGGCTATAAGCGGACTATTAACTTCAACGAATCAAAAGGAAGATCTATCTCAGCATCATAAAGTCTTCAAATTTAACGGCAATAGCCCACTGTTGCAATTAGTCGTATAATTAAGGGGTCATGCCTCGCTAATTTCGGTAATTACGCAGAAAAGCGGGCCCTAGCTGCAATTTTGTTCAATTTCGGATTGAATTTTTTAATTGTTGAGATATGTGTAATTTTCTGTGCTGGACTGAGTTAAGTGCGTAGTAGAAATACTTATATGTATATATCAGTGTGTGGAAGTATGTGTGTGTGCGCAGCGTCTCGAAATAAAGAAATGTAAACAGTCAGTCGGTTAAGAGTCGTCGTCGATGAAGAGTCGGGTATAGAAGATGGTGCTGAGACGCGTGCAAGTTTGTATCCATAAATATATAAGGAATCGTCCATGTAACAAATATATCATTATTTTAATAATAGCTGTCAATATATATTTAATGTTCCTATAACATTATTTCGGCTTCAAAGATTCACAATTCTCAACATTAATCACAATGTGAACGACAAGTTATTTTCATTTACGTTTACTCTTACGACCTAACTCTTATTACCTCTACTAACATCGAGTCTCAGGCCCATCTGATAATAACTCCAATATCTAGCACTTAATTGAATACATAATTAACAAAATACATTTCTTTCTACGAATATCCTGTATCAAAATGTATTAAATCTGTCGATACGGATAAAAAGTTGGAATAAGAAAGATCTGCGCTGTGCCGAATGGCCCACCAAAATGTTCGATGCGTACAACTGAAATTTGAAATAAGGAAAGCGTCAAGAGAATTTGAAAGCGATTTTATAGCGAGGCAAACTTTGGCATCCAACGCTTTTGTTTGAAACTTCTGACAAATGAAGTACCCGTGTTAAATCGAGACGTTTAAAACCGAACGATATCTATAGCAAGAGCAGTTGGAAAATTATACTAATAAAATTAGGAAATAAATCAAAACACACACGGTGAGATTCTCAGCGTCGGGTTGGTGAAGATTCGAAACAAAGGGTTCGAGCAAAATGGACGTTAACCTTGAAATTCGAATCTCTCAAATTTCTTTATCGCATCGTATTCCATTCATCGCGAGGATCGAAAAATTCCCTGTCTCTTCGGTACAGTGCTCGCCCTAGGAAAGAGCGATTAGATCGCGTTCATACAGGTTTAAACTGATTTTATTCGCAATGTGCTATAATGTGAATTGCACTTGTTATCGGAGTAGGCGAATAAATATAACCAATAACGTGGTTCCCAATAATTCTTGCTCACACGTTGGTGGCGAAACGTCTTTGCTTGAATCTTTCGTTGTATGGGTATTTCTGTTAGCTCTTACTGGACGAACTGTTCTATGTAAGCTCATTAGTGGGCAAACACGAGCAACATCGATAATCCATTTTTCTTTACGCCAATGGATGCGATTAAAACGCTGCAGTATTAATTCGTGATTACCAGATTGTCGATCCAGAATGAAAATCCCATTGCCTTAAGAGCTTCTTCTGCGCCTAGATGTTCCTATTATTTCCCATTAATTTTCAAAAAGTAGCATTTTGCGAGCCAATCTATATTTCCTGCTGCTTTGTCAGTAGCGTGCTGTATATTTTATTACTGCGAATGTAAACACATTGTGAACAAATTTAGTCCAAGAACGATCGACACATGGACACGTCGAAAACGGTTGAATTTAGATCCGTGATTCCTTTGAAACTTTTGTCCCTTGTGATAAGTAGAATAGAAGGTCAATTTCGCACGGGCCTCTTTTTACAAATCTCCGCCGATTCGAAGGTATAGAATCACGCTATGATGATTTTACCCTCTGTACATATGCAATTGTTTCTGGATTGTACAACTATGCAGATGAGACTTGTCTCTTTGATCGTCGGAATAATACTATCTCGTTCGGATGTGCGAATAAGACTCTTTTATTCGAATATCACGATAAAATATCTAATAATATCTTTTTCTTCAAACAAGAGCGGCTCGGGGAAGAAACGCAAATATAGATTAGAAGATTGGCAGTGCATTGAAGTTTTTTATAGGCTATAAAGCGAATCTAATATTGATGGAAGAATGGACGATAACAGCGGTAATTCTGTGTCGGAAATTCCATGTAAAAAGAGAGGAACCTGGATTAGGTAGCGCTTAACGTGAAAACCGCTATATCGAAAAATTGAATATACAGAAAAATGTTCGAAATAGTAGTCGGAGCGACGGCCACGCGATACTCTACATTTTGCGTCATATCGTAGAAGACAAAATTACGTTTCTAGCGATTGTAGAGAGATAGATGAACGAAAGGCACCTGGCCTGTGGTTAAGGACAACGATTTCCGCCCCGTTTTTATGATCTTATACCTACGGCACAAAGTATAAGAGATTTAATCGTGTCCTATTATTAAATGAAATTAGTATTAACAAAATACCTTGGTCTGCTGGGTCTCACCCTGCCGCGATCCCGTGCGGCACAGCATAAACAAATTGACTTTTCACCTACGCAGTTACCTGCGTCATCGAGGTCGTAACAGGGATTAGGTTAAAGTTGAAGTCAAGGTTGAACATTCTTATTTTTTCCCGAAACTTTTATCATTTTACGAGAAACGTTTGATGTCCGCCGTTCTTAACCAAACAACCATTTCCGCGCACATCTTTTTGTGTCTGCAAAAGTAACGAAGATATTAAAGTGGATAAGATAAACGAAGCACCCTATATACGATGTGCTTGCTTCTTCCACGCTTTGCCGTTAAGAAATGAAACGTAGATTTGAAACGAGAGGAAAAGGAGGGAGCTACGTAACAACAAATACATAGCTCTAAATAATAAATAAATTCCCTCAGTTTTTAGAGATACGGACGAATATGAAAAAGACGTAAAATCTTTATCCGGTACTTTTCTACACTTTCTGACTCCTTCGTAACGCGTCTTTGTAACAAATGATACATAATTTACATGTGCATACATACGTACGCAGAGTAAATCGAGTAAACGCTGGTTAACTCGAAGGGAATATTGTTAACTGTGCTATGTGATAATGGTATCGTAAGATACGAGTGGTTATCGTATCGCGGGTTCGTATCGCCCACGTATCGAGGCGGAGACGGTTGTTTTTATGTATACATAGGTAAGTCCGCGAGGGATGGATCACCGGGAGAGACGCACCTACGTATATAGTCTCGAAAATATCCGCGAGACATGCGTCCTTTGAACGAGACGTATGGCAACAAGAAGATTTAATTATAGCTGTTTTAATTAAATTTAATTAAAGACCCTGTAGGTAGTAACGAAGGAGAGCCGAGTATTTCGAATAACAAAAGTTAATAATAAAGAACGCGACGAAGACTACAATGACGAAAGAAGATGAATGGGTTGAATGTGTTTTCTGATCTGAAATTTAAGATCATGTATGATTATTGTCGCAAGAAAGAAAAAAAGACAAGCATTCAATGGATATTTCCTATAGAGAGCAAGAATGTTTTTAATATATTTTGCAATTTCGTAATACTAGTAATAATAACGGTAGATGGAAACGGAAACTCTGTTTTCTCATTAGCGAAGCAATTTTTTCAGTGAAAATAATGGTTGAACTTTACTCTAGAGGGTCAAAAATTGTGGTCGATTCGAAACATAAAACATTTTTTATCAGATCGTCGAAAGTATACCCATTTTCTTTCAAGTTTCAATTACGTCCGTTTCGTTGTCACCAGAAGCTGCTACGTGTTTCTTAAATTTTGCCTGCATCGAATAATTACAAACTTCGAAAAATATTAATTACAAAAGAGGGGTAAGTTCATACTAAATATAGAAAAATTTTCTTGTATTTGGTGTTTCGTGCAACTTATCTGTAATTAATGAAATTAAAATATTTTTCGAACGAAGCATTCTCACAGCCAAGTGCCTTAACTCTTTCGTATAGAGAATAAAAGAACGCGTCAGTTGATGTATAAAAAGATATAGGATTTCATTTAAAAATATACCGATATTCTCGAAATCTCGTGAGAAAATGACTAGAGAAAAAATTCTTCCATCTTATTACACGTGCGCTTTGAAATAGTTTGTCCGTTTAAAATTCTGTTATTCCGTCTGCAGAGCTGCGATTGCTTAGCATATCTTGAAACTTGAAAATTTTTACTCGACGAATGCGAATCATCCCTGTATCCCGCTATGATTAAAAGATACATATATGTCGGAGCGAGGTTGGAACTTTGGGCGTTTGATGAACCTTTACTTACGTTACCGTCGCGAATGTCTCTAATATGTATCGGTACAAATGTGGACACTACAAGAGGATATGAATAATAGCGACGATAATATGATAGAGCTGATGGTGACAATGAATCCAGGTTCGATAACGAATCCACGGTCCACGGGAGGCAAGTCACAACGTCATACACGATTCGGGTAACTTTCTCGATAACTTCATCAGCAATGCGTTCAACGACTCACTCACTAACCAACTGACCGACTAACTGCCCCCTGATCTAAAAGAAACTGTCCTTATATTTCCTGTCCCCGCTTCTCGGGTCAATCTTTGTTTTTTAAGGAGGGCCATATAATCATTTCGTACCTCTGTCAGGTACACGTCCCTCCCGTGGCCGTGGCTACGTCTAGTGACCCGCTATGTCACTTTGAACCTGAACACATCGTCATAAAGCCAGGTTGGAACATTAAAGTTATTTCTTATTTATTATTGCTTAAATGCGGGTATCGTAAAAGTCTGAATTAGGGTATTGGGGTTTTTCCCAGTATTTCGGACGGAAAATCCCGCTGTCCTTTCCTTCTCCGACATATAAATCTAGTAGGAACCTTTAATATCGAAAATTGGCGACTTTGAGTTCTACTAATCGAAATCTACGAAGAACTTCTTGTGACGTTCGAATCTTGTGACTTTGCGATCCGCGGATAGAGATCTTTAGCTACGACATAGAATGCTTATTAAATTAATAGAAACATTTAATCAAGTAATAGCTCTCAAGAACTATTAATTTTTCCAAATTTGTATTCTTTCGCTTGTTTCCTTACCTTTAAATTGATTTTCAATAACGGATTTTATTTCGTATATTTATTTGCAAATGATAGAACAGGGAACTATGATCATTTAACTGAAACTATTTCTTAATAAATGAATATATTAAAACTAGAGCAACTAAATCAACGCAGCTAATCGACTGGTGACGACTAACGACAATTTCAGTTCGTACTCTTTACAAGTTTATCGAGTTTTACACGATTATTTCACGATGCTACGATATAGTCTGTATGAACGCACACAGGAATCGTTACAGATGAGGGAGTAAATGCACGAATGGAGGAAAGTATCGTAGCTTTTGATTTTATAGCAAAGTCGCAATAATGGAAAAGTAATTACAACGTGACACAGCATTTCACGGTTCAAGTAATCAAACACAATACTACACAAAACACGTTATATCGGACATATCGATCAAAGTAGTTTACGAAATTAAGCAGCGTGTTTGTTGCGTGACGAACAAACCAACAAATAGAAGGCGTCAAATCGATCGAATTTTTAGATTGATTCATATGCGTGTACGTAAAGTGGTGTAAACATGTAAATATTGTTATTAAATACACGTTTGTTTTCGTAACTAGCGCGATACATGTGGTATTTATTTCTATATAAATATTATTACGTTATGGGATAAAATAGCATATATATAATAAATAACTTTCTGTTGTCTTGCCAGTGGAGTAAAGTTATCGGAAATTTCTGTTCACCACAAACGAACTAATTGGTCATGATTACGATATTAACGTACGTGGATAAACAATCAAATTATAAGCGGAATTATTTATTTTGCATCTGAGCTTCGAGATATAGTTTGTTTGACACTTTTTATGTGATAAAATGGAATAAAAATGTAATTTTGTAGGTCAAAGTCAATTTTTTAAACTGATCTCCGTCCGTGCGAAGTTGTAGAGTCGCGAGTCTATACGTATATCGTGTCTCCCGGTAAAACGTGTAATCTTCAAATAGAAATTTTCCAATGTAATGTACAAATACATATATATATATATATATAGAAATAAATAACAAACTTTTGCATCGTTCTTTGCACGAACGCACGACTTTGTACTGTGATTAAAATGTTTGAGCGTTATGAGACTGTTAATGCTAGTGCTTCGGCGTTTGATTTTAATTATTTGATCGTTACATTTTTGTATAAAAGATTCTCTTCCGCGTTCTGTTTTTATTTCCGATTATAATTCGATCAGACAAAATTATTATTATGTATTAATAATTCAATCCGTATTTAATATATTGCGAGGGGAATTCTTGTTCCTTTCTGTTAAGAGAGGTAAACAAGCAAGCTTATCCGTGTTATATATAATATAATATAATATTGCTACTTCGATACAAGTAAACATCTTGTAATATTGGCGAAAGTTGTTCAATAGTATAGACATGTACCGTAAATTAAGAATATTAAAATCAAGACGAATTCTTGAGAAAAAGATTACGTTATATCTGAAAACACATATATTTATCGGGTATTACATCATTCCGATTTTTTTAGCTTCTATTTATATCCTACGTTTCTCTATATCTTTCCATACGCGTATGAAAAATGTATAGGATTTAGGTGTTTCGCTCTCGCATCGCAAGTGAAGTGAGAAATATACGAATTTATAGAATAGAAAGCAGCTAGTTTCCCGCTATTGTCCCACTTTTCTCTCTTCTCTGTACTCGATATTTTCGGTACTCTTCTCCACTATACTTGCCTACTATATGTATAGTACTGCAAATAAATGCTAATACGCCATATATGGATGACTTCTATAACATTCGTTCGTTACAGTTTCAAACGTTTAGTATTTCACGCATTAAATGCGTGCGACGATACCGTAACCGACGAGAACCTGGCCTAACAATAAGATGACGAACTGCTCGTAGTTTCTACGATCGATGTTACATGACCTCGCTTATTAGATTATAGACAAACTGAGAGCTGCGTTCTGTAAATACGACAACGTTGGTTTCTGCAAAGTCGTCGTAATAGAAAACGGATGTAAGAATTTCTACTTGTTGCACTTGTAATAGCATTTCTAAGATACGTTAACTGGTCCGATGATTTTCCGTCGATATGCTTTGGTAATTAGAAACGAAAGTTTTTATAAAGTAAGAAATAAAGCGTTAAAGCGAATGCAAGGGAAGAACGAAGGACGGGTTCGTCCGTTTGATATTCGACAGAGATACAGGCGAGACGGGTAGACGAGGATGAAGAAAGCAGGTGGAAATTGTGTCAGTTTTTGAAGCGCCGACTGTTTGCCAACAGACGGGATAAAGTAAGAGAGGGCGTGTTTAGTTTGCGCGTGTAGAAGGCGCACGATGATCGAAATCCGAAGGAGAGGATTGTGCGGGAGGAAGGTGAAAGGCAAGATTCATTGAAAGGACGTAGCGGTGCGCGTAAATCCAGCTGAGAAGCAGGTAGCCGGAGAGAAGAGCGCGATGCGCATAGAATTTGGTAGCGCGAAGGCGTGCGCGGGCCGATTAGAGGATGCTGCGCGGCTTTCGTTAGCGTACAGAGCGATCCGAGCGAGTCAGTCAGTCAGCCGCCCCGTCAACCAGCCACCTCGGTTATCACGTAAGAGTCGTGAGTGGGGCTTTTGGAAAAGGCACGCCGCTGCTGCAGGAGTGGCTTGCTGGTTTCGGTAGTGGGGATACTCGACGGCTCCAGACGGAAACAGAAATAGAAGGGTGGAAGCGGACGAGATAGAGGGACGCGGACCGAGAGGAGAGACGAGGAGAAAGAGAGAGAAACCGAATTAGATGGCAACGGGCGAGAGGAGATAGGTCGTCGGCGTTCGACGAAGAGAGAACAAACGAGGAAAGGAAGAAAGACGGGGTGAGGGGCGGCAAGGGGCGAGGGTACGCCAGAGGCGGAGGGAGAGAATAGGATAGAGAGGGTGGCAAAGCGCTGGAAGGGTGAAGAGAGCGGAGGGATGGAGACCGTGAGAGCGTGAGAGGGTAGCGATTGTGCTACAGTCGCACCGCGACACCCCCACGAGTGAAACCGCGCGCGTGCCAATCTGCCCCCTTAGCCGTACGCACGAAAAGGGCCCGCGAACAGTGCTATGCTTTTAAGGCTACGGCCAAGGATTTCGTCGTTTGCCTCGTTTTCCACGCTTTCTTCGCTTTCGTCGCTTCTCGAACGTTTCTTCGAACGCTTCCTCCAACCCATCTCCGAGCAGCTTTTAATCGGGTAAGTGGTTACATCATGACAGCCGGATCTTCTATCGTCTATCGAAACGCGTTTTCACACTCGCTCGATGACCGTTTTTCGTTTTTCGTTGGAAAACTTGCCAGCCAGATTTCTATTTCGCGACAAATCGACTGCGATCGTGTACGGTTTAATTCGCTGGGAACCTGTTGATGAAATTTCCTCGGTCTCAAACTGACCGCGGTTTCCTTCGCGCTTTACTAGCTTCGTTTGTTGTTTCCATGTGCGACGAAACCTCTAAAATACACGTAAACGATCGAGAAGTGCGCGTCAGTTGTGTGACCAAGATAACCTACGTTTTGTCGTTCGAAGAAACTTGCGTTCTGCATTGTGTTTTCCACGTGATTTTCGCCGAGAGATCTCGATCGTTGAAAAGTACGTCTTCGAGATCCGTTTTCACAAATTCCTTTACGTTGTCCTGATCAATGAATTTAAAAACGTCGACGATGCCGTTAATCGCGTCAAGTGCTTCCTATTTGCTTCGTAGTAATAAATTTACGATTCGATCTAGATCGACCAGTGAATGGTGATATCGTGAATTATTCCATGCTAAACTAATAAAATAAACGGAACGATTTGCTCCAGTGTGGAAATTACACGTTTGCAAATATCGTCGTTCATGTTTGTTGAGTCATAGTTGTGAGATCATAGGACCTTGAACTTGCTTGAAAGTGTTTTGAAGAAGAGAAAGTGTTATGATAAATAAAGTATCGAGCGGTCCGATCTGACCGATACACGACACATACCTGTTGAAAATCCTTCAGGTTATTCCAACGATACGATGCTTTCGTCGCTAATATCGATTACTATATGCTTCAAAGTCGGTTTGTAATAAAGACCATTGCTTTGAGAGCGGAACAACGGAAAAGACTAACGGATACTAACCGGGAAAGATTATTGGATACCTGAATATCTGAATAGTAGATACGGGACCTGACACTTTTAAAGCAATTGCTGCCGAACAACTCGGTTTAATATTTGCGTTGCCTATCAGCCTATGAGCGACAACTTATTAATCTGCTTGTTATCGTGTAATTATTGTATTGGAACAATCGATTTAAAACGAAAACTAAGCTATTCGCAATTCGAAATAGTATTATTTCTGTGGAGCGTAATTTGAATTTTGTCTGTGTAAATTTTGTAGAGAGGTGTCGGATAAAAGACTAATCGCTTGATCAAAAATACAGAAAATTCAAGTGGAAATAGCGAAGCGTGTGAGAGAGGTAGGTAATTCCTTTAAAGAGTAACTGCAGAGGTCTTCCAAGTGAACACAAGAACCTTGTATGCACGAATGCCGTAGACTTCTTTTGTTCGTGGCACCCTTTGCCAATTCATTCAGTAGCGACATATATGTAGCGCTCTTTCCCGAGCCACTATGCTCGTTCCGAGCACCTGTGGACCGGCGTCCCTCGTGAACTCTTCTTTGGAGAACTGCCAATGACTTCCGGCTGACTCGTAGAACCTGTTGATGATCATGACTGCTTTCACGTTTTATGCCACTGGATTAATTTAATTCTTTCACACCTCTCATCCAAATGTCTTCTCTTTTTTCACTTTTCATCCACTTATTGCCACTACGAACACATCGCTTAGACACATACGTAAAAGCGTTACAACGATAATTCTCATTTATCATGTCGTTCCACTTACGTCGATATTCCATATAGATCTCACGAATCGAAGTTTACGCTCCCAACAATTTTTTTACAATTTCATTCGGTTCATTCATGTTACTGACAATAAGCTTGACTAGAAAACGTTAATTACGAGATATCACGTTTGTAGCGTTATCGTGGAAAACTTGCTTTTATCTATCATTCGTCGAATCCCGAGTAACATTCTCCAGGAGAACTTGTATGCATATGTGTATCCGTACCGTTTAAAATTATAATTGTCGTTCGTCTTATAAAAACGTTCTTGCCTGTTTTCAAACTGGAATTAAAGGACGAAGAAATAAGAAACACCCGTATTCGGCTGCATCGGAGATTTTGCAAAAGAGTACAACATTGGATAAATGTGGTTTTCTTATACGTTAATGCAATTGGAGGAGTTTGTGGAATACGTGGAATATAATTTTATGCGTCTATAGGAAGCCTGAAATTGCAAGAATGTGAAAGATGTACATAATATGGTAAAATATGCGCAATATCCAAAGCGTAGTAGTTGTTATAATAATCATTTGCATAAAAATCCGCGGTCGATTTATTAAAATGTAAATTAACAAGGATAAGATAGCGATGTTAAAATTACAAAAGAAAACATATTTTTGATAGATTTCGTTGAGGTAATTAAACATTAAATTTAGATCTACGAAATTGCAGCTCGTGTAATTAACAAAAGTAAACAATCTGCAATAAAGTTAGTTAACTTTAAGAATTAAGTACGCCTTCTCTCATTTTCAGCAGATTTATTCAAGTATTCTACAAATTGTACAAAAATTTCACATACTCGAATTTCAGTGCTTCCAAATTTGTGTTTTAAAATCGTAAACTATGGGAGTATAATTTACTGCAATACGCAACAGAAATAACTAGCCACGAAGATACTTCTGTACAACATTAACCATTTATTCGCTGATATTTAGCAAAATTCTCAGCGTCCGAAATAAACCTCGTACTACATCGATGTCAAATTTATATCAACCTACCACGACGGCATTCTTAAATAAGAATTTAAGCACTTTGAGTAATTGCGTTTACTGGCGGTAATAGAGTAAATACGATCGTGCTGTCTACGATGTCCTACGCGCATACCTGCGTCAAGCTCCGTACAAGATTCAAATTTCAAATATGCAAATCTCCGCGTAACAGTTGCTTCTTAGTTTCGTTTACAGAAACAATTTAAAAAAAAAAAGTGGCAGGTGATGCTTTCCAATTTCATCGGAATCTCCTATCTTCTCGAAACTTCGATATGTTTGTTACTAGAAATATCACCATCGATAAATTCATCCTATTCGTTTTTGATTCGGCTAGATTTTGCATCCGGGCCTCCGATATCTCAGCTTAGATTTCGCTAACGGTATTCAATTGGCGACAATTGTCGTGTACGTCACGCATAAGTTGACTCCAAGGATTCTCGATAGGCAGTTACTGCCTAGAGTTTCCAGGAACGTAAACTGTCGCATTATGGCGCATAAATGTACCCAATGGAAAACGGCGCGAGTGTGATAGAAAATGTGAACCCATACGAGTACAGCCAAAGTTGTCTTGCCGAATGCCGAAAAGCAAAAATTTACTAAAAAAAAAGAAGCTACCAAAATTTCGTTCAGGAGAATAAGGTGATTCGCGTTGCAAATCGTACGAGTAGCGTACAAGACGATCTGATCCATCCAGATTAAACTTCTTCTCATCCCAGAATGTCATCTAAATGAGCGAAAATTAGAGGAAATGATAATATACTGTTTAAGCGTTAACCATTTATATCGGTATGGAATATGCTAGTGTTTCTTGGTCATCGCCACGACCTTTGTCGTTTCTTTATTTTGAAAATTAAGAATCGCTTTTGTTAAATTTACAGCTTCATCGTAAAGAACTGTCTTTACACGCTCGGTTTAAAGAGGTGGTTTCCCCCATGGCACTTTCGGGGCATATTGATCACCTTTCGTGACAAATTTGTCGACGAGATAGTTTATTATCGTTGCCGAATCGAAAACTGTGCAAGATCTGGTTGAATGAATTACGAAGAGGATGCAGTTTGTTAACCCTTTGCACTCCTATGACGAGTACGACTCGACATCGGTTTTTATCTCAGGAGTTCCTTTGTCTTTCAGTTCCACATTTTTTTTTGTTTTTTGTTTTTTTGTGAAACGTGCGAAAGAAAACCAGGATCGTATCCTGGAAATTGTTTCAACAAGATATATGATACACTTAAAAATTACAAAATACAACAATAGTGTGAATAAAATTGGCATTTAAGCGAATTTCTTCCTTTTTTATTTATTTAAATTGTCTTATTTTTTAGTTAAAGTAAATTTCAAATAAAACACTTAAAAGTTTCGGGAGCTGCAAAGGGTTAAAGTTTCTGTTTCTCGGTAAGTAGACTTATTATTTTGTTAGGATCGAAAGTTGAGAAAAATCAGGTAAACGTTTACTGTACAAAAGAAGACACTACGTTCAAATAAAATTTTATAGAAACTCTCGCTGATTAAGCTAAATGCTGAAATAAATTTTAGTCGAATCGGTTGACTAGTTGCAGAATTATGGCCGAGAGTTTTTCGTCTATAGCTAGTGTTTCGTGTTGCGAAACTTGATGCAACATCGTGCGATTAAAGAATTATTGCTGCTACGAACCTTTACACGATTTCACGAAGAAATTGGAAAGATTTTCCGATTAACCGTTTCAACGAGTAACCAAGTCGAACAGAAACGAAATAGGTGAATTGGTTGTCAGTTCTAATCGCACGGCAGTCAGGGACAACGACATTTCAATTTCTCCGATCCTTTATGTAGCATTCTTCGTTTTCGTTACCAAGTCCAACTACTTTTTGTGTCTTTAATATAATCCATATTCTCGATTCTATCTGCGAAGAAAAAGAAAAGCATTAATAAGTTTACTTCCTACATGTCTTCTTTCTTTCTTTCGTTCGCTCGGCAATTTTATTCGATTACGTGTTCAATCTCGTGATACGTCGTTCTTTTTGTTATCATTCTACTCTGTTTGTTCTATCATGTCACTGCTAGTGAAATATTTGAATCGATGCTGGATAGTTTTCATTCGTTTCTTAATATCACATATCGTTACAAGTATGTGAGGTTGAAATCTGTATGTTTTGTTAATGTTTACTTTTGAAGTGGAACGTTATATCTAGTCCAATTGTCCATGTACGTAACATCGGTTCGCCAAGTTGTGTAAATGTTATGTAATTTTTCATGTCTCGTCATTTTTGAAAAATATCCAGACCCTTGATTTTACCGTATCAAACATCACCGTTCTAAACTTTCGTGCAAACTCATATTTAGCGTTGGAAACAAGATACGTTTCTATGCTTTCTAAATTATTTTTGTCTTATTTGTTATTTCACTTGGAATTTATGTTTTAAATGTTCAAATAGATTAAGAAAGATTAAGAAAGATTAAGAAAGATTAAGAAAAAGGTTGCTTTAAATCTCGATGTTCGTACATAGAAGAAATTACGTAAATAATGAAATATAATCAGTACAATTTAATTAATGTAAATAATTTGCACGAGGTGCTTCGTCTTGGCAAGAGATCGCGATCGGCGTTATACTCGTTTCATATACATTTTGAAGAAACTCTTCAAAGATTAGACGTGTAAATAAAGAACACTACAACTTTTAAATGAACTCTTTTCCTCCGTCTTATATAGTTTGCTAGGTATTCGTAATAATACGAACAGTTTTGCAGAGTCCGAGATTTTTTCAAATTTTCGATTTGCCGAATTTGTAAGTAGATTCCATCGGGATTTTTCAATCGATGGAAACGCAAACGTTTCAATGTGTAATAAAACGAAGGAAAATGGACTTGCGTCACTTTCGAAATAAACAGTCCGATATTGAAATAATAAATTAATTTTTAATTCACACGAGTGGAACGGACTTCGATGGAACAAAGTGCTCGAAACATTAATGAATATCGGTGTTGTATGCTACTTTATAACAAAGTGGCAACGAGAGAATTCAGACTTTGAAAGAATAGCGCAACTTTTATTTCACGACCAACTCAGAAATAGCTAGACCGACGCTTTCTGACAGTTAGTTGGTCGAATAACAGTTAGCAGTTGCTTCTGTCGTGGCCGAATGCCAAGTGGAAGACAATATCTCTAATTATTTTCTTTATCCCGTGCATCTGAAGATTCACTAGAGCGAACATTTTTCTGGGCGACATTTCATTTGCCTTTCTCCGCATTCGTCCGTGGCTCGAATTAATGTTCCGCATTTCGTTCTATCCGTGAATTCTCCGCGAGAGTGCTCCAAATGACCTTGATGTAGCTAGTGACGGCAAGTTATGCACGTTCACGAGGCGTAGGTTAAATATCATTCGAGCAAATAACAAAAACAGAATGTTCTTTGCACGATTAATTCATTTAGACCGTTTACACGATCTTTTCTTCTCGTCTTTTCTTCCACTTTTCCATTCACGTAGGCTGGTAGCAACCTCGGTCAACTCCAGCAACCGAATGCTAATTATTCTGATTCTACTTTCATCGTCTACCTCGCCAACGTGAAAAAGAGCTGCCGAGTAGAAATGGATGGCTATACTGCGATCATAATGGATATGCTCTTATTCGATAAAAATTCGGTGAAATTCTTTCACATTCGCAGTACGGCTATTGATAAATATTTCTAACGGAAAATAAAAATTCTTCGACTGTAGTATAACGTAACACGTTGATTTTTGCATACTTTTTCCCATGTAAGTGAGGCATGGTGTTTGCTATTAGATAAAATTTATCGAGTCGTACGTATTTTCCACTATTTTCTGTTTCCTCGGTGAACTTTGCTATCCAAGCGTTGACGCATTATGCAACTATAGCTAATTACATTAGAAACGCTACAACGTAATTAATGCTTTATATTTCTAAACACAACTAAAGAAACGAAATCTAAATATAACAAAGAGTACTTTGCTCTGCAAATGATACTGTATCTCGGAAAAACTTTCGCGTAATTTTACATTTTTTCATTTCAATATTCTCACAGCAGCTACGATCATTCTATTTATTTATTAGAATCGATCGAAGAAAACAATTGGGTGCGAAAAGGTTTCGTATTTGATTTTCCTATGTCGATGACACGAGCAGATTTTTACACCACCGATTTTATAGCTAAATCAAGCAAAATAGATATCTTCGTTATATCTTCTTTACCTGCCATTGCGATGTAATAATAATTATTACACATATAGCCAAGAAACATTTTTATTTCACTTAAACGCGCATCACTTTTCTTTTGCACCGATTGTCAAATTGAAGATAAGACGTATGAAACAAATGAAGGAAGAAAGTGAAAAATCGATGTTATATTTCACTTGAAAAGTTGTTAGAAACGTCTATTATTGACATTTTAATCGTTTAAAATTTATATTATATAATAATAATAATCTGGAAAACAATGCCCCTATTCTTATAACAATTTCTCAATGTTGCTAAAATGCGTGGTATGTTGTTTGGGGTAAAACCTATTTGCTCGATATGACAAAACAATTATGAGAAAACGTTAAATGTTTTCAAATCAATAGCATAAATACAGAAAGTTTGCGCAACCACGAGCTTATAAAACACGCCCGGTATATAATTCGACTACATTCACAAATTTGAAACAACTCGATCCAATCGGTAACGCGAGTCTAAGAATTGCAGTTGGTGCTTTCCACACCTGGTGCCTTGTTCTGCTTGAAGCTGGAGAATCGTTCCTGACGTACAGCGGAAAATATTCATGCTTGAAATATGCGGTAAAAGTCTGTACCTCTAGAAACGCTATCGTTTCTAGCGCAGTTCGTTCGAAATTCCATTGCTCGTGTTTACAGCGGAATCAGACTAACACCCTTTATCAAAGGGTCCGTAAATATCCGAAAGATTCAAAATATATTCCGCTACCTATGGAAAAATCAGCACACGCGGTTTATCTGCATGGACATTAATAACTCCATATCCACTAAACGTAGATACGTCTATTACGACGAATACATCTATGCAGGTCGAAAAACCATTTTGCGACAGCAGCTAGTTACGTTACCGGTGCTAGTAGCGTCAAATATTCTTTTCAATAAGCTAGCAACACCATCACAGTTGAAATGTATTCGCCAATTTCACCACTCGACAATGTACACGATTGCAAGGAATTTCGGTTCATAATTTTCTGTGCTTCTCTTATCGCAATTAATGTTATGCAAGATTCGGAGCGTAAAGCTAAAATCAACGTAGTTGCTCCAGAAATACACCACATACTATTAATTTCCGGTAAAAAATTGTCAAAGGCTGGATCCCTGCCCACGAGAAATAAACACATTGGAAACGAACCAGGCGATCTAACGCCAAAAATTGCAACCACAGAGCAGCAGAGCCAGCTTCCCACACGCAACACGTTGTTTGACATAGTAAAACATGTTGAAGCCATATGCAAACAAAACTGGAACGCGTTATGGCAAAATTGTAATAGAAAATAGTCCTATTAAATGAGACCATCGATCACACGCATAATCATAGTGTCCCATATGTGATAAAGAGAGGAAAAGACATAATGCCGACAACAGTCGTAAGGATATCCTCTCATCGATTCAGTTCTAAAAAAAAGTTATCAACTTTTGTAAAGAAATGGAGATATTACATTCTCCGTGCCTTATTAGCCATCGAATATAGAAGTTGGCTTTAAATGAAATAAATAAATAAACAAATGGCTTACTTACTTTGTTTTACCAAAGTACCAATAAATCGTGTTGCCAAGTATCAATTTTGTGTGATGACACTCTTGGTGTTGCTACCTGTAACGATTATAAACACCATACGAGTCGAAATACGATCGAATCGAGATACGAAGTCAAGAAGACAGTCAAGAAGAAAAAAGAGGAATGGTGCTAATTTATAGAAATTATGCGGATGCACAGCAGCGGCTGTAACTGTGATCGAACGTGCGAAAATAATGGAGGCCATATCGAACATTTGTTGCCGAGTGATACAAATTTGGGGCAAAACTAAGAAAATGCTCGATTTCTTACTCGTTGCAAATTATCGCAAATTCTACTCAAAGTTGTTTCGAGGTCGATATATCTATATCTTTAAAGTCATTTTTTATCAGATACGATAACACGATCGTAAGAATATGGCGTTATTATTAAAATAAAATATGGCGTTATATACTTTGAAGAATCGAAGAGAGACGCTATCTCGTACATTCGGCGAATAGCTTATTTCTCAAAGTGGAATTTCCAGAGTAGAAATTGATACGTTAACCTCGGCTTAATTAAATAATAATGTACTAGCGCAGGTAAAGCTCGTTTTTCTATAACAGTATATATTGCGGGAAGTAAGAAATATAAATATAAAATACAATAAAAATATATCAGACGAGTAGAGAGGACTATTATTTTCAATAGCAATAAATTTCACGACAAAGGATGTTAGTCACAGCAGAGATGTCAACGCTTTGTTGGTGACATTCGTCCCAGCTATTTTTCCCTTTTATTCTCTAGACTCTGAATGCATTCTTCTCGGTTTGCTGATGGGCTCCGTCCGTCGTGACGACCATTAACCATCCTGACGCAATTTTCGCCAAGCGATGGAAAAACTTTCCGCTGGAGAATACTGTAGCCGAACGTTAAAACAGTGGCGGATTTATGTATGTGTAAGGTGTATCTGTAACGACACATTCGACTTTGTAGATAGAATTTCGACTTTCCGCTTTTACATTTTCTCCTTCGTTTATTAATATTGCGATCGAATCCTCTCGCGATTAAGTAGATACGAAGGCAAAGAAATTCTGATCAGTCGAGTGCACCTTTCTCGTACCTAAGTCGACCAAACTAATTAGTTTCTAACGTGAATTTCACTTTTCATGATAAATTAAGTTACATAAATTAAACAATATTTTATACGCGCGCTTACATGGCCATTCGTACCTGAAATTATATTGCATTAGGAAATGGAACAGGTGCTAAAGGTGGAGATAGAAATTCGAAAGGACATTTATCACGAGCAATAATCACGCTTATGATTTTAAATTCTACGACGCGCTAGAATTTTTAACACTTTCTCACACTATTCTCTCCACAGCAGACACATAATTAATTGTTAGGTAACATAAATATGAATATAGACGTACCACGTGAAATATTACAACCTATTTTCTCCGAAGCTGTTATACAGAGTATGCTCAAGGTAAATGTGAAAACTTGGAAATGACGAGAAAAATGCTTGTTTTTCATTTATCATTTGTTTAGCAAAGATACCGTTTAAAATGCTGGCCTCCTGCAACAATGCAAACGTTACGTGCGACAATGACCGCCGTAATTGCAGCTAGACATTGCTCCGGTGATGTTTGATGCACCGCAACTACGATTCGGCCTCATCTTCGTTAAATAGATGATAACATGTATAGTAAAGTATACGGAAATAAGCGGGATTCGTCGGTTTTAGCTTCGCTTTCGAGAAAAGCATAAAATAAGACATAAAAATGATTTCGTTTTTACGCTTACTCATTTACACTTATTCGTTCATGTTACCATCTATTTAACGAAGATACTGTTCAAAATGTTGGCCTCCCGCAGCAATGCAAGCGTTACATCTAACAATGACCGCCCTAATTTGCAGCCAGATATTGCGTTGGCGATATTTGACGCACTGCAGCTACGATTCGGTCACGCCTTCGTTAAATAGATGATAATACGAATAAATAAGTGTAAATACATAAGTGGATATAAATATAAATTTAGAGGATTAAAAAAGAAAGATTCATATTCGGAAACCTGCTAAAAGGTAGAAAACAATTTTCCTGATAAAGTATAAATAAAAATCAATTTTGCGATTCGTCCTCCATTCGATCAACGTATCTTCTCTTCTCTTGGACGAACTTATTGGATGAAGAAATTTCTAGCAAGTTCTTTTATGATTACGAGGTAAAAGTGGAGGAGTGTTTGCCTCAAATCATACAATCATTTTCTTCCTTTTAGTATATTTTGAAATAAAAACCATCCTTTTTTAATTTTTTTTACTCATATATCTTATCTTTTATTTTTTAGTTTCTAACTGTCATCCGACAATATATCTTTGACCATATTTTCTCGTACTGATAACAACATTCTTGCAGATATTTATGTACAAACGTTCTTTATCCCTCTTTTCATATCTCCTTTCGCTGTAGGCGTTCGGTCAAAATATCCTAAACGGACTAAATAAATGCTTAGAAATGAATAGCCAACATTTTGAACATTTAATAAAACACATTTTCATCGTAACCAATGTTTATCTTGATCGACTTCCACCCACCCAAAAATTAATTACTTTTAAAAATATTATTCTTTCCTACAACTTTTTAATTATGCAGAACGGTATTTCAGATAAAAATTGTTAGGCTTGACGACGGTTATCGGAGTAAAGAAAAACTAATATACAGTTCCATTAAAAAAACATTTGCGCGTGTGCCTTTTGCACACTACATTAATTTTGTAATGAATTCAGAATTTGTTACGAAACTCGAAAGAAGATATAGGGCACAAAAGTAATGCTGTCTTCTTGTAACACTGTGTTTCGGTTACTTTGTTGCTATATTCTAACAAGACTCGTTCGTCCATCTCTTTGTATACACAGTAATACACAGTCTGTGTAGTGCATAATAAAAATCATTATGCGTCAAAATTAGATAACTATTTTTGTGTTCGAATTGCAGAAGCTTTAAATTACTCGCCTTCGTTTGGAACGTTGAGTAAACAACGTTGAATAGACGTATCTAATAGCATAGCTAAAAAATCACGATTTTATAGAAGAATACTTGTTTTTTTTCTATACCAGTAACTCAAAACAAATTTCGAGTTACGTCGTTGTTGCAGCAAACGAGCGACTTGTCTTATTAATTCTTGAATCCAAACACGAAATGAACACGAGATGAACTTGAATCCAAACGTGAACTAGAACCCGCAAAATTGTTTACACAACCGAACGAATACAATTATCGGTGAACGCACGTGTATCGGTAACAGTGAAATTTAATAATAACGAAAAGTAACGTATGGTAGCGTTTAATTGTGCACGCGAGAATAATTTTATGAGAATGAAATATTTGCATACGCAAGAATACCCTCGTTTTAAAAATAATTACTGCGCCGTATGGATAATATTTTGAACGTTACTCGAAACTTATTTGAAGAATATTTTGATAATTAAGGTAGTTAATTTGAATTTTTATATTACGACGATTATTTGGTCATAATACTCTTGGACTTTAGAATATTTTGATTAAAAAAAAAAAAAAAGAGTAATGAACAAATTATGAATAATTTAAGGTGACTGTACATCGATATATAGGGTGGCCCAGTTCTTTTCCACAAAACCCTACCAGCATATTCTATAGATGACATTAAGGAAAAAATGTTATACACATATAGGCTCTTAGTGCTGTGTTAAAAATGTTATAAGAAAAATACGAAATGATAACAGACTTGTGTTTTATCGACACAATGTAAGAACACGTTGTCGATATCTATTTGATACGTTTACACAAACTGTAACTAAGGTCGTTGATTTGGTCAACTGATACGTCAATCGTTAAGTGACCATTACTCCCAATGATGGATCGCCACGTATCACGCCAACGAAATTTTACTTGTGAAGAACTGTGAAATTTTCGTCGGTGCAAAGAATTCGTGACGTATTTATTGCAATTAAGGAAAACGAACGAGAAATTAATGATATAACAGTTTTGAGATGAAATTATAACACAAACCGACAATCTATGCTTATGTGGCATCGAGCAAGCAAGCCATTTCGTATTTTTCTTATAACCTTCGAACGAAACATTTAGCAACATCTCTTTTTCTTATTTTCAGTTATAGAATATGCCAGTAGAGTTTTGTGGGAAAAAACTGGGATACCCATAATGATAGAAATAGAACGTCTCGCAATCATAGCTCGTAACAGAACATGTTGAATAAAGAAATAAGCTTAGTCAAATTGGAATGAGATCAAATATGGAATATGTGCAAAGTTGGATTCAAGTAAAGTAAACGTTATAATCAAATATCCTTTTGAAAGTTGATTCTGAATTACAGAACGTTCTTTCACTGTGAAAAGTACAAATTACCGATGAATCCCCTTTACTCTCGACGATTTTCACGTACTTTTGTACAAAGCATTTAATCAGAAAAATTGTTATCTAGGACGAACTACGGACCCAATTAGTTCAGATTACAGCGTTCCCTCGCTGTTACATTTGTTTTCAGAAAATCTCTCAGTGGATAAATCCACTAACTCAGATTGACTATCGATGTTACGGATTACATGTATGTGTTCCACTGTCACGGAGATTCTACTATTTTCAAGATAAGTCAAAGGGTGTATTTAAATACTTGTATGTATAAATAATAAAGAGATAGAAAAAATAATGGAAGGCAACCATTTTTTTAAATCATGCAACGACATACGTAGATGGTGTATCTCAGAAGATCGTAAAACAAAATTCGTAATTATAAATACAGTGGAGTCTCCCTTACCTGAATCTCGTTTAACTGAAGTTTCCTATTATCTGAGGTGTTTCCTTTTTTTTTTTTAAGTTTAACACAAAGAATATTTTATCGAGGCAGTTAATCGAATTTTTAATGAATTAAATAGTCAAGTAAATTCAAATATGTGTACAATATTACACTATCAAAATGTTCTCTTCAAGATTTATTGCATGACTCTTCCACATTATTAGAGTTTTCGATTATTTTTCGAGACAGGTTCGGTCCACATCAAACTCTATTCTATATGTGTGTTATAACCAGATAATTATGGATACTACAATATATAGAAATAATGAAATAGAAATGTCAGTGAATAGAATAGTAGGGCTACAAGCATGAATCGGAGAGGGCGATGAATATTTTGGCAGACTGTACTAGTTTACGAACGTAAGTTATGAAAATAACGAGAAAAAGTAGATTACATTTATGTTTTATACTTCTTTACAACGTTACTTTTGCCTTGAAAATTACATGTCTATATTTTATTGCAGCGTCACCTAATAATTTATAGCGGTTCCGGTTGCATCCTTTTCCTTGCATCAAAATGAGGGATTATAACCAGCGAATCTTTCTTTTTCGCAAACACGAACGAAAACCTGATATAAAGGGTTAATACTGTGCTAACTTTGCTGCATTTTATTTCATTCGATATCGTCTTATCTTTTCACTCGTATTTCACTCGTATATTATAAAAAGTTGCAATTCTGAAATGACAATAATAATAATATTATGAAATATTACGTATCTTACATAGGATTCGTTGTTACTTAAAAAATGTCAATGTAAGATTAGTCAAGTACAATTGCGCATCTCTTATCGTTTTTTTTTTTTTTTTGTAAATGTATTTACAAAATAATACTTTGTAAATACATTTCGACGTACAAACTAATGTACGCCTATAAAATACAAGCAAAAAGATGTAGTGTTAATACGTTTTGGATTTTCTGGATTAAACGGAACCAATTTTGTAAGCCACAGGATCGTGTTGGAAGGACGTAGCACCCGAGGCTAAGAAATATCAGAAACGAGTAGCCGATACTGCCGGTTTGCCGAATCGATCAGTGTCGCGGAATTGTACAGTCGATCTGTGTTCCTCGACTTCTGGTTTCGCGCAAAGCTTCTTTTCTACTCGCTGCTCTATTCGAATTTTCGGAAAAAACGTTTCAAACGTAACCATTTCCACTGATCGAAGGATGTCGCGTTTCTTATTATTTGCCATTCTTACGATAGCAGCAGCAAATATATGGGATAACTTTGTTCGAAGAACGATTTATTGGAAATTGATTTCAAGTTTGTAGTTTTTATAAAACAGATATGTACATTAATACATTAAGCTCCTTCTTTCCTTTTCATTCCTAGCAAAGCATAATAACGTGTACACTTGTTTTATTCTCATAAATGATATTCGACGATAAATGTCTCTGCAGCTGCTGATCAAAATCGATACACTACGTACGCGTATTTAACGTACTAACTATATCCAACTTGTTTTTACCTGCATATACATACAGGTAATATGCGACCATATAACACGTACAAGCTGTGATGCCGTATGAAAAAGTAAGAAGAAAATATATAAAGTCGAGTTTGAAAATTGATCGAGTATACTCGAAAGTTGTTCTACCTGTAAAGATTCGGATAATATATTAAAAGGAAGCAGGCGTTAAAGAATTGCAATAGCTAGAGTAATGAGCAGATAAGAAATTGAATAAGGAGAATTTATGGTCGAATTGAGTTGGCAATGCAGTGCGTTAAAAAGAATATATAAGGCGCTACCGAAGAATGCTGCTCTTTATCCTCTTATACCACTAAGGAAGAAACATTTCCGTTAGGAGTGGAAATATCCACGGTACTTACAGTTCGAGTGACATACTGACACAGATATATTCGCTTAGACTTTAGACCACCAGACATGAGAATGTGATTCGCACATCTTATATATCTTTTATATATCTCGTATATTGTATATATAATATTAGCATATTAATGTATTATATACAGCATATATCTTCAAAATTTTAATAAATATTCGATAATTATAATTAGATTGAAACTTTTGTCGACAAATTTGAAATCAGTTTTCCATGTGTAGTAGCTACAGCGAATTTTCAGATAATATCTTTATTCGTTCGAGATTAGCACGGATATTAATAGTAATCTTTTTTATGCTAATAAACGTACAACTACAGAGTTTTTTTAAAAATAAAGGAATTAAGCTGCCCAGTGATTCCATATTTTCAGCGATACTGCTGCGCTCTTTTTTGCTCTTGATCAGTTTCAAAGTTTCTAATTCCGAGTTTCTTTCACGGCCCCAACCAGGATAGTTTCGAACGATAAAAAAATAATTTGTGCGCAATTTGAGTTGGCTCGAGCAATGCAAACTGAATCGAGTATTTTTTCCTACAAATGAAACATTTACACGATCCTCGACATCCACTTGATCTTCGAGAACATCGTACAATGGAAAATTGAACGATCGAAAGATCTCCGCTGAGATAAGAGCCGCGGTTTGATTAAACTTCCAAATACCGATTTTAATTCTGCGAATCCGGGCTTTGCAACGACGCCGAAAGCGGGTCAAAACGATCCAATGGATACGCATCTGTGTAGATTCCGTTATTCTTTTACCATCATTTGTTAGAAATAGATTTTCAAGCAATCTTACACCAAGGAAAAAAGAAATTGCATCTTGTGCACGTCACTTGGTTTTACTTTGGTTTTACTGTCGCAGATTTGCCGTTTTCTAGCGTGTTTAAATTTTCATCCTCTTTCGGCTTCCGTACTTTTGGTACATCGCTGCACGAACTACAAGTTCTTCCATCTGACGATACTTTAATGTCGTCATCTTCGTTTGCAGAAAATTCTGCAGACACAGAAGCCATTTGGAACAAAAATTTCCTCACCGAACTTTCTCGTAGGCTGCATTCTACAAAATGCACCTCCGAAATACAATTTCCAAGCGCATTTTTGCGCACTATGCCTACCACTCCGGAGTGGATACTTCTTTGTTCGCGCTACAGCGATGAGAAAGGAGACCGAACACGGTGTCGCGTCGGGTCAAAACGACACGTATCCGCGTTCGGCGGTTAAATTCCTGAAGAATAAGAAAGCTTGATTCGCACTATCGACTACGATACGGTGAAATTACGCGAGGCAGCGTAGCGGTCAAAATCACTCGCACGTAATCCAATGAGAGCATCCACAGTAGGCGGTTTGGTCGAGTCAAATGAAAATCTATCGAGCGTAACGTCCATCGGGAATGGTGGCATCGCTTTGCTAGCGATCAAGACCGCGGTCAGCAACAGTCAGCAGCAGTCGAGAAGCAAAGGAAGAGCGTTTGATTGAATTTGTACGAAATTACGGCCAACTATATGATTTCAGTCGCAAGAAATGAAATTGTCAATCGGACCCCTATCTCGATTAGAAGAAACTTTGAAATTCGGCGACGCAATTTCATTGTTTCTGATCGTTTAGTGTAAATACCACCCTAGTGAAACCCTAGATTTTGATTGATCGTGATCTGATCCTACCTTTGACCGCTAATGTAAATCAAGTTTAAGACGATCGTAGTTTCTTTCTGTATGCCTGTTTCGTCTTTTCTCTCATTTCCAAATTTCTCTCATTTTATGGTTGATTCGCAAGGACGATTTCCGCTAGTAGCAAAATTACTAATTACATTTTTTCTTTCTGTTATTAACAACAGTTTTAACTTCCTATGTAATATTATCCTCCGACTAATAATGATTTTATATTCCTTTACTGGATTAATAATTAATTACCTGTTTAAAGATACAAAAGTAAACTTTATCCTAGTAGTTTCAAAAATGAAAAGAAGCATGTATACATGACTATATCCGATGTTTAGGACTTGATTCGTAATCGATATGAAATTTTATATATCCCATACATAGGACAGATATTGGACTCAATTCAAAGTCCATATTTCCACAAATTTTACCAAATATTTTACTGCACTGTATATACACTAGCGGCCATAAATATCAGCTCACCTACTGATTACACTTATTTGAAAACTATAAGAAATTTTACTTTATTTGATATTACGTTATAAGGCACATGTGTCGCGAATGAAATAATTGATTCGTAATAAAATAGCCTGAAAATAAAAGTAGCAAATAGCATTCAATTTATACTCTTATCGCATATCAAATATCAATAGGTGTCCTGAAGATTTGGCAGCGTAGAAACATGATTTTGACACTAGTGATCTCAGAATTTATTTGAAGCAGGAAACATTGCTCTTGAAATAGAGTAGAACCTCAGTTATGTGAACTAATTAGGAGGCTAAACTGTTAAAAGATGTAACGGGGTTTTCATATAACGGAACGACAAGCGGTTAGCATTCAATTTAATTTCGAACGTAACGAATATCATTTGTTTCTAAATCACTTTGCGCATAGAATACAAAATCGAAAAGGCAATGTTGTTTAACCCCCCTTCTTTTTAACCAAATTAAAGAAATCGAACCTGTGGATTCCAAATCTTTTTAATCACATTCCTCTCGAGCTCCGTTACTGCCGATTATTATTATATACAAGATTATTGTAACTTTTATCAAATCGATATTACTCGGCTACGTTGGGCCTATCTCAGTCGTTGCATCCTGGTATTCCTAGCTTTTCATTTTCTTCTACTACTTTAAGCAGGAAAATTTGATCTTGTGTTTCATGTTCCATCAGATATTTCTCACAATATTGTTTCAGTCTTCCAGATTTAATTTTTTATGTATTCCAATTATCTTTATGTCTTCATTCGTAATTATGTGTGTGGTTTGCATAAATCCCACACAAGCGAATGTATAAACATTTTGTACGTTTACACACGGTGTTGTAGTAGGAAATTGTTTATGTGAACGTCATGTAGCGGGTGTTCATATAACGTAATTTCTACTGTGCCATTGATTTAGAGTACGCGAAAAAATTGTTTATGGTAACTCATATAATTTAGTTGGCATACGCGTAGAAAATACACGTAAAGTAATTTATTTTATTCGTTCTGCAAAATTCTGATGTTTCTCATTTTTGAATTAGTGTTTAAATTATGTAGTAAAAAAGGGAGATTCGTCTTTTGTTTAAATATCTAAGGTAAATTTCAATCGTAATAAATTTCAAAAAACATTACTTGGGATCGTTGGCAATATCTTCAAGTTCAAGTCATACGTATATATATATTTCATTTTGCCGGCTTATTTTATAGACTAAAGTGCGGATTGAGAAGCATGAGCAAAGACTTAATATTCTGTAGACACATTTCGTGCGATTACTGACAATCTTCCATTGTCATTTAGATATAAAACAGAACGACCCGAGGATCGGACATGCAAAACTTGCATATGCTTATTTGTTGAAAGACAAAGACTATTCGATGCATAGCGGATGCGGTGTAACAAACCGAGTGGAACAGATCGTCATATCTTGCTCGAAATATCAACGCGGGAGAAGATTGTACCAAAATCAACGAAAATCGTAAAAAAAGGGACCGGGAAATCATGCTCGGGGATCTACATCGAGTTTTTCAAACGTATCAGTATTTTGCACTTAATTTAACGTAATATACGTTCTAACCTGTAACCTTATGTAATTACTGTTATGTGTGTTATGTGTTTGCTAATGACTCAAATGGTTTGACACAACCAAGAAAGGTAAATAAATAACTAAGAAATTCGTAGGAATAATATTTCTGATCCATTTTCCACGTTTATGTCGAACTGATCGAGTACTTTCTAAAATTTATTAATTAATCAAATCTTAAATTCGTCCCAGGTGGATAGAAAAAGATGGAAAAAGTGGAAAAGAAAGAAGAATTATTACACGAGGTGGTAAAATATCATGCAGATATCATAAAGAAACGTAAAACTGAAAGTAGAATCAGTTTTTTTCCTCAAACGAATTCTTTCTTAGCGGCTATAGTATATAGTAGATGTGGCGTAGTTGAAACGTAAAAAATAAAAAGAGCATACGAATAAATGTTTCCAAATTAGCAGCAGTGCTAAATGAAGATATGCAAGACCGCTATATGCATAATCGTGTGCGGTGGACTACGAGGGACAAGTAGCCAGAAAAAGGTAGCCTTACATTAGCGCAAAAAGCAGGATAGAAGATTTTAATTTGCAAAAGAGATATATGTAAAGGAACTAAGTTGGAAGATAAGTTCAATTTTCTCGACAAAGATAAATATAACGTCCATAGTTGTGATAGCACGATTCCCGACGAGATATATTTAGACAATTTCGAGAATAACGTTTAAGGAAGTTTAAGTCACCATCGAACAAATCCATAGATTGTCCAGCAAAATAAAAATAGACTTCAACGACAAGCGTTTGATAAAGTTTGGCACGTTGGCTTGCTGATCAAAATCGAAGAGTTTTTACCGCCATCGTTTTACTCTCTACGAAAATCGTAGCTCACGGACAGGCTATTCCAGGTCAAAGTACAACAAACCATCTGAACGCTTTATCCTATTCAATCGAGAGTTCCGCAGGATAGCGTCCTAGGGCTACTACTATATACTCTATACACGTCAGACTTTCCAACAATGCCAAATACCACAACAGAAGCCGTCGCCGGCGACACGGCTATATTGGCCTCTGAACAAGATCTCCGCGAAGCTTCAAAAAAATTGCAACACCATCTCAACGAAATGGAATTCTGGCTAAGAACACGCGGAATTAAAATCAGCGCTGCAAAATTCATTCATGTCGTTTTCACCACCAGGGAATGTACACGTCCGCCAGTAAAATTAAGCAACGAAATACTTAGGCGTGAAAAGTGTGCTGGCTGATTGGTAAAAAGTCGTAATTAGTAAAAGGTTATTCTAAAACTAACGCGAAAACGTTAGAACGATGGCAAAATAGAAAGCTAAGAGCTGCAACGAATGCGGATCGGTACATCCGGAACGACCAATTAATTATAGGAACTGGCGTTTCTTCTGTCAAAGAGAAAATCGCGCGACACGGCGAATTGTATCCACAGCGGCTAAAAACCACTAACTTGGCCACAAGTCTGCTGGAAAAACTGAGGAGATTTCATTTTCTGCAGCTACTCTTCGGATTTAGCAATATCTGCTAAACGATATCATCGTGCAACATCGTTCGGTGTATTCATATTCGAGTCACTCTAAACCGTCGCAATCAGTGTTTGTTATCAAGTTTTACATACCAGAACAGCGACCCGAAGTACAAAGCATGTGTTATGCAAAAACGTAGAAATATTTTACGACCATTTCCTCAATCATCTGGTTATTAAAATTCATAGAGAAAATTAGAGCGCGTAAATCGGAAAATCGTTGTAAATTTAAATGCAGAATTGCAAAAATATCAGTCCATAGGACAGTAATATGTCAGTGACGGAAGAACCTCGTAAAATATTAATGTTTACGTAAGAACTGTTATCTCAATTTTACGTAGTAAAATGAAATATTTGTAAGAATATTTCGAATATTTTTTTACATGAAAATTAACTATTTCTCCACTTTGAATCTATTATTTAACCCGTTACACTCCGTTGGCTCCGCTACGGGGACATTCGCAGTATGCTTTATAACTTCATTCGAGTGTAAAATGTTAAACAAGCGTGCGTAATGAACAAAAAACTTGCACATTTTGTTATGTAAAAGTTACGCTGCAGCGTAACACATTACGTATTTCTTTGTTTAATATTTGTTTACTTGAAATGCGAAGCATACAAATCAAATCTACATCGGTGTGGAAATATTTTTCTTATAAACTATACGCTGTAGCACGAAGCAGAAACGGTTGCTATTAAAATACGCATTGAATATCGTTCGACGCGTACGAGTTCGCGAGATTATCGATTATTATTAGAAAAATATAGCTTTTGTGCTTTTTATTAGCTTGCCACTAAACGCAGAGGACGCTGCGAAAGACGCGAGTTTGCAGCGTTTTGAAAACGTTTGAATGTCTGCTACGAGAATAAAAGATGGAGCTATCCATTTAAGAATTTAAAAATCAGCTTTACGGGACGTTCGAAGACCGTCGCAAGATCAAATAGATAAAAGTGAAACATTTCTTCGCACCATTCACATTTTGGCAGATATTTGAGCGAGTCGAACATAGAGTTAATGCTTAAGAAAACTGCGAATCACGTTGGTTTGGCTCAAATACGAATAATGTTATAACACAACTATGTTATAGTCGATTGGTAGTGATCGCTTAAAAAAAATGATTTAAATACTGAAGATTGAAGTTGAACTACCTTCATAATTATTTCAGTCGCAACAGAAAGATGTTCAATTTCATTTTTTATCTTTTTTTCTCAGGACTTGCATAAAAAAAGCGTTTGTTATAAAATAATAACTTGCAATTGGTTATTAAATTATTGCAAATATTTTCTGTCAAATATGCGTTAGTAACTGCGTAAAAATTTTTCTCGCGGTTAAACATCGTTGCATCAATTATTAATGTTGTTATTAGTCATTGTTATAAACTTTTTTTATTCCTTCGAATTTGTTCGAAACTGTAAGGTGTAATTGTAATGGTATTGGATCGTAAATTTTATAAGGTTTAAACTTCATGAACTTTTCGTATTTTACGCACATTAAAAATTCATTACACGTACATTTTTCACTGATATGTATTTTCTCGAATATCGCGTCAAGTGGAACAAAAATTAGTAAGCCGAACTGCAGAACCATTAATTAGAAGTTTTCCAATCGGTAGAAAGAGGATGACGTAATGGTTGGGATATGGATTTTCCTGTAGTGATGGATTCGATTTAATCCTGGATGTACGAGTCGAAAATATTGATCAAACTCGCAGCGATTCCGCTTAATTTTCTATGCGTTAATACTAAATATTTCAAACAAGCTGCTTGTACTCGACGAAATTATGAAGAAAGAGATACAAATTAATTAATCTACGCTGATATGATAGTTTATTAAGATATTCTTGGGCGAACGAGTTGAAGTTTTAAATAGTAAAACCCGAAGCTGCTACATTTATGACATACATACATATTTAAGTATAAACTTTCGTATGCAGCCTTTCTTATACCATAGTCCATCAACTAATAATACTAATGAATCGATAATTTGAAAATTGTACGTCTTAAACTTCTCCTCTACGATTTTATAGTTTTACGATATTACGAGATTGAAATGATATTTTTGGAACGAATATCGAGCGAATGAATGTTGCTGACGATTACGATGATTTTACGAACTTAAACGCTAATTTTAAAAAATGATTTATAAATTGCAATTATTAATATCAATAACTTGCAACCTACGGCTTATAAAATTTCGTCAAGAATATTAATTGATTGGTGGAAAAGGGCTCGTGTACCGGCATAAGCACATTGATCGTTGAAGATAATTAGAAGCATAAATAAACGATGCTATTCCTCGATGCTATAAAGGCATGGGTAGTTGGCTTCAATTCATCGCTACTTTTGTAAGGAGGAAAATCTTCTCGTCAGATAAGAGTGGGAAGGAGTTATGAAAGAGACGAGAGGAAGAGGTGTTCCTTTCGTAGACCAACGTTGGATGATTGCCAATGAATGCTTAAACGTAAGATACCTGTTGATAATCGCGTGATGCAATGTCTACTATGTCTTACTCCATTTTACACCAGAGCCTCTTCTTCTCCATTCTACGATATTACGCCGCTATTTTATTCGATCTACCTTGCGACTTGTGACTTTAATGTTTCGGACGAAACGTAACTTTATGACATCGTTGTGCAATCGTTTCGAATGAAAATATGCCATTCAGATATTAACCAGATTAATAGTTACTTTCTTAAAATTACTCTTTAAATCTTCTTTTAAGATTTAATCCTTATCAACTAATCTAATCCACTAATTGATAACTACCAATTACTAAATGAATATCGTCTTCGTCTTCGAGGATAACTGTTCTATTCCTATTATTATTATCCTTGTTAGATTAAGCTAAGCATTACGTACGATATAAAACAGTGGAGATATTCTAATAAAAATGTATGAAAAAGTTAGCAAGCAAGTTAGAATATTCAACCGAAATCTACGATCGACGCAAAAATGTTTACTTGCTGCATTTTTGCTGACGTGAAACATTCTATCGGAATATAGCGAAAAAATCTGATTCGACGTGTAAAGCTTTACTTAACGATCGTAATGTAATTTCGCTGAAAAATAAAATTCTCCGTGTCTCGCTAAATTACAAGTATCGACGTGTAATTTGATAAAAGGATACGATAAGCGTTTGGTAAATTGGATTGTAGTCGATTGTACCTTCTGACTAGTAGCAGATGTAAATATTTCCAATGCATTCGCGCTTTGTACCGTATTAACGCACGTTCGTTACCGCTCATCTCGTATATCATTTTCTCTGTTATAACTGTTTAACAGTGTTTTCAATGACACGCGTTTATACGACACGTTTTTCTCATTTTGAACCGCAGGATATAGCGGCAACGTATGGACGGAAAAAACTTGAACGCCCTGTACTTTCTGAAAACGAGTAACGAGCGTCAATGCATAAATTCCAATTAGTTAAAGCAATCGGACAGTTCTATTTAGGCAGACAGATAATTGATCGCAAACGCTTGACCGCCTATTCGTTCGGCCCGAGCTGTTTATGCGATACTCGGTTGGCCAGCTATTTTGTATCATGGCGACATTCAAGTGCGCACTTTACAAAAACAATTATGCGACACCGCGATTGGCAGACGTTCGTTTCCATGTATACGCAACGAGAACCATTAAACGACCATTTGCCGCGCAAATAATAGCTGATGCGCCGATGCACTCGTTGTACCCTTTTTTCCTTCCCTCTCCCCGTTCCCTGCCTCCTATTTCTATCTCTTTCCCGCTTTCCCTCTGCCTTTCCCTCGGCCGCTGTGCGCTTCTCTGGGCAGCGCCGCCGTCGAATTTCAGATTGCGCTTTAATATCGGCGGCCGCTTAATCCGCGATGACGGTTTTTCTGGGATTTCGTCGCTTTATTACAAAAAAGCTTCGCCTGGATGGACGGCAGATGTCACGTGTGCTTTTTTTTGCTGGCCACCCTGTGAACCGCTTCCACCTCTAAACCAGCCGTGTCGTAACGCCTTCGTTCGCTTCGAGTTCTCTTTAAAATGTGTTCGCGGGCCATTTCGCGTAATCGTGAAAACGACCAATTCGACGATTCGTTACTACGATTCTTAACGTTTCCCACTCGGCCTTCTTTTCCTCGGTAATCAAATACATTGTTCGCCGCACAAAACTCGTTACATCGACTTACTCTTCTATCGGAAAGTTGCAAAGTTTTCTGGAAGAAAACGAATCTCTTAACATTTAAATTATACATTCCTCGTGGATAGAAAGTTTGCGTTAAATTGTCTTTACCGTTTTCGAAATAAACAGTCTGTATGTCACAAAATAGACTGCAGCTCTTTTATTGTAACAAACTATGAAAATCAACTTTTATTGCCTTGGAAATAGTTGGTCCCGAGTTCAGCTCAGTACACAGCTGTATACGAACTGCCATTGTTCAAAACGGTTCTGCAACTTGTACAACTCTGTGGACGGAAAATCCGCGCCTTTGAGCATCGATTCGATTTTCGGAAATGGGTAGAAGTCACAGGGAGCGAGCTTTGGCCAATAGAATGGGTGTTCAAGCACAGTGATTTTTTTATTTACTAAAAACTGCTTCACCGACAAAGCGTTGTCGCTGGCGCAAAATCCACCCGTTTCTTTTTCACGCGTTCTCGTCATTTTGTCAGCACTTCGATCTAGTATCGCCGATTTACCGTTTGGCTCACTCGCTGTCCACTCTGCTATCGCAATACCCTTCGTGTCGAAGAAAGCCTTGAACTGTGAACGACTCGTACGTGCTTTCTTCGGTCTTGGAGACGACTCGCATTGCACTGACTGTCGCCTGTGGACTTTGTCGATCCAATAAGACAGAATGATGTTAAACAAGGGCCGTTGGCATCGTTGGCAAGTTAAAAATTAATAGAGCACCTTTAAAAGGTCCTCTCGCGTCTCCCAAGGAAGAAAAATTGTCCGTATCACTTTCCCGAGAAACAATGGCAAAGTTGTGAAAAATGAACGCAAACATGTATACGATAGAGATTACTACTATCGATATTTCAAAAGGAAAATATCGTTGGAAAAAGTGTCGCAAACAGTAGCAAGTATTTTTCCATTATATCAAAACTAAACCTAAACTTAACCTGAAACTATGGTAGGAAAATTGAAAAAATCGAATGCAAGCAATGACTCCATCCTTTTAATCTATTCGTTATTTGTTATTTTTTGTTATTTGAATTTTTATTAATAAATACTAAGTTGTGAAATTCAGTTTTGAAATAGTCCTTTTCTATATACCGAAGTTTGAAAAGAATCGGAGATAGAAGACCGGCCAAATTGGAAAGTATTACCGTAACGTTCAAGATAATACGGAACTTGGGTTAAACGGGACTCGGATAACCAACACTGCACTATATGTATATGCCGTTGCTTCACTGCAGCTGGATTAGTTAGAAAAGGTTTATGTCTTTTAGCAACTGCAAGAAGCAAGAGACGTTTTACTACTCTTTTCTTACGTAGGTTGGACTCGAGATTGCTTCTTGGGATGATACGTTGTTTCGTTTTAATACTTTCGGCCAGGAATTCAATGAAACTGTTAACTTTTGTAAATAAATGTTATTTGCTGAACTTTTAGCTTCTCCATAACTTTTTTTCTTTTTTAAGCAAACAGTCTAGGATATCTCGCTATTGTTATTCAAAGTACTTCTGGATTTTCCTGTGCGTTTTTTACGCACAGTGAACTACCTGCCAAGACAGCTACCGTTTAGGTTGCCTCGCCAGGTTCAAATTTCGGGAAATAACGACGCGATGAATTATTTCCTGTCTCGCCACTAATTTCGCTCGAACGAGCGGATGCTAGACCTCCGTATCAGCGTCGCTTTCCCTTAAGATGAAGATTTAAATCAAGTTGTTTTATCGATTTCCGTGTTGCGAGTAATCAATTTATCTTCCTCTAATTCTTTGATATAAGCAGAGGACCACGAGAGTGGAATAAAATTTGCAAGAATTAGTAGAGAAATCAGACAGTGTGCTCCGTTTCATTTAGAAGTTGGGATACCTCCGTAATTAAGTGTACGTGGTATGCACTCGCGTGTTTAGGTCTTAATTACCGGCTGCTGTTGCTTTGTATTATTCTTGGCGAGTGTATTATCCAAGAGGTAAACTGAATTGTCTTTTCGCCCTGGTAGCAGGTTTCTTCGTATGCAAACTCCAAGTGAGTTTTTAGTAGAGATTTGATCGCAAGATCTCTATCAACTTTCTACTAATAAGTAGTTTTCGTGTCCTCGAATAGAGTCCTCCCTCTTTCTTCTGGAGAACACAGTTACGGTAGTTTTACTCCGTGAGGTTTCCACGAACCAAATTTTTCCAGCGAATATTTCTACTTTGTCGAGAGTGTTTTGAAGCAACTGTTGCCATGTTTGGCGTACGGTGGTATTGTCTGCAGGTACAATCCATTTTACTAGATGATGGTTGTTAATTCAATAATACCTAGTAGGAAAAGAATGACGTTTAAAGTTGATCCCTGCGGGACTCTGATTGACACTTCGTGACATCGCAACAGGTGTCCGTATACTCGAATATGTTTGATTCTGAAAAGGATTAATAGTTATATGGAAAAGGGCACGCTTCACCGATTGCAATCACCTTGAAGGTCGAGTCAACATACCGAACAACTTTTCCCTATACACGTTACATGTCATCTGGGGCTTTTTGCTTGGAACAATGCTATATGCGTATTCTACGATAGAATAACTTGCTTCGTTTGGGATAACGTTCTTAGTTAATAACAGTATGTTCCGTTCAACTGGAAATGCTCAAATATCTGAAAGAATACGAATGATAAAATTCGTACGACAATCGAGGGGGATATGCAACACTCTTCTCTACTTAACGTTCCGATAATCTTGAAACTTTGTTCATTTTGTGCTTTTAGTGCAGTTTTCTGTTGAACAGTACGTACTGTAAGTGTTGTGTCACTGTACAAGTTCGATGTATACCAAACATTGCTTAGTATTCTTAATTATAGCTTTCTTCCTCTATTCTATTCCGTTTCTTTGCTATCGATTTTCTTCTTTCAAAGATATCTGTATTTGCTACTCTTATAATTGTCCCCTAAAAGTTGTTCAGATTTGTATATATTTATGTTGCGTTATCATCGGTGCGAGTGAATATTGAGCTGTCCTAAAAGTTTCTTTCGTTTTATAAGAAAATAATATATGCACGACATTTTTTACTTTATGTTATTTGATTGAATTACGTACGATCCATTTTGTCGTGTTAAAATAAAGACTACGACTTTTGACAGATTAGGTTTCATGTTTGTGTAAAGCTATACTATTGTAAAAGAAAGACGCTTTTCAGACGTTCTAATAGTTAATTTAGTTTGCGATTTCATGATATTTACTGCAGTTTTTCTTTCGAAATGTTCATCTCTGGCTCAATATCGAAAGATTGAAGCGTGGTTTTTGGATATTTAACGGTATTGGGAAATCGTCACTGTCATCTAGTTCAGAACGTGCAGACCATTCGACTAAATCCACCACATTTCTACTATACAGTGATAAATCTACAGAGCTAAATCGACTCTTTTTCGTACTAAAGTTTGCGTTATCCCGATGTGTTAAGCAGAATTATTTGAGTTTGGTCGATGATCAACTTGTTTTCTTGTTTCTCGTATCAGTTTTATTAGACACGGAAAGGAACCGTGGCCGTTGAAACCTCTGACGATTACTAACGTTTTAGGTAACTGGTTTATTATATTGACTATTTCTTGTGTATCGCGAATATTCGCACGCCCTTTAAAGCTGACTAAGCTTTTTTAAAATTGGACCAAACGGTTTGATTCCTTTTGAGACGTTAAAACAATTAATTTACTAGATGACACGCAAAAAACTTTTTCATCTGTCAATTTCCAACTTGCTATATATAATCGTTAATAACGAAGTATTTCGTCTATTAAATTTAGGACTAATAATTATTATGTTCTCATTGAAAATTTTACCAATTTTATCGATTTTCATTATGGCAAACCGTTTAAAGAAACAAAGTTGATCTTTCTATCTCCAAAACGCTCTCGCAAAGAAAATATTGTACACATATGTATGTGTATACGAGTGCATCGTATAATATGCTGCCATTCTTCAGAACAAGTATAACAATTTTTCAAATAACGCATTATTTACGAGTTATTCAAGTGCGCTATTTAGATAAAATAAACTACCTCGCGTAATATAAGACACACGAGCCAAATTGTATAAATAAAAGTATACTTGTGTTTCTTACAGATTCCAGTGACTACTCAAGCTGTGATAATTGGTAAGTATCAAGTCCTTTTATTTTTCACTTAATATTTTATAAATTAAAAAAAAATGTTTAATTCGTTTATTACTTCCGTTTAAAAATACATAACTTAATTAATCCATGTTATTGTCTTTGTTGGTTCTCGTTTAAAGTTTTCGTAATTTGATCGACTAAAATCGACTTTTCTTTTCTTCCATATTTTTTAGGAAAAGATATTTCATAAAAATTTACTTAAACACGTATCCCGTGTTTTATACATTGTTATTGTACTTTCCTTTGTCGATGTGTATACTATGTTATATATTATTTCTGCTATTCGTTTTCGCAGTTAATCTTATTTACATTCGTTCCTTTAAGTTGTAAAACTGACATAACTTCTTGAATAAGATATTGCTTTCAATCATATTCTCGACTGGATCATTCAACATATAGCAGTAATATATTTGCGTTCAAATAAGATAACCTGTAAAATTAAACAAAGCTATAATTTAACGAGTTATAGATTGCATTTAGATGGTATTTTATTTTGCAAAAAACGGGATTAAACCCATTTATTTTAATTACTAACCAAACACGTACGCCTATATGTATTTCCAATTTTACACTTTACAAAATTTTCATATAAAATGACGAGAATTTATTTGTAAAATCCAACAAAATATTCCGTTTTATATTTTACCTTCGTGCATCCTCTTTCTCGTCATCATATTTTATATGCACTTCATATGCAAATAGGAATTATGCGGAATTATGATTTAAAAACGTTGTGCTCTTTGATTACATCACGATTAATCTAAGAACTTGTGCGTAGTTTCGAGTATTAATTAGTACATTATACGCGAATTGTAGAACAATTTTCAGGCCAATTCGCATTTGTTAACGATATTACGTGGTAATTAGCGGCGACGATGTGAGAAGAAAGAGACGTAGCTGTTAAATTTAGCGAAACAACGACAGGTCTTTCAGAAAGTAGAAAACCCTCGAAACCTGATTTTCAAAGTTCCTTTGATCTGGTATTTGTTGCAAGAGTAATTGATGAAAATTTTTGATCGTGTAATCGAATTGATGGAGAATCAAAGTTCTTTCATCGGTTAACAGCTAAATAGCATTTATCGCCACGAGCGATCGACAATCGGCGATCGCTGAAACAAATTGAATTGATTTTCCTGTTCACGAAATCACACATACACGCATGATGGTACGATAATCCTGCCTTTCGTTCCGTGGCAGGTTAAAAATCAAACGTTGCTCGGAGGCTTGCAAAAATGCGTTCTACTCGAAACTTTGCAAAGTCGTTTAAAAACATTCGAAATTATATCGAAACGTGTAAATTTACATTTAACGTGCGAATAGCATCTTCTTGCATCCAAAGGTAACTAAAGTCACGTAGGTTTAAATGTTCGTGATTTTCTATTGGCTCTGCTTGGAGAAGGGCCATATTTCCTCGCTGTATCGTCGCAGCGATTATAAAAAAACACTTTACGGTCACAGGCTAGTTACGTAACTGAAGCTTGTTCGAAAAGTACTCTAAAATGGCGAAAACCACGTCAAAATTCGTCGAGCAGTCGTGAAGATTGGCCCGAATACACAGACGCTTAGCGGCAACCTTATTATAGATAAAAATCTCTTTCCCATCTATAACTGTGTCAAATGCAGCAAATTCCTGTACTTGTTTCCCGATATACGCTACTTCATTCGTCGTTGCTTATGTATTTTCATGCAGAAATTGAACTTTTATTGGCCTACAAAGTTTCCTATACAACGATCGCTGATACCGCAGATACAAATTGCAGTGGAACAAATGATTTTCTATCGGCAGTAAATGTCTCCTTGCATATATATATGTATATATATAAGTATTAACGTAAATCCTTAGGCTAAATCGGACGATCGATTCTGGAAAATTGAGTTTGTTTGAAATAAAAATAGTTATATGTTGAAATAATTAAAAAAAATATATTTTAAAAATAGATAAATGTCTTTCAATACCTGTTTGTAGGAAATACGTTTTGCCATATGTATCAGCATAAAAAATATTAATAGATAAATAAATATATTAATGTTAAATATCGAAATTAATAATAATGCTATCCAAAACCATACGATATTTACTTGACAAATTTTCTTGCATTTTTCGCAGTTTTCAAGAAAATACGCTTGAAACTAATAGCGTGATTATCCTGCCGTCATAAAAAATGGTCGTACGACCAGGGTGGCACACAGTGGCAGTTAATTTTTGCAAATACCGAAAGATAGTAGCGTCAACTACTAATCTGAACAAGATTTTTAGCCCGATATCGTGGAATACGCAACATTTACTCTGCTTCTTCGATATTTGTTCGTAGAGTTTTACCCCTCGTTTATCATAATGAATTTGACTTACTTCTGGAAACCGTGTCCACCTTGCACAATTGATATTAATTAACTTTCGTTGACATTGTTCTTTGACATCGTACTTGCGCACGTGAAAACTGTGTGACAAACGAAGGCGGCGATCTTTTATCCGCGACCATTGCGCAGATACGAGTAATAAAACTTTCTGTGGTTTTTCCATTGGCACATTATCGGAGTACCCAAACGAATCGTCAACGACAAAGTACCCAACAATTAAGATGTCTCTAACGAAAAATCCATTTTTCGTGTCTTGGCCACGTTTAGCGATTCGGAACCACCGTGAAAGTGTGACTTTTCCTAAAATGAAAGTTGTATGATATAGAGAAGGATAATTTTTTTTTCTGTAAGCGAAGGTTTTTAATTTCAAAATCTCCTCTATCTTTTTAAACAGTTTTATCCTTGGTAAAACGAGCGATTTTCGGACGATTTCAACGACCTGTAATTCAAGGTTGTTCGATAATAGACGGAAGAGTATAGGAATGAACGTTTTGCATCGTGTTGATATCGTATCACTCGTACAACGAATCCGGAAACACACAGACCAGTTATCCAATAATTCGAATGTTACACCGACGCAAACAGACACCACTTTGAATATCTCTTGTAACGTCAGACGTCAAGCTCGCTTTTTGCGTCCTTATTTGTTATCGAGCGGCTTTATACGAGAGGCCGTCGAAATCGATGTTTAAACATTGTTTACATTATACCGAAGATAAAAAGTACAGTAAGCCACTTAGAAAAATAAAAGTGATCTTAAAATCTCCGAGAATGCTTCATCTGTGGAAAGACGATTATCGCCGCGTCACGGTCCTCTCCATACCATACAACTTTTGCAAGGACAGTTTCTCTCCTTTAAAAATAACGGATATATTAAAGGCGATCAGTTATTATATCGCTCTGCACCGTACAACTCCGTTTCAATAAAGCTTTAAAGCATCAGATCATCCCATGAAAAATATCGTCGTCTGGTCTTGTGTAAGCGTCTTGTTTAAATAAAACGTTTACGCACTTTTTGGAAACGTTTTACGTAATAATACAGTACGCTTGTATCAAATTTAAACACATCTGTGTTTAACATAAATTTTCATATCTATAGCACTCTCAAATTGCCTTCCTTTCTTATAGGAACCTGCAATATTCAGTGATCTATTATCCGAAAATTTTACTACCCGAACGTTTCATTATCCGAAAGTTCTGTTATATTAACGGAACAATACCTTTCGCTCATGCTCTTTAGCATTACATGCCCTTTTTATAATTTCATATTGCTTTCCTATTACTTTAGCGCGAACTTAATATCCTGTGTCTAACGACGTCAAAGAGAAAATGTGTTGTACGAGGCGTTGGCGGGAGAGAAAAGATACTTGAAAAATTTTTTAAAGACGTAAAGTGTTGTAAAAATTGTAAAAATCTACAACGTTGGAAGACCTACAATTAATGACGCCAGAAATATTGAAATTGATATTGAAATTTGGATAAATGACATTATTAACATTTCAAGTTCTGATGCAGGAAAAAGGATGAAACGCCTTCTTATTTTGAAACGTTTATGGCATTAGAAAGAGGACTTGGATTTTAGATGGTTTCAGAGACAAACGGAGGTCGATTTAGCAGTAAAAACGTCGTAGAGTCCATAAATAATTGAAAAAATATTACAGTTATATCGCATTTTTTGTAATTATTCTTGTATCATTGATTTTGAAACATGGAATAATAATTGTAAAAAGAGACGCGAAAATTCTCGCATCCGAGCAGTTATGTTTCTCCATTAATTCGGATATTGGAAATTCCGTATAGTACGATGCGTTTCGTATAGTATGTTGAAATTAGATCTCAGCCAGCACTTTAAAGCATCTTCTCTTCGATTATTTGCGTTATTTCATTGAAATATGACGTTTTTTCTAGTTATAGTTGTTGCGAATTTTTTTTATACGTCAATTAAACGAATGTTACTTGTCACTAGTCGGTCATCTGTTCATAAATCTTTTCCGCATTTTCCGCGGTATTCAACTCTGGCGGAAACCATAATGCTTTCTCCGCCCATTTGTCTGTATTCCTTTCCTAAAATTGTGGAAATAATGTGAAAAGTCACCAAGCCCGTCTGGATTAAATCTCTTTGCACGTACAAAAATAACTGTCGCCATTTTTTCCCTTAACGAGTGCGTTGTTGTGAAAACTGTAAACGAGCTTTTTTACGTCCTCTGTGCGCATCTTTAATAACGGTCTTGTTTCTGATTTCTTCTGACACCTGCTGCTTCTACTATTTGCATACATTTGCAAACATTTCTTACTTTTGTTCTGAAACAAAATGCCTACTACCCAGTTGTATCTCTGCCGAAAGGTACAGCACGTCCTCTTAAACGTGGTTTTCTTTCGTTCGATTAATTGCTTAATCGATCTTTTCCAAATTTCCAAGAAATAACAAAACATGTTTGGGTAAGTAGGGTAACTGCACTTAATTTACTGTGATTTTTCGGTAAAATACGATAAAATTAATAGATATTCGCATGTTAATAGTTGATTATGCAAACGTTTAAATTCGTGAAGAAGTTTCAAAAAACTTTATTTTCGCTATGAAAGATGATATTTATTTCGATAAAAAAGACAAATTTTTTTAAACTCATATTGCGTTAATTTGCCTTCTAAGCGTTGAATACACGAATGACGCACGTGAAACACCTTCTTCGTTATTCCAATAATTTTCCTAATTGCAGCCACAAAATAAGTATAATTCCGTCCGATACATACGTATTTCGTATTACATACGTATTTACAAAGAAAAATAAATTTCTTTCGAGCACTCGAAAATACATATGTTTAACGTTCAAGATCATGCGAAAATAATATTTTTCAACTTGTTTGCGGTACAAAATGTTAGCGTTTAACTCGTTTCGCAAAAACACAGCATTCAATCATACTCGACGATATATTTCCAATTGAAGCTCATACGAATATAATTGTCTTTTTCATTTAACGAAATGTTTTACACCGTCGCTGGCTGATTTTGCCAGTTATTTCCCGAGATATTGCAGCGTTGTGAAATGAAAATTTCAAGTTAAGTTATCCGTAATTATTAACACGTTCACTGCGGTTGTTTTTCAAACGACATTCAGACTTGGCGGTACGGGGCAACAATGTTCCGTAGCAATTTTGATTCAATGGCCATATTGTATTTCTCCACGAATTTACCGGTACGACACTATCCCCGTACTCATTTCGATGTTTATTCCGCGCTGTACTTGCATATTTGAACGATTTATAAAGTATATTACAATATAATAAAGTTTGTTTATATCAACACCGTAGAACTTTTCTCTATATTACGTTACCTTGTTCTGCAAATACTCGATTAGTGTTTATTTTATTGAGAAATGTGGCAAAACGAGGGAAATATCAGCTCTGCAAATAGCGGAATTTCACGAAAAAAGGGGACGGCCAGAAAGAAGATTCGTTGCCGGATATATGTGTATATATATATATATATATATATATCGATCGGAGCGGATGTGTTAATATATAAAAAAAACTAGGTGAACCGACGATTATGTGTATCGTTTGACTACCCGAAATAATATTTTATTCGTTCGGTATATCGTCGATACTTGCAACGTTTTCAATATTTTTTATTGACAGTCAGGAGTCGTACACACGTCGAAAGGAACTGCGGTAGAACCATATGAACCAATGCGACAAAAGCGTTCACGCAAGAGGATTTTCGCATAACGGAACGACAAGCGGTTAGCACTCCATTTGATGTAATATTTCAGACAAAACGAAATAAGATTAATACAATTTGTTGCTAAATCATTTTATTCGTAGGATAGAAAATGAAAAAGACAATATCGTCCGATGTTTGCTTCTTCTTTTTAACAAAATTAAGAAAGTCAAACCTATGATCCTAAACTGTTTTGACAGCTCCAAATCGCGTTTCTTTTGGGTCTCAAACTACCTAAGCCGTCTTTTCTTCCCTTTCCAAAGCTTCAAACGCCTCGGAACGAGATGGCACATCTTCGCCACCGTTATCACTGGTTGCGCGTTGACCACTCACTTCTTGGCCGTTGTTTCGGAGATTTTGTCAAGTAATGTGCTCGATTATCGCAATCGCAATCGTTGCACCCTGGTATTCTTTGTAACATCGCAATGACTTGATCCACGTCGTTTCCGCTCGAACCTAGTTTCTCATTTTCTTCTGTTGCTTCATGCGGCAAAAATTTAGCCCATGTTGTCTCTAGTGTTTCGTTTTTCATGTTCGATCAGACTTATCAAATTACCGCAGCCTCCTGAATTTAATTTTTTTATTAATTCCAAGTACGTTTTTGCTCGCAATTATGTGATAAATCCTATAGAAGCGAGTAACTGGACACTACATTTATACTGTTTATACAGCACGTTCACGTAACGCAGATTCTATTGTATTATAAATTTTCAAATAGCTCGTTATCCGACAGCATTGTATTGCAATGAAATAAGCCTTAAAATTAAAAAGCGCAAATATTCATTAGGTAGTTTCTTTTTTAGCGTTCTATTATATGTAAGAAATTCAATACTTCTTTTTTACTGCCATTGTATCTTGAAACAATATACTTTACCTTACTTTGTGCGTTTGCGTGCATTTGCAATGTACCGTGCGATGTTATTGTAAAGCACTTTATAATATGAAATTTTATATTTAGACGTGGATGCTTTTTGAACAATTCCTCGATTAATCAATTCGATGCTTAATATAGAGATGCGCTATCTTTGAATGTTTGGAATAAGCGAAAAAGGAACAATTACGCTCTGATAAATATAATGTTATTTTTTATTTGATGCAAAGTTTATATATTTAATAGATTTGAAATTTCCGGAATTTTACTCTCGTATTGAATAGGAGTATCGGTTGGAAAGCTTCGAAATTCGTTTCAATATGTACAATTTGTCGCCGGATGTATGCTATCGTTCCATACGAAGATCGATTTTGTTCCTATTCCACGATTCTATCCGTTATATGGAATTGCTGAACTTTACATTTGCCTTGGATTTTATTCCGTTCGATTTTCTCAGATTCTGTGAAACTTGTGATAAGAATACAAAACTCAAAATAGGAAATACGAAATACCATTGATAACTTTGAAAAAACCGTACCAATGGCTTCATTATTTCCGTTGTTTTGTTCTTTAAGTTATTTTTAAACTGAGCGCTGTATATAAAAGAAACCTAGACATATTATGTTTATATTGCTCGGGAAAATCTTTTTCTTGTACAATGTTTCAAGTGCTTGAATTAGTTTCATTTATCGATACCAATATTTCATACAAATTAGCCATTTCGGTAATTTATAAAAATGCGCTTACAAATATTTTATACACATGGCGTGGTGTGTTAATCGAATAATGTAATTACTTTCATGACTTTCTGTTAAGGTATTTGTATATTGGTTTTCTCACAATTTCTTTGAAACTTTGACGATACGTTATTGAGTATGTATCTACACTATACGCGATAAAATGAAGATATTCACCTTCATAGTCGAAAGTTTTAACACGCAATCCTCGTAGTAAGCCGCTGCAAAAACGCCCTTTTGATTAATTACAGCAAAATCGTTCTTACAAACTTGTTAAAAAACTAATGTTCTGTAAAATGGCTAGAAGAATCTTTTTACCTCTCGTTTCATCGTTTTTAAATAACAATAACGTAAAATATATAATATCGGTAATTTCGGCGTCCGAAGTGTCGAATATGATAACGTCGAGTTCTATCTATTTCTGAATCGTGGGGCGTAGTTTAAAAACTGGCCATGTCCAATCTAAACTAGTTAGAGATATTTTTGTGGATTTTAGTTTTTCAATATTAAAAGTAAAAATTTGGATATATTGTTAGCAAACCAGAATACCAACAGTATTTGAAGATATTATACTAAAGTTTGGAAAATATTATTTTTACAGTTTTTTAAATATTAGTTTTAATAGCAAAACAATTCCGAAAAAATGAATATTCTGAATTCTGAAAATAACTGACAAAGAAGAATTAATTACTAAATCTTTATCAATTTATCTAAGTTGAAACAAACAAAAAGTCAAATAATAAATAACATATAAATAATTCAAACAGTCGGCAAAGACACATATTCCTTTTTGACGCTAAATATAAGTTAAAGTTCGTAAAGTAAAGTACTTTAAAGTAAGATTTTTAAAAATTTGAAAATATAGTTACATTGAAGCAACGTTTAAATTAGTTTCCAGACTGGTCTTTGATACAGCAAAATCAGGAGTGCCAAGGAAGCAAATTGCAATATGTGTCTCAAGATTTGTCAAAAATGGACAAGATGAATATCGATACCATACTTTTCAATCGTTAGTATGCGCGTATAAAAAGTACAGACGGCCAAGAAATTTCTTTCTAGAGAGAGCCTGTGAAACATGCGTGAAGAATATGACTTTCGAGTCCAACGTGTTTTACTTTTCAGAGATATTGTAACGTTGCAAATACCTTGAACTTGAACAACTGCACCCAACAAACTTTTGTTTAAAAGTGTTGAAAATTCTCGAATTTTCGCAAGTCGCTAAAAATACTTCCCCCTGCTTAGTTTATTTTACGTAATATTTGTAGTGGTAGTAGGTTAAAATAGGACACGCTGTATATATTAGAAGCAATTGACGCGACTTGGACTATACACGTACGTATTTTACATCGATAAACATTGTCCGAGTAATACAATGACGATAATAGATGGTACGTAGGTACTTGAAGTCAGCGTTTTTTACACTTTGACATCTGATTAGAAACAAAGCTTTTCAAATTGACGTTCCGTTGAGGATATGATTTGATAACTATAATCGACGAATCGTTTTTGATACCCTTGACTAATCATCAGTTACGTAGCATATAATCAGCATTCTTCTTTCTTCCGTTTTGCTTCCGTTTTCCAAATTTTCCTCCAACAACTCTGCTTTATGGCACGCATAGAATGCCGAGCTAAATTCTTAACTCGAAAGTAGCGTCTTCTCGTAACCTTCTTTTAAATAGCTTGACCTCCCATCTACAAATGCAGAAAGTACTCGATTCTACGATTCTCGAACAGGATCGAGTAGCAGCTACTTCAATTTAGTCTTTTCAATTTAGTAACATTCCGATTTCACGCATGATTTCCAACCATCCTACAACGATTAACACATTCTGGGCACCGACGAAAGATTTACCTACACTTTGCAACGCTAAAACAGACTGTAAAATAAGTTCCGCGAGATCGCCGACGTATCAATTCAACTGAATATTTGGCTACAAACAGAGAAAGATATAGATGACACGGTAGAACAATTGAATACTCTAGTGCAGGTATATGCACAAACTTGCACCAGAAAGAGCATGAAAGAAAAGTAGGGCAATCAACGAGATCAGTTCTACCGATTAGAGCGGAAAATGCAGAATGGACTAGAACGAAGAAAGAAAAAGCAGCAACATTTGCCAAGTATCTCGACAGGGTCTTCCGTTCGATAAACGGTGCGGACACATCCATAGTCGAACAATTGAAAGAAGAGCCGGAGACACTGCTTCAACTCTCGACTCGTATCAGGCTGTTTACCGTTGCTGAAGTAAAATAGATAATATGCAAATCCCTAAACCCCAAGCGGTTGCTTGGGTCGGGAGGTTTCCTGACCTTGATTTAATGACCGTCATCTTCAACGCGTTACCGACAGTTATTACGAGTATGAATTAGTTTCGAGAGACTTTTCGGTGTAAAAATGCGTTAATTTAAAAAAAAAACTCATGCTTACTGAATCTTACCTGAATCAAAATAGTTTTCTCAATTTTCCACGACCATTGTTCTGGTAAAAAGTGGATGCCGCGATGATAAAATGATTTACCTTTGAAAATAATTCACTTTTTCGACACTTGGACAGCGTGTTCCTTCAAACGTGTACTGTATCGATCGGGAAAGACGAAAATCCGATGGAGCTAGGTCGGGAGAGTACGCAAACAATAAAGAAAATTTTACGGTTAAAGTTACTTCGACTAATGGCATCCTGTATCATATTTGTTTAGCAAAATGATAATATGTAGGATTATCTTCTACTTACATAGCACTACAGAGATATTAACATTTTTAATTACATTAACTACATACGTTATAATGGATTTTCTTTTATTCGCAAGTCACGATATTTAACGCAATAAAATAACTACGCAATTGCTTCAGGTTGTAACTCCGTTACCAATACAGTTGCACAAAAATGTCAAAGGAGCGAGATGAATGGCTGCTACATTCGTAGGACCATATTTTCTCTAGAAGTGCAATGCTGCATGTGCAACAACAATTGCATTATTTTTTAATGGAAATGCATCTTCTTTTACATAGATGGATTCCTGTCGTCGTTCTACGTGATAAAGCATTGTGGTACAATGGTAAAAGAATGATTAGTTGTCGAAATACTTTTCAGAAATATCTTTTATTGAAGAAGATGCACAAACGCTGTGTCGCGTCGTTGTCGACGTTGATGTGTGTGGTCGTAACAAAAACATATACGTGTTCGTTAGTTAGAAGATAGACAGAATAGCGTTAAACGTACGAATGCCAAGTGTAAGTTAAAAACAACGCGATGTGTAATTCTCTTTTCATCTTATTATATCCGAACATACGTTAATATTAAAGGCTGTTTTATAATTCCGCGGTACACTCATCTTTCAGCACGAGTTCATAGTTTATTCATAATTTATCTGTTCCGTTTTTAGAGGAAAATGTTTGCTTTTCGAGTGAAGCACTGGCGTCAGCCGTTTGGGCCCAAGAGGGTCAATAGCGAGGCACGTACACAATTTTGCAAAGCAGGAAAATGTCGTCGTATTGAAGCTCGGAGTTGCCGGTCTCCCACATAGCGGGAAAGTTACGCGGAACAAACTCCCTCCACGAGCCCCTAGCAAACATAAACGATATTTGCATATTTTTTGGAACAAATTAGCTCCGCCCATGCAGAAAGTGGTGGTCCTTAGTCTTCTGCGAGAATCGAAGGCAACCGCGCAAGTTGAAGAATAAAAAAGGATCCACTGAAATTTCTGTAAAGTTTGGGCGGTTCAAGGGCACATTGTTCGCAACTTTGTCATTTATTTCTGCATGTAACCGGCACGGTTGTCATAGAAGAGTAAGCTCATTATAACTGAACCGGAAGACCTAATTTATTTAGAAAATCACTGGTGTAACGATCAAAGGGAATGAAGCAGAGTTTCCTCGAGTCTTGAAATCGAGTTTCAAGTTCAAAACCTGCTTTTCTGGTTTCTATTTTCCCAGGGCTTGAGAACATTAAATTACCAGGGGTAAGTGAATGCAAACTACTGCTTTACTGCTTTACCGCTGTAAAAAATTTAGCATTTTAACGCTGCAATATATGTATATGCTAAATATCTCCATTATTTTACACGTTTCTGCCGTTTTTCCGCATAGCTTTTGTTTCTGCTGCAATTTAAATTGCATTGTGTATTAGATACTACGCTTTCGAAAATGTATTCGAATTCAGAAAAATAATCGAACACGTCGCTCGTCGTAAAAATAAGAAGATACATGCTGTTATTACTATCGTTATTATTGGTAGTCCTTCAAGCATCAACGCAGCTATCAGATATTAATCGTTCAGGTGGTCAAATATTGGTCAAGTATCATTTGTTAAAACTTTTAAAGATATTACTAATCCGAGGGTAATATAAGATGTCGATAACGTTTGTTATTGTAAGATACATGGAAAATGGAAAAATATCCGACGCCAAAGTTTCCAACAGACTATTAGTATTAGGTGAAGTAAAAAGTTCTGAGCGCTTTTTCGCTTTATTTCGACGATGAAATTAACATAGTCAAGATTATTCGATTTAGATTAAATATGCGCCGTTTTGTTCGATTACTTTTGTCCATTTTGAAGGCAATTTCATAATTCCGCGGTTGAAGAAGTCCTCGTCCCTATTGGTAAAAAACTTGACCAGCTCATTTTCACAAGCCTCTCTTGAGGCCAGTTTTGTACCATCAAGAAAATTTTGCAAAAACTTAAAAAGGTGATAATCGCTTGGTGCCAGGTCTGGACTGTACGGCGGATGCGATAGAACCTCCCAGCCAAGCTCTCGGAGCTTCTGACGCGTCGTTAAAGATGTGTGCGGCCTGGCGTTGTCTTGATGGAACACAACACCTTTCCTATTGGCCAATTCTGGCCGCTTCTGGTCGATCGCCTGCTTCAGTCTGGTCAGTTGTTGACAATAGAGGTCCGAATTAAGTGTTTGCCCCGATGGGAGCAGCTCATAATGGATGATTCCCTTCCAATCCCACCAAACACACAATAAAACCTTCTTGGCCGTTAATCCACGCTTGGCGATCGTTTGGGCCGGCCCACCGCGATTGGACCACGATCTTTTTCGGCTGTTGTTCTCGTATGTGACCCATTTTTCATCGCCAGTCACCATCCGCTTCAAAAATGGGTCGATTTCGTTACGTCTCAACAAAGAATCGCAGGCATCAATTCGGTCCAAAAGGTTCTTTTGCGTCAATTCATGTGGCACCCATACGTCGAGCTTCTTCTTGAGACCAGCCTTATGCAAATGGTTCCAAACGGTTTTCTGGCTAATCTTCAGTTCCTGGGCAATGGAATAAGTGCTCACATGCCGGTCCGACTCGACGATTTCCATGATTTTATCCACATTTTCGACGATTGGCCTACCAGAGCGTGCCTCATCTTCGACGTCCATATTACCAGAACGGAATCGTTGGAACCACCGCTTTGCTGTTGCATTCGATACTGTACTGGGTCCATAAACAGCACAAATTTTTTTGGCCGCCTGCTCCGCCTTTTCACCTTGGTCGTAGTGGTACTGAAGAATGTATCGAATTTTCTCTTTTTTTATCTCCATTTTCGAACGCTGTAACACACAACTGGCTTCACCGAACACAAAACTGACAAAGAACCTTTTTGATGCGTAATATCACCTTGAAATCGGTGTATACTATGACTCGATGCGATGTGCACATCGTGAGATATGGCTCACTAAAGACATCTAGCGAAAAACGCTCAGAACTTTTTACTTAACCTAATATCATCATTATGGACGCGAAAAGTGCGTTCCAAGCGGGGTAAAAAGTATTTCCTGTCGGAAGTAATATCAATCTAACGTCAATATCTGACATCGTTAATAACAATCTCTACTTTTTCGCTTCAGCAAATTAGGCATATGTTCGCGCCCTTGCTGGTGCAGAGTGATCGATGAAATTTGTATTCCTAAGCTGCAAAATATGATAATATAATGTTATAAATCATCTTATGTCTTATACATCATATATATGTCATGTAAACGGTGTTTTCATTATTTTGTCTAACTCGTGTGCAAACAAGGTGTATATTCGGTAAGCTACAATTCTAAAATTATCAAAAGTATCAAAGTGAAATTCGCCGCAATTCAAATATACACTTGGCACGTTTAATCTCATCGCAGATTATGTGCAGGCTACGTTGAGCAAACGACAAAATTATAATAAATCTACATTTTCAGAATTCCGAGTTTGACCTGCGTAAAGTCGTGTAGCATGAAAGCGAAGAGCAACGAATGTGGAGAAAGATCACGCTACGTTACGATCCAAATATTCAGTTACCCATCTGCAAAATTTTTTAGTTATGGAAATACTTTTACAAATGGAGTTTTACCGTGTTTAGAACGCAACTGCGCGATAGTGAGATTTACGACGCGCTATTTGCTATTGAAACAAGTAGAGGCGAAAGCAGAAAATTCGAAAATGCATGCAATTTGTCGAAATTACTGCGAAGCCGCATATCGCTATCCAGATGGTAGAAAATTAAATCTATTTCGCAAAAATAGCCAACCATCTGGCTTTGTCGTGAACCTCGTGACACTTTGAATCTTCGTCAACGTGTTGTGAGAAATATTCGGGAATCGAAGAAAGATGAATTTCCTCCATTTATAAATCCATCCTTTATAAAAAGTTTAATTAACCAAATTATTGAAATTATTAAAATTTAATTAACAAGCAGTCATACCTGTAGCAATCGTTTCAACATTAGTTATTGTTGAGAAACGTTAAGTTGCTACGACTCCTAACGACGCTCTTTTGTCTTAGGAGTCGACCACGTGTTAATTATCTGAGTGTATCCGGTGTGTTCAGACGTTTTGTACGAGGTGGTGAAATTCAATCTGTGTGAATCTATTAAATATCGACCCCAAACCTACATTTAATAGCAGTTATTTATATTAAAGGTATTCTAAATCATATAATATTATATCAATTACAATATTATTCTAAATTATGAATTTCAAGCGGGTGGCAGGTGATATCCTTTAGAAGGCTTAGTTTTCGAGAAAACCAACTGTGGAAATTTGTTTGATATATGTGAATTTGGTTGGTTACCGCGTTCTCTGTAGTATTATATAGCACTATAAGTTAATAGTATTATAAATTAAAACGTCCTCGGTTGGAACTCCTCACACGTTCTACCAGCAAACTGACGTTCAGTCGCGTACGATCGTTCTGCACGTGGCTATAGCACCTACATATTCCATGTACTTTGTAGTCGCATGCAAATAGAAATTGTAGGAAATTCGACAATCGATTTCGTAGTCGCGAGTGGAAATTTGAACTGACGGTTTTATCATGGTTGGTTTTGTTCCATTCCAATCTTCCATTGATTTGAACGACTGATCAGTTTCCAGAATCAGGCAGTTTACAGTCCTGTGTGTACGACTGTGGTTTAGTTTATCGGAAAATCATATCAAATATCACACCAACTTGTCATTAACGTTTCTATTTTTATGTACCAGTAAGCACGAAATTGGACCGTTTATTTGAAAACTGGAGTATGTTCATTTCCCTTTGATCGAAAAATCCTAACAACGTGTCTACTTGATTCGACTACGTTCAACTAGATCGATATCTTTTTTCTAAAACTAATGAGTCGTACGATTCGTTAAATTTTAATCGTTTAAAATCGATGTTTTATATAGTTGAAAATAAATAGAATAAAACGAAATAAATCAAAATTATTAGAATATTATCGCGTTAGATCGCAGCAAACATACTTGTATCGCTATCAGATATTGATATCAATGCGAGGTTATACACCGTGAAAAGAAAGCAAGGTTATTTATTTACTAATCGATATTTAAACGATTTAAGTAAATAATAATGATAATTTAATAAATGTATTACTGAATCGCATTTTAACAACTATCGTTTGTTTTTGATTATTCGTGCCACGACTGTTTGGTTTATGCAAAATGAGCTTACGTAGCTTTTAAAATAAATGATTATGCGATACCATTCGTCAACGAAATTTATATCGATTAAAACGAGGGAATATTTTAAATATATAAATTATGGATTGCGTATAAATGAAAAGTTTACGCAAAGGTATACGTAAACGTCTCGTTTTCTTAATTTTTTCAAGAAATGGACTTACACCACTTTCAAAATAAACGGCCCATTAATTAATGCACGAAAGATGAAAGTAATTTGTTCAAAAAGCAGTAATAATTATCAGAAAGTTCCTAAAAGCAATTTTGTAAGGCAAGTATTTGTTGAAGATCGGATGAAAATATTATAATATTATACACACAATTTCATTAATATTACGATACGTAATACTTTGTACGTTAGTAATGATTGTCGTAATTAATATAAAATCAACGATGGTGTGTTTACCACGGAAAAACGAATAGCGGAACTACTGCCACTGAAAATATTGTAACAATTTGATAGAACATGCATGAATATCTAGCGATAAGCATATTTTTGCTCTTGCTCAGCTATTCCGTCCGTTAACAGACACCAAATCGTTGAACTTTTACATCTGTTCCCGACAGTTCCTCCTCCGATTCCATTCCATTCGACTTTCTCGACTCAGTTTTCATCGTTCTCTTCCCTTCAGCCGGTCGTTGTCAGAGCGGAGAGCGAGGTAGCCGAAGAATACCGCGTGAGAGCATGCAGAGCATTTCAATAAACGACAGGAAGAATAGCACCGGCTGCATTCCTTCCCTGGATCGTCCAGAATGGTTCAGCCGGTCACGCAGTCTGAAACTTACTTACGGTTTTCTAACCATTTCTATCTACTCTCTGGCTGCTCGCAACTATTATTTCCGCTTTAAACGTAAACCTGCAGATTCGACGAATAAACGTGTAAACGGCCAAGAAGAAGATAAAGCACAGATAGTGTAATTTATCGTTGTCTCTGGTCAACAGGCGGAAAGAAAAACGACGGCGAATTCGTAAACGTAGAAGCAACGGAGCAAAAATATAGCCAGACGGTGAATAGTATTTACACTTGGTTTGATAACTGCCAAATTCGAGAATTTGTCCTTTCTTACTAAAAATACGTGTTGCGCGTCAAGATTATACGTATTGGATCTTAATTGTTTACGTAACAAAGGATAATAATAAAATGTACAATAACAGTTACTTTTATAGTCTGATATTTTGTATGTCGTTCCTCACTCTTTACTTTTGCTTCGATATACTGACTTTTAATTTTATTTTAATCCATTCTGTTAATAGAAATTGTTTAAGTCGGTTTTTATTTATGACGTGGTGCATTTTTACACGTTTTCCCAATTTGGCCCAAAGATGTTCGATGGGATTTAAATCTAGGTAAATCTACAATCTACCTTGTAGACTGTATTGTGCTTAGGTTTGTTGTTTTTTTTTTTTTTTTTTTGAGATACAAGGTTCTGCCCAAGATCTCGTTTTGTACACTTTTTGAAAGCTTTTCCTTTAAAATATTTAAATAAACGTGTTTATCCATTATATCCTGAATAGAAGCGCCTTGTACGTTCTTTAGATCTAATTCCCTATTATATTTGAATCTGCACTTTAAAATCAGTTTGAAAAAACTTTTTTCCTTAGCAACATAATCTCTGGGAAACTTGCAATTCGGCACCGATATCCGACATATTACGACACACGACAAATACATTTTTATTCTTATTAAAATGTTCGTTAATTGTTACCGCGATCTCCGAGGAGAATGTAGAGAAGAAGGTCATTTTTCACTCTATCAATGATCTTCCTCTTTTCTCGCTTGGACAACTTTTCTGAACGAGCAAGTCGCGGAGTATTTATATCATTTCACGCGTTAGAAAATCGTTTAATTACACCTCTAACGATGAAACGACTTCTTTTCTTAAAAAAATTTATTATTATTTTTCGTCCGCAACGGTCGTTTCTTGGTTTTGCGACTGATTTCTTCGTACTTTTTGGTGTTTTCTTTCAAGAACAAGAAACTGGATAAAAGCGGATAAATGTTATTTGTACTTAAGAAAGAAAAGTACAACTATACAAATCTATAAACATTGTATTTGATGTCTTGTTTATCAAGTGTTTTACTTTGGCTGCGTATTTGTTAATCGAAGTAATTCAAACAAAAATACAAACCATAATTAATATAAAGGCTAATATGTAATAATAATATAATACTGACGAGTTTATAAAATTATTTATGTAATTTGTTCACGCGACTTTAGCGATTCAAGGTAAACGAAACAGCCGGCATAAATTTATGTTTACCTACTTGGGAAAAAAGTTTTTCTCGCGTTTAATACTTTTTCTGTTAGCGAGGATGAAGTAGTGGAATACAAGCCTCGCAGTTTCCAACTTAAAGAAGATTTCATTCGAGATCAACGGTGCAGGCGAATAACTTTTATAGGTTAAGAATCATCTATTCACGACTGGCAATTAGCACTACCCGAGTTCGACTACTTCTTAAGTATTAAGTAGCTTATTAAGTAGATCTCTGTAAGGTGAACTTCTTAAGGAACTCGTTCACGAAAGAAGGAAATTCATGCAAAATTATTAGAACAGTGATAGCCTTTAAAATCTCAAGTATGTTTTACTACGTTCTATGCTGCTCGGCACCTGCTAACTTTTATATGTTGATCCTTTTATTGCACGCGCTTCAAAATTGAGTTATTCAAACCTACTTTTTATTTCCTAAAAGCTATCGATTCGTAGGTGACTGACAGACCTTTGAAAAGATTTACCAACCACATACATCGAAAATTTGTTAATGCAAGCATATAATTCTGTGTATAATTGTTGAAGTAACTACTTCAAGAATATGTTGTTACGTCGGGCGACACTCTACCTAGACCAGGCCCCACGCCGCGGGCCAGACGGAAACCAGATGTCCGCTCGTCCTTACGGCGTGCCTTCAATACTCTCAAGGACCCGTCATAAATCCCAGCAATTTGCTGGCTAAGGTCCTTCAGACCCAACAAACATCTGTTCAAGTAACTTTCGAAAGACCATTGTCTTCTACGGTTGACAAGGGAAAGTTAGTTTTTTCTTACGTACGATGCAACCTTCCTCCCACTAGCCACTTTCCATCGAGGGCGGCTAAGGCCCTTCCTAGCCCACAAACCTTCGTCTATCCGATCAAAGGCAATGTATATTGCCCTCACTTTCCTCGCCAAAATGCCATGAACAAATCCGATGGTCCCGTGCGCTAGACACACCCATCGCTAGCTTTCCTCCGCCACAGCATCGTCACCGAACGGCACTAATTTTCCATCTTCAGACGAGTCAACATCCCTCGAACGGGTTTACCTCCGGAAAATAGTCATTCACCACTGTAACTTACTTCTCCTAAGACCTCGGGAAAGTCGACTTCTCCTACGACAACAGGAGAGTCAAGTCAACTACTTCTTCTATACCGCTAGAAAAGTCAATCACTCATCTTGTACATACGCACCAGCGTAACTACCTACTTTACAAGTGTAAAATAAACTGTGATACATAACTTACAATACAGTGTCACATTCAACCAACCACCCCTATTATCTTAACAGAAATCAGGGGAACGACTATTTCGCGGCGTCGATTAACCGAATCGTAGCGAGAAGTTACGCCTCTCGCTGACGCGTCTTCCTAGCGACCGCGTCTCTCCGCGAACGGTCGTAACATATGTATATCCGTGACCTGGAGACTGCTATTACGCAAAAGTATTCTAAATAAGGAGAGGTGTATATTATTGTAGCCTTGAATATACATTATATCATGGATTGTAAGGTCTAGGAACAAAGGAACTAATAAACAGATTTCAATTTTCTAATGTCCTTTTGCTCCCTATCGTTCCATTGTCTAGTAACACTAAGAGAGTAAGGATTTGAATCGGCATAAACTTACACATTATACTTATACCTTTAATTATTTCAATATACTTTTCTATTACAAATTCATCCACTCGTTCGTCAATCGGTCAACCTCAACCTCAACGATAATGAATGAACGACAATTTACACGCAGTATAACGACTAGATTGCAGCGTTCTTTCGAGATTCGTGCGTAAGGAAAGAAGGAAGATTAAAAGGTTCAATTGTCTCTTGTAAAACAAAGAACGTTGGACATAAATAATTTTGTTAGTTATGCCAAAGAGCGACGAAAAATGAATATTTTAATATCCGTTTAATAAGTATAAGCAAGTGTGCAGTTAACGTAGACGTTGTGTGATTAAGTATACTAATGCAAAGTGAATTGCTACGAATGCACTTGATACGCTTGATCCCGGTTGGATGTAAAGCCTGAAGGAGAAAGTAAAAGCGTATGAAAAACAAATTCACGATATATAAATTATTTCCTTTTTTCCGTTATCTTGTAGAAAATTTGTATCAACGGAAAAATGTAAGCGAGTGAAAGGTTATTCGTCGGAATCGATTTGTTGAAATGTTTCGCGTGTATATCTGCGTTTGTAATAACGAAAAAAATTACAAATATCCAACATGCTAAATTTAAACCAAGCGCTGTGTATAATACGAAAAGTTTTCCGCCGAAATATGTACAAAACTTCTCTAAAATTATATCGTTGATATATTCGAGTGAAATTTTTTCAAGTAAAATCGATGCAAAATTTAAATTAAACGTGAAAAATTGCAATATTTGAGATATTTTAATTAATACTTTTCATCGAGACAGGAATTTGAAAGTTTGACTAGATCGTTGACGCGTAGCGAGGATTTTAGGAGCGGCAAATGACAACGAAGGGCGACGTATGACTATGATAAAAAATAAATAAAGAAGAATAAAGGTTCGCGCGATGAGCGAGGACGATGAAATTTAATTAATTGGTTTTCGATACGAGCTCGACCATCCGTGTCGCATCGATGAATTTCATGTGACCGTGGCGTTGCGTTACTTGGAAAATTGTTACAACAGCTGCGACTATTACATCGTCTCTAATGCAGCAGAAAGAAAGAAAGAGCCTGTTTCGAAATCGCCAGATATCCAAGACGACACGGATTTCCGGCAGGCGATAATCGGCGATGCATTAAAATCATCGAAACGGCGCATCGGCAAATCTTGCCAATGCGTTCGCGATTCGAGTCTGTGTTGCATTTGCACTGCAATGCGATTGTGTTAAACGCAGAAGCGGGCCAACGTCGGAAAGATCGCGAGAAAACTCTTTACGCGAGAAATGCTTTTAAAAGCGGAATCCTTCGGGCGCTTGATACGTTCGCGAAGCGGGGGAAGGTACCACGAAGATAATACGACAACTCGTGGATACAATGCAATGTCGTGGCATGCACGTACGATGTTCTTTCGTTAAAAGCATCGACAATGCGCGTAGTATCGACGAGAAATGTAAGATTTTTCAAAACATCACATTAGATCTACCTTTCTCATAGTCCGTGATTTTACAGTATTTTGTGGATCGTATATACGTCGCTTTATTTACGAGCTAGAACAATTGCTTAATCTTCGGTTGACGTTTATCTTCTTAAGATTACTATCCTTCGTTCGTTCGAAATTTCTGAAAACCTTACGATATCAAATACAACGTTTAACCCAACTTTCGTATTGTTCGACATGCTTTGAACTTTTACCTTAGCAATATGCCCGATATCTCCGATTGTTTCCAAACTTTGGTATATAGAAGAGGAGTGCTTAAATAGATGAAATATAACTTAAACATTATTATATTAAAGGTAAATTTTTAATTTTATATTAAAACTAAACCTGTCAGTATCTCCTATGGGTCTAAATAGGAAAATGTTATGTAAATATAGGCCGTTTAAAGCTGTATTAAAAAGTTATGGCAAAAGTATAAAATACAAAGGGAATGGTAGCAATCTGTTAAAATCTAAGACACCCTGTAAAAATGCAAATTAAAGTAAACAGTAAACAGGTGAAAAAGTTTGACGCTAATAAATTCAAATAACAAAAACTAACAAATAAAAGAAAGAAATGGAACTTAATGGACATCTAGATCGCCTTCAGTATCTAGTTCGTTGCCTGTACTGTTTCCTCTAACGATATTGTACCTTTTCAAATATCGATACTAACACGCTAAACAAATTCTAAATAAAAATAACAAAATTCAACGTGAGTTTTAGGCTAATTTTAAGTTTAGTTTTAATACGAGATTCTTAGTAACTTGGAGTTGTTTGCGACGCTTTTTTCAAATGATGTTTTACTCTTTTACGTAATCCCCTCCAATATATATTGAAGTTTGAAAGAAATGAGAGGTACCGACCAAATTCTAAAGTATTAGCAAACTTTACTATAACTTCATTTCTTTCAAAAGTTTAACACAAAGGGTACGAAAGTGTAAATAGTCGAGTACTATCAAGGCAATTAATCACGATTTTAATCGATTAAACAGTACAATACATTAAATTGTACAATATTGCATTACCAGAATGTTTTTTACAATTTTATTGCGCTATTTATCAACAGCCATGGATCGAATTTTCAAATATAATAAACTCTTAAAATGTCTAAAGAGAAACATACTGTCGTTTAACTATGAGTAAGAAGCAACAGAAATATCAAGGCGCACGACAGATTTATAATTTTTTTTTTTGTTCACCCATTAGTAAACCTCCGGAAACAGACTTATCGTAATTCATTAATTAGTTTACATGAGATCCGCGGGCTTTGTAGTTTTCAGCCGTCTGTATCCTGGTGGGTTGTTGATCAAATTGCTGACTAATGAATTTGGCTGCTTTTGTAATCATTTTTGTGCAATTTCGCTTGATTTCGAATGAATTCGAATCCATTTTATCTGAAATTTTGCATTGAAAATTGCTAGCACAGTAATTGAATTCCATATGATCATATCGGGATTTATATATTAGCAATTTATTGTTCAGCGAAAACAGTGACCTACGCCTCTCCGGTTCAATATCTAGTTGCTCTGTTTGTTTTTAAGCGTTGCTTCCACGCAAGCCACTTATAAGTCTTATTACTTGGCTATTTAACGTGCTCCTTTGCAAGTAATGCTTCGTTATTTAATCTTATTTCTGTTTCTGTTATGTGTTTTGTCGTATCTCATGCGATGCTAGAATTGTCGTCAGCATACTTGACTACTAGTGCATCGCTGGTCGTAGCGAGATGTGCTATAAAAATTTGGTACAACGCAAGTCCCAAGACTCTGCCCTGGGGCATAGCAGCTCGTATGGGGTATAGTTTGCAAAAACTGCCATTGTAGTTCACACGGGAATATCTTTCAGGTAATAGAGATAGTGGCAGATAGTAATTGCGCGGCAGATGTTTCAGTTTATATAGTCCCTCGTGCCAAACGCGATCAAAAGCTCGGCCAATGTGTATAGAGGCAGATAAACGTAGCCTGTTTTCTTCGACACTATTTCGTTCACTATCCGATGTATTTGCTTCATTATAGGACGTTGTTCTCAAAATTTCACGATGTCGAATGAGATTACAGGTTTCAATCGTTTTAATAGAAGGTTTTCGAATATTTTTGACAATATTACGAGTGGAGAAATTGGCCTGTTTCATTTAGTGATTTTCCTGGAAAATTAGAATATGCAAATTTCCATTGAGTTGGAAAATATCAAAGTTTTATGACTGCGTTATGTATTTGAATTAATACGACAACCTGTTTATTTATAATTTATAAATTGACAAGCGTTTATTTTCACCATTCTTTGTACTTATTTAATCGATTTACACGATAACATTTATTTACAGTGTGTTCATTTATAATGTTATGTAATAATATTCGTTGTAAAGTTTCGTCCTTCTTTGAACACATTTTAATCGATTTGTTTCAGTCCGTTGTATTCATTTTATATATTGATGACTTTGGACGTGCAATTGTGCATCACTATCATGGAAATACAGGTTCAAATGCTCACATACTTTACATACTTTCTGTCATTAATGTTATTATACTAAAGCGAAAATGTTTCGCTCTGTAACTGAAAGTAGCTTCCGCTTGTTTCTCTTCTTCTTGGTCTAGTCTCGTACGAACTTGAAGCATGACGACTCAGATATGCGTAAATAAACCTAAACGATGTCTTTTCTTCTCACGCAGCTTGTTAATAGTTAGCGTAGTATGTTATTTATGTTCGATACCATTTACCGTGGTAATGCTCGATTTGCGCCAACAGCTTGGCAGAACAATACATTCACGATTCTCTATCGTTAGAGTCACGGTCACTGTTATCGGTTTTCATACTACGTGTCAATCATAGTACTGTCAAGAAACAATCACGGCTCCGATAAGAATTATTTCATTCGTCAATGTAGGGAATACTGGATTAAAATCTTTTTTAATACATTTCCATTAATTTACACGTAACGTTATAAATAGAATTACCTTATTATCCTCGAATTGATGTATAAACGTTAATGTATGATAGCTAATATCAAACTGAATACACACCACCTAAATAGTCAACATTAGATAAACGACAAATACCAAGCTACTTTAAAAATTGAGAAAGCGAAAAATTTACATTTTTATTTATACACAATTCACAATTTCAATATTAGAATATCCGTTTAATCAATTGAAATATCATTAATAAATGGAATTGCATAATCGTGTATTCTGAAAGTGCTGTAAGCCCATTTCCTGTAATCCGCAGGAACGCCCCATGTACAATTTTGTATAAAATGGAACAACTCAAATATGAAACTGTAAATTTATCATCAACCGGACGAGAGAGACCGTAACAATTTGAAAACATTACATTAATGCCTTTGCATAAAAATGTTAGACCGATTACATGCGAAAAATATAAAGATATGATGCAATTATTCGTGTATCATGGTTAATTCAAAACACTTTCGCGCCACGATCCAAAATGAAAAATATAATGTAATAGTAATCTTACAGGCACATTGTTGCAGTAAATAAATAAATATTATTATTTATAAACAAAAGTGGATCAAACCGTAAAACATAAATTTCATGTAATTAAAATTTAACGAATTATACAATGCGCTAATTATGGAAATAGTGCAAGTCCAGTTAATTGTCAAAAAACTGTTTGTATAATGAGACGTGGGCAAATTAAGCGAACTTCAATCGAAGTAAATCGTATGTACATGTGTACAATATGCTCTTTTTATTATATTGCGTCTTTGCTCATATTTTTTAATGTTATTAAAACCACACGTACGGTGTACCGCAAGAAAACTAGCATTTTCGGAGTGTCACTGTAAACGGAAAATATAAAATTAATGGTTCCATTAATGGATCGAATTGGATGAATTTTCCGTTTCCGCGATAACTATAAAGCACTATGCTTTGTTTACTTTTGTGCGCAGAAATAATTTTGAATAATAAGAATATCGGTGAAAGATATCAAAAGTAGAATCTGAAGTAAACGATGAAACAAAAATGCATTTGTCATATACCGAAAGCAAAGACTTAAAATAACCTTCTGAATATCCTAGAAAATGTTTTTAGTTTGTTCGCGGAATATTACGCATAATAGGATTTTAAAATTTTCTAAATTATTATACGGCGAAGGTTACTAAATTAAAATTCCACAATTTCTGATATATAGTACACATGAACACTTTAATGTATATTGGAATGCTGAACTTCTGAATTCCTTCTTCGTGTTTCACATACCGGTTGGTCTTGCGTAGTGAACAGCTTCCTCCAAATTAGTCAATAACATCTTGCCTTTATTCATTAAGTATTTCTCAAGTAACTAAAATTACTAGGTGGCAATCTAAATTTACGAACAGCATGAATTAAATAAATCCATAACTATTTTCTTAAATATGAATATACAGTGGACCCTGCGATATCCGAAAATCTATTTTCCGAATATCCAAACGTCCCGCTGTCCAAATTCTTCAACTGTTTCTGTCTGAGTCAAAAATTTCGGGATATAGGATATCGTTGATCGAAATTAATAATAGGGTAAATGAGCAAGCTGTTATTTATTTTCACTTTCGTGCGTCTTATTTTTAAAAGGTTTTCAATAAATATTAATGTATTTTCATAGGAGCCTAACTTTTTTAGAATATTGATGGTTCCCTTCCTGCATATTGTCATATGCTTTTTCGAAGTCCATTGGTATTAGCATTGGTAATTTCTGAATGTTGGTTATTTATGAAGCTGTCGTCAATTTGCGTTTCTATATCGATTAGTTGGTCCATTGTAGAGTGAAAGGGCCTGAAGCCACTTTGGTAAGCGGTTATTATGTTGTTAGTTTCGAGTGTCCAGCAAAGTCTGTGGTTTATCATCTCTCGATTGGCTTGCTTTTTTTTAATTTTTTAACTAATCCGTGTTCTTCATACATCTTTCATTTAGGTGGAGCCAGATTTTGGTCAGCATTTTGATCTCCAATTACTCCAATTACGTTTTCTAGGAGGCTGGCTAATTGCGTCTAGTTTCACTGACTGAAAATCAAGAAACGATCGAATGAATTTCGCTCCTTTTCCTTTCCTTGTATCTTTGTTTCACTATCTACATTGATCGAGTCAGTCGCGATTGGAGTTGCTTGAATGATAAAGTTGTCGTTTGTGTTCAAATCCGCGTGTAAATGTGGTGTGTTCTTCTGTTGGGCTGGGTTTACTAATATATTGCGTGATTTACTATCGAAGTTGCAGGCTGGTGAGAGGTATTTTTGGATTTGCTGAGTGTATTCGTGACTTGTTTTCTTTCTGGCTTGGTAATAGCTATATCTGAAACTTTTTTATTGCTACTACATTGCACGGCTACATGTCATTCCTGTTTACGTAAGAAGTAGCCGAGCATCTGTATGCGTGTGAATATACGACCTTGACTGCTGTCATAGTATTCTGCAACGTTAAATATATCTTCTGAGCTTACGTACAGTTGTTTTCCGATACTGATCGGTGGTCTTAGGTAGGCCAGTTTCGACTAAACTTTAAAGATATTTTTAAGCAAAGAATTGTTCTATATATTCGTTGAAAGTACATGAAGGCATGTTGGATAGCATCATTTTTCTAGACCGGGAGATACACAGCCTGATTACAACACTGATACCCTTGACGGTAAGCGAGACGTGATTTGACAGGAGTTGGTAAGCTGTTTGTTTGCAATCTAGATATACTTCATAGTTTTCCAATAGCATTGAACAACAGCATGTAGTAAATTATGGTTGCTCGTTCGACACTGTTGGCCAAAGTTGCTGCTTCTTTACTAGGTTGTAGGTTGCTTATGGTTACTCGAGCAGAGGACGATAGTACGGGTTTAGGCTTTTCAGGATTCGCTGTGTTACTAGTGAGGCTACTTTCGAGACTCTTGTACTCAAAGGTCTCTGCCATTGTTTCCTGGCTTGGGTTCGTTCGATGGTACGGGTCAGTCATACCGCGAGCCCTCAGGCACGATGGTCGCACCAATACTAACGCTAAAATTCACTCGTGTAAGTAGTTGGCTGCCATAATGTCGCTCGATGTGGTTTGGCACTCACGATTAATGAAATAAATATATCCGAGCAGTTTGATGGCTCGATGTGAACTGTAGTTTCATAAACTGATACAATAAATATTGAAAATGTAGTGTTTGAAAGTGCGTGGACTTGGCGAAATAAGAATACGCAATAATATACAATTTCCACCAAAAATACATACTAAAATATTTAAAAATATTTCTAGAATTCTCCGAATGGAATCGGTAAATCTCGAAATAACGTATGACACTTGGTATTTCTAATTGGAAACACGGATGTCATTCTCGCCGACTGTTTTACAAAATTCGATAAACGTAGTCAGAGAGTTACGAGATGTTTCAAAGAATTTATAATACAGTCATATAAAAAACTAGGAAAAAAATAGCTTTACTAAAATTAAAATTGAAAGATTCTGATATGAATATTACCTGGTTTGCAATGTTGAGTAAAAGTTATCATTATTTCAACTGTTACAATCAACGGTCTGCTCTGTTCTCATCGCTCGTGTGGATACACGCCGACTCACATTTGCATTTATAGCTGTCCAAGGTGAAATGTAAAGGTTTTTTTTTTTTTTTTATTTTGTTTATTGAAATTACGATCAATTCTTACATTGAGAATTTTCAGTAATTTTTCTGGCGTGGCGCAGTGACATGGCTGATTATTTATAATAAGTTAATACTTATTATAGATACGTGTAATTTGTAAGTAAGTATTAAAAATAAGTAAATATTACTTAATTTAAATAACTAATTGAATCTAGCGTTTAGGTCTAGCGGGTAATGTCTCTTCAGTCTGCGAGTCTGGTTCGATGTATCAAGTAGTCCAGTGATTAGGGGGTTTCTGTGTTTGTTGACTCTTTTGCTATATCTATCACTGTGTTTTGCTATTTCCTCTTTGACCGTGGGTATCTTGAGGTCTCGATGGATTGTTTCGTTGGTTACATACCACGGTGCATCTAATAATGATCTTAGCGTTTTCGATTGGAAGCGTTGAAGTATTTCAATGTTGGAGTTGCTTGCTGTTCCCCATAGTTGGATTCCGTAGGTCCAGACAGGTTTTATTACGGTCTTGGAGCGTCGGCCTGTGAGCCAGTAGAATTTTTTTAATTTTTCCTTTAATTGCTTCGTTTTGTCTGAAATGTAGTTTTTCCAAGTAAGTCTCCTGTCCAGGGTCATGCCCAGGTATTTGACTGAGTCCTTGCTAGGAATTATTGTGTCGTTGATGGTGACCTGGGGGCAGGTTTGTTTACGGAGCGTGAAGGTTACATGTGAGGATTTTTTTTCATTAATTTTGAAGCCCCATTTATGAAACCACTTTTCCATAGTGTCGAGACATCGTTGGAGATTGGATGAGGAAATGTAAAGGTTGACGAAGCTTCGCAGGCCGATAATCTGACCAGAGAAGCATTCCTTGTAACGAGAAGATGCCAAAGGTAGATAAATTGAGATTTTGTTAATGCGGAAGAGCAGGATAATTCAATGCTGCCTTTGCAGAATTCGGTAATCGTACTACGTGACTTTTACAGCGTGAAGCCTACCTCGTGATTATGTAATATACACATACACATACATATAAATATATATATAAATAAGACGATCTTTTGTGAGAAATCTATTGTACGTATTGTACGTATTGTAAAAAGATCGGTTATTTTTAATCTTTCAACAATAGCGTAAAGTGTATTAGATCATTTCTTGACGTATAGATTTTGCATTATATATAAAGGTGAAGTGATGTCTCAATAGTGATTCATTAATGTAATTATATATTCAACTTATTATTATTTGATCGAGCAACGAATAACGAATATTAATGCTCTAATTCTGTAAATCTAATTCTGCATTTAACAAACATATGTTCTTAAAATTCAAATTTTCAGTTAGACAATTTTCAATTGTTAATCACAATTCGTGTAATTCGGTCAGTTGCAAAAATTTACACAGAAATTCAAGGCTATCGATAAATATTGAAATTCAGTGAGCACTCTATTAAGAAATTTAGTTATTTCGAGAGCATAAATGTGGGTTTATGGGTTTTTATGGATACTTATAAATTAAAATTTTTTAACATTTAAAGTGAAAATTTGGACCTATTGTGTGCAAAACATAACTTCACTGTTAATTGAAATTATTATACAGAAAATAAAAATGATTATTTTTATAATTTTTCAAATATTAGTGGTAAATTGTTGTAGATGGCAACTTTTCGTTTATTACTAACTTGTGACTTCAGGATAAATCCGGAAAATAATTGATGATAAGAGTTAATTACTAAAGTGAAATCTTTATTCGTATATTTAAGTTGAGATATAAAAATATTCAAATAGGTATAAAAATTAGATAACGCAAAGTACAATACAAAGTAAGAAGATGTTTAGACAGGAGTTTAGAACAGTTGGATTTTACTCGCCTTCAAAATTGTGAACCAAATCTATAGCTGCACTGTTAAATAGATTTTTATAACTTATAACAAATCATTAATATTTCGAAAGTCGTTATCATAATGTAATATGGTAAAGTAACTTGAAATAGAGGTCGGTTGAAGTTAGAAAAAACCCTGTACGTCGTCTTTCTGTGGTTCGTTTACATTTAAGAGCGCCTACGTGACTAAAATCACCTAGTTCTGTGACTAAAATCACCTAGTGATGTGAGAAAAACAATAAACAAGGCCAGAACAAAAGGACGGTTTCGTGTTTCAAGGGGGGATAACCGAGGTCAGAGTATGCGAGCCGAAAAGTGTGTGTGTTGCGAGGGACAGAGTTGATCGAGTTGTCAGTATTTTAGAGTTGTAGAGTTGCTGTGTGTGTGTGTGTGTGTGTGTGTGAGAGAGAGAGAGAGTTGCCAAATAACTGTAAAGTTATTTTTTTTTTTATTTATTTATTTAGATTTTACAATTTGTCCTATAGGACATTTGGTAAAATTAAAGTTATTTGATAGAGAAAAGAGCATCGCATTTAGTTTCAGCTAAACAAACATCGTTTTCTGTTCGATTAATACCTGTATATTCTTTATTAATAAATTGTAAGTAATCGGGAAAAAATGTATACCTTTAATTTTTCCGATATTACAATAATGTCTGTCAAAAACTGGTCAACGTTGGATAATTTTTCATTCTTAACTGTATGTATCAGTGGTATGGTTCTACATATGAAAATGAATGGAAAAAGAGGAATAACATCTTTCCGTTTCGGGCTTCGTTTCCGAGAAAAATATATTTAAAGATTCGTCTGACTTCTCTTTCCGCTCGGGTTGATATTTATAAAAATTGACAACGTCACGATTTGTTTTCCATCAATACTGTTGCCTTATTTTCACAGTGTCCGCATTGGGAATGGTTTTATTAACGTAACAAGTGTTCAAACTGTTGACCGCGCTGCTGCATACACAGCTCGTCTAATTAAATTATGATCAACGATTAAAAAATGTTATCCTTCTTCTTTCGCTTTATTTTTGCATGTAGCATCACCACTCGACCACTTCTACCATGACTTCGGAAACACACTGTATGCACGTAAATCAAATTTACACGTAACGCAACTTTTGAAATTATGTTTCGAGTACTGCATTAGCGCTACTGCAGCATAAGGCAAGGTTTGATATGAGATAGGCGATTTTCAATCTATATTCTTTGGGAAATCAACGTTCAAACTAGCCGTTGGCGTAGTAAAATCCAGAATGACGGAGAACCGAAAATGGACATGGCAAGCTTCGACGCTATAGCTCTCATTGAAGAACAACGAAGTGGCTGAGTTTGTCGACATAATCGTACCGCGTTGCGATACTGCACGCGAGTGCTAATTGCACGGCGAGTTGTTTCCAAGAGATCTGAGTCAATTGTACCTAGTAGCTATATATAGTGATCTCCAAGGACAAAAGGCAAATTACGAAATAATAATTCAGCAATAGAGAAACAATGGGTGGTGAAAAGCGTATGCGGCATGAGCTGAACGAACGAGCGGCGAGAAAAACGCTGGTGGAGCCGCGCTGAAACGTTATAAATTGTTCCATATGCACTGCATTAGAGTATAACGCGGCGGCTCAACCGCGTACCGGACGTACCACGTATTTATTGCGATAGGTTTTCGGGGGCAAAATGCTGCACCACCAAATTTATCGTTCCGCGTACAAAAACCACTTCCTCCTCTCCTCCTCTCATCACTTTCCATCTTCTCTCCTTGTCCTTCTTTGACCATACGCTCTTGTTCGCGTTCTTTTTCTCTCAAACATTTCCAAGATTAGCGTTTACAGTCTGTACGCACATACATACAAAGAGTGCAAGTCGAATGTACAATTCCTTGTGAAAAAATAGGAACGAAACGCAGAATAAAACTTGAAATATATTTATAGAATATATTATATGTCTTTAAACGTTTTAAATATATTTTTTTCTCCAAACTATTTTCGAACGGCTCTGGCGCCTTGTAAACTTCCCAGCTGAGCAATTTGCGTCTTTATATGCATTCACTTGGCTGTATCTTAATTACTGTTTATAAGTCGTACGAAATATTTTCTTCTTTACGATCTATGAAAAGTTAGGTCGATTTTATAATCGATTTCGTTACCAGTTACTCGAATCATAATATGAATTTTATCGTACACTTATTTTATACATATGCATAGAGATTGATACGAAATTTTAATATGTCAGAACGATTTTTCAGGAATGAAATGCGTACGTGGTAATGGCTTGCATGCGTGTGAATAATGGTACGGTAAACATTAAGCAGTTTTTTTTAAACATTAAAAATTTCGATAAAAATATATGCGAAAGATATGTATATACCAATATTATACTTTTATACGTTTTCGATCATTAACTCTCAAAAAATATCTCAAATCCATTTTGTTAAGTAATTAGACGCGATTATTATGTCAGATGATTTTTAAATAAATGTAAGTGTAAATAAAAGAAATTTGGTTCCAGAAATTATAATTTCCGTTTGTAAAATTGTTTAGGTTTAGATGTAAGAATAAGTGTTTCAAACTCTGTCATATAGTGTGGATCTTTAATAATTGGAAAGTTATTTCGAGAAACTGTGTACAAGTTCGTACATTAGTTGAAAAAATAGGATTGTAATGGAATGTACCTGCGTACAACAATTTCATGCAACTAGTTAATGTCTCGCAAGCTTCTTAGCGAACTTTGATTTTTTTGACAATTTGATTTCAGCATCGCGCGTTGCTGGTCATTGATGGCTCAACTGTCGTTGGATCGATATTGTTCTTGGAAAGAATATAGTCATTCATCCTCGCTCAGTGCACAAGAACAATGTGTTTCGTTTGAAGCACCGGTATCACGTAGGCGTTCGTGTGCACGGCATTTTTCCAGTAACATTACTAACAATAAGAAGCTCGCAAACGTTTGTAAACCAATCAAAAAGGAATTCATTTTCTCACGTCGGACAACGAGTCAGCGAATCACAAACAACAAGTAATTTCTCACTGCTGATCATGCTGCCAACATCTTATCATATCATGGTGCTAATCATCTTTAATGTAAGTAAAAAGAGATCAAGAAATCTATGGATTGCAATTAACGACCAACGACAGATTTTGCAAGTGTATCGTTAATTTGATCATAATCATTTGCTATTTATCGTTATTTACGCACAAGCAAACGCATCTTTGCGTATAACTCAAAAACGAAGGCCGTGCGTTTCGCGTTACCACTAGGTTACGGGACGTATATACATGTTTGCTCACTCTAATCTACTATTGTTAGCATGTACGTGACAAGCAGACAAACGAGGCACAGCGTGAGATTTCCTATAACGATAGAATCATTGAAAATTACTTTACGCCTAATGGCGGTTGGATAGCTCAAGCTATGATCCATCATGGTAACCACCACTTTCCGGTAATTATTCACAAAGGTAATCAGCTCACCGATTTCGATCACCTGGAAATATATTCTCAAAAGCAACATCCTGGGCAATCTTTCTCTATACACGTTACCATCGCTCGGCTTTACTCTTCGAGGTATTCGCAAAAGTTTCTGTTTCGACGACGGTATGATTTTGATAATCGTCATTGCCCAAGTGTTTCCAATTTCGAATAACGATGATACAATACCAAACTTAACATATGAATCGAATCTCTCTTATTATTTGATGCTTAAAATTATTTCACAGTAAAGTTGTAATTATCCGACGCAAACCTGACCCATTGATTTTTCGTTCTTACGTAAATTGAAAATGTCTATCGAAAATGAGTTTCGTTGGATTATATAAAAGCGCGAATGCTATGAGCTGTCGGTCTACGTCAGAAAGCGTAATCGTAACGGAAATTGGACCGAGGTTTTTCGCGAATATGTCGGAAACTAAAGCCGAGCAGTGGTAACACGTATAGAAAAAAGTCGTTTAGAATGTTGACCTTGACAACATATTTCGAGGTCGTGAAAATCGATCTGCTCCTTCTATGTAATTACCGTAAATCTGTATTATATACTTGTACCCATACTTGTATCCACTAAACAATAATATTTTTTTCTACAGAACTTGTGAAACTATCTCTGTCTTATTTTACGCTATTTTCATCATATTTATTTTAAATCATCTTATACTTTTACTAACTGAAAGAAAAAGAGTACGGTGACGACACTTTTACAACTACAGTGGCATGCAAAATGCCAATGCAAAAGGATCGTTAAATTTTCAACGAAGGATTGTTGATATTTGCACTGTTACAACTTTCTACAAATAAGTCGTGCAGCAATCTATCTGGCCTCATTTTAAAGCGCAAAGTTTTCTCTTCCAGAGTTCCGTGCTCATTTTCTTTCCAAAGATATTTTTACATGGTGTAACAGGTAGGAAAGTGAGGATATTTTTCCTTTTGGAAAATTTTGCAAATTCAAACGTCTCTACGGACATTGAAAACTTTTTCTCGCGATTAGCATCGATATGGACTCGAAGATCGAAGCCCGCTCTTAACAATCACCTCCTAAAACTTGATGTACGATTTTTTGCCGTCGTCTTATTAAATTTTGAATGAAAAATGTGCCGTCGGCATTAGCATAATCCAAGGAACACCGCGAGAAGGTTGCAGGCTCGAACTGGTACCACGCGCGAGAAGAAAAATGATTATAAGTTATGCGAAACCTTTTCCATCATATACAATGCATTTATTCGATCGAGTGAATGCTGATTATAAGAATTCACTGTGAAACAAGCAGCGTTCCAATTACCGAAACAAAGTACGACGTAGTTAAAAAATTTGAAAGTGGTGTAAGCGGGGCAGAATTAGCAAAGTATAAAAACTGAAAAAGCCACAATCACAGACGTTAAGAAGCAAAAACGTATTGTTGAAAATTACGTAAAGCACGTCGATTCGCCAGATACTGGCTACGAAGAGCCTTAAATATGCTGATCTAATGAAACGCTTTCATTGCTACAAAGGCGATAACAATGGCGATTTTATGGAAATGGAAACAGTAAACGAAAGTGGTAATAGAGGGGTGTCTTGTCATGTCGAAGTAATGGTGAAAGGGCTTCGACGATTCTAATCTTAATCTGTATTTGAATAGATGAAATTTCATACCAAGAAATTCGCTGCTTTTTTACCCGAAAATTCCATTATGCGATCAGCTTTGTCTCGCTAGTAGTTGGCGTTGGGTTTGTTTTTGAAATTTTCAAATTGGTCCTTGAATTCCGTCATTTGTTCCAAAGAAGCGTGCGTGTGCGTCTAATGTAGGTGTTTGACGCAAAGAAGAATCCTTGTCCCCGATTCTTGTTGTCGATTGCTGCATGTCTTCGAACAAAACATTTGTATCCTTACACGATTATTAAGGAGGATCGCGCGAGCATTGGTTGTAAAAAAGGTATCTTCACCGACACAATATCGTTGTACGAGAAGAGTAAATAATCGCAGATGTGGCAATAAAGTGTTAAAAAGTCGATCGAGTCTTTCATTTAATCTGCTCGCTTTTCACATTAATAGGTAGTACCTACCTTAAACAAAGGGAAACAGTTTCTTCCAATTTCCATCGAGTTAAGTCGTGTGCTAATCGTCTTTTTTCAGGAACGATTATACCTGATGGATACGATTGAGCACGCTTCACAGCGTCGTGCCCCTTTTCCATAGAAAATGGAACGAATTTTCTCTTCGATGCTTTTAACGGGCAAAATGCTTTCAGGACGCTCTGTTTTATATGTACATTCTCCTTCGTCTTTTTCCGCACCAACGTAGTTTCACAGATTCAGATAATCGGGATAGCTGTTATTTTACGGAAAGGTTATTTAAAATATTTTTGCCTACACTAAGCGTTGTTGAAAAAACAATTAAATGTTTGGAAAATTCGCGTGGAAGCTGTTGATAATCTCGAACATTGTCGACTGTAACTGAAAGATATTTCGAAGAAATAGCGGAATCGTTGCAATTCAGTTAGTACATTTCCCAACAAATAGCTTTATTGTTGCATTTATTTTCGCTAAATACTTACGTGCCATGAAATGCGCCGCTTATTTTGAAAGCGATCCACTTCCATTTTCCTTTCTTTTTACATATTCAAGTGATTGCGTTTCCCTCGGTTGCAAAGTCCTGATAAGCTCTGTTTGGTTTGGTCACGTCTCTATATGTCGAAGTAGGTGTAAATTCGTTATACAAATAGCTTTTTTTAAGAGTCGATCAATATCACTTTTCGGGGTCATGATTGCACTTACACTAATCTCGCCGTTAAAGAATTGTGCGATTCGTTCAATTTTAATTGTTAAAAATTCACGTTTTAAGTTTTAATACGCGTTTATTTATAATTAAAAGCAGAACAAATGAAATACCGTTATTTAATTTCAATATCATTTATTTTTGATTTATCGCTGCCTCGACTGTTTGGACGGGCCAGAAATTACACCAATTGCAGAAAATGGATTTACACTTTTAAAATAAACGGCTAAACAATTTCATTTATTAACGAAATTTCAATTGATTAAAGCAACGGAATATTTTCAGACTTTAATTATAAATCGTTTATAAATAAAAAGTTTAAACTCAAGTGTATGTATGTTTTTCGTCCTCGCAATGTTTTCAAGAAATGGACCTACACCATTTTCGAAACGAACGATGATGTAACATAAATACATACAAAGAAAGGTTGGAACCTTGCGCTTCAATGCTTTTTCCAACAAGCACGGTGTAACGAAACTTTATTTAAACGAAATTCTCAGGATGATACGTATATCGATCAAGTCTTCGTTAAATTGATTTTCATTCTGATAGAAAGTTCGCTGCTTAAACATCGGAATGCCTGTTTACTGAAAATAAATAAAAATATATCATTTCTGATTTGCCTTTCTGGCTTTTATGCCACGATGAGAAATATAGACAGCTGAAAAATTTGTTAGATATTACTTTAAACTGTTCGTAGCTTTAGACTCTGATTGGTACATTCTTCTCGAACGCTGCTTTTCGTAAGAAAAATTATATCAGCTGATGACGGCATTGTATCCTTTACAAACGCATAAGAACATTTTCTATAGAGACAGAACAACGAGCTTTCTTCTGGATGCTTTTAGTAGCTAAAAATGCTTTCAGGATACTCGATATACGTTCGTCTACTGGCGTTCACGCGTACGTACCAACTTCTCTCCTTTTCTATATTTCTATTTTGCCGGACAATAGAAGTTGCTTGATAAAACACCAACAGCCTCTCGTAATTTTCCAAGCAGACACCTCGAATGTAGGTGCGCGAGAGAACGTGGCGGAAAATTGAAGTGTAATTTTGCGAGAAAAGAAGCAATTGCGAATAATTAAATCACCGCTGTTTTCCAACTACGCCAAGGTTCCTTGTAGCCAATTCCACATTGCCAGTTATAAATAAATTAGATGACTTTGTTTAATGGCCTGAAGACAATTTTGTTAGTTGCAATGTACCTTGAATACCGAATCTGATTATCAGATTTACCAGCGTGTATTGTTTTAATCTGTACGTTTGGTTGATTCGGACAACTGTTTTATATGACGTTTGCTACACTTTGTTATCTTTGGGGCACTTCCATCCGTATGCTGTGCGTCCAGAGTGGTTTTATCATATTTTTATATATCTGTGGCGGAGGTGCGAAAAGAGAGTTTTGCGTTTCGTCCCGTGACTACCGGTGGACTCGTCAGTAAGGCTATGCCCGGTAGTCCCTGCCTTAGACGTAGAGGGAGTCTCGCTAGGTGCGGTATTTATATGAAGTGTCCGCATATTCGACCGCTAGCGAGATAGACAGACTCGTCGTCGTAGCCCTCTGGTGTTGGCGGTTGGTACCCGCGGATCGCCCGGGAGGTGTTGCGCCGCGTTGATGCCTCGACCTGTCGGCGTCCTATTGATACCGATCCGCCACATATCAACCTCAACTTACGTTTTAATTAGCAAACTAATAGTTTGCCGATTTTAGATGTTTTACTGATTCACTTTGCGAAATTACTGTCAATCAGCCTGACTGGCGGACACGCCTTCTTACCTAAGGTAAAATTGACGCGAATGGATTTGTTTTCGTTCCGTTACAGTTCTCCAGCCAGTTAGCTGCATTGTCTGATCGGTCTTGTCAGTTTTTTTATGGCTGCCGATGAAGTGTCGTAGGATGCAAGAATTACGGTACATCTGCGAACATCGTTGTGATCAGTTTTTCTACAAGTCTATAAATTACCACGCAATCTAACGTTTTAACAACTGAAATACATTATGGGAATATAGAGGCTAGTTTATTAAAAGTACCACTGGGACTCTCAATTTTCAGGCGAAACTTACTTCGAGATTTACCGTGGAGAGATAATAAAAACTTTATGGAAATAAATATAATTCTCTTGAAAATTGTGCAACTATCAAATAAAAAAAGTAAAGAATTTAAAAAATAAAGTAATATTTATTATAATTTAATAGGTTCTTGGTTCAACAACTTTCTACTTCGGAAAAGTCTGTGCGATATATATTGCATCGAGAGCATCTATATCGTAAAGTTTGAATAAAACGGAAGAGTTTGTAAAGTTTATTAAACACGCAGGAACCTGATTAATAGCCGGCGCAACAAAACACGCTAAAAATATTCCAAATATTTTTTTTTGCGACAAGATCCTTGCGATCTTTCACTTTAGAATTTATTTCAATCAGCTTCTATTTTCGATAGCGAGTTAATTAACGAATCTTGTTGCTGCGCTGATGAGTTATATTGTTGGATCTCCCTTGTTTCGTCTTTTCTCTCCTCGAAATCAGAGATCAGGATCCGGAAATTATTCGTGTTCATCGTGTCGTTTGTATTCGTCAAATAAATTGGTAGACTTTTACTTTTGTACGCTTAATTGGCGTGTTGAATTTAAGATTTTTGAACTCGTGGTCATTTGAAGGTCGTAGTATTGCAGCTCGTTCAACTCGTTTCGACGTTTGCTACAAAGCTGCGAAATCAAAAAATAGATGATGCTATTTAAGAAAGTGAAGGTGATCGTGACTTTCTATCGAAACAAGTCCTTTTGGCAATTTTGAATGTTGCAATTTGCCGATTCGAAACGGATCGACCTTTGTCCGAAAATGCTTGAAAAATCGTGAACCCCTTTTGGCCGAACACCTTGTAGATTTGCTGCTTGATAATGCATATCGATTTTCTTGCCGCAAAACTACGAAAAATCGTTGATGAATTTGCTCTACTGCTATCACTCGCCGTTTACGATTCTACTACTTTTGTTATCGTTCACAATGAAGGAGAATTTATCATTGGATATTGAAAAAAAATGTTTCGAATTTTGCATTTTCTAGCATTGAAATCCGAGTTCGACAGGAAGAGTAAAAGATAGATAGATAGAAAATTGAAACATTTTTTAACATACGGATCGGCATATTGAATTTGCCATTGTAAATTTTGAAAATCCAAGTTCGGACTTTTTAAATTATCGAATTGACATAAAGTCCGCACGTCGTAGTGTATGGGCTGACGCGTTAACGAATTTTGAATTCTTCGATCTCCCATATTTCAGAAACTAATTGCTGAACTTGAAAATTTATTGTGATCGATGTCTCGCCAAAAGATATCGTTTGGCACGAAATTCAGTTCCGAAATCGTTGGATCAAAAACAGGCGAGAAACCCTCCCGTGTCTGGCCCACGCCGTGCTAGATATTTTAATACATAGTCGGTTTGAATTATTATCGAATTAGCAGCCATTAGAGCAATAAAGCTTATCGAATTTATGGTACGAGTATAAACGACAGGGCATTGAGAAAATCTTTTTGAACTGGTTGACAGGAGGATTTCAAGTGGGCGAAGCAAGGCATAGGAGAAGGGGAAGGGCCAGGGGAGGAGTGTGTGTGTGTGAAATCGATATACCGATAATATTCGAGCCAGAACCGTATGCCCGTTCTCGAAATTCAAATTCCCTGGTCGGCTGTGGCGCGGCCGATTATCGGTGGCGACGAACCGGGCTATATATATATATATATTACATATATATCTATATCTATATATATATATATATATCGGGTGATTAATGAGCATGCCGATAGATGCGCGCTCGACCGGCCTCTCGCACCCTTCTCCGATCGTCCATGGTCGACGGATAATTTATTAAGATTCAAAAGGCGGCAACCGAAACGCTGCGGGCTCGCTGCCAAGCCACTGTTGCTCCGGATTCTATGGTAATCCAAGTTCACCGATGGATTCCCGGATAATTATGTTCGACGTTTCGTTGATGTAGCAAAGATCCTTGAACTAATGCTGTCGTTTAACGAGTAAAGCAATGAGATAGAAATCCAGTCCTTATCGACGTCTCTGCGCACTAACGACGACAATCTTAAATCCAGTCGATGCTTTATACACGATTTCCCAAAGATGTACATTTGCTTTTATTAGTAGTATTTATTTGTTTGCAGGCTGTACACTCTATTATTTATATGTATTTATATATAAATATTATATATATGTCGGAGATGAAAGGACATCGGAGCCTTCCCTTTGGAACTTCGGAAGAATCCCTCAACACCGTAATCTAGATTCTATCATAGGCGTAATTAAACAATTGTCGTCATTCGATCCGATTGTATTTACTCGAGATTTGTGATAGTGAGCTTGGGCTCGAGGCGACAGCCAGTCGCCGAACGTAGCCGCGGTCACGGGATGAACGCTTTGTCTAGCAAAGGCATGGAGTAATTCTATAGCTCTCCTTAAAAGAAATATTTGTGGCGGCACGCGACAGTAAACATTCCAACAGTTTCTGCCTCGTGGCTCGCCACACGCAGACCCTATTCTTCGAGTAAGATGATTGCCAGATGTCGATGCGTCTCCGCAGTACATGTCCAGCTAGCCTGAGGGCCCGCTATAAATCTTAAGATTTAGTTGACTAAAGTTCTTCAAACAAACAGTCTTTGTCCCAACTACGGGAAGATAGGGGAGACCTATTTTTCAACGAACGGCGTCTCCCACTAGCAACTTTCCTTTGAGGGCGACGAGCATCTTTTTCCAACCACCGATATGGAGATTGACCAATTAGCAGCAACGCCAATTTCCCTTACTTTCTGAACGAAGGCTACCCTCGACGAATCCGATGATCTCGTGCCCTTAGACACACCCCATGATAGTTTTCCTCTGTGGCATCATCGGGACGGAAATTCATTCTTCCTTGTGGTCCCATCGACGCATAAAGTAACTCCTTACGATCAGTGGATATTACGCGTCCGACTTAGATTTTGCGAGCACGTTCATCTATCATCCCGTCGACCGCGGATTCGTTATTGAACCTAGGATCATTGTCATTAGTTTCTCGAATATCTAATTACCACGGTTACCTGTCCAGTTCTATGATAATCGTATCTGCACTAGTCAATGTCTTCTCTATTGCATAACGACACGTGTGATCCAAACGAAGATTCGTTTCACGCCCCTAACCCTAATTCTAATGTAAACCCGACATATATAATAAAGATTGATACGATAAAAGAAGAGGTCAGCGCGGAAACAGAGAGAACTATGCCCGAAAATCGATGCAATTATGTGGACTGTAACGGGTTCGACGAAATTCTTGGGACAATGTCTAATAGAAGACCGAGAGATCCGGAGACTGAAGTGCCTTGAGATTTCGGGACAGTTCGGTATTTTACGCGCAAAGAGTAGGTTGAGCAGCGGACGTAGACGGCGAAAGAGTGTCGCAAGATTATTTATGTGATAACGATGGTAAGGTGCCCGGATAACAGAGCAGTACTCTAAAGTACTGCTGTATAGTTTCATGTTTTTGTTGCAAAATGTCGGACGAACTTTGACAATAAAAATCGTTTCGTGTCATCAAGAATATTACCAAATGCAAAGTGCACGTGACCTTTTTCGTGCAAAGAACTGTTACGTGCGATACTTAGAAGAATGTAACGAATCTTTAAACAGGCAATTTTTATTTATGTATTATACAGATCTCATAAAGGATATAACCTAACAAACACGAAGATGGTACCCCGCTGGGGGTAGTCAGCCACATGATAATCAAACAGCCAAAAGATTCTATCAAATGTCCAAATCGGACAGATTGTGAATGTAAACAACTAAATAAAAAAAAAATATTATGTTTTACGAATTTTGAAACATTCGATAGTCGCGTAAAAATCGGGATTCAAGAGTTGCAATTAAACAGAGGCAGAAACGATTCTTTTCCTTGAAACTAGGATTTTAGATGTGGACGAATATTAAAGGTTCGCGATAAGCTGAGTCCTTTCATTCAAAAATCAAATTTTTAAATTTTCGATTCCTGATGGATGAAACTTTGACCAAAATGACATTAAACGCGTTATAGCTTGGAGCATATTTGCTTACTTAATAAATGATAATTCAAAAGATGTCAATAAGCAAATGTAATTCAAATTATATCGTGTTTGGTCTCATTCTAATCAGACCACACAAATATATTTGCAAAAGTTTAATTTAGAAAAAGTAGCGAATAAAAGAAGCTTTATTTTTTAATTGGTATCTAGTTTCGCGGTGGGTCAGGGGAACCCCTCTCCTCTTCTTCTTCTTCTTCCTAGTGAGGATGGTGACTGTGCGATTATCGAACGTTCCCTGTACCTACACCGCGAAAAATATATGTCTTACATGTAATATAATGCGTCAACGTTTGTTGAGTCGATCTTTTGTAAAATATTATCGAAATCCTTACAATACATATTGTTACGAATTACCAGAGCGAACGAGCTGTTGCTTCCACTAGATCTTAGTTTTACCTAGATCAGCATCTGTCTTTCGTAAAAAAATTCACTGACAATAGGAGACAAAATTGAAGTCCGCGGATGAAAAGCACGTTTAGCACAGTTAATCTGCATTATCTGGGAAGAATCTGGAAATATAGTTTTAGAATATGGAAATAGTTTTCCATCGAAATGGATTCTCGTGGTTCTTTCTATCTTCGGACCAACTTTCTATAATAAAACCTCGAAATCGCTTTCAATATCCTTACAAAATTCCTCCATCCAGAGCCATCTTCTAAGCTTCTTTCTGTAAGAAAGATAATAATTAGATTACGGATTTTTACGCGGATACATATTTATGAAAATTGCTTTACGTGCCAAGTATTCTAGAAAACATCGTGCTATGCATATTTGATATACCTTTTCGTTTTATGTACATCCTGTTCAATTTTGTCCCTTCGAAATTCCTTTAAATGCATCAAAATATCCAATCTACCGATAACCTTCGACTAAGAATCTATGTCTGAAAAATAGATTTATAATTGTCTGTTTCTCTCGTCAGCGCGTAATATAAGTTTTTCGGCCACCCTGTATATGCATATTATACAGAGCATATTTACGGCGGAATCTGTCACCCTCTTTTCTAGGATTCGATACGCAAAGTGCGAGCAGAAAGCGTAAAAATCGTCGTTGAGTCTGCGCTTAGCCGCATCAGACAGGGGATTCGATAAGGTTCAACTATTTCGATACACAAAACGCGGGACAAAACTGGTCCTGAGAGGTTCTCGATCCGTCATTTGCGTCCTGTTTGAGCAGTTTCAAGACACTTTCCGGCTTAATCGTCAGGTCGGCCGTTCAAGGGCACTCGAGTGTTGGAGTAGGTAGTTCTGGTGCTGGTACTTCTTCGTGCTCAACGGCTGGAAACAATGGATTTCGTTTCGAGGACTACTCCTGCATTACAAAAGAAGAAGAAGAATGCAAACTGGCAAAGGGGACCACACGTTTTTTTCACGCATCTGCTTCTCTCTGCGTACGTTCAATTCCCTATTTCGTATAATCAAGTGACTTTTCATTGTAAATTGCAGTGAAACCACTGCAAACTTGCTCACCAAGTGTAACTTTTATTTAACAGCTCTAAGGAGAATTATGAACGTACTGCGTCAATGAAAGAAAAATAACAACATCCGTATATTCTTGGTGACTAACCCTTTTCCATATTTTTTTTTCTTTTGTATCTACTAAATGCTTACGTAGATTCTATCAAATAGGATATTTAACACTGGTTATGGTGGTTTATATGTCCCTTGAAAGCGAATACACCTACAGGTGTACCTGTACCTGTAAGTGGTGTCTTTTTGGCTCTTCTTCTTCCTCCAAGTTGTCCAGGAGATTCGCTGCGAGACCCGAGAATGCCGGTTTCCTTGTAGATTTGGCGGTTCGGAATATACCGCTCTGCATTTGTAATGGTCCTTAGCTTTTCGTTTTGCCATATTGTAATTTTGCAAGATACCCACAGTCAAAGAGGAAATAGCAAAACACAGTGATAGATATAGCAAAAGAGTCAACAAACACAGAAATCCCCTAATCACTGGACTACTTGATACATCGAACCAGACTCGCAGACTGAAGAGACATTACCCGCTAGACCTAAACGCTAGATTCAATTAGTTATTTAAATTAAGTAATATTTACTTATTTATAATACTTACTTACAAATTACACGTATCTATAATAAGTATTAGCTTATTATAAATAATCAGCCATGTCACTGCGCCACGCCAGAAAAATTACTGAAAATTCTCAATGTAAGAATTGATCGTAATTTCAATAAACAAAATAAAAAAAAAAAAAAAATATTGTAATTTTGAAATTAAATTCAGAGACAGCGATCCATTATAAAATTTGCAAATTTTTGACAATCTCGAATACCATTGATAGAAAATGGTTCGATAGATTTGCCAAGTCGTACGACTTGGCAAAGCCATTCCTCATTTTCAATATTCCAATTATGCATATCACGTACAGGGTGTCCATTTAAATCGATTTAAATCGAACATCTTTGAAGCTATTCAACCGGGAAATGGTCATTATTTACGTTAGGACACGTCTCGCCGAGTTTGACGACCTTGAGATACAGGGTGGTTGGTAACTGGTGGTACAAGCGGAAAAAAGAAGTCGAAAATATAGTATAAAAATTTGTCGTTTGAGGCTTTGTTCTCGAGAAAATCGACTTTGAATTTTCGCTCGGTACGCGTGCGCTACGTTATAACGGATCTCACTGTAGATCGTTGTCTCTATGGGAAAATTAAAAAAGAAATTTAAGAAAGAATTTGTATTCTATATTTTCGACTTCTTTTTTCGCTTCCGCTTTTACCACCAGTTACCAACCACCCTGTATGTTTCAAAGGTCGCGGCTATATGAGCAGATCTCGACACTCGCTAGGGAAGATCGTGCGACAATTGCGTCCTGAAAAATCAACGTGGAAGACAATAACTTCTTGTTTTTCATCTTGATTTTTCGCAACTCAACGTTCGCATGGTTTCTTCTATACTTTCGGCATACGAGTGTCCACACCTGTTTACACGATCGTCCTCAAGGTCATCATCCTAAACAGTTTTTCCCGCGTGCACGTTACCACCATTCTGCCTTAGTTTTCGAGGTATCCACATGCAACTTTTGTTAAATATAGCTTCCACTACACTTCATTGTGGCATATAGATTTCACCTACCTAAATTTCACTCATTGATGCTGTTGGAATACAACGATATCAATCGCATGCAGATGAGGTGATTGATCGTACGGATTCTTCCCTTCGTTACCCAGCGCTATCCCCACTAGCGTGCGTTCGTGAGATGCACCACGGCGGCTAGCAAGTGCATGCTTTCTAGAAAATTCGCCGGAAGAAGCGTGAGGATATGGATGGAACATTCTCGATGGACACGTCGAGAAGCTGCTAGAAGGTTCTGTGGCACATGTGACGCCACACAGACACCCACACAGGTCACACTCGTTACTGCATAGAGAGTGGGATTCTAAACCTTTTCAAGGGCCATGGGTCACTAAGCCAGTTAGTCTGTGAACAACTAGCCAACTGTCTACATTCCAGAACACACTTATTCTCTAGTTCTCTGTAATAATTGTTAAATAAATATCACATCATATTATTTCAACACAAACATTATGTCTTTCACAGATTATTAATCTTAATTCCAAGATTAAATTCTAACAGATGCTAATCCCCACGATTTTGTATTATTTCTTTATACTACCAAACATACTTTTGTGTATAACTTAGAAACTAAGATTCAACGTTGTTATCCATTGCATTATTACTAGGTTGTGCGTGGATATGTCTACATATCTGCTGACCTTCGCCATTAGTAGGTACATGATGGACAGACAGATAAGACGTAATGCAACATTTCCTATATCGATAGAAATCGGCGAGGTCGCTTCGTAAATGATTACTTGTATACGTTTTTCTTAAACGTTCAACGTCAGAAGCGTGTTTCTTTTTGAAATGTCTAATCTATCGTTGACACATAATTTAACATATAAATTGTTTGTCGTATGTATGTAGCTACTGATTTAACAGATGATATTACCTTTTTTACAAAAAAAGTTATAAGATCGAGGTATAGCATTTGCGCGTAAATCTTGTTTGTAATTCATAAGTTGTGCATACAACTAGAAATCATAATTCATTGATAATTTGATATTCAGTGCGCGTAGAACGTGTCCGTATCGCTTTCAAGTGAAACATCTGCATATTGATGTCAAATTGCAACTGACATGTTCCATTGTAATGGATTGCGGAAAACGAACGGAGGACACGTAATATGGAAAGCTACACTTATTATCCTGCTTTACTATTCATAGTAAATAATATATTATGAACGTACAGATGCATCGGAACACATCTACACATGGATCGTTCATTTTGAAAGTGGTGCATGTCTATTTCCTGAAAAAATTGTGAAAATGTAAAATACGCATATACTTTAATGCGAACTTTCTGTTTCTAAACAATGTGTAATTGAAATTGTTACGCCACGAGGCTTGCCACAGGCTGTATTTTCTAACCGTCGCTCGCGGTCCTACAGTGTCGCAGGCAGATCGTCTTACCTGCCGCATAGTTGTCGCCAAGCAGAGAGCTCTAGAACCGTCGATTTTTGACCGTTACGTTTCCCACACATACGTGATCATAGGCGCGAGCGGTGGCGTGACCCGAGCATAGTGGGGGTCGTCTTCCAAGGAAGACAAAGAAACGATCGAAAGGCAATCAGTCCTTTCTGACGAGTCAAACGTGACACATCGAGAGGTCTGACGATTAAAATTAAATAAAATAATCTGTGGCGTGTTCATCATATTGTCAAATATACTATTTTATGTTAACCTGTTAATACAGTGTTACATTCATTGAACCACCTCTGTTATCGTAATTGAAACAGGGGAACGACTATTTCGCGGCGTCGATTAACAGAATCGTAGCGAGAATTTACGCCTCTCGCTGACGCGTTTTCCTAGCGACCGCGTCTCTCCGCGAACGGTCGTAACAGAAATCTTAAAGCATTTGCTTGTCTTGATCTATTGAAATTTCGTTAATAAATGAAATTGCGTAATTATCGATTTTGAAAGTGATAGAAAACCATTTCCTGGCCAGTTACCTGGTCAAACGATCGAAGAATCAATAATCAAGAACAAATAATAGCGATTGTAATTCTAACCTCTGTATCTGACATAATATTGCATGTACGGATGTGAACAAGTTGTTTAAATGCGATTCAACAATATACTCGTAAATTGCTTGATATAATTAACTTGATATAATTAAACGTGGTTACTATTACGTTTAGAGTATTATGAAATTAATTACTTTCATATCGAAAATCGAGAAAAATATTACAACATTGGTGCTATCTTGCTTTCTTTTCTCAATTTTTCGACCTTGCGTTAACATTAAAATCTGCTAGTAACGCGGTCGAACATAATGATATTTATTTTTTTTCAAATGTCTACTGACCCTGAGAAAAAACATCTAGTTAATTCCCAAAGTACTATAAATATATTTGGTAAAAGCAATTTTTTTTAACAGGAAAAGGCAAGCTACTATCTCCAGATTTAGAATTACGTTTCCCAATGCAAAACAAAATTTGTACGAAAAATTACGATATTGCAAACTATTAATTTAGTTGAAACGTACATTGTATCCTATTAATTTAAGTTTGGGTTAATTGTACTGTGTCCTGCTGTCATTGTACATCATTGTATATGATTTCTGTTCAAAATGTATTGACGTATAGTATTAAGCCAGTTTGTAACTTCTTTTATTATTACATTTCACACTTTGCTTTTCGTATATTTCCGTATATTATTTATTTTACTAATCACTGTCGCTAATGACCATACAAAATGGTTGACGCGATTTCAAATAAAATAAATTTGCTCTACCGCGTTATGAAATTAGGAAATTCTGATTCTTTCGTAAAATATTTATTCGAAAAATGAACATCGATCGTTACAGTTTGTTATAAAACGATGATGCGGATTCGGTATTCTCCATTTTGCGCAGCAGGAAAATCGGAAAGAAAGTCAAGTGCTTTTTCGAGGTTATTCGAACCGACCGAAAGCCAGCCAAACCTCTTTTGACCCCTCTTCCGAGGAAAGCTAATCCCATCAGAAGTTTTCAGTATGTTTATAATCCACTAATCGCTCGCCTTTCCCAACACAATTTAAAACTTTCCTCCGCGGCGTTATCCAACCCGCTCTCATTTGCCTCCGCCTCTTCAATCTATCGCCCTTCACGGATCCTTCTTCTTAACCAGACTTCATTTTGCGGCTCATAGATCGCCAAATTTCACAGAATTTCTCATCCTGCATTCTGGTTCTTCCTTCGAGCAATCTCTTCCTTTTTCCTTTTTTCTTTATAACTGGAATACATTACAATGAGTTTTAATATTTGGTAAACATCGTTTCTCAAACTTGTGTCAACCAGAAAACACAGAAAAATTGTTCCGTAGAAACAGACATGTAGTACATAGTTCCGCGTCTATGTTTCCTAACTGTTCAACTACTAATGTGATTCGAAACTTTTCAAGCAGGAACACATTGTTTCTTTACCGGAATCCTATGTGTAGTATAATTTACCTTTTGATTCTAAAGAATATGAATAATGTTAAAGAGTGACCAAGATCGATATTATATTATTTATATTTATTTCTTCAAAAAGTTATGACTGTACATCACCTTCGTTATCCAAGAAAAGTATAATATGCCAATATTTCTAATTATTATAATAAAAGAACATGCATTTTTAACAGATATGAAAACGAAAGTCATATTTATTGTTGAAATCATAAGCGTAATTGATGTTTCTGGCTATACTGAAAGGTAAATACAATACTGTCCGAATATATGGCCAGCAGTTACTCGTTTCTTATTTTTTACTACATTGTTACGGGATGGTCTTGGTCGGATTATTAAAATTCGATACCAAGCACGACTATATTTGACCAACAGTTTGTTTAACTTAACTAAAGAAACTGAGAGTAAGAAATGACCTGACTGCAGTACCTTATTGTACGTACGGTAGAGCGAGTACGAGTCGGATAATTTGGCCCAGTTTTTGGAAAGTTACCTTTCCGGATATACGACCACCTCCGAAAATCGTTAAAAATTTTCCTTAGAACCATCTAATACTATACTACGGCACATTTCACAAAATTTTGAAAAACGTATGACGTAGAGGTGTCTGTAATAAAATGTAATGAAAATAATAAAATTGATACAAAGTTTTATAGAATTTTATTAATATGATATATTATCGAATTCAAAAATATCAAATTCACGTCAAATCAAATAACACAACAGCATTTTTGTTGAAAACGAAATTACATTTTCCACGCTCCAATAGTATGAAACATTTTATAGAGATACCGCTGGACAACAGTAAAATCGGATTGGAAACCGTTCTTGCATACAATGTGGGTGCAAAGGTGGTGTTCGCATGTAGCAACGACGTTATGGTATTTTGGTTTTGCTCGATTCCAGGCTTCAGCTGATTCATCTGCTGATTTCCTCATTACCTACTTCCAAGACGGTTCAATATCTGAAGAAAAAGAAGAAGAAATATAAAGCTTAGGTTAGTTCGATCGCTATCGTATTCGCATATTTTCATTCATTGTTTACTACTTTGCCATTATTTTTTCAGAGAGTGATAACGGTATATTTTGTTGCTTGAGAGACACTTTTAAAGGTCCTACGTAAATGTTTCAATTCGACGCAATTCTTAACAGAATTAAAAATTAATCCTTGCCAAAAAAGAAAGTAACAAGGTTCTGTTAGGTATTTTTAAAACAAATTTTGTTATCAATTTGCACTCTGAAAAATAAAAGGAGGAAGAATTTTGTATGAAAAACTACAGTGTCGAATATTATTAGTTGCAACGTTTATCTTTTTTTCTTGAGAAGAATAACACTAATCCACGATTAAACCGATTTCTATGTCAATTTCGCCTCAGTGATATTAAATTATCTATCCAGTGAATGTAAACGAGGAAGAATAGCCGCGTGTAGAGGGGATATTTGCTGAGAAGCTCATACACCTGAAATGGAAGTTTACTCACCTGCAATAACGAGCCGTTCCCGGAGGGCATTGCGAGTACACGTGAAATTGATTGAAAGTAAAGATAGTTTCACTTGCTATATAAAGGGATTTAGCGGATATATAGTCATTCAAAGACTCGATAATTTAATAAATTGTGATCATATTTCGATGCGATTTCACTTGTTATTATTTACGTTTATGTTTATTTCCGTTCTATTCTTTTGCTGTTATTACTTTGCGAAAAAAAACTGTATAAAAAGTGGAACATAAGCGGTATTAATGTTGAGTACAGGCTGATTGTACGAGGAAAGACGAGACGAAAATGTAGAATAAAATTTTTTCATACGACGTTCCGTTTCCGAGAAAATCAAAGTTGAATATTTATCAAGTAAACTTAAACTTGGCTAATTCCGGGCTGAACGTGGGTAAATAACCGGCAGGAGGTTAAAATACATATGAAAATAAGTCAAATACGTAGAGTAAAATTTTTTTACAAGGTGCTTTCTTTTTAAGAAAAATAAATTCGAAAGTATCGTGCACGTGTACCAGGCCAATTCTTAACGAAACATGTTCAAACTTTATTTTCCTCGGCACGAGGGTTTGAAAGGGTTTACTCGATTGCTCAAAGCTTATATATAAGCAAAATAGAAGTCAAAGTTAGAAATTTGTTAATTCATCGTTACCCTCACTTGTTACATATCGATTATTACAAATCATTTCTAATGTCATTGCGTTGATACCGCCAATACAAAGACATTATCATCTGCAAACGTTCCTCTCCAATACAAATTCCTCCAATTCAATTGATTGGAACGTCAGACTCATTGCTAGTTTCAAATCCGATAAACTCGCGGTTACTTCCCCCCTTTTGAAATTTTGTAAATACAGGACAATTGTTTCTTACAATGTGTTGCAATGTGTCGATACAGAAACAGATTTTTTCCATCTATAAGACAACGCGTACTAGGCGAGCACGCTGTCAGTTTCCAGCGTTTCTTCCGTAAACGATAAATATTGGAAAAAATGGAAGAGAGAAAAAACGAGTAGTTCCAAGTGAACTACATACGATAATATCTTTTTCGCAAGTGCAAAAATGCATGTGCATTTTGTAGTTGCGGTACATTTTGATATGGAAACCTTTCTTTTTTTTTTTTTGCATGCCTCGAAACCTGTCGCCATTTTACGAAAAAGAATATTATGGCGACATAGTCTAAACCGATTAGTTTACAAGATACTTTAGCTTTAATTTTTTATGATTTATCATATGTCGAGACGATGCCATCCTTTCCTTTTGGATCAAAAAGTGAACATATATTTTTTATTATCGCCGGAGTTGCTATCGTTGTCTTGCGTGAAATGTCTCAAACCAGGACTTTTGAAAATGTGAGGTTATTCTTGTCATTTGAAGTTTCGAATAGACTTTCGAAAAGTGGCTTTTCCGAGCAGCAGATATTTTACACGCGTAATTGGCACAAGACTGACTTTCCTATATTTGAAAGTTTATATACTAGTTTATATACTAATTTCCACTAACAGACTGTTTATTGAGCTCGATCGGCAAGCAGCTAACCAGATTCGGAGACCAGAGTGATGAATAGAATTTGGGCGAGTAGTTTCTTTGCTTGAACCATTAACAATCGATCCGTAGTCAAGTTCAGACATAATTAATGATTACACGTGTGATTGACATAATTAATGATTGTACGTATTTGTGAAAATTTGTATATCTGTATGCCAGTATTTGGCTGCAAGTATTTTCATTCTTTTGACGCAGTCTTTCTCTGGTATCCCGATATCTTTTTTCCAATTGATCTTTTGATCGAAGGCTAATACTGAACTATGTTCGTTCCGGTAGCTTTTGTAATTGGTGTGTTGCTCAGTACGAGCTTCAGATTGTTTGTATTTTATTCCCGGCCAAGATTATGCACTCGGTTTTAATGGCGGAGAATTTAACTCCGGTTTCAATGTCCAACTGTAAAGGTCATTTAGATTTATTCCGTTACAGAAGATGGTGAAATCGCGAGCAAAGAGGTTACTCTGCATTAGCGATTTGACGTAATTGACCATATTGTCAATTACGGTTACAAACAGGATAACCCGCAAAAGAGAGTCCCTTCCTACGTTTTATGTTGCAATTTTGCCAGGTAGAAGACCGCTAATTTGATTCGGATAGACCTTTATCTTGAAAAATGAAAAAAAGCGAGTATTTTCCGTCTTGTTCCCAGTTGGTATAGTACGGTAGCTATTCTTTTACATCAGATCAGTTTATACATACCTCTTTTAGATCAATTTTAGATATGAGTGCGTTGGTAATAAATCTTTCGAGAAAGACGTTGATCCGTTTTAGTGGCATACACTTTGCTGCGAAGCGATTATGTTCTGTCCTTTTAGGAATTTTTATTAATTCTACAAATTTTTGTCTTTTCCTGGTTCAGGGATAGCTATGATTTTAGCTGCTTTCCAGACGTTAGGAAATATACCTTTCTTCTATATTTCGTGAAATAAACGTGCGATAAATTCGAAACTTTGCTTCTAATTTTTTGAGGATTAGTAATTGTGTCGAGGATTTTGGTTGGACTAGGGCTTCAGTTTTTCCACTGTTGAAGAATGGCTTTAATCTCGTCGGACGAGATGTCACTGTTGAATGTAGTGTCTGTCATCTCGTTGATACCGAAACTGTCTTCTTGGCGTTTTATTTTCCATTGTTTAAACTCTTCGTCGTATTCATCATCGTTTCAATTTGCTGCAACCGTGTAGACTATATCGCTGATGAATTATTCTCTTCGTCATGAATTAGATCAAGGATTATTCCGATAGAGATTAAAGATTTGGATATATTATATCGGCTACTAATCCTTCTTAACTTATCGTATATTTTTAAGAGAAGAATTGTATTATTATTTTAATTATTTGCTTCGGACAGTAGAACATTCGTCGTTCTATCAAGCAACTCGTTTTCTATTGGCGTTAATTTCAATCGTGGGAATTGCTTTATTCGCTGATTGAGTTAATGTCGTGGTTGTTCAGTTTACTTTTGTCAAGCTGATCTTTCAAAGTTTCAAAGTTCCATGAAATAGCTTTTGGCCGAAGTTTAGGGTTATTGTCGAATAATTTCCGTGATGCTCGACGAGGCTATAATTAAACCTATAGCGCCTTTTTTTCTCCGTTGTACATTGCGTTGTCATTTGTTTGTCATTTAAGAAGACGATATCGTCGAGTTGTTTCGATATCTCTTCTTCGCTCCTTGCATTAGAATTTTCTCAGCCCCATAATTTACCGTAGTCATTGAAATCTGCCGGAAGAATGAAAGGCTTAGCGAGGTGGTTTATTAATTGTTTTACGTTCGATGGTAGGAAACTGGAGCTGGTTGCAAGCTATACGAGCCGTCCCACCTAACTTGAGCATCTCAAATACCCCTTATTATCGATGATACGAAAAAGTGTCAGAGTGGAAACGTTACTTGACTTCCAGAGACAAATATGCTGGTAATCGTGAAATTATTCTCAAAGCCATTTATTTGTATTTCTTATTTATTTATTTCAGATTCAGAAGTAGCTTACTCGTCCTTTACCTCGTTCTTTATCTTTCGATAAGATATTCTGAATGTCGCACTTTGCAAAATTTCAAACTCACCGATGTTCTTTTAATGGGATAATATTTTGTCGTCGTCGTGACGTTGTAACTAAGGTCAAGAAAAATCCAATGATCTAGTAAACACTATGCTTGCTAATTGGTAAATGTCTGTCATTTACTTTTAATGCTTTAGTTTAGAGCGTTTGGCGTCTGCCTTTCTAGTTTCTTCCAAGAGGCGTCGGAATGTTTGGCAGTTTGCCTCGAGTCCGCCCGGCGTAACTTCTTTGCACGTTCTTGCAATACGCTGCCGCACACCTCGTGCGGTAGTTGGTACCGATAATACTTTAATTAGCGGAGCTCGGTATTTATAGCACGGACAATGTTTGAAAACTTTTTGTGCTGTTCGCGTGAAAGAAGATATTATTTTTCCCTTCTTTTTCCGAGTTTCAGTATCCTTGAAACTCGCGTTGCAAAACTAATCGTAATTTTCTAAATATTACAACTGACCTGTTTCGTTGGCATCTGCTTCTTTTATTCGGCAAGTTGATGAACCAACACTTAGTACTTTTTTTTCTAACTTTCCTTCTTCTATAAAACAGTTACTTCATCTGTAGAATGTTCACTGATTTGAGAAACATATTTTACTATCATTCGCTCTATCCGTTCATTCATTCCGCCTATTCTTTTGTCTGCCTTGCTTTCGTCAGTGTCGCAGCGAAGGTACTGGGCATTTGTCCACTGGGTGCGATCTACGTAGTTTCAACCGTCGGATTTTGGCGCGTGTTGCTTCTAATGCAATGTCTTTCGTTGATGGCTTTAGGAATTTAGGAGTTGTTCGACTGACGAGAATGTCTGTTTTTTTATTATCGTTATTATCGTCCCTCGCGCACCATGGTACACGAGCATCTCGTTCTCAATAATTTCGATCGCGCAATTTTCATTTTCTTCCGGTTGCCTTTTGTAGCTGTGCTACAGAGAGGTGGCCCATACGCGCGTATTGGTTTAATCATTGCAGCGCATAGTGTCCTTTTATCTATTATCTTCAGTTTCCATTTCCTCCTGATTAGCCAATACGGTTGTTTCGTGGCGGATGCTATCTTCTTTGTTACGTGTTTTATGCGACAGTCCCGCGTTAATCTTTTATCTAGTACAATTCCTAAATATTTCGTTTCCGTTGTCCGTGGTACGATTGTTGGGATTATAAATACCGCTTTTTGTTCTTGCCGATTTAATGCGAAGCAAATATTTCTACTTCTGTGTGGGCTGATTGTAATTTTCTTTTGTACCGTCCATCGATGTAGTAGTTTTAGTTTGTGCGTTAAATGTCCTGTTGTGGTAGAATTGTCTCCGATATCGTAGACTATGGAATCGTCTGCGAATATCAGCATTAAATTCCTCATTTCTTCAGGAGGGTTTGCTGGGGTGGAACAAGTTCGCGATTTATGACGAGTTTCATCAGGTGTCCCAGCATAACGTTTTTTAAAATTTTGCAGAGTATTGGAAGTAATGAGATCCATTGCGATCTCTATTGCGATGGCAGGTATTGTATTATGTGCCTCGTTGAACAGTATTGTTTCTTGGCGTTACGTTTTTCAGAATTTTCCGCAGGATCGAAACGTAACCAGTTCTTTCTACGCTGAGGTTCTTTATTAGTGTTCTGATTTCTTTTCAGCTCGTTCTAAATTCCTTCGGGGATCGCACTGTTTGCATCGTCTATATTGTATCATTGTTTGTGTTATGGATCTGTTTGCAGACGTCCTTTGGCTATTTTGTTGTTCCCAAGTATATTTTTATTGCTGCAGTCTGTGCATATGCTTCTTTTATTCGCCGCATGGGATAGTGTTTTATTCCTTTGCGTACTAGAATCGCTGGTCCTCTCCTGATTTATTTGAAATAGCTGAGCACCGTTTTATGCGTTTCCCGCAGTAAGCATATATCTATCTTGCGTTGGTCAGTATGAATTTGTTTCGAAACATTTTCAACTTTTGCTTTTTTTCATTTGGAGTCGCAGTTGGCTGCGAGAGTTATTATCGACTGTTGTCTTGGTTGAAACAATGCGCGCGTTATTCTACTTTTTGCTAAGAGCTCTGGTGCTCTAAGACCTCTGTTATCGACACTAAGCGCTAGAACTCTAATGTCCCAAAGCGAGTAGCAACGAGCTTTTAAAACCACGAGAACCGCGCTGAAATAAACGAATCTTATTTCGTAGAAAATTTATTCTAGAAAAATGGAAGAATATCTGCGAGTAATTTTTTCGCTACAATCGATAAATAACGCAGTTACATAAAGTTTCGTTTTAAGCTGATTATCGCGCGAATACTTTCTATGGCGAGTGAAATTGTTTCGTACTCTCAACACGGGCACAGAATCAGATTTTCGAATAATTTGTTACATTGCGTTCGAACGTGTTGCTATAGAATTTCTATGCAACGTGCAGCGCGTTTGTTATCACATTTGTTTCGCATATCAAATCGACGTTATGCTTTCAATTTCATCTGCCCGTTACCCAACAACTCGTATCTCTCTCTATCCCTTTCTCTTCCATCATCTCTCATCCCATCTTTCACGGTTTCGTTTCAGCCCTGAAACTTACAGTTTTTCAGTTTTTCAGTTTTTCAGTTTTTCAGTTTTTCAGTTTTTCAGTTCCATCGTGTCCAAAAATTGGCCAGACGACAGAGGTCACAAATTTGTGAAATCTCTCGCACCAATACTCGAAAAAGATTTCGAAACGAAAAATATCACTATGGTTTTTGAATCAAATATTAATCGTTTTATTCATATTGACATATAATACATAAGTAGGCAGCTTCGGTGTACTTTGAAATTTCAAATATCGACACTAAGAATATTATTATAAAAGGAATTTGCTCGCACTACTAAATCTTGAACGCAACGTATTCATTTCTCGTTTAAATTGCAATTTACTTACATAATTTATTCTTGTCTAAACTCGTTTATTCGTCAACTAGGTAGCTTTAGGATTTGGTGGAACATTTTTCTCGTCCAGACGACAAACAACAATTCGTTTCTCATTTTTAAAGAAACGCTTGTGCAAGAAACTCTATCTTCGACATTGATTTGCATGTAATAACGATTACAATAACTTGAAGCTGCGTTATTCTGTTTTATGGAAGAAGGTAACTGTTACTTGTAGATGGAAATTCCTGCGCAATGTTATAATCATAACGTTACCTTTGCAAAACGTGGCCTCTTTTCGTTTAAGCAAGCAATTTAATAATATTCTCGCAATATCGATGCTCGCATAGTGTTAATCCTTTAGATATCGTAACGGAGGATATTATTTCAGTTAATATTTATTTGAAATGGTAGCGGCGTGTCTGTAAATGGATTTTCGAGTGCAGTAGAACTTCCATTATACGAACTAATTGCAGGACAAAAGTGTTCGCATAAGAGGATTTTCACATAACAGAACAGGCGTTTAGCACTCGTCAGATTTAAGATTGCGGACAAACTGAAATAAAATAAGTACAACTTGTTCGCAGGTAACATCGAATACAATGAACTACAATTTAAATACAATCGACTACAAAATGAAAAAGGCGCTATTGTTCAGTCCTCCTTCTTTTCAATGAAATCAAAGGAAACAAACTTATGCCACGTTTTCTTGCCAGGTAAATCACATTTAGAGAAACATCTCGGAAACAGTAGTACATCTTCGTCTCTGCTGTCATAGATTTCATCTATGGACTGTTTGCTTCTTCGCCATTGTTTAAAACATTTTGCAAAGCAACTCCGTGGGGAGGATGTGCTCGATTATTGTAACTTTTATCGAATCGGCCTATCTCGATCGTTGCATCCTGGTATTCGATGTAATACGTCATTTCCGCTTGAATCTAATTCCTCCGTTTCTTCCATTATTCCATGCAACGAAAGTGACTTTGGTCTTTTGCTCTCTACGTTGAACCAAGCATTTCCCACCATATTATCGCAGTCTTTTAAATTTAACTTTTTATGGACTTTAATTACGCGTTCGTTCTTAATTATGTCTGTGGTTAGCAGAAAGCACGTTTAACAGTAGTTGAATGATAAATATACTGTTCGTATAATGAAATGTTCGAGATATCAAATAAATGGACGTTCGCGTAATAAAACGTTCAAAGAGCAACGCGTTGCTGTAGTAGAACGTGAAAACAACAGAACGTTCCCACTAGAGAGGTCCTACTGCAATTGATTTCGCACGATGCCGATGCTTTGCGATGGCTGACTGAAAGTTGACCGTGGTAGAAAAAGCTTTGCTCCGCACGTAAAGTCACGAATCTCGTGGTAAAAAGAATTAGAGACAGTCCGTCTAATTTTTGGACGACGCAAACATTTCGTTTGAAAAGCCGCGCAGCTTACAGGCTAGCCGCTAGTATAAATAGGCAACTAAACTGATACGGAAATTGAGATCCGCAAACTATGCAACCGCGACTGAGGCATTGATTGCGCCGTGCTACGTTCCGCTTCGCTGCTAACGTTTCAATGAATAAAGTTAACCAATAAAGCATCGAATCGTACAACGTTTGCAAGATTGAAGGTATTCGCGCGCTGCAACGAGTTGCGTTTCGTTAAAATTAATGCCACGAATCGTTTTTACGCATCGTTGAAATTGCGGAACGATACCCACCGAAACAGCGAGTTTCATTCTTCAAAAACGAAACTGTTACTCCGCCGGGCATTGATTTCTAACGATTTCATTTCAAATTTCTACCGTCTTTCGCGTTTCATTTTTTATTTGCTTCGCGTTGGAGACACGCGCAGACACGCGATCATCGAAATACCTTTAACTGTGCAAAAGTTTAAGTAAAGTCATTGCTCTTTTATCATTAGAGAATATAGAAAAAGCCAAATGCGGTGAATTAGAAGAGAAATTTCTCTGAGAAAGGATTTATTTCAACAGAATTAAATAGAATTCTTTTTTAACTTACACTATATTATATCAACTCTTAGACCGTAAACGTGTTTACGGTGCCCTCAAGCTGTAAACGCGAGACTTTCATATTCGATGCATCTTTCAGTAGATGATACTTGTTGAAGTGCCAAAAAATTCATATAGCATGTTCAAACGTTCTAAATTAAGACCATTTTAAAACTTTTGCAGGTGGGGCGAAAAAAGGTTTTCTACTTACTTGCGAGATACTTAACCCGGTCGAAGTAACCCGGACATGAAATACTTTTACAGTTTAAGGTTTAATACTTCTTTCTCTTTTTTTTTTTTTTGCTTCTACACGTTGAATACGCGAATGACGATGAAAACAGCGAATATATTGGACCCATGTTTCGTTATTACAGTCTTTTGAAATTGCCGCTACAAAAATAAATATAACACTCTCAACGTGTCCCACATTGGATACGTACGCATTTCGACAGTAAAGTAATAATTGTACCAAGAAGGAAACAAGATGAACGACACGACGTCGAAAATTCGTCTCTCGAAAATTGCGTTGTCGAACACAGATTTCCAGCATTCTTTTACCTTTTGCGTTTAACGAAAAGTTTTACGTTGTTGCCGATTGATTTCGTTAGTTACCTGCCGAGATATTGCATTGTTTCTTCACTCAAGGTGTTCTTCTAATAATCTCTGGTATACACAAACGAGATTTCTCAGAAATAAAATATTTTCAAGTAGAAATGTAAAATATAATAACATAATAATATAATAAATGTATAATATACAATGTTACATGTATAATGTTACAAAAGAATTGGAGATAAGCTTGCCATTCTTCTTAATTTCGATCTAATTGTACATTTAAACGTGTAGTTTGATAAAGGCTTTTTTTGAGTGCTCAAAGGAACCTTAATTAACGCATTCGCGACATTTACTGCATATGATGAACGACGTGGCTATCCCGGAAGCTAAACGAACGAAACATCTAAGACTGCATCTGCGACTCAAAACTCGCACGAAAAAAGCAATTGAAAATATAACAGCAAAGAGCCACGTCACGTCACAGAACAGCTGTCAGTGTTCCGTGAGATGCCTGCTATGTATAATGAATATGAAAAATAGCAACTATCCAGGAGGAAATACAGAGAGATGCAACGAAACGTAAGGAAAGGGTTACGCAATATCCAATCAACCGGCCCTACCGACGTACAATGATGGATTAAACGAAGGCTAAAAATCCTGCTGACTCTCGTGGGATACTTACCGTACAGCGATTTATGTTTTAAACGTTTCTATTACAATTCCCATTCACAAACTTGCAAAAATATGCAAAAGTTCTATTGCGGTATCGTAAATATAATAATTAGTTGGCAGAAAACAATGGTTATTTAACATAAACTAATCGTAACAACGTATTATAGTTAATTAACAACTCTCGTCAACACAGATTCGACTCTCTCTCAACAACGCCAACAACACTATCTCGACGACGCAATCCGCACTCTCTGGCTTCTCAACTCATACTGCCGTTAATTCGTTTATGTCCCTTAGCAACCCTTTGTCTTTTGTCTTATATCTTTTGTTTAAGCCCCATCATGCACATGCTCGGCAACCGCTTGCTTATAATTCGCACGACACCCCCAGGCCCCTCGTCCACGATACTACACTATAATAGATGAAAATGACTGAAAATGTATCGAAATAAATTGTGAAAATTAAATATGGAAAGAATTTATAAAGGAAGATATAAAAACACTCATTTGTTTCCCCGATACAAAGGACCACGCGCTCAAATCTTTTCGGAGCTGTTTTACCACCAACGCAAAGCATCCAATGCACATACAGCCACTTTTTCCGAGTCTTTGCAGTTGTTCGCATCTGCTTGTTAGAATGTTATGTGAAAAATGTTTGTAGTAAGCATATTTAGATCAGTAATTAAAGTATGAGCGATAATGTCACTGATAAACTCGAAAGTTTAAATTATGAATCTTTAAAATATATTTTTAATAGAAATACTTTTCATAGAAGGAAGGATTTTATAATAAACTGTGAAAGCTGTAGTACATATTTTACACATAAGTATTTAGCAGGAATTTAATATCGAACGATCCATTGTTCTGTAACTATATAATAGCGGCAATTATCGAACTATTGCAAAAGATTTCTTCTCTGTACGGTTAAAAACATTCATAAAGCATGTTGTAAAAGGAACGTGCAAAAGGAACATGGGAAAAATCGTAAGTCGAAGTACATTCAGCATGCACGTACTAGGCGTTTTTTATAATGGAATTCCTGGCATCTCTGCACCCGGTTACCAGGTTCACTCGCTACTGAAAGTTTAACGAGGTATGTCGGAATCCGTGTAGCGTTTTTGTCGCACTTTTGTAACATGAATTTTGTCGGTTCGAATGAAATTTTCAACGTTAACGGCAAACGAATAAAAGCAAAGAAGATTTAACGCTTCACTATGAATGTAATTCATCGATTGAATTTGACATTTGCATCGGGCTATCGCGTCCTTTATAACATTCCTAAATATCGTTCTTCTGACAAAAAGTCACACTTTTGTCGTTGTTGTTGACAAATTTTAGACATAGTTTATTATAGCCATGTACACGCTTATAAGCTATAGTTGTACATACGCTGGCAGTTCCGGTATAGACACGTTACTGCACTACCTTTTGCCTTCGATCGTTTAATTTAATTCCACTTGCAAATTACATTTTTTATTTCTTAGTTTCTCACGATGTTAAATAACGTAAAAGTATGTTTGGTAGTATGTGTAAATAATAATAAATGGTAGTAATCGAATTTACGATATATTAAAGAGTTGCATGAAATAAAGATCCAGTTGGTTCGGTTGATGCTGGCGAATATTAATCTAACGCAACCTATAACCCATTCATTCATCTCTGTTTGTTTATATCAAAGATGATTAGCATCGATGACTTAAGTTTACGTCGGGCTATGGTAAAAGTGCGATGAAAACTAAATTTAATCGAAATTTTGTAAACGTGTCGGAAACGCCAAGCGACGATGACATGTATAAAAACTCGTTAAAATCGGAGGTGTGCTCTTTTCTATATAGTTATAATTATTTGTTTTCACGCTATAAATATGAAATGAATACATCGTCAAATAGTTTCTCCAAATAATCGAAAGAAACATGTCTTTGTGCAATTTTAATTCGTATAAAAGTTTCAAACGATAAAGAAAATTAATTTTGGTAAAGACGAAAAAAAGTAAAAATATGGGACGATCATATAAAGGAGGAAAAAAGGATAATGTTACGTTTTATCGTGTCTAGATTTATAGTTACACTTATATTTATATTTTTAATTAAAATATACGTATAGTCGAATGCGTATCTTTGAAAGTTGATAGAAAAATAGCAATAACGCTTAAATGGCTTTAGTGGAATTTTTCACATTCCATTGTTATACTATCTTCGCTATATATTGGAAACTTAAACAATATAAAATTTCGGGCTGCTGATACTCTAACTGTATTTTAATTACACATTCTACTCTACGTGATAAATTCTTTCGTTTTAATTGAATTTTCATTGGCTATCGTTTCTCCACAAGTAAAATATGGAAAAGTCTGGATATGAAAGAATATCTTGAATTGGTAACTACTGATGTAAATAATGCAAAGTCAAAAGTGGAAAACGTTTAAATTCTTATAGAGCATATTATTTAATCGACTTAAAAATTTCTTTATGCCTGTTTGTTATTTACACGTAAATAATATTTAACGATGCTATAAATAATAGGTAAATAAATTTTACGTTAATCGAGTTATGGTACTTTGTATTTGTAAATTAAAAGCTTTTCCCAAAAATACATTTGAAGAAATTATACAGGATCGCCCGCATAAAGTGCCTTTTTTGATTTCTTTTAATTTTAACGCTACAAGAGGACTGATATTCGAGGAACGAGAGATTTAATGATTATTGGAGAACACGAGAGGACAAATGTTTGAAAGTGAACGATCACCGTTTTGAACGTTTAATGAAACGATTTAATAAAAGAATTTTCCCTGACAGTACGTCTATTTTAATTACCCTTTGAAGCCTCCCGTAGTCTTCCTTTAGACCTTTCATTCGTCATAGCTCTTTAGCACGTACATCGCCCAGGTGTATTTTCACAGAACGCAAGCGTGTTTCCGCTGACACCTACTTTTTACGAACACCTCGAAATATAATGCGAAATAAGACGATAATGCGAAAGATGTTGCTGGATTAGTGCAGGAAGTGAGTGCGAAAGTTTAATCAACGTATTTATGTTTTTCTTTCTTTCGTCAGTAACGGTCAGTTTTTGAAGAATAGAAATTAATTTAATGAAATAATTATTCCAACGAGAATTATTACATCTTATGATTTATTGGATTTAACGAACAAATGCTATGGAGTAAGTGAGAAAAAATTCAGTTGAGAATTTGCAAAGATCCTACAAAAAAAGTAACCTAATTCTATGGAATCTGTACTAGCAACCTTTACTATCGCTTGCTATACTTTATTGCGGCTCATCGTAATATGCCCATGTAATCTTTTTCGTAAATAAATGTATCACACTTTCTATCAAATCATCTTGTTTGTTACGCTCTTTTACAACTGTTAACGAATAATCATAGCGTTGGCTATACGTAAGTAATTACATGCTGCATGTATTTTAAAATATTTTTCACGCGTCATGGCGGTGAATGTATTAATTACGCAAAATAACGAAGAATACATTAAGTAAATGTTCAGAGGAGTTATCTAAATGAACAGGAATGAACATGGCATACTATTTAAAAAGAGATGAAAGCTATGCCAGAAGAATCACTTTATGTGTACCGTCCTACGTGCATATGGTAAACTAAAATAAATAAATAATATATAACACACAGGATCATACAGTCACCTAGGCCGAGCCACGTTAACAACTTCTTTGATTTTGGAGATGAGGAGAAATGTTTACAGCGAGTTGTGTAGTTCCTAGGGAGCCATTACACGGTGGACAGAACTCGCGAATGTGCTTGAAAGACTCGAAGGTTACCTATGACGACATAGCTCTTTCGGGCTACGATGTAGTTCTAACGAGTGAAAAATGAAAAGTCGCAATGTATGCTCCTAAAACACGATATTCACAGTTTTATCGGCAGGATCTCGTTCGGTGTCAACGGCTTCGCGACACGAAGCGCTATACCTTCAAAGCGTAATGTACCATCGATATCCCTACGGTTCTTTCGCCGAATATTCGGAAGAATGCATACGCGGCAATCGTCGCGCACTTCTAACAAACGCGCGCGTAGTGGGGATATCGAGGGGCAAGAAAGAAAAGAATCTGCTTGGTTTGGAACCAAAACATTCATTCTGCCCCGAACTTTTTTTTTTGTACGTGGAGAAATCCTCATGGACACTCCGCTGCTGTAGTAAGCGCGTAACAGCGGAGTAGCGTCGGACTCCTACCGACTAAAACTCCACGATGACTATCCTACGCGTATGACAGGGGTGCTCCAGGAATGAAATTCTGCCCCGAACTGCAAAGTGCGAAAGGTTAAGCGAAGCAAACACAATTAGAGAAACGGGTTATTGACTCTTGACAGTTCAGTGTTAATCGTTATTTGTTATTAATCGTTGTTGATTTGTTATTAATTTGTGGCGGAGGTGCGAAAAGAGAGTTTTGCGTTTCGTCCCGGGACTACCGGTGGACTCGTCAGTAAGGCTATGCCCGGTAGTCCCTGCCTTAGACGTAGAGGGAGTCTCGCTAGGTGCGGTATTTATATGAAGTGTCCGCATATTCGACCGCTAGCGAGATAGACAGACTCGTCGTCGTAGCCCTCTGGTGTTGGCGGTTGGTACCCGCGGATCGCCCGGGAGGTGTTGCGCCGCGTTGATGCCTCGACCTGTCGGCGTCCTATTGATACCGATCCGCCACAAATTGTTAAGAGTTCAATAAACGTTATTATTGAAAATCAAGAGTATTTCTTGCGGGCACCTTCACCGACGATCACCTCGGGTGAATTCAAAACGCATACGATTTTTGTCTCAAACATTTTTCCGTATCTCGAAAATTGAAAGTAAATCCATCGTTTAAGAATGTCGAAAATGCGTAGCGAAGGAATCGATTCGGTGCATTTCTAATCGTCACATACGGACGAGTATTCGCGTACAAAACTTGAGCGAGATAAAGTCCACGTGCTCCGGAAACAGCTCCATACAGGAATGCCAGGAAGAAAAAGGAGTTAAGTGAATGGCACAGGCACCCAGGAGAATGTGCGAAGCTTATTCAGAGTAGAAGCGAAATCCTTCGTCTTTCGAGAAAGCGTTGAAGATGTCGAGCACGTAGCTTGGTACCTGATCATTGCCTGAAGCTTACCATGGGAAATATATGAGAATGCTGACGCAGGATCGTCCAAAAAGTTTCACGCCGACTCGAATCCCAGTTATAAATACTTTTCGTGACTTTTTTCTTGATTTTTCAGGCACGATAGCTGCATTGTAAACGCATAAAAGAAACAAGGAAACATAAAAGGATGGAAAATAACGTAAATCTTCTTTTCTAAGGGGATTATATTTTGTCCTTAAGTACTAAAAACTCGCGAATTTTGTAATTAAATTACAATTTAAATTTGCCTAAATAATTACAACATGTATTGCAAATTTTAAAGTATATCTCTCAAAGTTTTTCAATAATCCTGATATTATTTCTTCCCTAAGCCCTGATTAAGCAATATTACAACGGTGAGTTGGGTAATTAAGTTGCTAAAAGACTTTGTTCGATAGATCAGCAACTATTTGAAAGCTACGTGAGTGCTGAAACGACAAGTTTCACCCTTTGAGACGTAAAGTTCTATTATTTATTAAGGGGTCACGTACGTACATTCGTTCTTCGTCGCAACTACGTGTAGGATCTATGGGCAGATGGAAAGTAAAAACATGTACACCACAAAGCACGAAACGTACGATATTTAAAAAAATATTAATCGACGATGTTTACGATATTAATTAAAATAGCTGTTCCGTGCCTGCTCTTCTGCTCGTATGCCGCATATTCGGCAATTTAACGAAAAATTCCAAGACGAGGTAGACATTTTACAAATCTATAAAGAAAGCATAAACGTGCAAGGCGTGGCTAGGAACGTTAAGAGGAAACTGTGGAGAAGAAACGGTACGTTGGAAAGGAAAGTGGCAACGAATCTCACGGGGGAAAATTAATTTCAGGATTCAGTGAGTTTGGCATTGTATCGAGTTTGAAGGGATAGTTGATATCGCAGAAGCACGTGTGCACGCGAGACATAAGCTGATTCGAAAATCATTTGTACAATTTATCTGACATCCTGACTAGTCGAAACATCGACGTAACCAGACTGAAGGGCCGTGATCGTCCGCAGATAGATCGTAGCGATTCGATTGACCGATCAACTGGAGCACACGCAGTTACGGCGTACCAACCAGGAATCGGCTATTGGAGATGAAGGGACGCGAGTAGAGAGGACGTTGTCGGGCAACGTTCCGCTCGCTACCAGTCGAAAGGGGGTAGGAAGTTGGGGAAGAGGAGGCGCGAGAGGAGGCGGCTGATGTGGAGGACGCTCGAGGGGGTAACAGGTCGGATGTCCGGCAGTCCGTCACCGACTATCCCCCAGTATCTCCGGCGTGGTCCACCGCGTCACAGCGACCGGCCTGCAGCCATATCGCCAGCTACATAACAAGTCCTGAATATGCATATATTCGACTACAGAGGACCGCTTCGCTAACCCCGACACCCTTGTGTACACGGCTTTACTTACACTCGAACCGTGTCTCTTGTGTGCGTACACGCAGTTGCTCATACGTTCGCGAATCTCGGTATAGCGACGCGCGAGCTGATCCTCTTCTCTTCTCTTCTCTTCTCTTCTCTTCTCTTCCTTCTAGCGTACACACGATCCTATACGCTTCCCGACATCCTATATAATATATAGATCTCATTCTCTGTATCCGTGTTCGTCCTCTCGCATCCAGACACATATCACCCTTACCCTTCTCGGCCGCTCGATCGCGTTCACCCGTCTCTGTTCGTCTCTCTGGCTACTTGATTTTCTGCTTTGCTCTGTCAACATCGTCTCTCTCGTTTCCACTCGGTCATCGACCAAGCACCATTGACGCCAGTTCACTGCCTGCCAACGCAAGAATTTATGACCGTGTATGCCGCGTCAGCTCATATATTCACGGTCGGATTTTGACATATCGCGTGCATTACGGACATTCTAATTACCTGCTCTCTCATACAAATACATATCTTTGGCCTACAGAGAAAAATCTCTCTGCCCCTTTGTTCCGCTTTTCTACCTTTGTCAAGAAAATCACGGCGTTCGCGTATGCCAGGTGCGTACATACCTACGAAACTTGTTGATCCCTGATATATAGATTAGGCACACATGGAACACTCAGGCTGTCCAGTAAGAGTATTAAACAGGAAACCGATAGGTTCGTATTAAAACTTTAAAGACGCGTTTGAAATTGCGAATGATCGTCATTGGAGAATCGAAAGAAGAGAATACTTTGTTTTAAAAGGCATTCGAATAGCCATCGGAACATTCTCAATGAAAATACCGCATTTCTCAGGTGCAGCTTCAGCTTCGCATCCAGCCTTTCCAATCGAGTCAGTGGCGTTCACATAACAGAGCTGCGTCGACGTATCGTCTTTGTACGCTGATCTGACTCTCTGCCGTCCCTTTGATGCAATAGCTTTGCCGTCTTTTTAAGTTTCCTAGTTTCCCCACTATGCCCTTTCTGCCTCCCCTTCTACGCCCTCTTTCTCCCTCTCGCTACCACTTTCTATTTACCTGTCTAGGTGTATCACTGTTTTTCTATTCATGTAGCTACCGCTCTTTCCTCGTTTTCCTTTCTCTCCTTTATTCGACTGCTCGCCATTCGGCGCCGTTTGACACGACGATCGCGAACCATTTGAAAGTTACCAGAGAAAAGAGAAAAGAGGAGCCGTCCCTGCCTGGGCCGTATCAGAGAGGGGTCAGACTCGATAAAAAGACTGCAAGTTTAATGGACGTCGAGCCATCTCGAATGCAGACTATTCCTAGTAGCGTGTCTGTGTCTCCGTCACTCTTGCGCATCCTCGTTTTCGCCTAACGCGTTTTAAATCATATTAACCACTGAAGTATCTTGCTTTCAAAGCGAATTTTAAACGATAAATTCGATTAGCGATCTTTTAATGCTGCCCGATATTAACAAAATAGCAAAGATCCTGCAATCGTAACCCCAATTTCGATCTATTATTCAGGGCTACTAAACTAAACTAAACTAAAGGAAAATTTTGCATTGTTTATCATTATCGTGCTGTGCGTTTTTCTTTTCTCTTTTACAGAAGTATAGCAATATACTTTTTTTTAATGGAACCCAATTGTTCGGATTTCGTGGACAAGAAGAATCAAAAATATTAGGATAAAATCACTAAGAACTCGATAATTTTCGAAACGTGTAACTTTTCTTTGGATGTCGACAAGAGCTCCAGCACTTTATCACTACGTTCTAACATTTTCTCACATTTTACGTTACGTTGTTCATTTATTCGCCACTTACAATAAGTACTTAAGTAGTTTCTTTTAGTTCCTTTTTGTAAAAAAGCTTTACGAGAAAATGTCAAGGAGATTTAAACAAGGTGAACGCGACGTGCAAGACGTCGGACTGTCTGTCCCAAACCATTTTAATGGCTTTTATTTAGCTTACTTTTCTGTTTGTCCGTCTGTCTGAGTGAAATTTTGTAAGCGAAATTTTCCTCACTTCTCGACCAGCCAGGAACCTTGTACACGCGCTTATTTTCCCGTTAGAATACTAAAGATATTAATTTTTAAAGAACACAATTCCCTAGTATCTACAGAGTAAAAGTGGAAGAATGTTCGGCTGAAATCACGAATCTAAAATTCATCTAACCAAATAGAGAGTCTCTGAAACTGTTGAAATCCTAAAAACTTTGCGACTGCGCTAATACGAGTCCGCCAGCTTTTTATTTTATACGATTGTCGCGTGTGCTTAACATGTACAGTTCTCGCTATATATTGCTGTTACATTCGATTGCCTCAACGATACCTCATTGGAAAAATGATTTCCTTGTTTTCGGTAAATTCTTAAATGAAAATCATTTTCTTCAACTTTTTTAATTTATATATTTTACTTCTCCATAGGTCGATGTTAATTGATTTGAGTTCCACACAATACGCATTCTTATATAAAAATTGTCTAATATTTATTTTCTTGTTCCTACATTAGTTTTACTTATTTTTCGTAATAAATGCAAAAAAGCTCTCTGTCGTTTTTATAGATCGTCGCTGTACCGCCTTACAACTTAAATTTGTAATTGCTGCCCTATTCTTTTGTCGTACTCTTATTTCTGACTCCTTCCAAATTATATGTTTTTTATTGCACGTGCTTGTAAGTTTCTAAATAAATAAATAAATATATCTTTTTTAATTATCTCTCAGAAATGAGTGAAAAATCTAAAGATAAAGAACTGAACTTTGAAAATCAACCGCAAGTTTCTTTATTAAAAAAAATTCAGTTATGTATATGTCGGATTCACATTAGACTTGTGGGCGTCTAACGCTTCTTCGTTTGAATTAGCCATTGTTTTATCAAACACAGATTGTATTTACACGTATGCACACGACTTTACAAAGGTATAATGAATATTGTGTTTAATGAATAATGAGCTTAACAAATAATAAGTTTAACGAATGATTAGATTAACGAATAATAAATTTAACGAATAATAAAACTAACGATTAATAAGTTTAACGAACAATAAATTTTAGGAATACTAAATTTAACGAAGAATGAATTTAATATACGCTAATAACAATGTTTTCTTTGGGTTCAAACGAATCCACGGCCAACGGGACAACTATTCACTGAGACGCTCTGTATATTACTCGATGTGTCACTTTCCAAGGCGATCACACGAATCCTAATCTGATGGAATTCTTTCTCGCTGTACGATTGCATTTTGTTAGTTACATGCTCGCTGGAAGCATCGAGAAAGTTCCAATCGCCGTTGCTAAGCAATTTCTGTCTGGAGTTTGATTCTTAATACAACGTGTGTCCCATAATATCGACACCTCCAAAATACAATCATATGTGACTAGACCCGTTCTTGAGGCCGTATGCCGCCACATACCACATATCTAGGGAAACCACACAACCGTTCTACACTTTCGTCGAGCTAAACGTTTATCCCGTGACCGTGGCTACGTTCGGCGACCAGTTGTCACCTCGAACCCAATTTCGCTATCGCAAATTTCGTACAATTATAATCAGATCGGATGATAAAAATTGCTTAATTACAGCTATGATAAAATCTAAACTATAACATTAGAGGACTTTTCCCAAAATTGCGAAGGGAAGGCTCCGGTCTTTCTTGCATCTCCGACATATATATTTGTTTTGGATTATTATCATAACTATAATAGCAACGGTCTTATAATTAAAGTTACCATGCAAGGTATTAATTGAATGCACTGATACTCGATCAATTCTGAAAATCAATTTTCTAACAAATTGCCTAAAAAATTGATTTTTGTGTCGTGAAAGATACTTTATCGTTTCGATTTATCTTCGGCCATGGAATGACTCTTCCTTATCCCACTCGTACCACGAATTACGGTCCACTCGGTATCTTCAGAAATCCTCTAATTCCTATTGATCCAATTAATGAAGACTAGTTTTACAAAATTTGCTGACCAACGAGCGTATTAATCCATGCCGTATCGGAGCTTTCCAGCGCAATTAATTAACTGTCAAAATAGGCGTCGCTTTAATTCCTGTTCAATATGGCTAATTATGCGTAATGCAACCGAATATGGATGGTTTCATGAAAATTACAATTATATTAGTGACATTTACGATATAATCGCTTACTTGTATCCCTTACATAAGAATGTATGTTTCTAAAGCAAAAAAAAAAACATTTACTACTACTTAAAAACTTGTAAAAATAGCTGATATGGTAGATATTATCGACTGAAACTCTATTTTTAAAAATTGTTTCAGGTTAGTTATTATTTTTAACTCAGACCTTAGCAATTAAATATAATATTCCAACTATCGATTTCTAGGCAACAGGGTCCCTTCCATTTATGTAATGTTGATATTTACAGCTGAAAATTCAAAGGCAACAAACCTTGCGCTTCCAAATGTTTACCTTCTGTGTTCCTAGATTATAAACAATTCCACCTACAATAACATTTGCATTATTATTTTCTTAAATATACATATCGCATTCGCAGTCGATGCGTTATTTTAGAACGGTACTGTAACAGCTAAAACGATTCGTAGCATTATTCTTAATTTTCTATGCCTCATTCTAGTTCCAACAGACGAGAGTGGTGTAAACGTGAGTTTCTTGGAAGGATAATCGACGGATTTTGACGGTCCGAAGCCTCAGACTCGTGCAGGTATCGATCACGCGCTTCCCGCTAAGGATCTACCACACTTGGAGCGCATTCACGCAGTAAACGACGCCTTGCGAGCGAATATGCCGATTGGCGATTTTCTCGAAAAGCAATCGGCGTGCGAATCTTCGCTTTGGGCCTTGTTGGACGCCCGTTCGAGTCTCACACGGCATCGGCAGTCTCGTTCGAGTCGTTCAATCGTGAACATCGATCAGAAAGTCAGTCTGCGTGCCTTGGAATCGTTAAGCGTGAAGTAAAAAACCGTTTCAATCTCTCAGCGCCCTTCAAGCGCTCGTGCAGACAAAATCGTTTCGTCAGTCGTAACGATCGGTCGATGGTCTTCTCAGCTGCCTTCTTTGGTTCGTCAACGTCTTCAAGCGTGCGTGGACATGGTTGCAAGCGTTGGTGGAGACAGAGTCGTTCCATCAGGCGTAACGGTCAGTGGACAGTCGTGTGCGAAATCTTCAGCTGCGAACAGTATCTCCAAGCACACGTGCAGGAGTGCGGGTCTTTCGAATGCGAGCAGCATCGACACGCGTTCGTAGACGAGTGTATCGTTAACCGTTCGTATCGTCGTACGATAGTTGGTCGCATTTGTTCAGTCGTTTCGTAATCTCGTCTTAATCGTCGAAGACAAGTCGAAACTTTCTCGTCGCTTGTTCTTTGCGCATTGAGTCGTTACTCTTCCTCGTAAATCTGTTACCCAAGGTTAATTAATAAAGTAAATTGTGTCAATATTATCAGCAAATAAGTATCTTCCTACTTGTTACGACCGTTCGCGGAGAGACGCGGTCGCTAGGAAAACGCGTCAGCGAGAGGCGTAACTTCTCGCTACGATTCGGTTAATCGACGCCGCGAAATAGTCGTTCCCCTGATTTCTGTTAAGATAATAGGGGTGGTTGATTGAATGACACTGCGATGTAACAAGTTATGTATCACAGTTTATTTCTAACACTTGTAAAGAAGGTAGTTACGCTGGTGCGTATGTACAAGATGAGTGATTGACTTTTCTAGCGGTATAGAAAAAGTAGTTGACTTGACTCTCCTGTTGTCGTAGGAGAAGTCGACTTTCCCGAGGTCTTAGGAGAAGTAAGTTACAGTGGTGAATGACTATTTTCCGGAGGTAAACCCGTTCGAGGGATGTTGACTCGTCTGAAGATGGAAAATTAGTGTCGTTCGGTGACGATGCTGTGGCGGAGGAAAGCTAAGGATGGGTGTGTCTAGCGCACGGGACCATCGGATTTGTTGGTGATGATTTTGGCTAAGAGAGTGAGGGAGATAGGCTTCGTTGTTGATTGGTCATTTACTGTGGTGGTGGATGAGGAAGGATGCTAACCGCCCTCGAGATGCAGTCGCTAGTGGGAGACCTCGTACGTGAGAAAAGGCAACTTTCCCGTGTCAACCCGTGGTGGACAATAAACTGTAGGAAGTAATTCGCCGAAAGAATATTTGTTCAGTCTGAAGGACTTTGACTAGGAATTCCTAAGATTTATAGAGGGTACTTGTAAGGATGAGCGGACATCTGGTTCCCGTATGGCCCGCGGCGTGGGGCCTGGTCTAGGTAGAATGTCGCCCGACGTAACACTACTTACTGTATATGACTTTTGAAACATTGACAGATTATTATTATTCGACTATTTCAATATTGGTTAAGACATTTCTTTAATTGTGGTTAAACTCGTTAAACATTTCCTACTTCTGTAAGAGACTTTAAATTGATTCGAAGTAGTATTTTACAGGGAACTGATGAAACTAATGAGTTAGATATTTATATATTTTGACAGTACGGTTTCGCTCTACACCTCCACTGCGCTTGATCAGTGCTGGGTCAAATTTATAGGAAAAATATTTTAAATATGAAGTAGTATTCTAAATAAAAAAATAAAATATTTTTATTTTCACAGTGTGACGTATAAAATAAAATATTCTATCTTTGTATTGTAAATAGTGTAGCATCGTGAAATAATCGTAAGAAAAAAGCTCGCTAGAAGTACGAATTACCCTCTACAAGACCGTAATAAAACCTGTCTGGACCTACGGAATCCAACTATGGGGAACAGCAAGCAACTCCAACATTGAAATACTTCAACGCTTCCAATCGAAAACGCTAAGATCATTATTAGATGCACCGTGGTATGTAACCAACGAAACAATCCATCGAGACCTCAAGATACCCACGGTCAAAGAGGAAATAGCAAAACACAGTGATAGATATAGCAAAAGAGTCAACAAACACAGAAATCCCCTAATCACTGGACTACTTGATACATCGAACCAGACTCGCAGACTGAAGAGACATTACCCGCTAGACCTAAACGCTAGATTCAACTAGTTATTTAAATTAAGTAATATTTACTTATTTATAATACTTACTTACAAATTGCACGTATCTATAATAAGTATTAACTTATTATAAATAATCAGCCATGTCACTGCGCCACGCCAGAAAAATTACTGAAAATTCTCAATGTAAGAATTGATCGTAATTTCAATAAACAAAATAAAAAAAAAAAAAAAAAAGGAGTACGAATTACGATGTAGATAGAAAGCGGAATTTGCAATGGGCCATGTGGTCCTTCGGAAAAGTAGTTATTTGGAAAAGGCGCACGTGACCATCTCTGGTCATGAACAGCTGTGGAACACGTGCGTGTGGTGGGAGTACGAAAACTGTGATAAGGGGATGCTTGGTGGAGAAAGTCAGTTAGTCGTTGTTCATTAGTTGCGGGTTAGTTGCGAGTTGTCGATTGTAGTGAGTTGCGAGTTGAGTTGCGAGTTGCCACTCAGAAGTTGAATAATTGTACAAATTTAGTTGTTTCAGTTGTATTACATTACTACATTAAGCTCTAATTAAATAATCATCGTTTTCCTGTTTCAATCGTTATAAATAAATCTATGAAATAAAGTCAATATAGAAGTATTATACGTATATATGGCGTTTGAAGGAATACAAAAATACATGTGTGATGATTTCCTGCGCGCGGCGGAAAACAAGTCGAAAATGTAAAGTGACATGTTTTACTTGACTTTACAGTCCATTTTTTTTTTTTTTTTTTTTGAAAACGAAGCCAGGCAAGATATTGCATATCTTTTTTATATTCGTACATATTTGTATGTTTTGTAAATATTTTTTATGCGATAATATGAAATAATAAAACAAAATACCTCGGCTAACGTTCATACCGCGTTGAATGTACTCGTTCTCGTCCGATCACGAAAGTTTAAGCAGCGCCGGGCACGGATAGTACTTGGACGTGTGACCGCTTGGGAACTCCGTGTGGTGTTGGCATTTTTTATTTTGGAAAAAAATATATTTTTAACAAATAAATTAGCACACGTTTTCGAACTAAGAAGTCACGTATCTTGATCTGCTGAAATTTGATGGTATCAGATTGGTATAGGAAACTGTCAGTCTAATTTTTGACTTCCGTTGCACTGGGAATCGAGTACCACCGAACAAAGTACCCGAGCACAAAGGAACCGGCTCGATCCACTGTCGTTACCTCTCGAGTGCATCCGTACTTGATACAATTTCAACGTCGATTTTCTTGAAAACGTAGCCTTGTATCAAAAATTGTCAATCCACGTTGTCGATTTACTTTTGCACGAGAATCTTCTACTTTCGGCTTGTACCATGATTTGTGATACACCCCAGTTTGAAAATGCTTGTTCTTAATGTATATAAATAAAAGTACAAACTTCCTGATAAGTTGAATTCGCGAATCCTTACCACCCATATACTGCAAGAATTCGAATGGCTTCGAGGACTAAGAAAACTAACACTAGTAATGTAGAGTTTTCCTAGAAGTGAGAATCGCTTCAACACGAATAGAAAATAAAAATGAACGGATCATAGGTTGGGCTAGAGTAGCAGCCGGCCGAAACTAAATTTTCAAGCAATCTATTGACGTATGAAATGTTGCACTGTCTTATCCGTGTGTTCGTCACATACGTAGTAATAATGAAAATCAGTAGACGTACATATCCAGCCGGATATTAATCTGACACAATCTACGGGTTTGACCCATTTATTTATTTATTTTTTTTTACTTATATTAAAGATGGCTAGCACCAATGAGTTAAATTTAGGTAAAAAATACAGTCACTTGTGTGCCAGAATGATAGAAAGAGTAGAAGGGTTGGAATCCAAAAAACTAATTTTAACTTAAAAAAATGTTGCCTCTCTGCTTGTTTGTCTGTTGGTACTCGCATCACGTAAAAACTACTGAACAAATTTCGATCGGGTTTTCTCCGTTATATAGCGTAGTGTCTTGGAAAGAAAATTGGATATGTTTCATCTCGACCCGTTTTGTAGAAGCTGAGAAACAGCCTCGCATTTGAATTGTATCCGCTCCAATGTTTGATCGTCGAGCAACGATGGTTATCGTTTACGTCGTGTTTGTTCTGAAATCGAACCTTCTTCTAATTTAATATTTCTTACTGCGGAAAATAATTTAACTTTTACTATAGGAAATATGTAGCTATTTCATTCATAGAAATTCATCTGCTTAAAATTTTTTTTTTTTTTTTTTTATTTGTTTATTGAAATTACGATCAATTCTTACATTGAGAATTTTCAGTAATTTTTCTGGCGTGGCGCAGTGACATGGCTGATTATTTATAACAAGTTAATACTTATTATAGATACGTGTAATTTGTAAGTAAGTATTATAAATAAGTAAATATTACTTAATTTAAATAACTAATTGAATCTAGCGTTTAGGTCTAGCGGGTAATGTCTCTTCAGTCTGCGAGTCTGGTTCGATGTATCAAGTAGTCCAGTGATTAGGGGATTTCTGTGTTTGTTGACTCTTTTGCTATATCTATCACTGTGTTGCGTATTAACATTAGAACGACAAGTTAGTTATAGCACAAACATCGTCACTGTAACTCATCTCCTAAGACCTCGGTAAAGTCAACTACCGCTCCTGCGACTTTAAAAATTGCTGCGTATATTAGTTGTGCGTACCGAATATTTTACACGCGTTAAAAAGCTATAGGAAAAGTTAATTGTTAAATCAAATAAATTAACATATTTCAAGTTCATTGAAATCGGTAAAGTGCGCTATTCTTTTCGAATAAAAATGCCAATAATATCGACTACGATTCACTAGCCGTTGTAGAACACGGTTACAGCGTAAATCAAGAGCATTTCAAACTTTTCCTCGTTACTCTAACTCACGATGCTACGTGTTATTCTTCGTGCATTGTCCACGTACACGCTATGCAGAAGATAACACGAGAATATTAATATCTTGTGTACTCTCTGAATGGGGTAGAGGTATCAATAATAAATGTTTACAAACATTCCATGAGGTACAACGACCGTGCAGTAACGCGAGAAAATTTACGAAGATGTAACATTAAAAGGAATAGCGCGTATCTTTCAGTTTGAGCACAGTTACTGTTCGCGTAAATGTATACTGTTCTCGTTTCCCTGTTATTATGTAGTCATACACGCAAAAGTTGAAAATACGGCGGAAAATCTACTTTGATAAAAGATAGAAAATATCAAACATCGTTAGTTTGCAGGTTCTTAGAAATAACATCATTCACGACAAGCACTAGAACACATTCTGATAAATCCACTAATAATGAAAATATTTCGTATAGCAATTATAAAACGTGGACAAGACGTTAGTAGATAGGGGCGTTAAGATTAGGCGAGGAACACTTGCGTTTCTTTCAATGGTGTTACGCCGCCTAAAACACCTGCATTCCAGCCGTCGCGACCGGACGGCCAGCGGCCTGCGTAACGTCACTTCGACCCTCAATAAACCTAAGGACCCACCATAGACTTTCTCTTTCATTGTTTTGCATCGACATGTGTCTTCCTTGGGTTTATTAGGCGCACTTAAAAAATACGGAGAAAGCGGATACACACCTATTAGGAAAAACCGAATAGTTAGCTAACAAACAAGCTGGTTTTTCCCATGTACACGAACCACGATGGTAGGAGGTTTCCTACTCATCCCTTAAGACCTCAACGTAGGTTATAACCAATCGACATCGCAGATCGTTACCCTCACTTTTCTAACGAAAAGTGTGAACAACGAATCCGCGTTCCTCAGGCAAAGGGGCACACCCACACCGAGCTTTCTTCCGTATTAACATTAGAACGACAAGTCAGTTATAGCACAGCATCGTCACTGTAACTCATCTCCTAAGACCTCGGGAAAGTCAACCACTGCTCCTGCGACATCAGGAGGTTCACTAAAGTTGTAACACATCGAACGCCTAGCGCAGCATTCAAAGTCGGTTCTCGGTATCATCGAACATTCACATACGCTATTAAATATCATATCGTGCTGCGTCTACTAACATACGAAATTCAATTATAAGAGCCCTGCTCTACTACGCATATCTATACTATCTTCGTGCGACAAGTTGTTATCTATTTGTAACTACTCGAAAGTGTAAGTTAAGTGTTGGAAATATATAATTTATAATTCTGTGAATCACAGTGTTATATAAACTTAATCACCCCTATTATCTTAACGGAAATCAGGGGATCGATCAATTCGTGGTGTCGATTATAATAATCGTAACGGGAATTTACGACTCCCGTTGACGTCTCTCCTCGCGATTGCGTCTCCCCGCGATTGGTCGAAAATACAAATGGATTTGTACAATTTATTGTTAAATACTACGAAAAATAATAATATAATATCATTGTATTAAAGGGTGCAGTTCATTATTCGTTTTGGGAATATTTCATACACATTAAAAAGTTATTGGTTCGGATGGAGTAACAGATTAAAAATAGCACGAATGCACCTAGTTATTCCAGTTTTTTGAAAGAATATGGTCGTTTCTCCTCGACGAAACGATGCCACTCGTAATTTCGATTCGAACCACATCTATATACGCACGTTTCGTTTATCGTGTCTACTTTTAATATCTTCGTTACTTTTGCAGATACAGAAAAATGTACGAGACAAAAGTTATTTGAATTAATACATATTATTGTGATTCGTGTTCTACCTGCAGAGCCATCTTTTTCGAATTTTTAAGGTCATCGACGATTTTCCGATAGCAATTCACTTTACAAGCAATGCCCATTACTTCCGACATTCTAATAAATTGTGTTCTTAAGTTCGTTTGATAACGCTTCGTTTATAAAGATTATAAACAGCGTACGAATCGAAACACACTCGACTCAAGATGTTAATCGAGATAATCGGTCGAAAGTTCTGCCATCTTATCTGTCTAATAGCAAAACACAGTGATAGATATAGCAAAAGAGTCAACAAACACAGAAATCTCCTAATCACTGGACTACTTGATACATCGAACCAGACTCGCAGACTGAAGAGACATTACCCGCTAGACCTAAACGCTAGATTCAATTAGTTATTTAAATTAAGTAATATTTACTTATTTTTAATACTTACTTACAAATTACACGTATCTATAATAAGTATTAACTTATTATAAATAATCAGCCATGTCACTGCGCCACGCCAGAAAAATTACTGAAAATTCTCAATGTAAGAATTGATCGTAATTTCAATAAACAAAATAAAAAAAAAAAAAATCTTATCTGTCTTGCTAACATCGACATGTGCAGTCAACCAACTTTGCCTTCGCCACTGGTGACCTTCGTCCAGCGGGTCTATGGCGACGTATTCCCCTTGTGCGGAGGTAAAGAAGTTAGTCTCAGGGTGGACAGTGGTTTGACAACAGGGCGGTCCCGCCAGCTCGAAGATCCTTCGGGATATGACTTTATGATACTTTTCTAGCAAGCAAATGAACAATGATCGATCTCTGACAAGACGAATCTTTACCAGGTGTCTGCTTTGCTGTATCATAAAGTCACCGCGTTGCATTCTTTAACAGTTTTAGTAGCTGAAAATACCCATATCGACGAAGAGTACAAATTACGAATTAAAAGAAAGATTAAAAATTCAAATATGCAAATTATCTGGTTTGTATGAAGATGCGTGTATGTATTTTTACGTACGCAATGCACAATGGTGATTGTTACCTGGGTAATTACCGTTTCATTGTTGGCGGTTAATAACAAAGTAATAGAATTCTTAGAGAGAATGATTCGTCGAAACTATTCGTTTGTACTAATTATTCCATGGAAACCAATTGGTTCCAATTGATTAGCACGATCAGTTGCAACGATTCAGCTACCTAAGCGGTAAATGGGTCTATCTGCGACATATCACAATACATCAAACGTGTTTGGGGATACATTAATTCAGCGACTATGAAAATAGCTGTGTGATTGACCCGTGTAATATGGTTAATTCGCATGACGATATGGACCGTATGAAAATTCAAACGCGCACCGTCAATGGGGTTTAATGGGCCAAAACCGGAAAATAGCGATGTCATTGCATGCCAAAGTGCGCTTGCTGCGGCGATTATGTCAATACTGGTATTGTATCATATGCTGCATGGTATATATTTATCAAATAGGGCAATTTTTTGTAAAAGACCGACTTTATCGGAACTGTAGTCTCATTTTTCGCCCGTATAACGTTAAACAAAAGTTACAAGTCAAAGATTAAGAAATTGTTGGATAATTTGATAATTGAGAAACGGTCGATGGCTGGTACGAAATGTTAGTATAGAAATGCACATATATATACATATTTCTACATGATACGAAAGAAAAATTGTTTCACAAAGATCGAAACTATGCAACAAACTCTTTTTATTTAAGTATCCGTTTTGGAAGAAAACTAAATTTTCAAAATAGTACCGTGTACGAAGGGAAATATAATTGCATGTATAAATACACGCAGAAATCAGGCCTTCGAGTGTAGTTACGTTATAGTAATGAGAGACAATTATTATTATTTAGGTGCTTGGCAGAAACTGGTTTTATCTAAGGATTTCCACGAAATTATTATCAAGGATTATTTATAGACATCTATCTTTAGATTCTTCCAATGAAATACAATTCGCAACGAATTACGTCACGCGCGTGACAATTGGCCGCAAATCAAGCAGATAATAATCTACTATTAGATTGGAAACTACTTCATACTCTGGTAAACATTTGTATACAGGGTGTTCATTTGAAAATGTCCAATTATCTCGAGAACTACGCATTTAAAAAAAAATTTTTTTGAAATAAAAACAATGCAACTTGTCTCTTACTTTTCAGCCCGTTTCAAGGTAATTTGTAGGACAAGTGGAAATCACACTTTTTTCTCATTCTTCGGGAAAAAAGAAAAAGCTTTTATAAGAAAGACCTTTATCGGACTTTGTCTTCAAAGGATAGTTGCTCAACTTTTATCTGTACAACTTTTTTGATAGACAAAACATCGGAATAAATGTGTTTAGAATGTCCTCACTCTTCCTAAAATTACCAAGATTTTGAAAACATTTTATAATGCTTCGTTATTTGTGTATTTAAAAGGTCTCGTGAAAAAGTCGAATTGTCAGTGATTGTACACTTTAATCTGTTCCGCTGCTTTGGAAATAACGGAAACTGAAATAAATGTTTATCCGAACAAATACCCTTTTAAGATGAAGCGCGATAAAGAAATGTTTTCTATACAAGTTTTTTCTCTTCTCTCGCAGAGTAAGAGGCTGTAAAGAAAAAATATGATCTCCATTTTAAAAGACCAAGTTGACCTTTGAATGACTTTAAAAAGGCTAAAAAATTAATAACGAGCAGCACGGTTGCGCTTGCTCCTCGGAACTTTTGTTTCAAACATTTCTTTCCTAAACTGCGTGGTTTTCGAGATAGTTGGGCGTAAATTTTCCAAATGAACATCCCGTGTAAAATCCGGCGCATATGCATAGCACAACGTTCAGCGTCTACAGAAATTGATATATTCGATTCAAGAAATCCTCTATCACTTTCTTTAGATAGCCGGTAGTAATTTTGAATATTACGATGCAGTAGCAAACCTATGTAGAATATCAGTAGTACGATATTTTACTTGTACTAGAACTTTTCGAATATTAAATTTTCTTTCCAGTTGGTATAACACTATCAGATGTTCTAAAATATCAATACGCATTTTTAACAATTTTACGATTATCTCAACTGAATTACGCGTATCTATAATAAGTATTAACTTATTATAAATAATCAGCCATGTCACTGCGCCACGCCAGAAAAATTACTGAAAATTCTCAATGTAAGAATTGATCGTAATTTCAATAAACAAAATAAAAAAAAAAAAAAAAATCTCAACTGTTGTATGAAATTTTGTTATTCATATAACGATCTGTAGACAGAACGTTGATAGCTAGTTGTACTTTTTGACGAATTATTAAAATTTGTTACTAGTTGAAAAATATGCCACGTCTTGTAAGATTAAATCGTTTCTTTAAGCGATTTATGAAAATTTGGGAAAGATGCGATCGAAGAAGGTATACACGTATATGTACTTCAAATGCAATGTACTTAATGGACGAATAGCGAAACACTGTTTCATGGGTTTACCGTGAAAGCATTTTCGAAAGCCCCATTACGAGAACCGTAGCTTGAGTTCTCTCAAAAGCACCATTAATGGACCATAGTATATCTTCATTTCATTTAGGCTAGGTTTCCAGCAAAGCTACTATTCACAATGTATTTATTTGCAACATCTGCTTTCCTTTTTTTTTTTTTTAATTTATAACAATTCTCTTAAACTATCCATCACGAAAGCATCCATCTTAAGCTATATTTACGTTGTTTCGTGTAGATTTTGACACAAAGCACAAATGATAACAAAGATTTAATAATGTATTTCCATATATTATTTTTGAAGTTTCGTGGAATCATAATGATTAACAGTTATTTAATCGTGTTGAAACTATCGCAGTGAATCTTATTACGAGTATATGTATATATGCATATTGCAGTAAGTAGCTCGCACGGCAGGGACATTAAACAGTTTACCCAATGACCAGGGTAAGAGTGGTCTCGTTACCCTGCACAATTTTCGATATTATACTGCACGACACTGGCTCGAGGAAAAATCTTCTCCCTCGCGAGCTCGTGCGACTACTTCGAAATAGCGCATTTTCTAATATTAACCTCGAGTCGAAGGACTGCAATCTTATTTTTACCGACGTCGTCTGCATACTAGGACATTTAAGTGCACGCAGTTTTTTAAGGCTTTTGTGTTTTCAAAGATCCCCAAAAATTGTTGGATAGTCTCCCAAGTTTCTAGAATGTCGTCCGGTAGCTTTTAGTTGCCACACGTCGCCATAATTTTTCAAGTAAATCTAAATGTTTGAGAAAATTACTTAAAATTACTGGTTTTGAAAATGACCCAGTATGCAGATGGATCTTAAAAAAATTGATCAGAAAAAGAACCTACAAATATGGAAGATATTCAAAAAAGAGTTAGTAAACGACGAGTATCGATCAACCTGTATAAACAGCTTTGCCAAACGTGGATCGAAAATTCAATTACTTTGAAGCGACCCTGTATGTCAGAAACAAATGATTACGGTATAACATCTGCACCTTGATATTAGTTTTTGTACTATGCATTATACATATGCATGTGAAACCTTTCTACACAGTCCGAAATTCTTTCTCAAATTACATTAAATTTATCAAGCAATTTTTCACGCGGTAATCGTATTAACTTTGCAGAGAGCATACTGGCGGGTGCTATTCTACGTATGTAATTCACTTTACTCTTATGAGTGATATCCAGTGAGTGCAAGCTACTAGTTAAATAATCTAACAGCAATTAAACAAATTATTCCTTAACGTTATTTTCCAAATTCAATTAAATTACCATAACGTGGTGTCATTCTGATTATTTTATTTTTGATATAAGACATTGCACAAATCGTTTCTGTGTATGAAATATTTTTAAATTACTGAAATTCACACGGACCATTTAATAAGAAAAACTTATTTCGTTAATTGTATAGAAAAGAGGACACTTTGTTACTCGAATTAAATTTAGTTTCCATTTTCGCTTTGTTCTGGTAGATAGGTGGCCACATTTTTATATAGCGACCGATCCAAACTTGATTCGGTAATGTTAATCATCTTTAAACACATACACACACATTCACGGGCGTACGTAGTGTCCGGATATATGGCCGCTAATCGGGGGCGTGCTTGGTCGTATATCCGGAAATGCGACTTTCCGAGAATTGGCCCACGTTATCCGACTGCTGTTCACTGTGCCGTGGGTGCATCAAGGGCAAGAGCGACAAGTAGGCAGTGCGAGCGAGACAGAATAGATAGAATGTAATAAGATGCTGTAGAATTAGGTCATTTCTTATTCTCGATCACCTATTACATATGCGTGTAGCTCAATTAAAAATTGTGGTATCATTTTGGTCGTTTGAACCTGTCGTATTTTCTCATTATATTTTCAAATTCGAGATCATGTGTTCTATATGAGTACGAAACTACTGTACCACCAAACATATTCTCTGTATAACTCAAAAACTAAGGCCATTCGTGCATTTTTTATTTACAGATTGTTAAAAATGGTTCTAGGTTGGATTATATCCTCCCTTAAAGTTTTTAAAGCCCGGTTTCAAACCGCCGGTTTCAAAATGTAGCGCAATCGTAACACAAATTGTATCGAAGCTTTTTGCGAATATCTTAGGTGCTAATGACGATATATTTCAAGATCGTCAAAATCTGCTCTTTTCCGCATAATCACGATACTAAACAAATTCAGCATGTGGCATGGTTAGATTTACATTTAGCTCTATTGTTTGGTTCAGCTAGTTTTAAAGTGGAATTAAAAGTACTCGTAGTTGTTTGCTACTCTTTTCTCGCGATATTTTGTTTATTTAAATAGCCCGTTTCTATATAAAGTACATGCTCGCTTATCGGAAACTCCTTTGTACGAACTAGTTTTTGTTTACCGTCGATAGCTGAGTTTCTATTATCCAAATTACGTTCACTTAACTTTGTTATTTTCAGGTATACGAATGTTTATTCCGAAATTATACACGTCCGTGTGTCTTGTCTAAGCTGGCATGAAATTAAACAGAATCTGCGTCGAAATTATCGCTTAACCTTAGTTATTGTATTTTCGACCAATCGCGGGGAGACGCAATCGCGAGGAGAGACGTCAACGGGAGTCGTAAATTCCCGTTACGATTATGACAATCGACACCACGAATTGATCGATCCCCTGATTTCCGTTAAGATAATAGGGGTGATTCAGTTTATATAACACTGTGATTCACAGAATTATAAATTATATATTTCCAACACTTAACTTACACTTTCGAGTAGTTACAAATAGATAACAACTTGTCGCAGGAAGATAGTATAGATATGCGTAGTAGAGCAGGGCTCTTATAATTGAATTTCGTATGTTAGTGGACGCAGCACGATATGATATTTAATAGCGTATGTGAATGTTCGATGATACCGAGAACCGACTTTGAATGCTGCGCTAGGCGTTCGATGTGTTACAACTTTAGTGAACCTCCTGATGTCGCAGGAGCAGTGGTTGACTTTCCCGAGGTCTTAGGAGATGAGTTACAGTGACGATGTTGTGCTATAACTAACTTGTCGTTCTAATGTTAATACGGAAGAAAGCTCGGTGTGGGTGTGCCCCTTTGCCTGAGGAACGCGGATTCGTTGTTCACACTTTTCGTTAGAAAAGTGAGGGTAACGATCTGCGATGTCGATTGGTTATAACCTACGCTGAGGTCTTAAGGGATGAGTAGGAAACCTCCTACCATCGTGGTTCGTGTACATGGGAAAAACCAGCTTGTTTGTTAGCTAGCTGTTCGGTTTTTCCTAATAGGTGTGTATCCGCTTTCTCCGTATTTTTTAAGTGCGCCTAATAAACCCAAGGACCTCTCTAAAAGCCAGATGTGCTTCGAAAATATTTTTAAACTTGAGAAATTCTTCAGGACAAACGAATCGACTGAAGACACACGTCGATGCAAGACAATGAAAGAGAAAGTCTATGGTGGGTCCTTAGGTTTATTGAGGGTCGAAGTGACGTTACGCAGGCCGCTGGCCGTCCGGTCGCGACGGCTGGAATGCAGATGTTTTAGGCGGCGTAACAGTTATCCTGTGTTAATTTCTATCATAGAGTCTCATAGCAGTAGCTAGTGGGGAGTAGCCTCTATTATCCAAACACACGGGTTGTCGAAAATATTTTGTCTTCTACCGATTTCTACGCTATTGAAGTTTGGAAAAATTGGAGATACCGATCGCACTGTATTAAACTAAATAATAATGGAAGAAAGGATATTAGGATAGGATATTATTACAGCACATACAGCATTACAGCTATAGTCGCGTTTTTCAATTGTGAAAATGTTTAAAATAATCGATAATAGTTGATTCTAAACGCGTCAAGGTTCGAGAAAGTTGATCTACGCTACAAATACTTGAAGCAAAATAAAATATGAGCATTAGATAGCAAAGTTTCCAAACGTTCAGACTAAAAGAATTAGGATAGATCTAATTGATATTCATGACTTTCTTATAACGTTTAATCGCGAAATTAATTATACGTGATCACGTCTCGAACAGAGCATACTTTCGAAGAAACTGTAGGCCATTCCGTATGTAGTTTTACCGTATGGCCGTTCTGCTGGGCAGAACCATCGATCGCAGTTTCTCCAAAAGTGCCATTAGTGGGTTAGAAAGTGCTGCAGAGCTGTGTGGAAGAAGGTTGCTTCAGGGCCATTGCGATTTTGAAAACTTGGACGATTGCAATAACAATTCAAGGAAGCTACGGTATTATACCGAATAGTCTACTTCTGAAAGTAGTAGCAATGGCTTTTCGCCGAGCGGAAATTCGGACGGGCTTCATGAAGTAAATCGGGAATTTACACTCGCGAAGAATAATGGATAATACACGAGTAACTGAGAGGCGAAGTCGTTTGATAAATGGCTTTTTCGTGAGTAAACAAGATAGCGGTTGGGAAATAAACGTTCGTGTAAAACATAAGACAATTATAAAATGGAAATTGCCGTAAATACATTCCTACGTAAGAAGAGCTTTCTACGGTCGAGAACAGAAATTGCATGTCATTGATTAAGTGGCAATAATTGGCTCATATATTTATTAACCGTCTGCAAACGAAACGAACGCGTCGAAATAAAATTTTAATACTTTGCGGTTTATGACTATACGTCACACAATAATTGTACACTAAAGTTGGTAATTATGGGGAATATCATCGAAATACGATTAACGTTAAAAGATTCAATATGCAATATCGATTAAAAGAATCTCGCTGAATTTTCTGCTTCCTGCGTATGTCTTTCTCCACGGCCAGCAATCGATCATTTTCCTGCCATGATATTATTAACTTTCTATTAAGATAACGTTCACACTTGATCAATTTTTGTTCAAATAATTATTTAGAGAGTCATTTGTTATTTAAGAGTTGAAATGAAAAACAAAAGTAAATTGTTTGTTATTTGGCAAGTATAAATACACTACTTAATATAGTGAAATTAATTGTTATTTACAAATAGAATTGAATTTTTTATTATTAGAGCAGGCAGAACGAAATACTGTTATCTCATTTCGACAGTTATTTGTTTACTGTAACAGTGTGTACATAAATATTTAATCTGCCGATTTTTATGCAATTGTAAGAAATTTCAAAGTGCAAAATTGTACACGATGCACGTGATACGAAAAAATATATGGAACGGGCAATATATAATACTTTTTATAATACATTTAAAATTTTTTAAATTGCGCTCTCAAAAATATGCAGTGGCATAAATAGATGGACTCACGCCACTTTCAAACTAAACGGTCCATACGTATTATAACGCGGTTCGGATCTGCCGAGTATCCGCCAACGAAATTTAATTATAAGATATGAAATTTGGTTTTTCTTGAAACTCGTCAGTTGTCGTGGATGCAAAAGTCGAAGCGATTATATTTTAAATGGCGTTTCGTTATTTGTCCGTCCAAACAACGAAGAAAAGCTTGATAGAATTGAAAAACGGAGAAGATGGTGGTATTTCTCAAGAGGAGTGTAATATGTCATTTCTTGTATGCAATCGATGCGCCAGCTGGCGTTTGGCGTTTCATACGTCGTATATGAGCGAAAGCACTGGTTATGAATACATCAGCGAATGTTTTGTAATGACGCACAATGCTCATACATGTATAAGAATGAAAGAGCTTTTGAGCGCACGTTGTGCAAGAGAGTGTCGCTAACGCAGTGCGAAAGAGCTCGTTCCCTTTATCCTTTAGTCTCTTTCCCCTTGCCGTTTAACGCGTTTTAAGCGTTTACATTCCCGCTTCTGGCCGACCTGCCGCGTCACACTGCTACGCTTTACTTAAATACGTGCTTTCCACCATGCAGACGCGCCTTTATTAGAATCAAATCATTGGTAATAGGATAGCGCTGTGAATCAACGCGAGCACTTTATGCTCCTTGTTGCGTTGCTTCATTTTTCTAGAACGTATTATAAAACTGGACTTGTTGAAGGTCAGAGAATTTGCATAATATCAATGTTCGAAAGCTGCTCGGAAAACAAAAAGTTCACAAATTTCTACACTGTGCAAATAAATTTACAATTCTAATTACATTGACACATTCGCTGTCGACGGTTCTGACGCGAGAACCTCAGCTGGTGCCGTCTACGATTTCCATAAGTCCATAGCTGATTGCCGCGAGGTTCTGCTGTTAAAACGAGAGTGAATTTAAAAGTATCGCTCTGTTTATAACCATTTTAACCAACGAATTTCCGTTGCGAAAAAATTCGTTTCTTCTACATAGCCGCGGCAACTGAAAACTATCTGCCTCCCGTCGCATCTTCTGCCTTCGATTCTTCTGAATCCGTGGTCAACAAACTGCAGACGAGTTTTCCCACTCATACACTTTCTATGTGTATATAACTTTATATGCAAAGAAAAAGAAGCTCAAAGTATCGAAACACTGGAAGCTATGCAACATATTTCGTAGCGAACTAAATCCAACAAATTAACGGACAACTTGTATTCTTTGATCAATAGGATATTAACAGTATTGCGCAATTATATTATAAAATTATATCAATTCCCATTGTCTGACTGTTCATTTTCAGCAAACAATATTCTCGAAACCGTCGAATGATAACTAAGCGGCAACTGAATTAAATTTACGAAATGGTGTAAATTCACGTCAGCGGCGACTAGTAACATTTTTTATTTTGTTTATTGAAATTACGATCAATTCTTACATTGAGAATTTTCAGTAATTTTTCTGGCGTGGCGCAGTGACATGGCTGATTATTTATAATAAGTTAATACTTATTATAGATATGTGTAATTTGTAAGTAAGTAGACTAGTAACATGGAGTACAAAAATCGATTGGTCATATAGTCGCTGAGAAACTGTCGTCTTTTGAAACAGGAAAACTATATTCAAGAACCATAGCAAATGGCCACAAAATTATATCGAAATTATTAATCTCTGTTAAGCTGTCCACTTAATTTTTTCTTAAACGCTAATCAACGAATAGGTTTACCTGCAAATTTTTCACAATCTACATGGAGCAACCGACGTGGCACAATTTCTTTAATTAAAGCTAATTTTGTAAAAAGCAAATAGTTGATTATCGAATATAGGAAGAATTCTAATTTTAATGTATTTATTTTTGCTAAATAATTTTTTCACATTTGACGCATTTCGCTTTATAATTGTTAATTCTAGAAATAAAATGTCGCAGCTTTTGTATAAAATTTTACTACCATGTTTTTCACACTGATACTGTTATGCAATTTATAAAGTACAGTCTACTCGACACTATAACATTTGTTAAATGAACTTGTATATCCGTTCTGATATTTTCTTTGTACCGATACTTTGCTTTATAATTTACATTAAACTTTAATATTCACTTTAATAAAGTGACTAAGTCACTTTAATATTCTATTTTCATATTGCAATTATTTATATTACCGCTGATTATTGTTATTATTACTTCCATAGTAGCACACCATGTTTATATTTACCATTTATTAACAAACTTCAATCGACTAACATAATTGGCTAAAAACTACCTTACAATTTTTCAAAATGTGTTCGCACATATAATAAATTGAAATAAAATGCCGTTTTGCGTTTACCGTTACAAGGAGTGAGGTTACAACTTATTGTCAGTTGGCCATAACGTTAAAGGGATGATACTATTAAAAGTTGAAACTCTGAATGATGAATATGAACACGATACTCTGAAAATGCTGACTTGCATCACTATGATCTGACGAATTTATATTAATTTTATAGGAATATTTGCCAAGAGAAGAAGTTTCATATTTTACTAGAATTGAAATATAGTAAATAATTATAACATGAAATACACGCACATACTGATTCGTTTAGCTGCAGTTACACTTGGTATTTACTGTAATCGTTCTGTTTTCGCATTAGAATCCTTGTCCCCTCGTACACGTAATTACACACAATTGCTGGTTACAATTTGCCAACCTGAATTCACTCTATTATCACATTTACGCAAACCCAATTTAATTACTTTTAATAACAAATGATTAATAACATAAGAGACACTACAATCAATGTCAGCTGCCGTATCTACAAATTTACGAATAAACTATGAATTGTTGTAATATACACATACAGCGTGTTTCGCGCAATTAACCGTTGCGTTGTATGTTGTAGATTTCTGCGTGGCTTGTATGCATTCTTATGCATTGATGCAGTTGCAAAGTGCATTCTACATGTAAAAATAATGAGTTAGGTGATTCAATTATTAAAATATTTCTACTCTCTTGGTCAAACAGATGAAGAAGGATTCTTTTACATACATATCTCTGAGTATGAATAGTACTTTAGCTATACAGAACATTCAACATCACCCTCTTCATTACACTTTCCATCGCATAAATCTTCGTGTCATTCCCCGGCAGTAATATGTCAGCTTGCTGTTTGCGCGTTTGCAGTTGACGCTACAGGATGTCACAAAATATGTGAAAAGACATTTCTAGGATCGATTCGAGGCACCGAAACAACGAAGAAGCATTATTTAAGCATTATTTTTCAAATTGTAAACATCATTTTACACTAGAAATACATGTGACCAATAGTTGACCCAAGTCAGTGAATTACTATCGTCCTTTGTTCTGTATCTTCAGAGTTAGAAACACGAAACATGGGTGAAACAGAAAACTATTTATAACTAGAAAAATAAAGTTTCATCAACGTTTTGCACGCAAATTATTTTCCTTATAAAGATGTCCAATTTTAAGCAAATTAATAGTTGATCGACATTGGCAAATAATACTTGTAATACGCTAATACGCATGAAAAACTCGTGTATTTCGTTCACTTTAAGTTCGTCTTATTATAAATAATCAGCCATGTCACTGCGCCACGCCAGAAAAATTACTGAAAATTCTCAATGTAAGAATTGATCGTAATTTCAATAAACAAAATAAAAAAAAAAAAAAAAAACTTTAAGTTCGATGAATGCCTGCAGATATGTTATGTATTATCAATGTTTTGGATCAGTTTTATTATTTATTATTATTGATAGTAGAGAATTAAAGTCAGTTTTATAACCGACTCGATATTAAAATATTTGCTATTTGATATTAAGCCATTGGTACCCTTATTTATACTCCTTTAATGAAAATGCCAATTTTTCGTACATCGAGTAAAACAGTTAAAATTATATCAATAGACTGTAATGGAATTTTTAATATAAATTTTATTTATGTTTAAAATTGCGCAAAATATAATTTTAAGTAACGGATCTTTTATATTACGATATTTACTCCTTTGAATGAAATATCGCGTTTAAACGCATTTTGTAGTATCGAAAACGATGAAAATATTTGTATCTATCAGCTTTAGCATTAAGTTTCGTGAAAACAAAAAACACTAGATAATGTACACGAATTATGTACAATGTATGTTTAAAAATTTTTCAAAGTACAGTAGAGCCTCCTCGTCCAAACATTAATATCCGAACGTTTTATTATCGGAACATGATATTTCCCAGTAACGGATGTCTTATTATTTATTTTATTTAAGGTCGCGTAATTAATAAAATACATAACAAGAATATACAAAAATAAATGTAAAATATAATAAAACAAGTTACAAACTCACTTAATAGTATATATCAATAAATTTCGAACATAAATCACATACAGTACAACGATATACAATGACAGCAAGATGCGGTACAATTAACCTAAACTTAAATTAATAGGATATAGTGTATGTTACAACTAAGTTGATAGCCTACAATGTCATAATTGCTGATACAAACTAATATCCTTGAGAAAGTGAAGAAGATTTAGTTAGGCATGTTTGAATATCATCTGGAAGATCAAACTTTGTTTTGTGCCGGGGAAAGTTACTACAATTTATGAAGATGATCTGCAGACAAAATACAGCTACAGTGTTTACACTTGTGTGGTTCATTTTCAGTTATAAGACGAGAGCGTGTCAGGTTAGGTCTTGCTCTTTCTTACTAAAAAGAAGTTCTCCACTTTTATCCAATACGTTATTTATTTATATATTTGTTTCAACCTTAATTATTTGAACATTAGGATGTGGACAGTGACCGTCGAGGCTATTCAAACGAGTAGACAAAGTTCCAATTGTGACATTTTTAGATCCCAACTGTAAGTCACGAGTTGATCATTAATAATGAATTGATAGATTCTCCCCTTCATTCGATCGAGTGAATTCTGATTGTAAGAATTTAGTATGAAACTAACAGCGTTCTAACCATCGAAACCAAACATGACATAATTAGAAAGTTGTAAAGTGTTGTAAGTGCAACAGAGTTAGCAAAAACACACATTTTTACAGATATTAAGAAACAAAAACATGATATTGAAAATGGTCCAAAGCACGTAGATTCCGCAGATGCTGGCAACACTAGAAAAACCTTCAATATGCTAATGTAATGAAATGGCTTCATTGCGACAAAGACGATAACAATGACGATATTATGCAAATGAAAACAGCGAACAAAGGTGGTAATAGAGAGGTGGTTTTTTACGGCGAAGCAATCGTGGCATTCTAAAAAGAACTTTGATAGTTCGAAACACAAAAAGGGTGCAACTCTATTATTACGTTGAAAAAATTGTTTGATTTAGCAGTCGAAAAATGACGAGGCTCATAAATAATCTGAACGAAACTTAATCTTAACCTGCAATTCGAATCGCTGCGTTCTTTAAACGACGCGTGCGATTATCTGAAAGAGGAAATTTGGTTCGAACCCGGACGACTATCAAGTCCCTAGTGTGTGCTTTGCAAAAGTGAAACAGATTCCTTGTTTGACTCTACCGCTAATACAGAGGCTTCTACTTCAGAGTGCCATTGAATTTAAAACGTCGATGTGGTTGGTCGCTTGTGTAAATGTCTATTCTTCTACATCCGTTTCTATCGTTAAAATGATTCCCCTTAATTTGCCCAGTTTCTCCATTTCCAAATTTCCCTGGTCCCTGTCTTTGTTTTCCGCCGTTTTTGCTTCTCGCCCCCTCTCTTTTCCTGTTTTTTCATTGGCAGTGATCTACCTTTCTTTCTTGTCATTTGCGGTTTTTTCAAGTTCTCTTTTCCTGCTTTGTCTCTTTCCCGGTCTCCGTTCTCTTCCCCTTTTCCCTTAAAGGCTTCAATTAATGAGCATTCGCCTTTGACACTGTACCGTCCTATCCTGTTCCGTCGAGGTCGATCTTCCTCTCCTTTTTGAATCTTTTATTTTGCTCATTAGTCCTTCTGCTCTCACCTAGCGCTTTCTGTTGCTTTTGGCTCTTTGACTTCTTGCGTGTCCATCAGGTGACGAAGGGTACTGATACGATGGACCGCGATCCAGCAGCCCTGTTTTCCCTCGATAGGTGTCGCTGCTTCCCGTGACCCACACGATCGCCATCCGGTAGATCCGAGTTTTCGCTCTAACCTCAAATCCCTTTGTCTTTTACTTTGCACTAGGTGTCTTTCTACCTTCCACCTGTCCTCTCTCATTTCGCTACTCCGTGTCTTTGTCTCCCCCTGTCTAGAATTTCTCCCGTCCGTCTTTAAACCAGCTTCAGAGCTTCTCTTGTCTATTTCTAACACATAATCGTCTTTTGATATTCACACTCTTGCAATTACGCGCTTTTCTTATTTTTCTGTTAGAATTTAATCTTGGAATTAAGATTAATAATCTGTGGAAGACACAATGTTTGTGTTGAAATAATATGATGTGATATTTATTTAACAATTATTACAGAGAACTAGAGAATAAGTGTGTTCTGGAATGTAGACAGTTGGCTAGTTGTTCACAGACTGACTGGCTTAGTGACCCATGGCCCTTGAAAAGGTTTAGAATCCCACTCTCTATGCAGTAACGAGTGTGACCTGTGTGGGTGTCTGTGTGGCGTCACATGTGCCACAGAACCTTCTTTTTTTTTTTTTTTTTTTTATTTTCTTTATTGAAATTACGATCAATTCTTACATTGAGAATTTTCAGTAATTTTTCTGGCGTGGCGCAGTGACATGGCTGATTATTTATAATAAGTTAATACTTATTATAGATACGTGTAATTTGTAAGTAAGTATTATAAATAAGTAAATACTACTTAATTTAAATAACTAATTGAATCTAGCGTTTAAGTCTAGCGGGTAATGTCTCTTCAGTCTGCGAGTCTGGTTCGATGTATCAAGTAGTCCAGTGATTAGGGGGTTTCTGTCTTTGTTGACTCTTTTGCTATATCTATCACTGTGTTTTGCTATTTCCTCTTTGACTGTGGGTATCTTGAGGTCTCGATGGATTGTTTCGTTGGTAACACACCACGGTGCATCTAATAATGATCTTAGCGTTTTCGATTGGAAGCGTTGAAGTATTTCAATGTTGGAGTTGCTTGCTGTTCCCCATAGTTGGATTCCGTAGGTCCAGACAGGTTTTATTACGGTCTTGTAGAGGGTAATTTTGTTCTGTAGGTTTAGTTTGGAGCGTCGGCCTGTGAGCCAGTAGAATTTTTTTAATTTTTCCTGTAACAGAACCTTCTAGCAGCTTCTCGACGTGCCCATCGAGAACGTTCCATCCATATCCTCACGCTTCTTCCGGCGAATTTTCTAGAAAGCATGCACGTGCTAGCCGCCGTGGTGCATCTCACGAACGCACGCTAGTGGGGATAGCGCTGGGTAACGAAGGGAAGAATCCGTACGATCAATCACCTCATCTGCATGCGATTGATATCGTTGTATTCCAACATTTTCACATCACTCTACTCCCTATAAATCTATATTAATGTGGTATAAGTTACACTTTGGTGATTGCTGTTGCGTGGACGTAACTTTACTCTACCGGCCGTTATCTGCCGTTGCGACGCGTCATGCACAGGGTGCGAAGAAAGTAAGTTTTTTACTGTAGCATACTGTGCTCATCGCGAGAAACAACAGTCTGAAAGGCACCATGGGTCGCAAATGATCCCTTCTGCCGGTCAACGATGTTAAAGTTTTAGTAATTTTCAAACTGATTTTTAATTCACAATGAATTAACATTAATGAATTAATGAATTAACGATTATTCTCATAGATATCCGTAATCGTAAAAGAAACGCATATTTATTTTTGCTCATAGGCGACAAAAAGTATACTAAATTTGACACTACCAACTAAACTACTTCAACTAAATTTTAAGCTACTGAACGATATCTTTCACTCTGCGAAGAAAGAAGTGGAGCGGTGCCGAATCTGCAAAGCGAGGTGGTCCACGGGAAGCGATTCATCCTGTTCACGATAATATAAACGTTTCATTGAAAAATTGGCGAACCGATCGACTATGAGTCGGAGTGTGAGCAATCATGCGTGGAATAGATAGAGTAGACACGTGTGCTTCAACTTGGTGTAATTTGCTATAGAGTCACGAACGTAAAAGTCGCAAATATACGCACTTGTTATCGATGTAGGCACATAATTGCTGCCCATTCTTGATTAAATGCCTCGAATTATTGCGTGCGCTTTACCGCGAGCACGAAATGAAATCCTGGCGTTTGTTGATCGAGGATGCTGCTGCATTCGTAACACGGTCGAAAAAGCATAGTTGCAGCATAAGTATCATTCAACGGGAAAAATCCCGCCGAGTGACATATCTATTTGGAGTGCTTAAACGCGGCGAATGTTATAAAAATGTAAGTTCGCTCTCGTATTCGCCGCATTGTCGTATGATGGATTCGATGTCACCTATTCTATGTAAATTCATTAGTAAATGCGCACGAGGAATGACAATAATTAATCTTCTTTAGGAATGCGGGGCCGATTTAATCTTTGATATGGATTTAAATGTCACAATATTAATTCTTGATCACGAAATTACTGATTCAGTCGCTGAAAATCATATTATCACGCAACCTTTTCTGCACGTAAAGGTCTTCCATTATTTCAGTATTCTGATATATCTGTAATTTCCTACTGCTTCGTCGATAGCGCGTTATTTTCCCGCGAAAAGTAAATGCAAATAAATATTTTTATGCCAATAAAGCCAGTTAACGAATTATTAAAACTTTAACATTGTTGGCCGGCAGAAGGAATCATTTGCAGCCTATGGTCTTTTTAGAAGCTTTTTTCTTCACCCATCCGGTAGTGTAGAATCATACTACGATCTTATTTACATTTACTTCCTTCACACCCTGTACATGTCATACATATCCAATTTTTAACGTTATTATGCAAGTGATTTAAGACCGTAGACTTGATGTTTATCTGTTAAAATATTTCTATAGCTTTTATTCCTCTCAAACAATTACTAAAAGCGTGATGCTTTGCAATGCAAATATTTACAAAATTTACAATGACTTTCTATTTCTACTGTTGAGTTAACTTGAATATCGTAAAAAACGTATAAAACGAATAGCGAAGAAAGGTGTGTACATAAGTGCGTTGTCAGACATACGTGAAATGCGCGAGACACGCGTGAGATCCACTTCGAGAGACGATGGTACTCCTAAAAGCAATGAAAAAGATTCACATAAACACATGCTGTATCTGTGTTCGTTTGGGAGGTATAACGAATTTTCCGTTTTCATTCCGCGTTATCGAATTACTTTCACGGAAGATGCTCAAAACGACCACCTTTCGTTTCAACGCCAGCCTCTAGACGTCTTTTTATGGACCCGGTTACACTCGAACAGTTCCTGGTGTTCGTCGAATTTCTTTATAATCTTGTCCTATTTCAAACCTTACTATTTCAACATTCGTAATAGGTTTGCTCTGCTTGCAAAATTCGATGTATCTCATAAGCGAAAACAAATAGAGCATATGTTTATATGAGCCTTCTCCGTTCTTTTTGGGTGTACAATCAACTCCCGAAGTGTGTCTCGCGTGTCCTGTTACACCTTGTATACTGTTAATAATGATAGCGATGATAGATGATGCGAGTGACATTCTCTTGAAATATATAAAATCTATATATATCTATAAGCAAATTAATAGCGAAGAAATGAGATTAAAATGAACGAAAAGTTTAATTTTTGTTCTTGCGATGAATATATTTTAATAAATACGCGAATGGAAATGCTCGACGAAAATAAAACAAATTCGTATCTTAATATACAACCTCATGATTTTATAACCTCCGGTGAATACGATGCATCTGAAACATGTCTGAAATCCGTCGAGCGAGCAGTTCTTCAATCAAGTGGTATGAAAATTCCATTGATTGATGAAACATGCAAATTCGTTACATGCAAGGACGTGTTGTCGCATATGCATACAACGGACAAAATTTTCCAGTAGTTTGAGCAAAGAATGAATTATATTGGAAACTTTAGATTTAGAGATTATCCCGCTTTCTTAAATAATTTACATACAGCTCTTTTTTTTATCCAGTCCAAAAAAGCCCCTTATAAAGAATTATGTACCATAAGGGGTACGTTAGCTTTCCCTAGTTACTATTTTTCCGGGCGCATGAGATTTTAAACGACAGTTTAATTTAAATTAGGAGAAAATTTAAACGTGCAAATTACTGTGCACTTTTTAAGAAAATAAACGCGTTTCAATATCTGGTTCGTAAAGTAAGGGTTTCGTGTTCAGTGGCGGGTACAGCTTGTGTTTTCTCAAATTCTTCGTTAGACCAGCTCTATGAGAATTAAAGAATTGCAAGGGACTCTTCCAGACTACTTGACTTAAATCCTGCTTTTGCAGAAAAGTGGTAGCGATCAAAGGACAAACTCTCGTGAGTTTAACCTTTATGTAGTATCGGGGAAAAGGGCCTAAGAAGCGTCGAGTTAACCATATACAATGTCGCGAGAGCTGAGACGCCGTTGGGTCCATCAATGTGTCATCGGTCTTTTCAAGTGCATAGTTTCGTAGAAAGGGCCTGCGTGGCCCGGGCCACGAGCGTCTGCGGAACACGTGTGTGGTGGGCCTAGGAAAAGACAAAGGGATGCTAGAACGGTCAGAGAATGCGAGTTGAGAAGCGCAGTGTGAGTGGAGAAGCCAGAGAGTGCGAATGGCGTTACCGAGAGAGTGTTGTCGGGTCGTTAGCTAATTATGTAGTTGTGCTGTTTTTCTGTACGTTTGGTCTTTTTCTGCTTGATTAAGATCTGTATCATCCATTGTAAACAAACATTATATCACGATATTACATTTATTTGCGAATCGTGGTTTATTACTGTCTTTAAAATAATATACAATATTCAAATTACATTCGTACTTAAGTGATTCACGAAAATCATGTTTTAATTAATTTAATTACACAGTATATCCATTTGTGATGGAATCCAAAAATTATTTACGCGTTTTTCCTTAAATTCGTTATATTTTCTTTTAATTTCGAGAATACAGAAGTTACGATAGTCTTTGTATCTATTTTTGAATTATGCGGGAAGAGAAGAACGCTAACCAGTAGAAATTTTAATGTTACGATTCCATCATTTATGATATATAATATTAATGCATTCTGCAGAAAATACGTAAAATGTATTTGGAATGCTTCTTTTCCTCGAGGCTGTTAATTCTTTGCAGATGTAAGCTGATTTTACAGAAATTGGTCTTGTAGTTTTGCTTCCATCGGTGTATGTTGTATGTAAGTCATCATTTAATAAAAAATTGCACATTTTGTGCAAGTTTCCAATTTCAATATTTATACGAATCGAGGTAATGAGAGTGTTATGATCAGAAAAATAGATATTTAAGTGATTACGAGTGTGTAATATTCCCTTTATCGATACATTGTTTCACGAGCCTTCTTTTTAACTTCACTTTCCTTATTTTTAGATGGTTAAAAGTGTTTTGCTGTACTATTAATTTTCGCAGTAGTATTAGAGGGCTTTGGTCAGGAAGCTATTACACAAATATGTAGTGCGATCCCTGATAAGTGAAAGTTTTGGCTTTAACAGAATGTTTGTTGGTGCACTGATACGATCATTAAGAACAGCGCTTATTGCTGAATGTTGTATCTTTTTTCAACTTCTTAATGTCATTAACATCGATGAGAATGGAAAGTAATTGGAAAGATATATTACGGTTAGCCATAATTTGTCATCGGCGGAGCTAACCTCTTCAATTGCATTTGTTGAGAATTGTGGATCTTTGAAGCCGAAATAATGTTATAGGAACATAAAATATATATTGACAGCTATTATTAAAATAATGATATATTTGTTACATGGACGATTCCTTATATATTTATGGATACAAACTTGCACGCGTCTCAGCACCATCTTCTATACCCGACTCTTCATCGACGACGACTCTTAACCGGCTGACTGTTTACATTTCTTTATTTCGAGATGCTGCGCACACAGACATACTTCCACACACTGATATATACATATAAGTATTTCTACTACGCACTTAACTCAGTCCAGCACAGAAAATTACACATATCTCAACAGCATTAAACTTCCTATCCGCGTTTTCTGGTTTTTGATTATACGTGTCATTCCCAGATTCAGGCACACTAACCCTGCAACAGCAGTTGCATTATTACAAGAAAATATTGCAAAAATCGAAAAATGGCTAGAAACTAAACAGATTAAAGCAAACCCTGACAAATGCAAGCACATCACATTCACGCTGCGAAAACAGATACCACCAAACATTACACTAAATGGCACACACATAACCCAAACAAGGCAAGTCAAATACCTAGGACTCCACTTAGATACAAGACTAACTTGGAAACAACACATTAAAACAATAATAGAAAAAATAAAGATAGCAAAGAGACAAATGCATTGGCTAACAAGTCGAAAATCCAAATTAAGTTCAGAAAATAAACTATTAATATACAAAACGATAATAAAACCAATCTGGACGTACGGAATACCGCTATGGGGAACAACGGCAATGAGCCATATAAGCAAAATAGAGGCAATGCAAGTCAAAATTCTCAGAACAATAGTAAACGCGCCATGGTACGTAAGAAACGAAGACATTAGGAAAGACCTGGGAATACCAACGGTCAAGGAGGAAATCAACAGACATGCAATAAGATACAGAAGAAGAATAGCAACACACCCGAACCGGCTGGCAGCGGAAACGGTCAACACAGGTATAGAAAGGAGGCTAAAAAGGAAGCATCCAACAGACCTCATAAAGGACACAACCTAACAAACACGATGATGGTACCCCACTGGGGGTAACCACCCACATGTTATACTATCATACCGCTATAACATTTTACCAAATGTCCTACAGGACAAATTGTAAAATCTAATTAAATAAATAAAAAAAAAAAAAATTCCCAGATTAGCAAAAATAAACCAATGTTCAGCTTCGCAGAGTAGGGGCCCAGCTAGATATTTTCTACTTTTTCAATAAGTTGGTGTAATTTATCTTTGATGTTTCTGTCTTTGAGTAGGTGATATTTATTTTTGATATCCACAAAGGCTTTTGTAAGAGCGGTGTATTCGTTAGTGACAATGATAAAATTTACTATTTAAATTCTGTTTCGGCTCCTCGTTGCTTCAACATAAGGATGATCTCTGCTTTCTGTAGCAGTTTCATCCTTAGTATCAGAGAACATCGGGTCGTCGCTATCAGGATTGTCTGCAGAGATCTCGGAAGATACAGATAAGAGTCTTTTGTTGCAACGTGCTCCGGTTGTCCGGTTGTCGCAGGTTCCGAAAAACTACGGGAGTGTTTGTGACGCTGTTTGTCGTTAATATTATTGTTACTGTTATTGTTAATGACGGAGTTGGAGGCTGAAACATTGTCATGTGAAACAATAAGACTGTGGACAGTTGTATCTTGAGATCTGTTATTGGTAGTACATTGTCTCGCTACGTGATTTTTCTTTTACGAAGAGAACTTTGTCCGTAGATGTAAACGTGTATGCGATATTGTATGTATGTATGTAAAAATTCTGGGATTTTTTATACGTCTTCTAGATTGACATATATCGTGGCTTAAAACTTAACGCTCTAACAGCCGCATATTTCGCCATTACGGCCAATCGCGAACGCTTTTCACTCAGTCTATTATCGCATAATTACCATCATGATTGAATTAATTATTGAATTAATTATCATCGTTACTGAATCTTTATCATGCTACTTTTATTTATTCTCTACACTTACGCGTTATAGAAATAAAGAAATCGGCATTACAATCATTTGCTGACCAATCACTTTCGCTGGATCATTAGACTCACAAACTGCCGGTCTTTTCAGTGCATTTATAGACCGTTTCGCTTGATTAAATTAAAAAGAAAAAAGAACGAATAATTTCGCGTAGACACGACGGCGGCCAACAACACAACATCGCGTTTACGTGACGCTGCCGTCAAAGTGTTAAAACGTGACTGAAGCTAGGCTGCTGCATAGCTGCTGTTAAGCAAGTAAGCTTAGAGGTAATTTTGATGTTTCTTTATGCAAAAAGGTTTTCGATATGTTCGTTCCAGATGCATGACGCAACATTTAAAAGTATAATTGTCTGTGAAAAGCCGACTAAAGGTCTTATTGCGACATTGGTATCCCTGGAAACAATCGAAGACTGTTTAGAGAGAAGTTGATGCTCGGTTCGTTTACTGTCCAGATATATCCACACGCGATCGTTCGAAATTCGAGAAACGAAACGGCTGGCCACCAAAAGCTCCTTCGATACTACCGGCAATGATTACTGCTTCTCTGCTGGGATACACGTTAAGCATATTGGCGGATATTATCGGGTTTTCTTTGCTTACCTCGAGACTCCCGTACCCAAAGGTTCAGATATACTTTCCTCGACTAGCTTTAGCGAACAGCATGATAAAAATACTAAATATTTGGAAATTTCTTTCAATATGCGACACACAGAAATGTGCACGACTGCTCGAAAGGATCTCTGACGTACAGTTGGGAAAGAATTCAGCCACCTGACATAATTTTGAAATCCTTCCGATTTAATTTTGCGTGTTATATTAGATAGTTGAAAGTAACGTTCTATAATCATATTAAGATACGTATAGTTTTCATTTCGATATGTAGAGTATCACCAAATCGATTTCGTATAGAGCTCAATTTTCGAAAAAATCGAGTTTGAAAATCAAGTATACTTGAGCAATCGGTAAGAGGTTATCCTGCGTATGAAATTAAGTCGAAGATGTAGAACAAATTCTTCGTTTCGGCGATACAAAGCAAAACGAACTGAAATTTAATTGTAGAAATTTCATATTGTAATATCGTAGAATAGCTTTGATCAGAGATCGGTTAGAAATAGAAAAAAACCGTGTCATCGTCCTTCTGTGGTTAATTTACACTGGAGAGCACCTATGTGACTAAAGTCACCTAGTTCTTGCAAAACATGAGCATGCCGAGTTACGAGAAAAAACAATAAACAATGCTAGAGCAGAAGGACAGTGTCGGGTTCAAGAAGCGATGACCGAGAGGTCAGAGTATGCGAGTTGAAAAGTGAGTGTGTCGCGAGAGTCAGATTTGATCGAGATGTCGAAGAGTAGAGTTGAGATTTGATCGAGACGTCGAGGAGTAGAGTTGAAATTTGATCGAGACGTCGGAGAGTAGAGTTGAGATTTGATCGAGACGTCGAAGAGTAGAGTTGAGATTTGATCGAGACGTCGAAGAGTAGAGTTGAAATTTGATCGAGACGTCGAGGAGTAGAGTTGAGATTTGGTCGAGTTGTCAGTGTTGTAGAGTTGTTAGAGTTGCTAGTGAGAGAGAGAGAGAGAGAGAGAGAGGGAGAGAGAGTGTTAGATTCGTTGTAACGAGAGTTATCAAATAGCTGTAAAGTTATTTGAGATAGATACGAGCACTGCATCTAGTTTTCTGTTAATTAAACATCGTTTTCTGTCTAACTAATATCTGTACTTTCAATCAATTATTAATAAATTGTAATTTATCGGGGAAAAACTTATATTTTAATTTTCACGATATTACAATATCTATAATAAAACATGGTATGGGTATGGAGGTGCACAACGCCTTTGTAAAACTTGAAAGTTTACATTCTATCGATGATCCGATAGAGTGATATATAGAGGGTGTACCGAAAATCATGGTACAAGCCGGAAGAGGGTGATTCCCCGTGTGAAAGCAAGTCGAAAACGTCAATTTTCGACAATTTGTCAAGCACTCGTGCACTCGAGAGGTAACGAACAGGTTAGACAGGTTTCTTCACTCTTACGCACACTGTCGAGTGGTACAGATCGAAAAGGTCTGTTTTTCCCTCTTCAAATCAAGTTGGAAACGTAGAATGATAATTTTCGAGAAAATCAATTAAAAAGTTCCGTCCATTTGACTCTCGTTACTTTTCAAGTGCACGCGTACCTACATGACGGAACTTCACAGTCCATTGTCTGGGGAACGAAGCCAGACAAAATATTACAGATCTGTGTGCATGTATGAAGATATCGTTTATTCTCGTACATATTTCTATGTTTTCTTAAATATTTTTCTATCCAATAATATCAAATAACAAAACCGATTGCTTCAGTCAACGCTCATACCGCGCTTAATGCACTCGTTCTCGTGAATAAACCTATTTGACACCCCCTCCCCCGCCCCCTCCCTCTCATCCCACCCCCTCCCCAAAATCACACAGCACTCAAAAAGTAAACTACCGAAGCGTCCTGTTTTGCGACCAAGTTTTCAGTACAGAAAAAATCAAATAAAAACAAAATCACATAAAAGCTCCGCTCCCCAGCGGCTTAAATCCAAGGATCGCATCAAACACAAAAAAATGTAAAGCGCCGACACATAATATAGTATGGCTACGTCGTACCTTTGCCTAACACATCATTACCAAAATTCATAATTTATTGTGAATACCCAAATGTATTTAAAATTGTATCTTGGTTTAAATAAACGTTATTAAAAAAAAGCACTCGTTCTCGTCCGATCACGAAAGTTTAAGCAGCGCTGGGCACGGATAGTACTTAGACGGGTGACCGCTTGGAAACTCCGTGTGGTGTTGGCTTTTTTTGCTTTTCCAATCTTTTTTACTTTTCTGAATAATCTATGATCGTATCCAGGGAAGGAGAAATATATTTTTAGCATTACACGACTGTCACCATACGTTATATCATTCTTTCATACACGTACAAAGAAACTGGCACACGTTTTAAAACTGAAAGAAATAACGTCTCTTATTTAATTAATATCAAAAGTTCTTATTTTACATTTTCGACTTACTTTTGTACGAGGAATCACGTCCTTTTGGCTTACACCACGATTTTCGGTATACCCTGCATGTATTATCGTATGTATGTACTTACACAGCACAACAAAGATAGAATATCAATCCGTAGTGTAGTATCGTGGACAAAAAGGCCAAAGAAATATCGAGTAAACCATAAACAATGTCGCGAGAGCCGAGGCGTCGTCGGGTCCATCGATGTGTCGTGGGTCCTTCAATTGAATAGTTTCGTAGAAAAGGTCTACATGACCTTGGCCACGAGTGTTTGCGGAACACGTGCGTGGTGGACCTGAGAAAAGACAAAGGGATGCTAGAATAGTCAGTGTCAGTGGAGAAGCCAGAGAGTGTGAATCGAGAAGTGAGAAAGTGCGAGTTGCGTTGTCGAGATAGAGTGTCCGTGAGTGACGAGAGTTGCAAATTAACTATTGATTTGTCTAGATTATAGTACGTTATTGTGATTAGTTCACGTTAAACAACCATCGTTCTTCTGTTTAATCAGCATGTGTACAATCCATTTATTGTAAATAAATCATCAATAATAATAATATTTTACTCCCGATACTACAGTAGGGTTGTTGGAGAAGTGCTTGCAACAGAGGCGTGCCCAGAATGTAATTTAAAGAGTTCACATAAACACATATTCAATATGATCGTGTTCTTAAATATTTATGTAAGATCAGTCTTGAAAATTTGTTTGTTTTTAGGAGACAGATTTGTTATTAGTTTGAGGTTTTAAACGCGCGAATTTGTTAGCCCGTAAGTATTGCACGCATAATTTTTTAATTTCACGTTATTAATCTCTTAGGTACGACGCGCCACTATAGTGGCTCACTCTACTGACTCATTCGCTCACCGTTTCAACTAAATGGTCTTTTTCATTTGTCTTACTTCGCGCAATGTTTTATAACAGTGTTAACAATATACAGATAGAATATATAGTCTTTTTAAGATTTTTTTTTTAGATACTCTTTTTAACATGCCGACCCGTATCCTTATAATTTTTTAGAATCTTTTTTTTTTTTTTTTTTTATTTTGTTTATTGAAATTACGATCAATTCTTACATTGAGAATTTTTAGAATCTTCAATCTCAAAATGTCGCTTCAAAATGGAAAACAAAGAGCAATTTGGAAAACACTATCGCGCTATGAGTGTGAAAATCGTGACGTGGGTCTGTGTGTCGTACCGTGCTTTAAAATATGTCACACACAGTTGTATTATTAATTATTAAACTCAAAGTATATGCATCATATTTTCAAGAAAAATTGTAATTTAGTTATTAAAAACTTGATACCAATGTGCTTGCGCAGAGAACAGCACTACCCGTCACATATTGCAGTGGCGTATCGTTTACACGTAATTCGCGTCAAACTCTGCCGTAGAGAGAAACAGCTGCGCGCAAAATTCAGCCCTACCTGAGAGGTTAAACGTCTTCTATCACCTCCACATAGTACAGCTGATGTAAGGTATCGTCCAAGATGTTGATTCTCAATACCGTCTGCCATTGTTTTATTTCCTGTACTGTTTATATTATGTACATTTTGTGTTTATTATTTTGTTATGCTTTCAAAGAATAATTTTTTTTTTTTTTTTTTTTTTATTTTCTTTATTGAAATTACGATCAATTCTTACATTGAGAATTTTCAGTAATTTTTCTGGCATGGCGCAGTGACATGGCTGATTATTTATAATAAGTTAATACTTATTATAGATACGTGTAATTTGTAAGTAAGTATTATAAATAAGTAAATATTACTTAATTTAAATAACTAGTTGAATCTAGCGTTTAGGTCTAGCGGGTAATGTCTCTTCAGTCTGCGAGTCTGGTTCGATGTATCAAGTAGTCCAGTGATTAGGGGATTTCTGTGTTTGTTGACTCTTTTGCTATATCTATCACTGTGTTTTGCTATTTCCTCTTTGACCGTGGGTATCTTGAGGTCTCGAAAAGAATAATTTGGAACTGGAATTTATCGAGTAACTCTTTTACGAAACTTCTGCTGCATCTTCAAATAACGGTTTACGCATCAAGTTTATTTTCGTCAGTGTTACTTAACATTTATGGAGTAATTTGTTTGAACAATTTTGTAGGCGTTACGTAATAAGAAATTAACCTAATTTTCTTATTTGATATTTTATGCTTCCACCTACTTCGTCAAAAATATCCTAAGCGCTTTAAACCAAGCAATATAAACTTTCTCAGGAAAAGAGAATATGTGTATACTTCGTCGACTTCGTCTATATACCTGAAGATGGATGCCAGCTTCATCAAAATTAGAGCAGGTATAAACTTTAAAGGACATTATAAAAATGATCAATGTTGTTCCAGGAGACGACGAGGAATGAATTTTATAATGTAGAATCTGCATCGGCGATGAAAATTTACGTAGGAGAACGTTGGGCGGAATGGCGTACTATTTCTTAAATATATTATCCTTTTTTATGTGTCAAGGATGGAAATTTGACAGTTATTGCATGTGATTCTATAATTTTTTAGCCATGTAATGCATAGACGATGCGACGAGAAAGATCGATTGTTATTTTAAAAATTCTGCTTATTGGAAAAATAATCAAAATGTTACTTTCCTTACTCGTAGTACAATAAATAATTTTACTGTACAGTTTAAATGTTAAGAAAATAAAAAATAGTCTACACTGGATAATGCGTACATTAATGTTACCTAATTTAAGATTCGTTTCACTTTTCTCACAGAAACCAATCGCGCAACTGTCCAGGAGGGAAAATCCGAAACGTATTACAGCGTAATATTGCGCAAGATAGTTGACGATTAAAAAGTTATAATCATATTACGTTTATCGTGTAACAAGTTCAGCTTGCAAGCGTACTTTCGAAAGGACGATGATGGTGATACTAAGTCATACTTGTCATCTTGGCAAGATTGCGCGGTGTGTGGTTTGCTTTTCAGTCGTCGTCACTTTCGCAGCACCGGTGCATTCACAATAGACGCGACGATCTCGAGCACTGGAGATGCAGTTACTATGTTGAGGGTGTAATTATGGATGGCAGTGGAGGAAACCTAGAGGGTTATTGCAACCTAGCTAGTGCAGTTTGCTGCTGTGTGTGTTAACTTACGTGTGCGGTAGCTACCACGCCATTCACCGACAGTTTACGAGCTATGCATATCGCACTAGTTTGTCGTCAATTTTTCCAACTACGTTCTTATAATGTTGTTTCGAACGTTACGTCGATTATACGATATCCGATTGTTTTTCAATTATATGGAACGTTATACTAACAATGAGATTTATACATATATGTATATACAGAGATATAAGTAACATGGATGATATTGCAAGTAATTGTACATGATGTAATACGATATGCGTGATTGCAAACATTTCTATAAAATGCTATCAAAATAATAAGTAAATATATATGTATATTATGTAATTACATTAATAGTAAACCAACGGACACGTCTGTGTTCACGGTTACATATATTTACGCATAGTAAGTACATACGTTACGCATAGTAGTAATATATTTTTGTTAATAACTTTTGAAGAAATAACGAACGACGGCTAACAACTGCACGTCAAAACTTTATGCCAAAATCAAGATCATCGAAACTGGCTTCCCCTTTACCAATATTTACCATACAATGTGTTGGCAAATTTAAGCAAATATAACTTAAAACTAATTGCAATTTCGTTTAAATCTAATCCAAACTCAAATAAAAATGGTATTGAAGTAATAAATGTATACAGTAAGAAGCACGAGCGCAGAAAACTAAATAAATATGTCGTCCTTTTTTAATGTGACAAAGTAATATGCATGTTATTTCATTTTAAAACAACAGGAACGTAAATTTATCAACACGGAGGCAGTGGTGCAATTTTTAATCCGCGTTATAGGGGGTCACACTGTATATTATTTATTAAATTAATAGCGAACCGATATATAAAATTATGTTTGGAAAAAATATACATTCTCGTTACAAATATAATATGCTTCAATATTTTGTTTAGCTCTCAGAACTTTTATCATACGAAATATGAATCTTTAAAGCAGTGCAAACTAAGTCTTAAAATATATAATCCCTGTAATGATTTCTTTTTAAGCCTATAATCTATTCAACAATGACAAATTACACCGAATTAAATATTGTTGCGAGAGTTAGTTCAAGAACAATTAGCATTAAAATTGGGATAAATTGAGTACACAGTAAAGACATAATGAAATGGCATTTCCATGATAAAGAAACGATACGCTACTAATATATTAACGGTTTCATTCAAATTCGCAATTTACACCAAGCAATTAACAATTTTATTAAAAATGAAAGATAAGCTAAAATTTTCATGTAGTAACGAGAAGTGGATAATCATTTTCGAAATTGCTGCGCAGATAAAGAGCGTAAACGAGAGAAAGAAAACAACTGAATTTTTCTCAAGTAAATGAGAAAATTTGTAAAGAGGGAGAGGGAGCAACAAATTCCTCCACTCCTCGTTTTTTAAAAATAGATTGGTATATTAAAGATATAATTGGTATGTCTAAGGAGGCTTATATTTGTTTGAATTCTTTTTAGATAAGTAGGAAAGCCCGATTACAACGCCAATTTCATTGTCACTAACGTAGGCAACACCATTCTCTGCCATAAAATTGTATTTCCAGTTCATTTTCTCGATCAGTTTGCTATTTATTAAAAATAAATTAATTCTCCAAATTTATTTACATTTCTGGTTTTTCTATGTATATATATTTCAATTACAATTACAAGTTGACGACACAGAGTGTGTTACTTTTTCTGTTTAATCTGTAGGACTGTAACTTACAATTAGGAGGTTGGAAAGGGCTGTAAGAAGGAGGGAAAAAAGTATTTCGTCCGGGAGCTACTGGAAGACATCGGTAAGGTTATTTGTCTATTTAGGGAATTTTGTTGTCTTTTATGTCGATCTTTTAGGATCCAACTTTCAGACAGTTTTCCATAGCGAGCGTCGCGACCTGTTTATATAATCGTGCTTTAGATATCAGGATAGAAAAGGTCATATTGAAAATTGTATTTATGGGAACAGGTAGACGGAACGACCGCCTGTGAGAAAGTGTCGTAGACTTCAGGTGGCAGAGTAGGGAGTGTACCTAAATCTCACTTTAGACGAGAAGACTAACTTTCAGTTCCCTGATGAGTTATGCACTGCTGAAAATTGAAGTTTATACAGGTATTTTCATTTATCGTTACGGAAGTGTTACTATTCAATCTATTTATCTTCTCTCAACTGAAATGAATTTCAAGACAACTTTGTATATTCACTAAGGTAACAGGATGCTAAGCGAAGGAAATAGTAGTTTGAATTTATACAACTAGACATGATTCGTATGGTATTGTCTCATCATGATATATCTATGATGGCTTTATAAAAATGTAATCGTCATTTATTTAGAATAGTTAGTACGAAAGTTTTTGCTATTTTTGAGGATTCAAATATTTCATTCACTTTGGATATATTGATTCTATTTCCTGCTGAATACGAGTGATTCTATTCTCAACCCCGGAAATCTACGTATTTTTAACATTATTGAACATTTTCGTAACATTCTTTTTCTGTTGTTTTTTTAGACACCTTAAGAATTGATGATTTTCATTTAAGGAAACAACATGGAAATGGAAACATTATTTTGAATTGTTTGGGGAGGAGGTCTATTTGACAGAGCCAAAACCTACAAAATGATGAATGCGTAAAAAAAGTTTCTTTCTGCAATTCTATAAACTATGGCATAGATTAAAAGAGTATATCAGTGTTTCATTTATATATGTCGGGTCAGGATTCGAATTTTGGGCGCGTGACAACTCTTCATGTGGATTAGCCATCGTTTCACAAAGCCGAGATTTTATTCACACGTATATACAAGTCTATCACTAAGCTTAACAAATAATAAGTACCACTAATAATAAGTCTAACAAATACTAAACCTAATGAATAATGTGATCTACGAATAATAAATTAAATAACACTAGTAGCAAAGTTTTAGGTTCAAACGAATCCACGGTCACCGGGATAACTCCTTACTCAGCGAAACTAATGTTAGGTGCAAATGCGATCGTCGAAAATGCTCGATGTGTCACTCTCCAAGGCAACCGCAAGAATGCCAGCCTCGTGGAGATTTTTCTCGCTGTACGATTGCATTTTGTTTTCTATACCCGTTTGGAAGCATCGAGAAGGTTCCAAACGCCGTTGCTAGGCACACTCGTTGGAAGCATCGAGAAAGTTCCAAACGCCGTTGCTAGGCAGTTTCTGTCTGGAGTTTTGATTATTGATACAATGTATGTCCCATTGCATCGGTACCTCCGAGGCAACATCACACGTGGCTAGGCCCGCTCTCGAGGCCGCATGCCGCCACAACCACACTTCTCGGAAAACACATACAACCACTCCAGACCTCCGTTCGACAAAACGTCCATCCCGTGACCGTGGCTACGTTCGGCGACCGATTGTCGCCTCGAACCCAATCTCGCTTATTACAAATCTTAAACAATTACAACTATAATAAAATCTAGGCTAAGGTACTAGAGTATGTTCCCAAAATTTCCAAGGAAAGGCTTCGGCTTTCCATTCATCTCCGACATATATATATCAGCAGACAGGATTAAACCTCGGTGAGGTAATGCAGTAATATCAGTTATCGATACGACAACTGAACATACCCATAAACAGACAATTCGTGGTCAAGGGTAAAAGATAATGTTGAAAAGTTTAAAAATTTCTGGGCCGAACAGGACTCTGTTCTCGCTCACGTCGAGCCTTTCAATTGGACGTCTGTAATGTGTAAGTACAGTATTAGAAATATTTTAATATTACAAGTTTAAGCACTAAAGTATTTATATGAGTATGAAAAATAAGTTTTCGTGTTCATTGCTGAGGTGAAGAAGTACGGTAAAAGAAGCTGTCTTTACTATAATTGTACGTATGTTTTTAGCTAGTAGTTTGGAAGATAATGATTCGATAGCCGTGAAACACGTGTTCAGTCTCACGGCACTCTTAAAGTCTTGTTAGGTATATTTTCAGAAGCACATGTCACAGCCAAATAGCTCAGTAGATAGCCAAATTTCAACATTCGTTTCCTTTCGTTCGTGTTCTGCTCCCAGAATCATTTTAAGCAGATTTGGTAAAAGCAGACGGACCAATTTTACTCGGTTGTAACAACAACACCCGAAGGATTCATATTGCTGAAGAAGAAATTTGCCACCAAATAAGCGACTTATCGAAGAGGGGGTGGGCATGTCGCTTAGCTTTGTTTTTCTCCGATCCATTAGATAGATTACTTTCGTGTGTCCGATCGGAATTACGACCTTCGAACAATTTTATATTCCGTGCCTTTTCAGCAAGTTCCTACGTAAGAAATTTTACATCGAGAAACCTTTCATCCTCAATTAGAGTCTTAGCGAGAACGAAGGACCTTTTCACTAAATCGATTGTTCTCACTATTCCAAACATAGGGTTCCAGATATTTCTCTATATGCATATTTTCATTCAAACATCGTGCATAAAAGAGGAATTATGTTGTATCTTTATTCTCCTTTATCTGGGACACTAATTTCCAGTCTCATTCGAAAGTTTGTGCTGATTGAGCTCACATCGTGACGTGTCATTTGACCCAAAATTCAGTTCCAAAATCACGTAACCAAAAATAGGTGAAAAAAGACTTGTTATGAATGTTGCAACGTTGTGGGAAACGTTTTTCGGATTGTATGATAGACGACCTGGTTTCATGTCGTGATTCTTTTTTTAAATAGCTTTCATTTTTTACGTTCGTTAACAACGACTTAATTCAAGACAGACAGTTTATAACGTGATATAATTTCCCGATCGGTGATATCTATACATCTAGTGGTGAAATTCGTTTGTTAATAGTTTGGAAATGATTTGTTCCGTCTGGAAAGCATAAAATAATGACGCGGTGTCTCGGTCGGTGAAGCTTGTGGCGCGATTGTGAAGGAAGGTTATTTTTCAGTTTAAATCTTTTAAAGTATTATCCCCTTAGAACTTCCTCCCTACTTATAGGGATGTTTTAGAAACTCGATATTTCGGACGGGTAATGTAGGAACACGTACCAGTTGCCAAGGTTTTTAACCCGAAGGAATACCATGATTCTTCTGAAAAAGCGGACATTTCGCGTCAATGCAGGTAATGCTACACCTTTAGCGCGAAGAGGTGCGCAAAGAGCGTATAGTAATCGCGATACCAGAGTACCATGCATTAGAATATCAATTTTTTGAAAGCAATCGATCAATATGTATTCTGAGCATACTAAAAAAATACTTGAACTTTCCGGGTAAAATACACACTTTCTACGACGTTCAAAACATTAGACTCCTCTCTCCAGTTTACCAAGTGTTGACATTATTCAACCCTCAAACACCAGACATCCTTAAACATCCATATGGTATACATCTTCAAACATTCGAACGTTACACATCAAACACACTTAACACGCACAGTAATACACATACAGAAGATCTGTTGGGGGAATTGACAGAGTCAATTTAACAGTAGCGGCGTGTCGACCGTCAGTTAATAATGATGGTTATGGTAACAATGAATGCCCTATATATATCTTTCTCTTCTCCTCTCATTGTCAATCCTTGGATTTATAGTGATAGGGTGCAAAATTCAAGGTCCCGTGTTTATGATATTTTTACAGTGAAATTCAGAATGAAACGGATTAATTCCATTATGTTAAAATAATAACAATATTTTTTTTTTTTTAGTAATTTTTATTCGAATAATTTTTGAATAAGATGCTGATACAATGCATACAATATTAGTAATTATAGTTTCTATCTTTGAGTAAATTAGCTTCGTTATAAAATTGATCATGTCCGATTGTACATTTCATAAAAAGAAGTTGGCGCAAGAGGTAGTCGGAACACGAAGAAAAAGATCAATTTACTTCTACAAGATATTTATTTGCTGTAAAATACGTACAAACTTTATGTAGGTCTCTTACTGTCTGTAATACAGTGCTGTTCATTGCCATGTTCTCTGAGCAATATCGCACGACAGGAAGATATAAATTAGACAATTTCATAGGAACAATACGGCGATATTGCCACAAGAAGCAATAATGTGGTGCACAAGTAATTCTACCTGACCGAAATACATAATTCTACCTCTCTAAGGTTAAATTAGCATTCTATGTAGAAGTAAGATGACTCGTATGTACAATGTACGGGGTGTACGAAAGTAGGTGTCAGGATCACCATAGCGTGATTCTATAGCTCCGGGACGGTGAAGATTTGTTAAAAGAAGTAGCACCAAAATTCACCATCACCATGAAATTCAACTGTATCGTACTCGTCACGGTGTTAAAATTGAAAAAGAAACTAAATAAAATAAAATATGTTTATATTTCGCAGTCAGATAGAAAGTAAATAACGTGATATTAATCAGGAGACAGAGAATTATTTCTTAGCATATTAATGTGACATGTGACTCTAATTATTAGTATGTAATTATTTAAAATTGAGTCACATGCCCTCCGCACGTAACCTAATGATAGCCACGGTTTATTTTTTCAGTTACACGCAAAAGTATTGGTATAGAGCCTTTTTTAATGCGATTATCGTAAACTTGTCAATGAAAATGCACACACATTCATTATAAAAGATCGAGTCGTAGTTTTGGAAATTAATGAACATAATTAGTTGTAGAATAGATAAAAATACGCAACGTACGTTTTTCGAGAAACCGCTAGACTTGATTCATTCCTGAGAAGAAACACGTCTATTTAAAATATGTTTCGAAATATTAATCTGCTAACTCGGAAGGAAGCGTCAACTCGTTACAATATTTTGAGAATCTTTTACTTTTAATGCGTTATAACCATATTACGATATAGTTTAGCTTTCTTATTTATACGCTTACCACTGCCACGTTTCAACGGATTTCTGACTATGAGATATTTTATTTGATAGGGATTATCTAGTTTGAAATATTTAAAATGCAGTTGAACGAAATGTAATACTAAATATTTATTGCTAAATCATTTGATTTTTAAATCAATTACATTTATTGCATCGTTACTAACACTGTCGTTTTTCAGATTAACGATGAAACCATAAATTTGAGCCATTCAAGGTGCCAACGCTAGCTAGTATCAGTGGTGAGTAAAAATTGAACCTTTTGCATTATATAAAGTCGTTTCATTAATATTTTTGAAATTATAAATATATTGCACATTTGTAAACAGTATTGGGCAAAATTTTCCGTACCTCTTAGATAATAAAAAACAAGTTAAAATAATATTTTGTTTGCGAATGGGAATTAAATTTCGTATTTAAATAAAAGTCATTTAAACGATATCAAAAATTATTTATTTCCTATTTCTTATTTGCAAGCGAAATTTTATTTCTTATTTGGATTTGATTGGAAAACAAATGACAACGTATCTATTCGTTTATCTAACAAGTTGCCCGAAAGCCTATTTGATTTTGAATTCACAGTAATGTTTTTGTTTAAACCGATATGTTTGGGTAAAAATACATTTGTCCAACGACCGATAAATGATATAATTTCATAATTTTAAGTAATGTATTTAGACTTGTCTAAATAATAAATAATCTATTTTTGTTTTTTATTTGAATTCTCCAATAACAGATGCCCCTTTATTTGAACAATTATTTCAATGAAAATTTATCTGTTGGTTAACTAATTAAACTGTTGGTAGCACTGTGCGTCATATTCTATCCTACGAAGAAATAATTTTTAATAAATCAAAAAGTATACGTCTGTGCGATAAGAAAGTTTGTAATCAGTTATGCAATAGACGAAATTACGTAGACTCTCTGTGATGTTCGTTTATGACATATTGCAGTTTAAATGTTGTACGTGCAGATTGGTCGCTTTACTGTTTAATGTCTGCAAAAGTTTCCGCTCGTTTATCTTTTTAGGCGACCACTTAATTTTCATTGAGTTCGTTAAATTCATTTCCAGCGAAATGCTTGATGTTCCAGCTCACACTTGGAGCACATAGTTACATGTGTGCGTATCAGCGCGCGGTATGTGCTGATATATTCAGCTGCTCTCTTCCACTGAACTTCGTTTGAATATAGTCTAGATTCATTCTGGCACGAGTGGATGGTTCGGAGATTTATAGGGGAAGGTTGCACCATTGACGAAATCCGCGGTAATACCCGTGCCGGTCCATAGATACCGGTTACATAAAAATCCCAGAGCGTAGAATTTCTCTGAATTTAGATTAATGACGCCCGATATTTTGATAAATTCCAATAGCGATCCTTAGTAGTTTGGAAATACAATTTCCTGCGCCGCAAACGGTTTCTGCCTTTCGCGTCTACACGCGCATTAGACAATAGCCGCGTAACAATATTTTTAAATTGATATATTTAAATATTATCCTTTAAGGTTATCGGTAGAAATACAGACCGAGTCGGTATAAGCTACCACCTGAAATAACCCGTTATCTATTGATTTTATTCAAAAATGTTTCAAGTGAAATTTATCGTAGAATATTTAAGGAGGTTCGTCGAACGAGTACCTTACGACTTTTTGAAAGCTTATATTTTTTGAAATGTTTATTAATGCGACCTTGAATGTTTTAAACGGCACTTTGTATTTTTCATACGATTGGTCGATCCAGTTGGACAAGGAAAGACACACATAGAAAAGGAAAAGTAGTACATTTATTCGCTTTTCCTTGCCTTTTATGCAGTGCGTTTGATACATTCAATACTTTTATGCTCGGAGTGCAATACCTTTTTTACTTTGTACGATACCTTTGTTTATGCTAGAATAAAAGCTTTTCTATTTAAACACAATATCATTAATTACCAGAACTGATGGAATAGGTACGACCAAAGCTTCAAAGTAACAGATAATAATAGTTTGAGCTATATATTTTTGTCAATAAGTACAAACGATGTTAAAAAATGCAGAATTAATAAATCATCTGCTCGTTAATAGAGTTTGAAGAATTCTATTATTAGAAAATACGTGGAACTGTTTCATAGAATTCACGACATAAATAATCCGTGTATACTAAGAATTTATTGCACTTTTAATTCTAGCAATTAATATAACTCGGACCTTCAGTTTCTCTGATTCAAGTGTGTGCGTAGTAGCTTGAATTAATCGAAAGTGGTGTTACAATTCTGAATTTTATTATTGCAATTTTCGTTTCATTAATATATAGGGTGTCCTGCTTGACTCGAGCATCTTAAATATCAGTGGAAAACAATATCTGACTGAAAGAAAGTTTGTCTCGTGACAGATTTTTTAAATGCAACTACGTATTTTCCAACCTTCAACGATCTTGAGTACGAAAAATTCACAAAAGTAGGACAATTGATGGAAATACTGGAATAGCTATGATGAAAAGATTAACGGAGGAGCATGTGCTCGAATCAAACGATTTTCTGACTTTTCTTGTAACTTTCTCACTGGTATCAGCACGTGCAGTTTTAATACGTTCCTTCGTATGTCCAGCGTTTCCAAAGAAAGAAACGCGTAAGATCTGGTAAAGTCGGAACAGGCTGTTGAATATCCGCGCTACGACCGATCCGACGTTGCAGGAATTATCGGGTTTGACGATCTACTGATACATTTGGAGCCGAATATCCGTCATGTCGAAACTACGTTCGATATCTTCATGGTGTGCAACTGTTCTCTAATAGATCGACTCGCTGATAGCTCAAAAAACTTACACATTGTTCATCACTCGAAGTGGCATCGATAAAAAATGGTCGAATAATACGATCACCAAAGGTACCATATCGTATATTTACGCTTTGTGGACGCTGATGTACGGCTTGACGAAGCCATTTCGGATTTTCAGTATGCCAATAATGCATATTATGTCTATTCAGTCGTCCGTGATTGATACAAACAAACTCATCGGTAGACAGCGGACCTTTATACGGATGTAATATATCGAAATATGCAAAATACATGCAAAATATATGCAAAATATATGCAACGAAATTTCTGTTGCAATTTAAACTATAGTACGTTGCAGTAGTTTTTTTTCAATTATCGATTATAGCTTTTTGCGCGTAAAGGAAGTTTTAAAAAACCTTTTCCGTGCTTAATATCGACTTATGCGCTGCCGGTGATTGTAGTCGGGCCTCTGCTATTCTACCAACATATTTCAACTTTTAACACGTGTTTTGCGGTATCCGTACCAGGCAGCAACATCTTTTCTTCGGAAATTGGAAAACGAATTTAAAGAACGTGCAGTACTTGCATAATTCGTTTCGGATAATTGTATTCAGGCCAACAAACGGGACTGCATTTTCTCATTTTTACAAAGCTCCCCCACAATTGAATTTGCGTATATAATATACCGACCGGTTTCATCTCATCCACGAACATTCAGATATGATTGCGACCAATATTTTTCCGAACGCTTTACTATTGAGACGTTTCCAAGGCAAAATTATTTTTTCTTCCCGACGAACTCGCCTCGTGTTTTGGATCGTTGTTTAAAGTAATAGCAGTACGTTTATCACGCTGTGTAACATTTTTCCTGCGCACACCTGTATCTCGGTGTTGTTTCATTTGCGATTTTCTATCGCGTGCAATCTGCTTGTCACACATTTTGCAATAAGCGTCTTCTCCCTGCGCAGTAATACAATTATTTGCCAGTGCAGTAATTCAGTTAGACACCGTTACACGTTTGCAATCTTCTGACTTGGGCATCTCCTCGATATTTAAATTCTCAATCGCGAGTGTTTCGCTATTAAGACTATCGAATGGCACATGTAACTGAATTATTCAAATCTCTTGCGGTATAATACCGAACTGTAAGACAATTCGCTAGCCAGGAGAACACGGTACAAAACAAAGATGAAGTAATTGAAGCGGCAGGGGAAGTAGGAGCGACGCTGCTCGATGAAATTACCGATAGATAATTGTGCCAGAGTAGAACTTTATTGATCCGAACTGATGACATTTATCAGATACGTTCCTGAGCTCTTATTATCCGAATTCAGGCTGTAAGAATTTTTTACAAATTTCAGCTTAGTTAAGTCCAGTTATATGAAAATTAACTCCGATTACGGGAATGATAAACAAGGAAGGATGGGAGAACTAGTAGACTCCTATTATCCGACTGATCCAGTTATCCAACACGGCCGTGTCGGATAAATGGAGTTTTACTGTAAAATAACAGATTACTTAATCTTTCTCGCTTATCCTCGCTTAATAAATTGTCCACTAAATATGTACATATTCGGAATCTATGTATTTATGCAAGAAATATGCACTTAAGCAAAATACATGCGATATACGAAAAACGCAAAATAGCCACTATGTTTTTAGAATCTCGTAATGAGAAAACGAAGAACAACCGAAAAAATCGCCCATTTTCTAGTCACTCGATTTTGGAATCGAATTTGGTACCAAATGATGGTATTCACATATTTGGATTCATTTTTAGCGAGTTATGACACTTTTTGTTTTTTGGAAGACACGCTTATAGGTGTTGTGTGAATTTTTCAACTCCAAGCGATGCCGAAAATAGTCGTTCTCGTCGCAGCTGATGATTATTTTTTCTTAAAAGCATTAATGCAGGTTTCGACCATGCTGTTACGAAATAAATAAAAGTCCTAAGACTGTTATACGCTTCTGGTTGCGATAGAACCGAATAGTGACGTAAAAAATGTTAACTTGTTAGTAACACAGAATCGTAATTTTAATAAAGCCGCTTAAAACGTACGTAACGAGCACACCGATATACGCCGGTTTAACAACGGATAGGTGACGAAGGTGGGCACACCGATATCAAGACCTGCTTTTATCTTTACTCGTAACGAGAACGTTAATGCGATGCAATATTTTGCTGCAGCAACGTTTTATCCTTCACAAATGGGCTGCGAATCAGCCGTTAAACTTATTATCTATAATCGTACATCGATGATTTGTGCTTGGATGTACGTTAACGCGTGAAGTTTCGATGGGGAACAAGGACCAATCAATTTCTCTAAAAGTGCCAACATTATTAAATATACTTGCCACGATTAAATACTTAGCCGATTAGCTCTTGGTACCGATATCTCGAATTCGATGTTTAATTTTCAATGAAATTCAAACATTAGACTTCTCTTAATATCAAGTTGCCCGAGAACTAAAATTAATTTTTGATTAAACTGTTCAAACCAATGATACTACCATCGTAACGTAACTATCGTAATTAAAGTTCTTGCGATCAACAGATTTCTGTCCCATCAAAGAAGCATTAAAAGCTAATTATTCTCACGGTGAAACGATATTAATATCTCCATCGAGAAGGAGCAAGTATAATTTTAGTGAATATTCAATCGTATACGCGGTGATCCACCTAGCACCGTGAACAAATATTTCACTTATTGTTATGCGGAAAAGTGTCAGAGGAAAACATTATTTAATTAGAAAAATATGATGACAAGCAGGAAATTTATCTCGAAATTATATTTTCCGGCATTACAAAATCACGAATGTTTTCTTAAATGAGATTATATACTTTTATCGTCATGACGTTATATCTGTGGCGAGTGATCTGTAATGGAATCATTAGGGTGCATAACTTGCGTACGAAAAGTTCAGAAATGTTTGGGAATAAATGCAAACGACCAGAGGTGTGTAATGCGAATAATAAAAAATGTATGCACGTGCATACATACTTATATATGTTTATATGTACTTGTATATATATGTCGGAGAAGGAAAGGACAGCGGGATTTTCCGTCCGAAATGCTGGGAAAAACCCCAATACCCTAATTCAGACTTTTACGATACCCGCGTTTAAGCAATAATAAATAAGAAATAACTTTAATGTTCCAACCTGGCTTTATGACGATGTGTTCAGGTTCAAAGTGACATAGCGGGTCACTAGACGTAGCCACGGCCACGGGAGGGACGTGTACCTGACAGAGGTACGAAATGATTATATGGCCCTCCTTAAAAAACAAAGATTGACCCGAGAAGCGGGGACAGGAAATATAAGGACAGTTTCTTTTAGATCAGGGGGCAGTTAGTCAGTCAGTTGGTTAGTGAGTGAGTCGTTGGACGCATTGCCGATGAAGTTATCGAGAAAGTTACCCGAATCGTGTATGACGTTGTGACTTGCCTCCCGTGGACCGTGGATTCGTTATCGAACCTGGATTCATTGTCACCATCAGCTCTATCATATTATCGTCGCTATTATTCATATCCTCTTGTAGTGTTCACATTTGTACCGATACATATTAGAGACATTCGCGACGGTAACGTAAGTAAAGGTTCATCAAACGCCCAAAGTTCCAACCTCGCTCCGACATATATATAACATATACACATATAGTAAGGAGAAAAACTGACCAATGTAATGCTTTTTGTAGAAAATGATAATTTTGGTTCGCTATTTAGAAAGATATGCTTTGGCGCGATTTGGTACCTCGCGAGAAAGAGGCAATATAAATATTAATATTTTATTATAATATTATCGTAATAGGAAGGAATGAATAGTATTAATATAAATACCAATATTTCGTACGTAACTTGTTTGTACTTAAAACGGCTGCAGTCCGTTTTGGCATACTTTTAATCAAATTTGTGCATACTTCTTGAGGGATCGCATACCTTTGTTCTTCGACTCTTTCCCATAATTCATCGAGATTCCCGCAGGGGTTGGAGGCACTGCCGAAGCACAGTCCGCATTTTTGCGGCTGTGTCTCGCTTGCGCCAGTTCCTTTGGCTGTGTTCATCTCACGGAAGCAAACTACGGAGCAAAGGCTACGGTTAATACCGTGGCTAATCCCTGCTTACACGAGTCCACGGCCGTATAAACAGATCTGGACACTCTTATACCGAAAACTGAGAAGGAATCGTCCGAAAATCGAGTCTTGAAAGACCAACATGGAACGCAGGAAGAGTGTATAGATATACATAGACACGATATACATAGTATCTGATACTATGCATGTCTATCTCGCAGATCGAAACTCTTCTTGTTTTCCATGTTGATTTTTCAGGATTCGATTCTCGGACGGCTCTCCCGAGCGAGTGTCGAGACCTGTTTATGCGGCCGCGAGAAAGTTCTTGCCAGTGACAGAGATTGCACGGATCTCGACTCGTGCTGTCACTAGTCCCACCAATGACTTTGATTGGTTCCACGGGAACCGGAATCGGGATCCGACTCCCGACTGCTTAACGTCGGTCTCGTGGGAGCAACGACCTGTGGCCAAATGTTGGTTAGACGATCCACAAGGATTGTCGACCGCAAACGATATGCTTCCTCCATGGGTATATCTGTATGGGTCGACGTCATCGGCTCTGGCGGAAGTTGCCAGACGCAAGAGTAACCGCTCGGAAGTCTGCCTGCTGTACGATACTTGGGACCTGCAGAGAGAGAGGGACCCTGTCCGACCTGGAATTGGATCCGATAATGATAGCCGTAGTCGTGTAGCTGTGGCCGTGTCTGAGGAGGTTTCGTGACAGCTACGGGCACATTAACGAGCGATTCTGTCTATTCCGCGCAAAGACTAAAGCAATTCTTACGACGATCGAATCGTGCTTGACTCGACCGAGAGTTCAGCAATGCCCAAACTCGGATGGCCCAGGGAAGATGCATATTAATTGGATTTTACCGAATACAAAAAGGTGCAATCAACACGTACTTCGGAGGTAACCGCGCACCAGATCAACTCGCGTTCTCTTCGATGACTTTCGTTGTTCAACTTTTCTTAGCTTTTCGCAATAGTTCAACGTTTCGTAGATTTTGGAGCCTACTTTTTCGCAGCAGACCTTAACCTGAAGTTTTCCGACCCTGTGACCTCTATTTGCATTATGCGACTCGAAACCATGAAGTTGGTTGCTTCATTCTAGTCAGAATTTACTGTCTCACGTATTGAGAATAATTTCTTGTTAATAATGTTAATGTCGCGTTATTTACTTTCTATTTGACCGTGATATGTAAGCATATTGTGGATTACTATAATTGTAAATAATGTCGGTGTAAGAGCCAATGAAACCTTGACATTACTTTCTAAAAGAATGGTTGAGTAGGTAGTTCCTTTGACAAGTTTGGTTCTTGTTACGAGTAGAATACGATGCCGGCAAAAAATTTGACAACAAAATTCAAGGTCAAGATCAACTTTAAAATTCAGATACGATGGTCATGATATATAATTTTTGAACACTGTGTACGACGATACAGGAGATTTGTAAAATCTCAAATTTTTTATTGCAACGTATTCTACTTGTCACGAGGGACAAAATTGTCAGAAGAATCACCGGTAGCGAATGGTCTCTGCTCCCGAAAAGAAGTCAAAGTGTTGATAATTCTCGCACTAGCTTCATTCGCAGTTTTGCAGTTTACAATTACGTTCGCATTTAACGAGAAGGTAGCTTACTATTTATGGAACAACGAGAAATACAGATTGCAGGAATATTCGCAAATCTCTGCGTGCAGAAGATTATGTTAGCCGCTTGGTGATCAAGAATTAACACTACGACATCTGAATGCAGATCTAGCCTGCATTAACAGGCGGAAAGGAGAACAGATTAATTATCGCTGTTGCTCGTGCTTATCCATTACTGGACTTGCATAAACTGGTCGAGTGAGAATCAATCACATGACCGTGTGACAAATAACTCGAGAGAAAAGCTTACGACTTTACAAAATTCGCCGCGTTCAAGCACTCCAACCAAATGACTGTGTTACTCGACAAAGTTTTCACCATTGAACGCTACGTAACTTGCAGCGCGACTCACACTTTTTCGAGCGTGTGTTATTTATGAATGAAAGCAGTTTCTCAAGTTGTAGCATTCCTACGGAATCCAACTATGGGGAACAGCAAGCAACTCCAACATTGAAATACTTCAACGCTTCCAATCGAAAACGCTAAGATCATTATTAGATGCACCGTGGTATGTAACCAACGAAACAATCCATCGAGACCTCAAGATACCCACAGTCAAAGAGGAAATAGCAAAACACAGTGATAGATATAGCAAAAGAGTCAACAAACACAGAAATCCCCTAATCACTGGACTACTTGATACATCGAACCAGACTCGCAGACTGAAGAGACATTACCCGCTAGACCTAAACGCTAGATTCAATTAGTTATTTAAATTAAGTAATATTTACTTATTTATAATACTTACTTACAAATTACACGTATCTATTATAAGTATTAACTTATTATAAATAATCAGCCATGTCACTGCGCCACGCCAGAAAAATTACTGAAAATTCTCAATGTAAGAATTGATCGTAATTTCAATAAACAAAATAAAAAAAAAAAAAAAAAAAAGTTGTAGCATTCTCGATCGACAAAATGCCAGGATTTGAACTTACAGAAATCCAGATGCGATGGATGAAAGGTTTGACCAAGGACGATCCACCATAAACGTATGGGCAGGTATCGTTGGAAATTGTATTACTGCTCCTACGTTTTTGCCTACATCGATAAAAAGTGCAACATATTTGCGATTTTTACGCTCGCGTCTCCTAATCGAATTACGCGAAATTATGCGACGGCAGAGGCGTCGCTGCATTTATTTTGTGAATGTGGACAAAGTCGCTGACAAATTACGATCGTTCAGCCAGTTATTGAACGAAAAGTTTGGATAGGATACAGACCTGCTCCTAACGCGCGGCCTCGTTGCTCGTGAAATTTGATGGCGTTGAATATTTTGCTTTGAGAGAAGAAATTATCTACAGTTCGATCGAACAGATTGCGTTCGTTAAACAGTTACAACGTCCGATCGAATGCGGTTTTTATCCTTCAAAATCGATACGTGATCTTAGCGAGAAACTCGTAGAGATTCGAGTTTGGGGCTGTTTAGAAAGAAATAAGAAAGATACGAGATATATAATAGTGAATTTAAGGTACCTGCGTGCAACAGTAGGTGCCATTTTCCTGCATCTGAATGCAAAATGTAAACGCATTGTGAACAAACTCCATTTGAAAATTATTAAAATTTTAGTACTTTTCCCTACGTACGTGTAGTACGTGGTTCCTGTGAGACTTTTGTTCCTTGTGACGAGAGGGATATGTTGAATAAAAAAATGTTGACTTAGAAAATCACGCTGCAGATCAAATTTTACGGTTTCCACGTCTACTTTTTATGTTACAGCTACGAGAATCGAAACATCGGTCAAAAGCACAAGCGTGGACTTGAGTTATTGGATGGAATTTTAGTTAGCATTGGACAAACGAGAATCAAAGAACGGGAATAACTGAGGCGTGGTTAGTAAAGTAACGCGCGTTAGTAAACTTTCGTGAACGAACCGACTGTATCGAGAGTGTTTCGACCGTTCGCGGAGAGACGCGATCGCGAGATAGCGCGTCAACGAGAGTTGTAAGGTCTCGTTACGATTGAATAATCGACGCCACGAACTGATCGATCCCCTTATTTCTGTTGTGACAATAAGGGTAGTTCAATGAAATTCCACCGATTTACCAAAAATAAAATAATATTTATTTCAACGATTTATCGACTAGAAGATATAATTATAACAGACTGTAAACTGCGACGTATGAAAGGTATTGACGGCTCGAGTTCTCGACAAGTTATGATCGCCCTTCGATCTTTTTGTCTTTTCTGGCAGACGACCCCCCACTACGTTCGGATCACGCCACATTCTTTTACGCGAGGTAAAATAACGGCTATGAGTCGACGTTTCTGGAAGTCGCCCTGCTTAATGAACCATGCGCTTGCCATTACAATGTTTGTTTGCCGGGCAGACGCGCCGATCCGTCTGCGACATTGCAGTGCCACGATCGACGGTTAAGAATATGGCCTATGGTAAGCCGCATGGCGTAACAGAGAGCTATCGAAGAAAAGGGCTGGACGAACCGACGCGACATTTTATGAAACGTGTCAGTCTTGCAATTCACTGTCAAATACTACAGCTCGAATGACGAAGGCAATTACGGAATAATCGTAAAGTGTTTTGTAACGGAATGCTAGACACGAGCAAACCTTCTCAAACTACACAGTATATTTTAATATGATAAAGATATACTTACAGAAAGTAGCTTTGAACAATCTTAATTAAATTATAAATGAGGGACTCGATCTGTCGAACGATTAGATTTAATAAGACTCGAGCGAGCAAATTCGTTTAGATACGTTCGAGGTGACGAATACATTGATTGGATACTACGCTCGAATGCGACTCGAACACAGTCTTGCAACTGTCAGGCTATAAAGCATAATTGCTCCAAAAGGGAATGTAACCCGATTTCACTGACTGACAGAGTAACGTTCTGACATTCAATTAAAACTACCCAAGAAGATTGGACGTTCAGTTTCTTACATACGTATCTTAAAATTGCATACTTTTAGGTAGCGAGGCTTGCTATGATCTTATGACCTAGTATAATATGTTGGGATGGATCATGGTCAAGCATCGCATTGCCACTTCATGGAAGATGCGTACGTAGCAAGTGGTATTATTCTGTATAAAGTTGTCGCGCTACTTTACACGTTCTAAAGTCTCATCTTTTGCAGAAGTTGAAACGAGACGATTGTGACTTCTTCTTGCATTTCTTGTAATTTTATATAATTGACTACAGTTATTGCTAAATTCATGAAAATGGTAACGCATTAATTGCATACACAGAATTTATGAAAACCATATTACAAACGAATTACTTAATAAATCGAACAGAATCGCTACAATTACTTTCCAGACAGTTAACTGATGCATTTCTTCTTATAGGCGGCAGTTCATGCTTCGAGATATTCATCGTTATTCATTGATATGTTCATGATGTAATACACGAACATATGCGTTACTCTGCTACTTACGATGCATCGTGACAAGTATGCATTTTTGTATGAAAAACCGTTTATTTTCATTTTATGTTCGTTTTTAAAGTCAGATGTGATACAAAATAACGTTAGTGTTGTTATTTGGCTGCTCGCGAACATATGATATCTATTCAATTTTCAAATTGATTTTATCTACACGTTAGAGCGAGCTGTGGAATAAATCAAACTTGCACGAGCCTGCTCGAATCTCTGTATCATAATGTGAGAACTTTTACACGCCTAAATCTTGGCAGTCCGACGATCGACAATATTGCTACTGGAAGAATCGCTCTCATCCGTAAACAAGATATTTCCAAGGATTGCGTTCTAATTTTCTTAGCGGCCAACCATCGAATATTCGTCAAACGACGTAATTTCGCACACGGCGAACCTTATAACGTACGCCTTCTTCGCGTATTATTTTTCCCACTGCTTCGTGTGAAACCCCTACTCGACAAACTTTTTTTTAACAGGTCTCCGCAAATCCAAAGGTGTAGAATTACCTCCCAAAACCATAAGATGACAACAAACACTTTCTTGACACACTGTGTAACATTGAGGTATCCAGTTTTGCCACATACAATTTCGTCATTGTCACGTTTGACTTTGTTCATTGTAAAGTCAAATTTGCACACTCCATCTGTGAAATCTTAGTGACTTGTATTCCTTACGATATCACGATGCCACATAATATATATGTCGGAGATGAAAGGAAAGCCGAAGCCTTTCCATGGAAATTTTGGGAACATCCTCTAGTACCTTAGCCTAGATTTTATTATAGTTGTAATTGTTTAAGATTTGTAATAAGCGAGATTGGGTTCGAGGTGACAATCGGTCGCCGAACGTAGCCACGGTCACGGGATGGACGTTTTGTCTAACGGAGGTCTGGAGTGGTTGTGTGTGTTTTCCGAGAAATGTGGTTGTGGCGGCATGCGGCCTCGAGAGCGGGCCTAGCCACGTGTGATGTTGCCTCGGAGGTACCGATGCAATGGGACATACATTGTATCAATAATCAAAACTCCAGACAGAAACTGCTTAGCAACGGCGTTTGGAACTTTCTCGATGCTTCCAACGAGTGTGCCTAGCAACGGCGTTTGGAACCTTCTCGATGCTTCCAAACGGGTATAGAAAACAAAATGCAATCGTACAGCGAGAAAAATCTCCACGAGACTGGCATTCTTGCGGTTGCCTTGGAGAGTGACACATCGAGCCTTTTCGACGATCGCATTTGCGCCTAAGATTAGTTTCGCTGAGTAAGGAGTTATCCCGGTGACCGTGGATTCGTTTGAACCTAAAACTTTGCTACTAGTGTTATTTAATTTATTATTCGTAGATCGCATTATTCATTAGGTTTAGTATCTGTTAGACTTATTATTAGTGGTACTTGTTATTTGTTAAGCTTAGTGATAGACTTGTATATACGTGTGAATAAGATCTCGGCTTTGTGAAACGATGGCTAATCCACATGAAGAGTTGTCACGCGCCCAAAATTCGAATCCTGACCCGACATATAATACAATACAATAATTCGCCAACAGATCACTCGTAAATTGCTTTTAAAAGAATTACCACAGAAGCTTCCTACCACGCTACCCGGGGGCCAGGGATTTATTTCGTTGATAAGTTAGGTTATTAAACTCAAGTTCTTTCATTGAAGACATCGATGGACGCTGTGTTCGAGAAATCGCCAATCACACTTGGCGAAGCATAATGGTAATTTACAATAACAAATACTTAAGAATGCCTAATATCGTTAAACATAGGGTTCAATTTACAATTATGTAAAAATTACTTCTTGAAAGTGACTTCTTAATCAATTTTAACAAATTCTGTAAAATCGTGTAATAAATCTTTTTATTTATCGGAATAGTTAATGCACAAATAAACACTGTACATATGTCGTGACAGAAATAAAGACAGAGTTCATATTTCTAGAACAGTCATATTTATGATAACGTAAAAGCTACCATATATACAATAATATAATTTCGCATGCGACAAACATTTCTTTCGTTTCCATAAATCCCATGATATTCAATTTTTATTGCTGTAATCTGTGTTATTGTTTATATGTCTGTATTTATCTCTGAAAATTCTCGCTATTCAAATGAATATGTACAGAACGAAACGACGAAACCACATTGTAGCAATAACAATGCGATAGAATAACAGTTTTATATTGCGAATAAAAACAGTAACATGGTGCAAAAATGAGTAAATATACGAATTAAATTTGCTCTTAATCAACAAAACTAATTACTTATTCCAATGGTTGGCTTTGGCAAACTGATTCGACTAAGCAATTAATTACCTAATGAATCACAACAGCATAGAAATATTAGTTTGACGTCAGTAATTTCTGCACATGACCAATACATATTTGGCCAGACAAACATAACATGGGTGTGTGACTGCAAATGAAATGTTCTATTATTTCTGTTCAATATCTCGCGTATTATATATTAGTGTGTAATTATAATTACGTAGTAATATAATACAAATGGGAATAAAATATTTGGAATTCTTCTTCTTCGAAGAAATATACCAAGTTGGAAAATTGCATTTCTAATGATTTGTACCAATTTATATTTTTAACGAACGTATATACGTACGTGACATTCTACGAAACATGAATTGACTCACATTTTCATAAACATTCATAGATCAATGGTATATTTTAATAACATGTGACACGTAAGGTAAAAGTGTTAAAAATATTCGTAGATTACTTTGTTTTAGAATAATAAAATAAGAATTAAAATATTTAATTTTTTGATTCGTCAAATTTAAATTTATTGTTACTCGTATCGATTCATAAAATCATAAAGATATGTTTTGTCAATTCCACAGGATATACACCATGATAACATATTTCAAATAATTCGTCAACAAATTATTATTACAATCAATTTTTAATTAAGTAGTAGATAACAAAAAAATATGGAATACAATTTTTTCACACAACGCTTTGTTTGAGAGAAAAATAAAATTGAAAATTTATCATACGCGTGTATTAAGCCAATTGCCAACCGAACATGTTCAAACTGTATTTTTTTCAAAACGGGACCTTAAGCTAAAAAGCTTTATTTCACATGTTCGACTTGTTCTTGTATATGGTATCAACACCTAGTCGAATGCCCACGTTATACACACCGTATATAGAACGTATGTAGAACCATGGTATGTATTTGTTTCTTCTCATATTTTGTTGAGAATAATATAGCAGATCCAACAATAAGAATATTATTTTGTTCAACACACTACAATGGAGAATTATGAAAATGGAGAATATTTTAAGAAGAAGTTTTAACATCCGAATACAAATACACGAATTAATATGCAATTTTAATAACTTTCAGATTTAAATATTCTCAGATTGGATAGTCGGAGAATTACTAACACTATTAAAATAATTATATTAGCACCGTTGAATCCGTCTTTTTATCTTTCATCGTCATCATTTATCAATCATTTTGAAATTTTAAGAAAGACAAGAAAGAACTGTGGCACACACAAACAAACGTAAAATGAGGATTAAGTGAGCCCTAATCATGTAAATGCGGGGCTCTGTTTGACCCAACTTGGCACTGAGCGATCAATCGAACGAGCAGTGCAGTAAAAAGTGCGATAAAAAGCTCCCCATAGCCCGCGCATCTTGGGAGAAAGACACAGATTCTCCAGAAACAAGGTGTAGAGGAAAAAGAAGAAATAGCGTAGGTCAACTAAACATATACCGGTCTCAACCACCTGTAGAACAATTCTGACATTAAGAGCGCAAACAAACTCGACCATGCACGATAACACGTGGCATCATAATACCTTCATATTTGGACTAACTTCTTTCCTTTGAATATTTCACCACGTTCTACACAATTCTTACATATATACATGTCGGGTTTACATTAAAATTAGGGTTAGGGGCGTGAAACGAATCTCCACTTGGATTACACATTGTCGTTATGCAATAGAGAAGACATTGACTAGAGCAAATACGATTATTATAGAATTGGGCAGGTAACCGTGGTAATTAGATACTCGAGAAGCTAATGACAATGATTCTAGGTTCAATAACGAATCCGCGGTCGACGGGATGATAGATGAACGTGCTCGCAAAATCTAAGTCGGACGCGTAATATTCACTGATCGTAAGGAGTTACTTTATTCGTCGATGGGACCACAAGAAAGAATGCCTTTCCGTCCAGATGATGCCACAGAGGAAAACTATCATGGGGTGTGTCTAAGGACACGAGATCATCGGATTCGTCGAGCATAGCCTTCGTTCGGAAAGTAAGGGAAATTGACGTTGCTGCTAATTGGTCAATCTCCATATCGATGGTTAGAAAAGGGATGCTAGCCGCCCTCGAGGGAAAGTCGGTAGTGGGAGACGTCGTTCGTTGAAAAAAATAGGTCTCCCCTATCTTCCCGTAGTTGGGACAAAGACTGTTTGTTTGAAGAACTTTAGTCAACTAAATCTTAAGACTTATAACGGGCCCTCAGGCTAGCTGAACACGTACTGCGAAGACGCATCGACATCTGGCAATCATCTTACTCGAAGAATAGGGTCTGCGTGTGGCGAGCTACGGGACAGAGACCGTTGGAATGTTTACTGTCGAGTGTTACAACTATTTCCTTTTTTTAGGAGAGCTATAGAATTGCTCCGTGCCTTTGTTAGACAAAGCGTTCATCCCGTGACCGCGGCTACGTTCGGCGACTGGCTGTCGCCTCGAGCCCAAGCTCATTATCACAAATTTCGAACAAATACAGTCGGATCGAAAGACGACAATTGTTTAATTACGCCTATGATAGAATGTAGATTACGGTGTTAGGGGATTATCCCGAAGTTCTAAAGGGGAGGCTCCGATGTCCTTTCATCTCCGACATACATAAATATTTGATATATCGATAATTCGACAGACTTTGAAGATTTGCTCGCAATTTAGAAACAGAGTACAGAATCCTAAATAAATATATTAGATATTCATACATATGCAATAAAGTATTTGTTCCGCCTTCAGGAACAGGAGACGTGAAGATTTTCGTAGGTAAGTTTATGACACGCTTTCGCAGACAAGAAGCTATTTTTGAGCTGCAAAATTGGCATTCAGGACGATTTCTTTCAGTATTTGTAAGGATGCTTTTCAGCATTGATGCTGTTCTCAATCGCGGAGCGTGTCATAAACACGGTGACCTCTGAAGGGTCATTAGCGACGCGTAATCAAGAGCCACCCACAGCAATTTCCGCGACCCTTACCTAATTGATTGGAAGCCTCGTGTTTGCCCGCACATCGCTTAGCCCCTTTTCGCCAAGGACGCTCTTGAGGCGCACGGAAGTGCGTGAGTAATGCTAACGAGCATGCTGATTGGATTTTTCTTGCGTGCGCTGAAAGCCAATAAGTACGCGTACCTTTGGAACTTGCGCTGAAAGCCAATAAGCACGCGTACCTTTTGGAACTTGTGCTTGAACCTTGTTGGACGCTCATCCCACTCTAGCAAGACAGTCTCGCCAAGAGCTTCGTAAGCATTTCTCAGCAATCGGTGAAAACAGTCTCGTTTGAGTCTACACACTCAACTCAGTTCAGACACACACAAGAATACGCATCTCACGGCCGCAGGAGCAAAGAGTATCATTTTGTGCGATCGAATCGATCAGTCGAGTCTTGCTCGAGCTTTTCAACCGTGAACAAAGAATTCAAGCTACCGTTGGACATGACTCGTTTGACTCAGTACAGTTGATATAAGTATTCGTTCGTATCGTCTCAGTATTCGAAAACTTCTCGCTCGGAGGAACGCTCGTTCGTGTCATTGACAGTTCATCAGTCGGAACACTCACTACTCTCGCTAGTGAATCACTTGCTCAAAATCAACTAGGTGTATAACAGGAGGAGTGGAGAGGAGAGGAGAACGCAAACGCGCGTGTATGTGATATTTGTTGGGGCCAGAAGGCAGCTCGGCTCTACGCTTTCTTTAACAATTTCTTCTGACCTTGTATAGCGCACTTAATGTCCGACGTTATTGAGAACATTGTGATAATTGAGTCTGCCGAGCGAGACTCGTTCAACTTTAAACTGTAACAAAGTTTACCGAACCGATTATATCTGAATTTTAGTTGCGTCAACTATCGGCCTGTCGGTCAACGCATCAGGTATAGAAAGAATGCTTCTTTAAACTGCTTCTTTAAAAACCAAACAACCTATCAAAGATTTCACGACTCTCTCCCGAGAATCCATTCCTTCTGCAGCGGAGGTGAAATGATTCCAGAAATCATCGAAGTTTCCTTCGAGTCCGGACAATCGACGCCAGTATATAACGTCAGTGGAGACCTTCGAAATGTCTGATTCGTAAGACAGCTGTGTATGGTAAAGAAAGAAGCGACTTTTCTATGCCTCCGGTGCAAATCGTCAACAGAGTCAAAACATCGCAACTGCGGCACAAATCGTGTTAGCGGTAAAAAATATATATTCCTATAAAAAATACAGGACATGTATCTATATATTTCTACAATGTAACGAGAAGAAACAAATAAAAAAGAATAAAGAATACATTTCTACAATTATAGAAGCTCTCGCTATTTGTATAAGCGGGATCTTGAACTTAATAAGAAGGTACTTAACGGAAATGTTAGCATCCGCCTGGAATTTAAAATGTCATCGTATAAAGTTAGACGTCAAATGACTAGATGGTACTGGCGGTTTAATTGTAATTCGGGGATGTAACAATGCCCCCCTAACGAAGGCCTGATGAAGCTTAAGTCGATAGTTACCAAGGGTTAGCGTATCCTCGAATTTCGTGTTGTTGTAAACGTTTATTGGCAACGTACTTGTACGAGAGCGGAACGAGCTAATGTGGCTTCTGGGAGATTTTATCTTACTTGTAGACGGTCCGAATGAACCAGCCGACTCACCGCACTTGCTTATGCGAGCGCATGTAACACGTGCAGCATGTGCGCTACACATACCAGGATCGGTTGTACCGGTCTGGCTCGCTTTACGTTTAGTACCCAGACTAGACAGAGGAACACAATGTTGAGAAACGTCGGCATAAAACCGTACAACGTAAGCTACGTAAGGAGCCACGTTGCTTCTCAGCCAAGGCGAGATGGCTTTTTATATCGTTTATAATGTTCACTGTGTAAAATGTGAATTAATTTAAATCAAGGCTTCCGTTTACAGCTTTCTTCTTCGTTTTTCTTAAAGTTACGTTTATAACAACTTAGCTACACGATATTAAAAATCGTTACGTACGTAATGTCGTTACATCGTTAAATAATTATATGAAGCATTTTACTGTCCTTACATTAAATTAAGAATGTTAAACATTAAAGGAACTTCATTTTTCTATAGCGTATATAAAAAATAAAAAATTTATCTAATTTGTTAAAATTCAAATATTTATTTAAAACATTTAAAATATATCTTTGTATAAGAGAAGCTGAATTGAATATCTAAATTCTAGATTTAATCGCTAAACCAATTATATAATATATATTGAATACGTTAAACGGATTAGTTGGCTAAACAGTGTAGATATAACTTAAGTTCCATTATAAGTATTCCATATCATAAGTATTCCATTAGATAGATAGCGGCACTAGACAACAAAACTTTCCAACGGTTTCGTCGGTACAAGTATATCATATTACACGTATCTATAATAAGTATTAACTTATTATAAATAATCAGCCATGTCACTGCGCCACGCCAGAAAAATTACTGAAAATTCTCAATGTAAGAATTGATCGTAATTTCAATAAACAAAATAAAAAAAAAAAAAAAGTATATCATGGAAACGTAAGTGCCGACAGGCCTAACGAGCCATCGATATCCCTACGGTCCTTCCGCCGAATATTTGGAAGAACGCGTACGTGGCAACGGTCGCGGACAGCTAACGAACGCGTGCATAGTGGAGATATTGAGGGGCGACAAAAAGGAACGAATCGGATCAAGAAAACAGTTGAGTTGTAACCGAGAAATGAGAATCGTCAGTTGAAATCGAGAGTTGTACGTAAAGAGTCGAAAGCGAGAATTGTTAATCAATGTACTGTTGAACGCCGCCGAGTATTTCTTTGGCACCCTACACATCCTACACCGAATTTTTTTTTTTTTTTTTTTTTTATTTTCTTTATTGAAATTACGATCAATTCTTACATTGAGAATTTTCAGTAATTTTTCTGGCGTGGCGCAGTGACATGGCTGATTATTTATAATAAGTTAATACTTATTATAGATACGTGTAATTTGTAAGTAAGTATTATAAATAAGTAAATATTACTTGATTTAAATAACTAATTGAATCTAGCGTTTAGGTCTAGCGGGTAATGTCTCTTCAGTCTGCGAGTCTGGTTCGATGTATCAAGTAGTCCAGTGATTAGGGGATTTCTGTGTTTGTCGACTCTTTTGCTATATCTATCACTGTGTTTTGCTATTTCCTCTTTGACTGTGGGTATCTCGAGGTCTCGATGGATTGTTTCGTTGGTTACATACCACGGTGCATCTAATAATGTTCTTAGCGTTTTCGATTGGAAGCGTTGAAGTATTTCAATGTTGGAGTTGCTTGCTGTTCCCCATAGTTGGATTCCGTAGGTCCAGACAGGTTTTATTACGGTCTTGTAGAGGGTAATTTTGTTCTGTAGGTTTAGTTTGGAGCGTCGGCCTGTGAGCCAGTAGAATCATCTACACCGAATCACCTCAGATTTATAAATTAAAATTACCAATTTCCACGTGTGAATCCTTCACCGCTATTCTCTTTTTTCTCGTTACTTTGTTCCAAACATTATTCGCATCATTCATTATTCAAACGAATATAATTTATTTAATTTCATATTTTACACTTTTAATGTTATTTAATATCGAATACTTTAGATGCATGCATTTATAATTATTGAATACGTTAGAATAATTATTAAGGTACGATGTTGAAATAAAGAGCTGTATGCGGGTAGTCATCGGTGTGCATCAAGTTAATTCGTTGAAAATAATTATAATCGATTAAAATGCAATGTCCAGAAGCATGAATACAAAACCGTGCGTCGTGTTACGGTCAAGTTGTGTTCTGTTCTATGCATTTGATTTCAGGCGCATGTGGTATACAACACGGAATATTTATAACATGTATATGTAATTAAATGTCTCATCTGGTTTACATATATTTATGAATTTACTAACGTACAAGTTGATAAATGTTTGTTCTAATTTTTTAAATAACTTCCATTTACATATGATTAAATAAATTACAGACGAATGCATAATTATAAGAACAGAAAGGTGTATTATCCATTTAGTCTTTAAGAGGTACATATGTCAAAAAATTAGTCGAAAGTTATATACATAAAAAATTATTAGGTAGATTTTCTCTATCGTAATACTTGCGGCCGCTTCAAGAGTATCTACTTCATCGACTTTGCTTCTGTTATCTGATATAATTACATATTCACGACATCCATAATATCCGATTTCGCTAATACTTCATGTCGAAAAGTAATAAAATGGAACGCAGATTAAAACGCGAATGTATAATAGTGCGTACTTCATTTATGGAGCAGAAGAATCATTTTATATTTTGTAAATTGAATTCTTAATGATAGAAATGAATCGTCGCGTATGCATATGTCGTAGATTAGTTGGCGTATCTTACTGGAAACGACTTTGATTGCGAAATTTTAGTAATTACATGGATCAGGACCTGACCCATTTCAAGTACGTTGTTATGATTTGAAGTAATTTTACTTGTACATGTAACATATTCAGTTTTCGAGATTATTCGGAAAAATATTTTTGACACTTTTTACTTCGCCGTGGATCAACTTTGAGATGGATTTATGTTCCATTGGCCGCAGTCGGCGGTTGTCTCTCTCCTTCCAATGCCTGCGACCTGTCGTAATCGCGGGTAGCTCGGATAGAGTCGGAGTTGCCAGACGGTCCCTACGTAGGGACGTGTTATGACATGGTAGAGAGTTATGGAGTAGCAGTGCACAAGCGTAGCAGTGGAGTAACGTCGATTGGCGTTGGCATAGCAACTGTAAACACATAGACGCTGGCTCTTGTGGTGTGGTTAGACTTGTGAGCCAAGTGGCTTGCTAGAGTACGCTAGAGACATGAAAGGACATGTGATGACGTCACTCGGCCCCTACTGCGTAGGGCCGCAAACAGCTCTGCATGGGACCCGGGCTGTCCGAGAGACGGCGACCTGGATCGGGGTCGTACGATCTCGGAACGCCGCAGGACGTGTCTTGAGGGACAGGAAAGACACAAGCGAGTCCCTGACTGTCGTCCCTGGGCTTCGCGTGAAAAAAGATTTTAATCGGTGTAGACACGTCAATCCAAAACTTTGTTTCGGAGCGATTGACGCGTATACTCGTCGTGTAAGATAAAAAGTTACCATTTACCATAGGAACTCAACATTTTAATAAAAAGCAGTATAAATGATATTTAGTGTTTCCTTTATACTTGCAATAAATCTATCGTGTATTTTATCGCCTATTGTCCGAGTTGTTTTGTGCTTTATACCAGCTTGTAGAACTTCGTATCAGCTGCGTCAGCAAAAGCAAATCCACTTCGAAGATGTGTCTGAAGACGCGAAATGCCACTTTGTGTACCTTGCTTTGTAAAATACATTGAAATCAACTGAATTTCTTAAATTTGTCTTGCTTATGAATTTTATTTTTTGGCAATTTTCAACTTTTTAATAACGATACCTTTCTCGTCAAATTCAACGAATCGTTAATTTTTTATCGAACAAAAATGTAATCCTTCCTCGTCTTGCTTTTGTCCTGCGTTCGACGTGCATACTCGTCGTTGTTTGATTTTACCAGCGCAGCCCGCAAGGAATTTTTGAAGCTAAACTTCGCGCTTAACAGGTTAACATGTACGAAGATGTTAGGAACGTTTACAACACGCGACGTTACACGGTGACGAGAAGCATAAAGAGAATAACGAACTACGATCGATTTAGTCCGAACCGAATTAAACACCTGTATTGCGAATCGATTGATTATACATTATGAAGTTGTAGAGTGGTAGGGGGAAATGGAATGTCCGTTAATGCGCGGTGGATAATCGTTACATACCTCTCCTTAAAGCGAACGTAGTCCTCCAAAATTTATAACTAATAACTAATGCAACTAATCGCTGTCGTTGAGCCTAAATCGTAATTCGTTTGATCGGCGTTCCAACGCAGAAGACCCATATACGAATTATTTCGTCGTATATCTTCTCTAATAGGAGAGGGGCGTGAGAGGTACAAAAGATTTTGAAAATACCGCGTTTAGAAAGAATTATGGCTATTACAACTGCAATGGCGATATATCCCGCAATCTGCATAGTTATCTATCCAATCTCCAGCCAGGTTTTGGCTCGGTAGTTGGTTTTCAGTCTAGCGAGAGAGCCGTTAATTTGATCCAGGTCTCTGCTGTAGTAGCCCTTTAAAGGTGTCCAGTGTAAAGCAGTTGGGAAGTTGCGGGAATAGTCTCTGGATTAGTCGCTCCTCTTCCATGTTGTAACAGTAAGTTAAGTTATGGAAGCGTGTTTCATAGGTAACGGATGAACTATTCGCTGGCATAGTCGTAGCGGCGGTGGATAAGATACGATTGTTTTCTAACGCTATTACTCCGGCTCTGGCGAGTTTTTCGCGTTCTCCTTTCTAATCGAATTTCACAGTAAGTAAGCACAACAAGGTATTGCGATATCGGAGTAATATCGGAGACTCGAAGTAGCGATTTACTGCTGTGGATTGCTTACATTTATCAATCGGGTAACGTGTCATTGATATATATTTAAGACCTCGTCTGAACGCTATGTCGTAGTCATAACTACGCGATAAAGAGTTTTTCCGTTTTATACGAAATGGGATAGACGTGTTCTTTCATCCATTCGTCTGGTTCGAATACGAGTGTGTTAGAATTTAATCTTGGAATTAAGATTAATAATCTGTGGAAGACACAATGTTTGTGTTGAAATAATATGATGTGATATTTATTTAACAATTATTACAGAGAACTAGAGAATAAGTGTGTTCTGGAATGTAGACAGTTGGCTAGTTGTTCACAGACTAACTGGCTTAGTGACCCATGGCCCTTGAAAAGGTTTAGAATCCCACTCTCTATGCAGTAACGAGTGTGACCTGTGTGGGTGTCTGTGTGGCGTCACATGTGCCACAGAACCTTCTAGCAGCTTCTCGACGTGCCCATCGAGAACGTTCCATCCATATCCTCACGCTTCTTCCGGCGAATTTTCTAGAAAGCATGCACGTGCTAGCCGCCGTGGTGCATCTCACGAACGCACGCTAGTGGGGATAGCGCTGGGTAACGAAGGGAAGAATCCGTACGATCAGTCACCTCATCTGCATGCGATTGATATCGTTGTATTCCAACAGAGTGTCTTTATCGTGCTGATAATATCTACGCTGTGACAATTTAACGCCGGTATCTACAATCGCTTGGCAGTTATTTTCACCAAGTTCGAATCCTATAGTCCTACGAATACGTTTCTCAAGATCGCGTAAATGCGTTATTCGAACGAATTTAAAAGATCTGGAGAAGTGCGTTCCTGTTCTGCTAACCATAGGTTAGAAATATCTCTACATCTTCATGTATATCGTTTCCTACTAGTTGCGTCGCCATATGAGTATCTCGCGTTTCTGTATCTTTCTATCTTAAATTCGTATATTGTTCTTCGTTCCCGTTACGAATTTTAATTAATTCTACTACGTATTACTAGGTTGTCCGAAAAGTATCTTTCTTTCGTAAACGTGTTTTTTTACAACAGTGCACCTTCATACAAACGCGAAATCAAGTCTGTGAAATGTCCTGGTGTTTATTTCAACAGAACAAAATGGATCGTACGTAACTCGACAAAATAATATAAAACAAAAAACGTTGTGCGTCTATTATTTCCTCATAAAACGAAAGAAACTTTTCGGACAATCTAATATTTTCTAATATAAGCTTGAGATCGTCTTCGTTAAGTGTTTGGAAGAGCGATTTGGGTACTGTACCGATGGAATTAAACAGTCCTCGTTTATATCTACGTGCTGATCGTTTGTGCGTTTAATCTATTTGTGGTTTGCTGTATTCGTCGATGTTATATAATTCTAGCTTAACGTTACAAGTGTTATCGCACAATTCAGTAGTTTTATATGTCGGGTTTACATTAGAATTAGAGTTAGGGGCGTGAAACGAATCTTCGTTTGGATTACACGTGTCGTTATGCAATAGAGAAGACATTGACTAGTGCAGATACGATTATCATAGAACTGGACAAGTAACCGTGGTAATTAGATATTCGAGAAACTGATGACAATGATCCTAGGTTCAATAACGAATCCACGGTCGACGGGATGATAGATGAACGTGCTCGCGTAATATCCACTGATCGTAAGGAGTTACTTTATTCGTCGATAGGACCACCAGGAAGAATGAATTTCCGTCCCGATGATGCCACAGAGGAAAACTATCATGGGGTGTGTCTAAGGGCACGAGATCATCGGATTCGTCGAGGGTAGCCTTCGTTCAGAAAGTAAGGGAAATTGGCGTTGCTGCTAATTGGTCAATCTCCATATCGGTGGTTAGAAAAAGATGCTCGTCGCCCTCAAAGGAAAGTTGCTAGTGGGAGACGCCGTTCGTTGAAAAATAGGTCTCCCCTATCTTCCCGTAGTTGGGACAAAGACTGTTTGTTTGAAGAACTTTAGTCAACTAAATCTTAAGATTTATAGCGGGCCCTCAGGCTAGCTGGACATGTACTGCGGAGACGCATCGACATCTGGCAATCATCTTACTCGAAGAATAGGGTCTGCGTGTGGCGAGCCACGGGGCAGAAACTGTTGGAATGTTTACTGTCGCGTGCCGCCACAAATATTTCTTTTAAGGAGAGCTATAGAATTACTCCATGCCTTTGCTAGACAAAGCGTTCATCCCGTGACCGCGGCTACGTTCGGCGACTGGCTGTCGCCTCGAGCCCAGGCTCACTATCACAAATCTCGAGTAAATACAATCGGATCGAATGACGACAATTGTTTAATTACGCCTATGATAGAATCTAGATTACGGTGTTGAGGGATTCTTCCGAAGTTCCAAAGGGAAGTCTCCGATGTCCTTTCATCTCCGACATATATAACACACTTCGTTTAGATGTTTTCGTGGAATATTAATGATGATGGCAATTCGTCGTATGGTTGATCGTTTTCTGCGTCTCGTTATGCTGCGTTCTCGAGCTGGTAGTCGCGTTAGCTCATTGCATTAGCAATTCTGACACCCTTCGATGTATTTGACGACGTCTTGTTCCATGTTTATTCGTAACAGCTTTCCTTTGACTTTTGCAATGGTCTCGTTTCGCCCCTGCGTCTTCGCATTCAGTAGATGGTTCGTCCGAATGCGTAGATCTGGTTAATGAGAGAAAATGTATCGCGATGATACTATATCGAACCGACGCTTCGTGGACAGTGGATCCAAGTGTAACGCGTTAAGTTTGGTCACTGCCTGAGAGGTGCTCTCAAACGTGCTAGAAAAATTTATCCTTCGTAAGGAGGTACAAAAATTGCCATTTTTAACATCCTGTTTTCTTTTACAAACATATATTTATTTGATGTATTGTTTCTTTACACTGTACCAACTACTTGAAATAATACGTAATAATAGATACTGATATTCTACTGGAATATTTTGCTAGTTTCTAGAAAACTCGACTTTCGACTTGAAAGCCACCGGCTTCGATCATCTCGAAGCATCTTCGATGAAGCTAGACAAAATTCCTGAAAGCGCTCGAACAGTCGATGTTTTGCTCCTTCGCAAATTCCTTTGAGATTACCAAATATCTCAAGAAACAAAGTATATTATTCTGCTTCGTAAAAAGCGGCATAGAATCAAACTGCTATAGAATATTTGAAATATTTGCGAAGAGATATTGTTATCAAAGGAACATTCTCTTAAGATCAATTTAAGAGGCTCTATGAATTTGATGCATTATTAGAATACTATTTCTTCCATATTTAATTCTTTTAAAACACTAATTTAATTTGTGAATATAGACTACAGAGTAAATGTGTATTAAAATTTCCAAGTGACTGCATAATATAAGGAAAGAATATAAATTGAATCAAAATTTGTATTAAGAATGAGTGTTTTAGTCGCGTATTAATTTATACGTACATACATACGTATGTGATAGCATATGTGCACTTAAAAAGGTAATGTACATATGCAAATGTCTACGATAAATATTTGCAATTATTGCTCACGATAAAATCAGCAATAGATACGAATAATAATCTAGTAAGTAAACTATATGAAAACGTATGTTAAAAGTATAATCGTCATTATGTAATGAGCTAATGTCAGTTTTACTCGTAGTAAGCGAAAGTGAAGTAATCGACATTTTCTCTAAATAAGTTTGTAGCATTAATTTATTTTAGTAAGTTGTATTAATCATAGGAAAATGGAGAGAAAAGGATTTTTTTTTTTATTTTCTTTATTGAAATTACGATCAATTCTTACATTGAGAATTTTCAGTAATTTTTCTGGCGTGGCGCAGTGACATGGCTGATTATTTATAATAAGTTAATACTTATTATAGATACGTGTAATTATAAGTAAGTATTTTAAATAAGTGAATGTTGCTTAGTTTTGATAACTAAATAAATCTAGCGTTTAGGTCTAGCGGGTAATGTCTCTTCAGTCTGCGAGTCTGGTTCGATGTATCAAGTAGTCCAGTGATTAGGGGATTTCGGTGTTTAGAGAAAAGGATGAAAAACGAAAAAGGTTGATACGAAAACGTATCCTGTTTGACCTTGCTTTCAAGTTATAGCTATTTTTGTGTGCCGATGGTCCGCAACTGTTTACTTTCGCTGTTTCCTTTTAAATGTGTAAGTCGTGCACGATCTATCGCCTGGCCTGCTCGTTTCCATTCGACTTTTATTTTTAGAGTGTATTAACTTATTATAAATAATCAGCCATGTCACTGCGCCACGGCAGAAAAATTACTGAAAATTCTCAATGTAAGAATTGATCGTAATTTCAATAAACAAAATAAAAAAAAAAATTTTTAGAGTCACTTGAAAACAATTCTGCATTCGATATCCATTGCTAGGTTTAAAGCATGTACTTTGTGCACGCACACGATAAGGTAACCAACAGATTCAACAAATACCTGGGATTGTTGATAAATTGCGAAATTCTCTGATACGACCGGAAGCTTACATACAGATCGACCACTATCTATCGAAATACTAAAATGGTTATGATTTTTAAACAAGATTAGATAGAACGAACCATTTGTATTGTTTTTGTGCTAATAAATAATCATGCGAATGGTAAATTCAATATTTTTAATGAACGATGCTGAATTAAGCAGCTCCGCGCCATTGACAAATAGTAGGTTTATGCAATGTAATGTATTACATATGGCTATTTGTTTAATATCACGACGTAAAGTAGATGGTCGCTTTGGGCGTTCGTCCAACTCCAAAACTATCGTGGATTCCTAAAGGCGCTCGAAGAATCGATGGATATATATCGGATATTTCTCCAAACAATGGTCTCCCAGGAAGCCATTGATCGACCCTCCTGTTCGCATAGTTCACGAATAATCGACGCGCTTAGCACTGACAATTATTTCGAATCTAGGAAAAGTTTCTCGCAGCCTGGAAATTCCGCGAGAGTCGAGTCGCTGCTTTCCGAGAAGAAAGAAAACTTTTCATTTTCTTTCGGTCGAACTCCTTCACATACTATATAGGCCATAAACACGGAATTTTCTTGATTGAGAAATTACCAACATAATTTTATAGCTTGGAATTTTATGGCGCGATCATTGTACTCCTTTGCGTTATGTTGCAAGATTGCAACCCAACAAGAAATTCGATTTACGGAAATTTCGTTCTTCAGCTTCTTTACACGATAGTTAACACGAAGCTATTTCTACCAAAACCAGTGAAAATGACTGGTCTGTAAAAAATACGCAATAATAGAATATTTTTATATTTATTGATTTATTGCTTTCTTACAGAAACAATTCCATGTTATGTAGTACATTTTTGGTATTATTAATACATCTGGGATTATGATCCCTAAACGAGGGTTCGCTCATTTATAAAATTGTAGAACAAGTCATTTTGATTGATGTGGTATTTTTAGTGTTATCATCTAGCGATCTAGCGATCGATTCGGAATTTCCTGATAACTGATATCATCATATCGAACGATACGCAGTAAAAATTTCAGATACGCGTGGGCAGTTGTACAAAACGAGGAAACTGGTTAATTGGAGTTGGATAAAGCAGTCATTTTGACTGGTGTGGTAGTTCTAGTGTTAATTAACTAAATCACCTGGGATAAACTATATCAGCCGGGCTACGAATCTTTTGATCTGAATGTGTTTTTTCGGGGGCATTTTAAGTCGTTGAAGCCGAAAATTTTCTCGATTTAAAAATTCGGCCTTGCGAACATTTGACCAAATAAGGTCGTACTTAGTTTTGCGAAGTGGCGATATCGTAACTAATAGAGGGAAAAATATAAACGTAGCAGGGAAACGGACAAATAGATGAAGCTAACGGCTAACATCAGGGAACATAATAAAACGATGTACTACGTCGCATTCAACGATATAAAATTTGCAATCCGGATATTATTCTAAAGTCACTAATTGTTTTCGATATAATTCTTCTTTTGTATCGAACTGAATCGTTTGAGTTTTGGAATCAGGTTAGTTTGTTTGAATGTTGAAATGTCTTATTCTTGGAAAAAAAGCGAGGCGTAGATTTAGAAATAGATACGACACTCTCGGTTATTACAGTAATCAGAGAATATGGTGGAAAAGGAGAATAATAATAATAAATAATAAATAATAAATAGTGATAAGGCGAGGTGTTAAAAGTTTCATATAAAAAGGGATATTAGATGGATATTAAATTAAATGTACAGATGAAAGGAGACCGGGGTAGAGATCGCGCAAGTGTATTTATAGAGGATACGCGCAACTAATTAACGGTACCTCTTAATCCTATGGTACGCAACTTCTTCTAGTCAGAATTGTAATTCAATTCAAGTTATTCATTTATACGTATATATTATCGCAAAATCAGAATGTAAACCGAACAGTTCGTACTAAGGTTTGGGTATACATATACATATAAATTAAATTTGTTATAAAACACTACTGCGAGATATAACTTGAAAGAAATGGCATTGCATATTAAAAGAGAATTATTAATTTATACGGTACCAGGAATGTAGTGTAACGTGATCTGCATGAAAAGTTAGAAATTATTTTCTGGAAAACTATCGGAGGCAACTTCAAAAGACCGTTTCAGACTTTTAATGATTCGCTATACTCTTTAGCCCGCTTCGTAAAATAAACGGGATAATGCTGTTATCCTCGTCTTCGGAACAAAAGCGGATGCTTTTTTCGTAAATGAAGTGGACATGTAAATTTTCACGGTTTACGATAGTTTGCTCCGGAAGAAGCAATGTTTGTTTTAAAAAATGTTTGTTTTCGGATAATAAAAATATATATGTTCGTACTTTTTTTTATGTACTTAAGAAATATATTAATCTCGTAGATGTTATTGTTGATTATGAAAATAGACAAAATATAAAAGTAAAAGTTGATGATTTCCGAAAAGAGCTACTAATATGAGATCCTGTTTGAAATTGAGGCTGAAATCTAAAATCGTAATGTGGAAAGTCACGCACTTTCTTGCCCTTTTAAGGCAATTTGCACACACGAACACAGGCAGACTCATCAGGCAGATGAATTACGAAGATTTGTATTACGTTTGCCTTTATCCTATAGTTTCTGTTGATATTTCTTTATCCCACAATAAACTTGCAATTTGTTTGTACAAACATTCGGTAAATTATTGTATCCGTTTGATCGAAGTACGTAGATATCGTTCCATCGTAGTGCGCCTGGGTTTGAGTTTGTTGCTGGCAAAATTACATTATTGTGTAATTCTTCTGGACGTGCTTTCTGCAATCCTTGAGGCGAATGTAAGGTGTACAGGTTGCTAGCTAGGTTATTTGGAGCTGGAGAAACCAGGGAGTCGCAGGAGAGTCGCAAAATCGACGAGTCACTGGATTCAAAAGATTTCTTCTGGATCGAGATGTAGCAACGAACCTGATGCTAAATCGAGGAGTCGTAGGAAATAATAGTAAGACCTCGTATCTTTGACTGATAAAAGTCGGGACAACTGGAGCCGTAAAGTCGTATCGCGCGGATACGTTCAGCTGTATCGTACAGAATTGCAGGATTCAACGTTAGACTTTGACAATTACGCTCGAATTTATATACATGTACATGTACATTTATATACACACAAATATACATTGCAATCAAGAGAGCGTGTTGGAGGAACAAATGAGTGTGATTGTGTGTTATCTCGGTATTTTGCTGCGCTGACAATCCGGGGACTAGGAGCAGCTTCTAGAAACGCCGAACAGAATTTAGACCGACTCGCGGATTCTGAAGCGTTAACGTTGATCGAAAGGGAACCTTGGCCCGATCTCGCTATATTAGCTGTTAAGGAACGCGAAGCAATACGACGCAGCAACGTAATTCTTCTGCTCCTTGTATACTTTGAAAATCTCGAAATTCTATGATGGAGTTGGATCAAGGAATTTATCGTACGCGTGGGAAACCCTCCAAGATTGTCGAGAACGGTACCTTTCGGATGTTTATCAGGCTATGTCTCGTTGTTTAGATACGCGTTTTAGAATAAAGGCGTTGCTGTTTCCGCTACAAAGCATTGAAAAAGTACAGCTGGGGGTCGGACGTTCTCCATCCGTAACGCGTTTCATGATTTATGAGAGAGATCTTTCCGGCGGTCACGCGATGCTCTTTGTATCGGTCTTTGGTGTGTGTTTTGAGACAGCGGCTAGCAACAGATGTGGGGTTTTGCTAACTTGGCGGAATCCTACTTAAGGCAGCGCTCTCGAACCAAGTTAGAAATGTGTGGACGATGATACTGCGATACGAGTCAGTGATTTCTCTGGGCCACGCATGCCAGTACTACAAGTTTGAGCTAGAAAATGAGACTAGATCAGACTTGAATTTGATATTGAAACGATACGTGTGATAATGTATGTGATTTCACGGGAGAGATAGGTTGTTGTGTAACGCAAATACAACGTATATTACATAAGAATAAAAGCTTTGTTTCGGATGAAAAATCTGATAGAAATAACAAGTTCTTTGAAACATATCGTATCGCATCGAAAGCTTCGATTAAATTTTTAACCGACATATTGATACTGTTAGAATTTAATCTTGGAATTAAGATTAATAATCTGTGGAAGACACAATGTTTGTGTTGAAATAATATGATGTGATATTTATTTAACAATTATTACAGAGAACTAGAGAATAAGTGTGTTGTGGAATGTAGACAGTTGGCTAGTTGTTCACAGACTAACTGGCTTAGTGACCCGTGGCCCTTGAAAAGGTTTAGAATCCCACTCTCTATGCAGTAACGAGTGTGACCTGTGTGGGTGTCTGTGTGGCGTCACATGTGCCACAGAACCTTCTAGCAGCTTCTCGACGTGCCCATCGAGAATGTTCCATCCATATCCTCACGCTTCTTCCGGCGAATTTTCTAGAAAGCATGCACGTGCTAGCCGCCGTGGTGCATCTCACGAACGCACGCTAGTGGGGATAGCGCTGGGTAACGAAGGGAAGAATCCGTACGATCAATCACCTCATCTGCATGCGATTGATATCGTTGTATTCCAACAGATACGTTTTGAACATATCTTTTACTTTATGTAGTTGAAATAATAATTATATGTCTAAATTGGTGTTACGACCGTTCGCGGAGAGACGCGGTCGCTAGGAAAACGCGTCAGCGAGAGGCGTAACTTCTCGCTACGATTCGGTTAATCGACGCCGCGAAATAGTCGTTCCCCTGATTTCTGTTAAGATAATAGGGGTGGTTGGTTGAATGTGACACTGTATTGTAAGTTATGTATCACAGTTTATTTTACACTTGTAAAGTAGGTAGTTACGCTGGTGCGTATGTACAAGATGAGTGATTGACTTTTCTAGCGGTATAGAAGAAGTAGTTGACTTGACTCTCCTGTTGTCGTAGGAGAAGTAAGTTACAGTGGTGAATGACTATTTTCCGGAGGTAAACCCGTTCGAGGGATGTTGACTCGTCTGAAGATGGAAAATTAGTAGCGTTCGGTGACGATGCTGTGGCGGAGGAAAGCTAGCGATGGGTGTGTCTAGCGCACGGGACCATCGGATTTGTTCATGGCATTTTGGTGAGGAAAGTGAGGGCAATATACATTGCCTTTGATTGGATAGACGAAGGTTTGTGGGCTAGGAAGGGTCTTAGCCGCCCTCGATGGAAAGTGGCTAGTGGGAGGAAGGTTGCATCGTACGTAAGAAAAAACTAACTTTCCCTTGTCAACCGTAGAAGACAATGGTCTTTCGAAAGTTACTTGAACAGATGTTTGTTGGGTCTGAAGGACCTTAGCCAGCAAATTGCTGGGATTTATGACGGGTCCTTAAGAGTATTGAAGGCACGCCGTAAGGATGAGCGGACATCTGGTTTTCGTCTGGCCCGCGGCGTGGGGCCTGGTATAGGTAGAGTGTCGCCCGACGTAACAATTGGATCATCATTGATTTAAGAATAGAAAATGTTTCTGGTGACAGACGTATGTATGTAGGTGCGTATGTATAAAATTAAAATTAAATCACTTTCATCGCCTGAAACATAATATAAAAGTAGCAAAAGAAGCTTTTAACGTAAAGTTCAGTTCACTGGATATTCCTGAAATGGCGCCGCTTGAGCCGTATTACATCGAATTAAATCGTGCGAGCAAAAAATTGGATTCTCTTCTGGACCGTGTTAAATCAACATAACTCGAATCGATACTGTCAACATTATTTTTATTGCTTCGCTGTGTACGGTCCTGACAGAATTTCAAATCGCTATAATAAAAATTGCTTTGGACGAGCGATTGATATTTTAAAGAGGCGTCGATGTACATCTGGTATGAACAAAATTAACTAACGGTGCGTTTGAATCGTAGCAATCAAAGTACACGAGCAGTAATTCAATAGCGTTTCGATTGACCGCAAGAGTGTAGTGACACGAAAATTCCCGTCTAGTGGTGACAAACAGAAACGGGTGTACACGGCCGAGAGTATACAGGCAGATGGTGGCGTGCCGAAAATGAGTAAAGGCCAGTTTTCACCGGCCCAAACTAAACAGCACGTCATTAGCCACCGATAAACAACCGCGACCCGTTCAGTACATTTTCATTCAAACCGTATACGACCCTCGCGGTTTTTAGAGAGTGAAATGTACCATGCGACACGTTTTTAACGCAGCAACGCCTCTATTGTTATACCTTTAAACGGTTCGCATTATTCAAACTACGTAATGCGGTTTTATGCGATACACTTACGAAACGTACAGGATAGAAGAATATTTGGAATTCTTTTTTTACTCTAACGAGCTTGACAATTTATCCAACAAGGACGTTTGGCGAATCTTTGCAACGTGTAATTCTAAATATAACACGCGAATCTGTACGTGAAGCAATTTTAAATGTAGTGGATTTGTTAATGTAAAAGTGTCGTTTTATTATCGTAGCAGAGGGTCATTAGGGTGTGTTCTGCGCAGTCTTCTGGGTAGGTTCACTGTATAGATCCTTTTTGCTAAGTCGTTATTAGGATGATTGCCAAATCTAGTTTTGTATTTGTCACTCAGGCGTGTAATTTCCTCGGCGACTGAACTGATTTTCGGGTCTGTACGGAGTTTGCCATTTCGCAGAAACCGATGCGTTTACTATGAATGTGAACACAATGGACTCTAAAGCTTCCACTTGAACGATGTATATAATCTTCTTTCTTTTAAAATAATAATCATCCATATTTACGACAAGAGAAAAGCAATATGTCGTTCATCTATAAAAAAGGACAGTTAGGGCTACTTTAACAGCAAGAACTACTTAACAGAAATTAATTTTCTAAAAGTCAGTAATAAGCATTGACTATTTGCAAGAATAAAAATGTTGTAATTTGTAGAAAAACGAAAAATTGCTTTCCAATACAGACTAATTACTTAATTAGTAGATTGTTCGGTTTAAATGACCACTAATGTTAAAGAACAAATTTTAGTTTTACGTATATCACAGGTAAGGTAATTAAAATTTTCTTGATCTCCGCATTCAACGTGTATTCAGCGTTGATATTCGTTTTTTGGAACACTGAAAGTCGTTCTATTTTCAATAAATAGCTTCAAAGCCACATTTATTAGCCATTTTTCTCTTCTCTGCTTTGGAATTTCAGACATTTTTCTGTGGGCAAAGCTGGAGAAAAGATTAAACGAACATTTTCTGATTTAATTTCAGTTGTCGATAGATTAAACTTACAGATGAAAGCAATTTGGTCTGCACTGGTCGATAACCGAAAACTGGGACTGATAATTACGATTAATAGACTAGATACAGTATAGTAATAAAAGAAGAACATTTACATACTGCACGAAACCTCCCCTACTGCAAAAAGCTTTTCAATGAGTTTTGTTATTTGTTCGGACGATCGCGACTAGTTTACGTTTTGATTCCATACAAAAAGCTGAAGTTTATTTGGATTTACCACAAGTTCTAAAGTGAAAAATAGTTCGTCACTACCGATATATATTACTTAATATATTATATGCGTATAAGGCAATTCAGAACGAACATGTAGGACAGTACAAACGTACTTTAATTGTATATTTTAGCGATAAGTCAGTGGATATGAATGTAATATCGTGATATAATGTTTGTTTACAATGGATGATACAGATCTTAATCAAGCAGAAAAAGACGATTGTTGTTTAACTTGAACTATTCACACCAAACGTACAGAAAAACAGCACAACTACGTAATTAGCTAACGACCCGACAACACTCTCTCGGTAACGCCATTCGCACTCTCTCGCTTCTCCACTCACACTGCGCTTCTCAACTCGCATTCTCTGACCGTTCTCTAGCATCCCTTTGTCTCTTCCTAGGCCCACCGCACACGTGTTCCGCAGACGCTCGTGGCCCGGGCCACGCAGGCCCTTTCTACGAAACTATGCACTTGAAAAGACCGGTGACACATTGATGGACCCGACGGCGTCTCAGCTCTCGCGACATTGTCTATGGTTAACTCGACGCTTCTTAGGCCCTTTTCCCCGATACTACATGAAATGTTTCTCCAGAATTGGAATTTCACAAGCTAGTATAACGTATTAAATTTTATCTTGTCATTTATTGTTATATATATGTAAGTACATTAAACGAGAAGAAATTCACTGCAGGTAGGTACATCAGATACGAGTTATAACGAATATTATAAATATAACGAAAATTATAACAAACAGAAATATTAGAAATTCATTTTATTAACAGTCACGAATAATTAAATATTTGTACAAGTTTCTCGCTTAAGTTTCAACTCGGAATCCAACTATGGGGAACAGCAAGCAACTCCAACATTGAAATACTTCAACGCTTCCAATCGAAAACGCTAAGATCATTATTAGATGCACCGTGGTATGTAACCAACGAAACAATCCATCGAGACCTCAAGATACCCACAGTCAAAGAGGAAATAGCAAAACACAGTGATAGATATAGTAAAAGAGTCAAGAAACACAGAAATCCCCTAATCACTGGACTACTTGATACATCGAACCAGACTCGCAGACTGAAGAGACATTACCCGCTAGACCTAAACGCTAGATTCAATTAGTTATTAATACTTACTTACAAATTACACGTATCTATAATAAGTATTAACTTATTATAAATAATCAGCCATGTCACTGCGCCACGCCAGAAAAATTACTGAAAATTCTCAATGTAAGAATTGATCGTAATTTCAATAAACAAAATAAAAAAAAAAAAAAAAAGTTTCAACTCAGTATATGGAGAATATTAGCGTACGAATATTAACGTAACGTTAAATTTTGTTGTATTATTAAACGATAGTTTTTATTGCGGTCTTTCTTTGAAAAATAAATCGAGTGAAGTGTCAGAAACATTGGTCGACAATAATGTTTCAAGAGATTATTTATTGAAAATAATGTACTACTCGCAGTCGGAGAAATAACATTTCAAATAAATGTAAAGCATTCGTCATTATTTATCACTTGACTGAAATAACACAAATCAGTTCAATACGAGTTATAGAGTTTATTAAAAGCCAATAACAGCGCTTCTTAAACTTTTTCCATTCGCGACCCCATTTCGCCCGAAAACATTTTACGCGACCCCAGTAATATGAGGTAGAAAATAAATATACAATCAAAACATTAATCGGTGACAAATCAAACGAGTTTAGCTTTAGACAGTCTTATATCTTGTACTAAAAAGTATCGCAGACAGTTATAAGTACTTTTAATTTTATTTTAGAATTAAATGTAATCCCAATCCAGGCCATCTGGATGAATTTTTGTTCAAAGGAAACCATCAAATCCACAAAATAAAAATCCACAACACATTCAAAGCCACAAGTGAGATTCACAATCATGATAGAGAAATTGAAGAGTTAGCGAGCACGAGCTATGTTTTATTATCAATAAAACTTGTGTTTATAGTTGGTTTTATGTTCGGCTCAAATCTCGTTCTAAAGTAAAATTAACAGTACTTGGAATTGTCTGCGACGCCTTTCTGTGATACTTTACCCTTTTCCCTATATTACAGTTTTAAAAAATCGAAGATTCTCGCCAAATTGTACGGTATTTCTTATTGAGACAAATCCTTAAAAAAGAATCCTGAAAAAATGAAATTTTGGATAAGCGTTTGATGTGTTCAACCTTTTTCACAGTAAATTGGTATTTTGATTGTACGATCGTTCATGACGAACACGTCATTTTACGATAGCTGTGTAATGTAAAATGTTATAAGTGTGTTTATTTGGTTTTAGTATTAGTAGTATACAAGATTTTGTTTGGTTATAGCATTCGACAATTTCTGGTTTCCTTTTTGCTCCAGAAACGGCATCGCTTTTTCCTTTCTCGCCACACAGGAACAATGTGTAATATTTTCGTGGTAGTCGAATAAAGAAGAACATCATTGTACATAGAACAAGAAAATAATCCTTCTAGAATAGTTGACATGAGATAAGAAGAGAAAATATGAAAAAAGTTTGGCAAAACACAGGTAACGGCCGCGCGCATTTAGCGATTTCGTTATGCCAAACGTCAGGCAAGACATCCGCGAATATTCATCGAGTGTGTTGCCAAACTGTTTTGCTTTTTTCTTGAAATCAAAACGTGATTTTCCAGCTTTTCTTGATGCTTCTCTTAACAAAAATGCCCGGTCTATCGCGTATTATAGTTAAATTGTCTCCTAGACCTTCAGTTTCTGAAATAAACTGATAATTGTAAGCAGAAAATGACGCGTTGTAGGTGCAATTTTCGCTTTGATCATTGTTTAAACACGTTTAAATGTTTATAACGCAATAGCAATACATATCGTTTTATTCGGAAGGGTAGACAGAATTTCTTCACCTCAACAGCAACTCGATGGCTGCTGTTGTAAAAGCACAAGAACAAGCAAAGTTGAGAATTTGTAATCTTCTTCAGAAATGATTTTTTCTCGCAAAGCAAATAAGAGTCGCCTATTGAAAGTTGCAAAATTAGATACGTGTCGAACAGCGTAATCGCCAGAGACGACCAGACAATCTCTTAGTCGCTGTATTTCTAATAATTTGTAAGCCGGTGTTGTATCAATCTGTGTAGAATTCGAGTATGTTTTTTACAACAGGGGTGTTGTCAGATGGTTGTTGCTGATATCGCGGTTTTTCAGTCGTTAGATATAACAGCTTTCTGATACTGTTGAGGCGTAAGTGTCGACCGTGATAATTGTTAATGCTGTTGAGTGCCGCCACAGTACCCCTTTACCAGTGTGATAACGTTTCTTCTTTGCGTGGTAAAGCGTCAGCCGATTGTTGTCAAACCCGTGTAGATGTTGCGCGTTGTTTTCAGCGTCAGCATGACGTGCTGATGGCGATGCCTATGAAATTTGCAATGGCTACATCATCGTCATCGTCTCGTATCCAGTCGCCTGCTTGCGTGGGTCGGCGGTGAGGCGTCGAGTTTTGCCGAAGGAAGGAAGGATTGCCATAGTCTTAGATTCACGATGATCGAAGTCTCGGGTAGCGCTATCACGGTCACATACCTCTTTTTCGCCGTCGATCACATCGGGGTCACCAGTTTGAGGTGTAAGCGTTGGCCGTGATAATTGTTAATGCTGTTGAGTGCCGTCACGCTGTTCTTCTGTAACAGTTCAGGCTTGTATACCTCAAATATGTTTGAGGGTGTTTTGGGAATGACCACTGCAACGCTGATGTTTGCTTCTGTTTTAGATACATCAGTATAGTTAGGCTGTTTCCGCACCCTCATTATTGGGTCGATGGAAGGCAGTTCTGTATTCGACGGGGATGGTTTGTGCTTTTATTACATCTGACAGTTCTATGTTGATTTTGGGGTATTAAACGGTCCAAGCAGATATATTGAAGTGTCTCCATGTTGCAGTAGTGGATAGCTGAATTTGTAGCTCTGCGTAGCACTTACGTATCCTATGGTGTATCCTGTGGTAGAGTGGCAGGATACTTGAGTTTGTTGGAGTTAGGCTATGGTAAATCGGTGGTTATCGAACGTATCAGACGTGATGGATTTTATTATTATTATGTTTAGGACTGGTAAACGGCTATAATTTTTCACTTGTAGTTGCGCAGCCTCGATAGATTCTTTTGCTCTTTCCTCGACTTTATAACGATTTACATACAACCGATGCCTGTTCTTTTTGTCCTTAACTTTAGGAAAAAGAAAATGTCAACTGGATAATTTACTAATTATCAAAAGCGAAATTACAATCTGGAAAGTTTGTCTCGTGACAAGAAGAAAAAATTGTTAATTAAAAAGGCCGCGTCGCTACTGCTCGCTAGTGATACGAAAATCAACAACTAATTTTTTTAAACGCCAGCTCAGGCTCCAACATCTTGTGCTTTCCTTTTTCCCGTCTTTGCTTTTCGTCATTACGTATACGATACATATACGAATATTTACAAACGAAGGAAATCGTTTTATTCGAATGAAAAAGAAATAACGAAATAGACTAGGAGTATTTTTGCAGCTGAAACAAGTATGCAAGATATATTTATATGGACTGTGTGTTAAATTATGTATGATGTACGCACACATTACACACATATTACACGTACGTTGACAAAATATCGGTAATTTTGTTCTATACGAGTTTTTACGTGTCATAATTTGCATTACAATGCATAGCAATGGTCTTTCCAGGATTTTCCACTTCATGTCGTGACTTTACATTGTTTATCTGAAACAATTCGTTTGTTGCTCGAAAAACATCGTTCAATATTACAACTTTAATTGCAATATATGTAAATTTGCTTCGATATTGCGTCGGAACGTCTCTCAATCTTTTATGAAACTTCTGCAATTTTCTTTAAATTTTTTCTCTAATTTCTCATCAAAACATCCATTGTTTGCCATGTTTTCAGTATTTCAGCAATTACTGCTACCCACGCAATTGGAAATACTTTTCTATTTTGTATTTTGGTCATACCATCTGGAATGCCTCCAAAATAGACTTCAGAACAGATTTTTCATTCAGATTTTCAGAATTTCTTTTCCGTCGATAATTATTCGGAAGTCCATTTCTTATAAATTTATGGAAATAAACCATTTGTTTGTAGTTAACAAACGATAAAATTTAAAAATTTAGAAAAAGCGAAGTTGACCAGTTTGGCTTCTGAATGGCTCGTGTGTAAATTTCGTTTTTAAATTTTATTTTCCCACCAAAGAATGCTTTTGTAGCGTCTGTTAGTCTAAATATCCGGTACATTCTATTAGAGTTATTTATTTATAACAAATTGTTCATATGTGGCGATAGTGTCTTTTGCAAACAAACTTTTGCGAACTGTTATTTTCTCTTTTATTTACGTATGTAACATCTAGTGTACACATCGTGTAATATAATTTTGTATCAACGCGTCCCTAAATTTTGGAATGTAGACCATAAGCATCCACTGCCGATATGCCCAGCATGTTTCAGAAACCTTATTGGCTAATTATTACAATTTCGAACAAGAGCAAAGCTGTCATAGCGTAATTTGATATTTATTTATCTTTCTATTCGACTTTGCTGTCAGTCAAGGTTTCGAAATATTTCCCTTCTATGATTGATTTCCATCGTTAACTCGTGTCATAACATTTCTGGACAAAAAAGAACCAAAGACTTTATATGTAAATATTTCGATAGTTTTTTGTCAAAGGTGTAATGTGAAGAGAACGCAAACAAGCATATGCGTAACAATGTTGTCAGATACTTTCAAAGCAAGTTAAAGTCAGTAAAGTTGAAAAAAAGGAGTAAGGACAAAAACCTGAAGATCGCGGCAAGGTTAAGCAATAGCATCCAGTTGTAAGTCCTTTCTTTACTTTTGTTGCCTCGTTTGATAGTTTTAACGACAGAAACTCTTTTAGCAAATTACTTGAATCGCTTTTTACTTTTTATTTCTGCAAACAGTTTATGTAACCTATGCTCATAAAACATACTAATAATTGATAATTTTAGTAGGACGAGAAAAGTTATTCCACTGAAATATAAAGTTCAATTTATCAATATGCATTGAATGTTTTCAACTTTGCATTTATATTAATTTAAGACAGATATTGTGCTCAGAGGCACAGATATATTAAGGTAAGAACTACTTTTCATAAATTATAATAAACGCATAGTACGTTTAATTATCATAAATACAAGATATGGTATATTAAAAATCAGTAGTTACATAGAGATTATTTCTCAGTAGCTGTAAATTGCTAAAAAGAGAAGACGAACACCTAAAGGCGATGCTAGTACTGAGAGAACATTATAATACATCAGAAGAATTTGTCTTACGCTTCTATAATACTACATTAGTATTCCAGGGATGAAGGTGCCTTATGAGAACGTAACGTTCTTCTAATAAACTACCTGATTTCACAGTGACTTTGGTCTAAATGATATTTTACGAAACGCTCCAGATTCGTCATTGTATCGATCGGAAAATAGACAAAACAAAATTATAGAATTCTATCTCGCCACCTGGAAATGATCTTAAAAACTTGTAAAAAAATGCAAACTAAGCGAAAGAAAACTTTGAGTAACCTCCGCTCTATTCGGTTTTGGCTCTTCTCTTGGATGAACTTTTTGGGTGAAGAAATTTCTAATAAATTTAGAAAGCATATTTCAGGAATTCCAAATGTGTACATCAGAACTAAACGATATCATATCTGTGCTATTTGCTTGTGCCGGAACATTTGACCGCTTATTTGACGCAGAAAATAATTTACTTGTCACTTTCTAGTCTTTAACGATACTTTTTATAATAACAACAATTTATAAACAATTTATATTAAACCGCATTACGAGATAAAAGGATCTTTTCAGCTAGGCATTTCCATCTTCATAAAAAAATTGTCAATTTTTCGGAATTGCATCGTATCATCGCGGTGAGTGAGCATGTGTTTCAATTTCCAAATTTCAGTTTCTTAGCGGGATGGGCAAGTGAGCGAAATTTCGCTTACAAAATTTCACTCGGACAGATAGAGGGAAAAGTAATGTAAATGAAAAGCACGAATAAAAAAGTTTGAGGGAAATTAGATGCGGTCGCGTAAAATTGATCATCGTGAAAAGTTTCGCGAGTGTATTTGACGACAGTTAATTCCCGACACGTTCCCGATCGTTTGCACAGATTCCTTCCGTCGTAAACCTCGTTCTTCCTTCTATCGCGTTTCGAGGCACGAGGATCGAGAACGGTGTTTGCTGCCGTTTCAAGCGCGCCCCGCATCACTCGTTCTCGTAAATTCAACATTCGTTGAGCGCTTTGCTTCGCGGATAGCGAATCAGTGGAGCCGATCGTTCTTCTCAGCTTCTCCTGCTAGATTGTCTTCGTCTTCTTTCGTTTCCAATGGCAGCATCCGCCTTGGATGAACGATGCTGCTTCCTTGGAATCTCCACTATGTCGTCTATCCGCGTATTCCATCAGACCGACCTCAGTCGGAACTTTCTTCGTAAACATGGAACAATTTAAGCTATTATATATCGAGCATGTACCACGCGTTATATCGTCTGTCTTTGTCTTACGCCACTACACTCATTAAATTCAGTAATTTTTATTCCAATATGGCTTATTGCGTAAAAGTTTGTTATCACAAACAAGTTGCTCGGTCGAAAACTCGAAACATCAGCAAGTATGGTGGACCTATCGAAAAGCTAGCTTCCTATTTCCACGGTCAAGAAATATGTTGTCAAGATCGTCATTCCGAACAACTTTTTCTTATACATATAATGAGCTCCGTTTTAGTTTTCGTATGTTTGGTAGTGTATATGAATTTTCTTTCTATATTTTCTACAAAATTGTACATTAACATTACATAATACATTAATCGTACATTAGACATGACAAATTTACTGATAAAATTCGTGTAGCTTAGTATTTTTCCTTTTTTTTTTAATGTTACTGGATTATAATCGCCTATTTATACCACCATCGCTTAACTAGCCTAATCTTATCTACTGCATTCCTGGAATTCTTTGGAATTCAGTGATTGTAATTTTTGTTACTTTTTCTAATGTTTATAACACATTGACAGCTTCACGCGACATGTACGATACCAAACATAATTTTCAGTTCTTTCTGATTCTTTAATGACAGGTGATTGACATTTTTTGTTTCACTGACGTGTGACAATCGCAAAAATTGTCACGGTCCCAGAATTATGTTAGCATAGTTTAGAAAGTCCTGCCCTAAACATCTCAGCTCAAAAGTTATAACAGTTAAAAGTTAGCTAAATTATTAGGTTGTTCGAAAAGTTTCTTTCGTGTTATGAGGAAATAGTGTTTTATATCATTTTACTGAATTATAATTAAGTGAATTATAATTATTAATTATAATCCAATAAAATAATATAATAATTTTAACAACAATTTTTAATAATTAGTTTCGACAATAATTAATCAATTACAATTCGAAAAGAGTCGAATACAAAAAGGAAGGAATCAAGAAACGCTATGGGATACTTACGTCATAACGAATGTTCTAACGATCTTTCATTGTAGTCCAAACACTTTTCCATTCTTCCCTTTGGGTTACGTAGCTCTTTCGTTATGTCTCTTTCTGTAATTTTTTAATTGTACGGAATACAACGTTGGCATAAACGTTGAAGGAATATGGAGATACACCCCGAGATAACAAAATACAAAGGTTCGAGAGTGGAGCTATGTACTGCGAGATAACGAGATAAAAAATAAAACGTTGGATGCCTTGAACCCTAGTAACAACGCAAGAACACACGCTGTCTTTTAAGTTCTCCGATAAAAAGAAATCGAGTGATGTTACGTCCGGTGACGTAACGATCATAAGATCGAACTTCTTACTGTACAAAGTACATCCAATAAGAGAGTGCTTCGGCACAGAATTCTGCATCTGCCAGCAAATATTTAAACAGGAATTATCAAAACAGTTGAATTTACTATGTAATTACTCTCACAATTATACCAATCAAACCAGTAATATGTGTCTCATCAGCTTTAGCGAACAGGTACTCATAAATCATAAAGAATATTTTAATCGTGAGATGTACAAAAGAATAATTCCAATTTTTCAATGAAGCTGAAAAGTCTATTTTGAAGAAAATAGTGCGAGTTATGGCAAGACGAGAAAACGCTGTGTCGTTAGGCAAGACTAACTCGAAGTGCAGACCGGATAAGGCGTGTTTTGTCGATCAGAATAGATAGAAATCCGACTTAACATAACATCTTTGTTGTCTTCCTTGCGGATTAAAAGAGATTTCGCTTCTTCTGTTTATTCTTCCCACTTTTCCTACCTTACACCTAGTATGTAATTAATAGATTGAAATACGAAACACCTTCCATTAATTAACTATATTACAAAATTCTGCTCATGCTAACTAGTAAATATTCATTCTGTTTGAATCTAAACTGCAATCGGAAGTAATAATGTCTAACGAATAAGCTGCCTCAAACAAGATTCATTATGATATTTTTTATCGTAGAAGCAGTGTGTGACCTGGCGTTGTCACGCACCAATTTCCCGTGATGATAAATACTTGTACTTACGGTATTTAAGAAAAGAGACCTTGAATTTCATTCGTACACTCGATACCTCAAGTGCTTTTGTAAGATTATTCGTGTAGGGACGATAGTCATCGACGAGCGCAAAACACCCGTACGCCATAAATGGAGAAACTGCTGACTGACAGCATAAACTAAAATGCGCATCTAACGAGCCATGGTAGAATCTCAAGTAGCTGTAAAATCGAATGCAATTTCTCTAAAATTTATTATTACGAGTCAAAGATATTTAAGAAATTAGAAACTTCGCCACTTTCGCTTAAAAGTATAAAAAGTACATTCCAGGGCTCTGTGAACTTTACATTTCTATAACAATTATTTAAACGCGTCTGCGCGCAATAGGCAATGTTCGAAAAATGTATAAGTTGTACCTATGTATTTGGATACCAATAAATTATAATAGTACAGAAAACATAAAATATTTCATGTACACTCTTATCCATAAGTCACCGGTCACTTAATAAGATTTGGCTGCAGATGGTCTTTCTATTACGAAAGAGTCTACGTTATAAAACTCAAATTGTATATAAAAAATCTTAACAAAATATCTGATATACTTTTTTAATCTCCACGTGCGAATATCACCGCTTGAAATTGTGACATGTTATTTTGGATATTTTTGTTAATATACCCACTGCAATTGCCTTTCAACTTCAACTTCCAACAACGTCATTACTGTTTTTCCCACTTTGGACATTTTTGCCTTATTCTTCCATCTGTTATAGTTCGTCCCACAATTTCTCAAATGGATACTTATGGATGCAATCCATTCGTGAATGTTCATTCAAATTATACTAGTACATAGTTAATTGCGCATTCGAATATTATTGTGAAGTAGCTGTATGTCACAGGATCAAGCAATGAGATCAAGCCGAAAAATTGTATTTATGTTTCTAATAATCCTGTCTGGACCTACGGAATCCAACTATGGGGAACAGCAAGCAACTCCAACATTGAAATACTTCAACGCTTCCAACCGAAAACGCTAAGATCATTATTAGATGCACCGTGGTATGTCACCAACGAAACAATCCATCGAGACCTCAAGATACCCACAGTCAAAGAGGAAATAGCAAAACACAGTGATAGATATAGCAAAAGAGTCGACAAACACAGAAATCCCCTAATCACTGGACTACTTGATACATCGAACCAGACTCGCAGACTGAAGAGACATTACCCGCTAGACCTAAACGCTAGATTCAATTAGTTATTAATACTTACTTACAAATTACACGTATCTATAATAAGTATTAACTTATTATAAATAATCAGCCATGTCACTGCGCCACGCCAGAAAAATTACTGAAAATTCTCAATGTAAGAATTGATCGTAATTTCAATAAAGAAAATAAAAAAAAAAAAAAAAAATGTTTCTAATAATCGTTTTGCTCAAATAATTATCCGGTGATTTATGGACACGTTTATGGTGTGTACATGTATTATAAATTCATTATTATAAATTGTAAATTACAATATTTAATAATATTAATATTATCAGTAATTGTTTCTTTTTAATAATAACGTATCTTTATTTATCTGAAATTTAACGCAGTCATTTCTGCATCTACCTGTGAATTAAACGAGACAAATATACATCTACTTACATGCAGATAGATAAGTCTTTATAAAGGGTCTTTATAAAGGATGGATAAGATAAGAAAAAATATAGATCAGTAAGAAACTGCCAATCGATAGACAGCAACAGAAAAGAAGTAAGAAAACTCGGAGGTAGCGGAAAGAAGCAATGAAAGTCAAGGTCAAATGTGGCGAAGTCTGGCCCTCGCTTTCACCGATTAGATCCCAACAAGCCCTTAAAAAAAGATTAGAGGCATGAGAAGTAAGAAGCTGAAAAAATCGAAAGAAAGTATTGGCCCGAGTTTGCGCGCATCTGATCAAACGCGTGCAAAGACTGCGCAAAGAACAAAAGAGAAAAGAAAATAAATTTAACGTATGACTAAAAATTGTACTAAACAGTGCCCTGTTGTAAACCATTTGTAATTTTCAATTCGATGACTTATTCGGCCTAGATGCCGCAAAATAGATTTTGTTATTAACCATGTTCCATATTATATTAACAATCATTTAATTAATCAATTAATCAATTAATCATTTCACCGACATCGTCTTTTACCGATAATTATTACGGTAGAGCCTTCTTTGTCCGAATTAGTCGCAATTAATAGCAAGACAAAACTGTTCGGATAATGGAATTTTCGAATTCCACGAACTCAACAGAACGATCACTTTGCTTGTATGAGATTTCCTTGGTTCGAATAGAGATTAAGATTAATCGATAGTTTCTTTAAATATTTATGGATACCACGTTGCATTGTTTTTGTACTTTACACCATCGATGTTCTTTTTCGAATGTCACGAGTGCTTCGCCATGACAATTTTTCCATTTGCGTGGAATCGTCGTTATTATCATGCTTATCACGGCTGAACCCATTTCATCACATCAGTGTGTTTAAGAATTTCCCATTTTTGTCAGCGTTTGTACATTTTCTATAACGTGCATTTGTTTTCTAATGTCTGTGATTGTGGCTTTTCCAGCATCGTGTGCTTTTGCTAATTCTGTTGCACTTATACCACTTTCCAGTCTTTTAATTACATCTATTTTGTTTCGATAGTTGGAACGCTATCAGTTTTATACTGCATTCTTATAATAACAATTCACTTAATCGAAGGAAGGAAGGAAGAATACATTGTTACTGGGAAATGTGTTCGGATAATAGAGCATTGCAGATAATAGAACGTTCGGATATTAGTGTATTCGGATAATGGGTGTCCGGATAAGGGGGGGCTCAACTGTACTTACCGCCATATGTTATCGTTAATTATGCATGGTTATCTATATTCGCTCCTGCTTGCCCTTTCTTACTCAAATCTATTCAGTTGATTTCTCTTATGACTCCTTATTTGACTTCTTATGGCTTTTCAACCAGTCAGTACTGAACATAGATAAATGTGTATTATAGAATTATATATGTCGGATTCACATTAGACTTGAGGGCGTCTAACGCTTCTTCGTTTGAATTAGCCATTGTTTTATCAAACACAGATTGTATTTACACGTATGCACACGATTTTACAAAGGTATAATGAATATTGTGTTTAATGAATAATGAGCTTAACAAATAATAAGTTTAACGAATGATTAGATTAACGAATAATAAATTTAACGAATAATAAAACTAACGATTAATAAGTTTAACGAACGATAAATTTTAGGAATACTAAATTTAACGAAGAATGAATTTAATATACGCTAATAACAATGTTTTCTTTGGGTTCAAACGAATCCACGGCCAACGGGACAACTATTCACTGAGACGCTCTGTATATTACTCGATGTGTCACTTTCCAAGGCGATCACACGAATGCCTCATCTGATGGAATTCTTTCTCGCTGTACGATTGCATTTTGTTAGTTACATGCTCGCTGGAAGCATCGAGAAAGTTCCAATCGCCTTTGCTAAGCAATTTCTGTCCGGAGTTTGATTCTTAATACAACGTGTGTCCCATAATATCGACACCTCCAAAATACAATCATATGTGACTAGACCCGTTCTTGAGGCCGTATGCCGCCACATACCACATATCTAGGGAAACCACACAACCGTTCTACACTTTCGTCGAGCTAAACGTTTATCCCGTGACCGTGGCTACGTTCGGCGACCAGTTGTCACCTCGAACCCAATTTCGCTATCGCAAATTTCGTACAATTATAATCAGATCGGATGATAAAAATTGCTTAATTACAGCTATGATAAAATCTAAACTATAACATTAGAGGACTTTTCCCAAAATTGCGAAGGGAAGGCTCCGGTCTTTCTTGCATCTCCGACATATAAATACGTGTATTATTAAAACAGTCGAATTAACACTTTTCCAGAGATAGATTGACAGTGGAAATGTTCTTGCATAATACGATTCGGGATAATATTTAGAAGAAAATAAGCGGCGTTGAAACAATTTTTCTCCGATGCTTTGTAAGCGAAATATAAATTATACAAAGAAAACACTACTTTCTTTTACATTTCTGTTTAGCATTACGTCTATTTTCGCGAACAAATTTGTAACTTTTAAGTTCAACAAAGTAGCTACTGTTAGTATATCTTGCAAATCATGTTTCCTATCAATCGAAACAATCGAATTAATATCGATTTGTATCATTTTTAAATTGTGTAAATCTAACGTATTATGCGAACGAGCGTTATACTTTGTTGAAGTATCTGCAAATATTATATTATAAACTGTTCGATATCAAGTTTCTTTGCAATCTTTTCTTGAATCACAGCTTCGGTTAAAGAATATCGATCATTTAAAAAATTATCCAGCTCGTTAGTGGAATTTGACTGCAAGTAATTTTTGAGTCACTTGTTTCACGAACGAATCGTTAATATTCCAAATTCTCTGTTGCCATTGCCTTTTTAACACTAACAATAAGCGTTGAGAGCAATCTTGATGTGAACAGGATGACCAAAACTTTTACACGAAACGCAACAAGGTTGATTTGCGTTATCCTCGCTTTCTTCGGTACAGGAATCTGGGTCAATACGTTCATCTGGATCGTAATTTATCGTTGAATTTAACGCTGCGGCAGTCTGTTGCAGTTAGAAGCAACATGGCCTAAACGTTGGCAGGTCTTACATTGCATTTCGTTTGTCAAATCTAATTGCCGGTGAAAAGTCGAAGGTAGAATACTGAAAATCAGCCGAAGATCAGAAATTGAAGAAAATTTCAGGCTGGCTTTTCACACTAATCTCACCAAGCCCGGCCAAATAACTGGTTTTACAAGTTGAGAAATCGATTAATCGGTGAATATAAGAATTCGCGTAAAGCTAGATGAACAAAAGAAATAACGATAAATGTACAATTTTAAATTAGATCTTTAAACCAGTCGTTTGGCTAGGCCTGGTAAGGCTAGTGTCGATTAAATAGTTTAGTAGTCGTTGCGCGACATTTTCAATATTCATTCGTTTCCTCCGTCATAATTAATTCTCATTATTTACATCCTCCACTATACATTTCTTAATTCTCCGTATTCGAAATATTTCTAACAATAAAAATCATTGGATTGGCAAAACTTCAAACACAACGTCGTGATAATAAAAATGTTATAGGGAAAATGGACTTCAAATTTTCAACCGTGAGAAAATTATTCTCTTGCTGCATTTTTCGCTTAGGAATAAATAACGTTTCTCTTTTATTATTTTTGTATTAGTATTAAAAGCGAATACGCACTTAAAAAGCACTTAACCCTTCATCCGCATAGTGGGTCATTGCCGACCAGTAATTTTAAGTAATTTTTCATTTTCTCCATTCGTTCTCCTTCATTTTGCTGTTGTTTAAATCTTGCTTTGTTTAACGAAATTAAGCTAATAAAACTATCGGATGATATTTTAGAAACTTGTAAGAGTTCGAGAATTTTGGAGAATTTTTTAAAACCTGAAAATGGACTTAAGCGACTAAATATGCAGATCGCGTCGGTAGACGTAAAGCAGACGAGGGATAAAGATTAAATTGGTACAAGTAGGTTGAATATACGTTCTACATTAAATTGCAATGTCTTGTTAAGTAAGAGTAACGATTCTGTTTCTTCAAGTATGAAAAATGTACTTCATCAAGGTATTTCATACGCTATATAGGCATATGATATACATACGTATTCGTCCTTGTTATTAGCGAGAAAATCGCATTTTTACCGTGCTATGATTCTCCTTTTCTATAAACATTAGTTTATAGAAAAGGCTATTTTTCATCTGTTCGTTGTATTTTGTAAATTGCATCTTCTGTAACTCGAATAATATTGAAATCAAACAATACTGGCCTGACGGAGCTGTGAATCGAAGGATTAGCGGGAATCGTCACTGTAGCGATAAATCTACAAGATCATTTACTTACAAGATACAAAGCTGGGCGGAGTCCAACAAAGTTAAAATAATTTCCATTCGGACAAATGTTCGCATATCATTCTCGTTCTCGATAGAAGACAAACTCCCAGAGTGAGCTTCCATAGTCAAAAATCCCATGATCAAGCACCGTTAAATGTCTCGAACTTCACCTAGGTAATTAGTTAAACTGGGAAAAATATATTCAGGAAAAAGTAAATAATCAAGGAAATAAAAATTACGAGGAAATCTGGCTCATAGCCAGACGTTCGAAACTAAGCAGAAACAACAAATTGTCTGCCAAATCGGATGTCGAAAGAATTGAAATTCTCCAATCTGTCATTTTGAGATCAATTCTAAACGCGTTATAGTTCGTGAGAAACGGTGACACGCGAAAAACATTCAAAATATTGACAGTTTCGGAGGAAATTACGGACCATGCCAATGTTCACCTAAACGGAATAAAGAATTATACGAACTCATTAACTAAAAGCTGCTACTCAGACATCCCCAAAAGACTTAGAAGAAAGCACCCGACTAATTTGCTCACGCTGCGTCAATAATACGCGTAAACATACAGAAGGCTGATCCAATTGGAAAAATGTGATTGATTGTACTAAACGATAAGGAACATTTACAAAGGAGGTATAAAAAAAGAGAAAGGAAATCATTTTTTTAGCAAAATTTTCAACATATCAACTGTTACTACTACCTCCTCTTTCTCTAAATACACTTTCTATCTCCCAATCTGTCCATCCATTTGTTCTTCCATAACTTTTCTCCTCGATTCAAAGATCGAGTCACCTTCCGATATTCAACAAAATATGTTACACTTGCACCCTTAATTATACAGGGTGTCCAGTCTAAGAGTACTCAGCATTTTTGTGGGATTTCCGATAATCTAACAAAAAGATGTTTAATACAAAAATTAATTAGCTCCGACTACAAACAGCTACAAAAAATTTCTCAAAAGTTTGCTTTCTCAGTGAAAATGCAGGGTCACCTCGATTTCTGCACTCTGTATTTTTAACTTGATAAGGTTGTAGCTGATGCTAAAACGAATTCAGTCTGTTACACTGTGATCTAGGCTCAAGAATTAGAGATGTTAATACGGAAAATTATTTTATTTGAATCGAATTAATAAGTCCAACTGATAAATTTATTACGCGTAAACGAAATAAATGAAATCTATGGTAAATTTTGTTACATCTTGCGTTCACACTGGAATCGTTTGTTTAGATTTCACTCCTGAGTATTCACCACCGATCTACTGAAAATAGTAAATATTGTCTAAAGTATTGTAAGTTCGTTTAATGAACTTATTAGTTGAACAGTTCTCACGAATATGTAATTCGGTTCAAATAGAATAATTTTCCACGTTAACGTTTCTAATCATTGAGACATAACGTAGTAGGTCGTTGAATTCGACTTGGCGTCAGCTACAACCCCATCAAATAGAAAGCACATAACGCCATTTGCGAAAACCAACGTGACTTTGACTCTTTATAAATAAATTGACTCTTTAAATTTACGAGGAAAATCTTTATTGCTGTTTGTAGCCAAGTCGAGGCTGATTAATTTTCATCTGAAGCATCCTTTTGTTAGATTATTGGTAATGCCAGAAAAATGGCGAGTACTCTGAACACGACTGAGCGTGACACGAACAGCTTGTATACCTAACTATATACTTAATCTTGAAACGAAACACTACTGTACAAAACGAGCAACATCTGCGAAATTTATACTGTAAGGTTCCCCTAGATATCGCCTCGTATTTATATGCATTAAATATTCCCGACGTGGTCCATCCAGACGATACACAGCACAGTCACGCAACGTACTTGACAAATAGGGCGCAGATGCTCTAGAAGAAGCGAGCAATTTTTTCTACCGTCCATTTCTCATAATATCATTATAGGTATTTAAAACGTAAATTCATTAATAGAAAATATGCTGACTAGTCTGGAATAAAAATAGATTACAAACTTATCAATGATAAGAGAAAATAACGAAATGTTGGATTTTTAAATAATTTCTAAATAAGAAAATGTCCCTTTTACGAGAGGCTGGATATGAATGAGACATTATACGTCATGACAGGGACACGTTAATGAAAATGGACTTACAAAGTAACAATTTTTAAAAAATTTGTGTCTTACAAACTAACAGAATGCAAAGTAGGAATACACACGAGTGGCAAATATGAGTTACGTGTACTAGAAATCTACAAAACATTCAAGTAATAAAATAATCTTCTACGGTGGCATTTGAAACTTGTCATATTCTCCCATTCAAGACTATAAACGAGCATATTATAAAACAATTCTGTTAAATATTGTCGTTTAAAAAGAAAATTTTCGTCTTGATCGGAAAAGATCAGCCGCGGATTTCCATCCTGTTGCGAGTGAGACCGTTTAGAATTTTGGCAGTGTGGTGATTTATCCCACTGAAAATTTATCCCTTTCGTAACGCCTCTTCCATAGCTACGATAGATTGTTATTCTATTTTAATGGTTTGTGTTTTCTTCGTCATTAGCAATCTCAATGTATGTTTTATAAGATCTGCTGTTTGAAAAACATTTTAAAGGATTTTTTAAACGTCATATTTTTGTGTGCTACGAAGGCGATGAGTCTGCACTTTGTAGTGGCGTCTCGATTGCTGGACTATCAAACGGCTAACGTGGCAGACCTCTCCGAATGGCAGGATGCGTATTGTCTGCGACTGTTCAGACGATTCGTACGATCCTGATTCTTTACAATCGTTGAGAGGATGTTTACGATTGGAGACATCGAACGACTCTTGACGACCGATCGTTGCAACGCTCAAAGAGTGCGTCCAACAAGGTGTAAGTGTAGGTGGTCTGAAAAATGTGCATGCCGATTGCTTTTCATCGAACGCGAGAAAAATCCAATCAGCATTAGATATTGACCATTAGACATGTCGTATATTAATATCGGGCCTGTGCGAATACACTTGAACTGAATTTAAGCAAATGCTTCGCAATGAGATTTACTGCCAGACCAAATCATATTTTAAGCTCACACGAACTAGGGTCCAGTGGTTTATTGCTCGTTGATGAAATTCGTTAGCTGTGAAATTAAATTTGACTTTACTAATCATTATCAATTTATTACTAACAAAGTTTAGAAATCTCTTAATTTGTTTAAACGGTATTCAAAGAATTTTTCCGACTATTAAAACTATTAAAACTGTTGAAGTGGGTCTCACTTCTAGGAAAACTCTACATCTTCTTTAGTGTTTAGTTTTTGGCACAAGGATTCTCCTTCTACTTGATACATCGAACCAGACTCGCAGACTGAAGAGACATTACCCGCTAGACCTAAACGCTAGATTCAATTAGTTATTTAAATTAAGTAATATTTACTTATTTATAATACTTACTTACAAATTACACGTATCTATAATAAGTATTAACTTATTATAAATAATCAGCCATGTGACTGCGCCACGCCAGAAAAATTACTGAAAATTCTCAATGTAAGAATTGATCGTAATTTAAATAAACAAAATAAAAAAAAAAAAAAAAAAAAAAAAGGATTCTCCTTAAAGCGGCTTCTTTGTCGACGATAAAGCGCAAATGTCGACAAGCCGAAAGGGTCGGAAGACTTCAATAGGCCTCACGGCCATCAATATATTTCGGCACCGCAGCAGTTGATGTTCAGTTAGCCACGGAAGAGTCAAGAGTGAAGAGTCGTTAATCGAGAGTTGTCATATCACACTGCTGCATTAAGTTCACGTTAAATAATTGTCGTTTTCTGTTTAACCTACTGCAATAAATCCATCTATCAATATATTATCATATACAATGGAAACCATTGGAAATCCTAATTTCTAACATTTCTAACATTTGCTCTCTCTATTCCGAGACATATGTATAAAAACCTCAAGAAAAACAATTTACGCATCATATTAATAGTTACTAGCAAATGTGTAACGCAAATTTCTAACATTCGCAGCTAATAAGCTGGATCCGAGTATGCCACGTTATGATCATAATTACCATTCGATTTCTGAACGACTTGGTACGAAAACATTGGGGAATCGTAGGAAATTATTCAGTTTATCTTACGTTTACAAGATTATTATCGGCCAAGCGAACTGTCTCAATTTTCTCGGTCAAATTGGATTTTGTGCAGCACCAAAGCGTATCGGAAAGAGATATTTATTTGATACCTTACTTTTTAAAACGAACCATGGTCAGCGACGCTTCATGGGTAGAATTATAAAGCTAGGCAATTCTTATGACGATATTTTCGACTTTCGTGCCGATTCTCCAATTTGTTTTAAGCGCAAGCTTCAATTTCATATACGTGATATATAATATAAGTATATATAATATAAGCAATTGTCCACCTCTCTTTTCATTTTTTAATTGCATTTGCATAAGACACGTTTGATGATAAGATATATCATTGGTTTGTGTCCGTGAATAATAGTAACGATATCACTCATAGCCTCCTACGTATCCCAAGAGCGCCTTTGGCGGAAGATCGAGTGCGATCTCTAGATGAATCCCAGGCCTCGAAACGATTAGCTAATGGTAGCAGAAATTCCTCCGGGTCGTTCTTGACCGATTGGACCGTTACGTGTCGCTAATGACCCTTGGGAAGTGATCGCGTTTACGGCACGCCCGACTATTGACAACGCGCTGACCATAGAAAATAAAAAAGCAGTACTACAATTGAGGAGCTTTTCGGATTACCAACGTTTCTCGAGAATATTTATGTGACTAACAATTTTCTAGCCCCAACCCAGTTATATATTTGTAAAGAGTTCTTCAAACACCATTTACACGTGCGACAGCAAAATATAAAACTTTAGAAATTTCTTTTTAATTTTTCATACGTAGAACGTAGACTATAAAAAACGTTACAACTTTTAATTTAACTTTTCTCTTCTATCTTATATACTTTCTGAAATATTCACGATGATATGAAAAGTAAAGATTTCTTTCGGCCAGTGGTTTAACCCCTAGGATAGTCCTTCACCTGGAAAAACATTGTTCCGTTATTAACATTGCATGAACTACGTCTGTGCAAAGTTTCAAATTTTTTTTAATTTTTGAGTCGTCGAACTTCCCTTGTTAGATACAAAAAAGGTAAACGAAAAAAGGACGTTTCTCGAGAAACGCGAAATTTTCATTACAGGCTCGGATAAAAAAAAAAATTATAAAAAGCGACTTTTACTATTTTAACAAAAAAAAAAGCTTGAATCGTTTGGTCTAATTTTAAAAAAGTTATTCTGTTTTAAAGTATGACGGAATATTAATGAGAGTAACCGTACGTAATTACTTTCATTGCTGTAATCGTTATAATGTAATGGGGAAAGCCGATATTTGGAAAAAGAGCATCCAATATCACCTTTTTAAAGCATTGTCCGCTTTTAATGGAAATAAAATAATCGTCCTTTTCGGTGTCATTTTATTCTATATTAAAAATGAAGTTTGTGTAGCATCGGTTTTATAGGATTCTCATAAATATCGCGATTCTATAAACGAAAAGAAATTCTAACTTTTAACTGTTCGATTGTTGAAAGAAATCATTCTGAATGGCAAGATCTTGGCTTGAAGGTTACCATATTGTCTTTGAACGTGCGTGTCATAAAACGACCAACGAAAATTCTCACAATTTTTGTTCCTCCCGGCGAAACGGTATCGACGTAAAAGAAATTTATCGTACTTTACGTTTCACTTTAAACGTTAGGATAATAGTGCAAGGATAATAATATAGTAATCTAAAAACAGAAAGCTGATACCTGGTCGAAACAAAATTGTTTCTCAAAAATAGGCTCTACTTATGACACGATGTATTTTGCATGAATTGGGACGTAAAGGTCAGTAACTGGGTCATTACATAATTTTAATGAGAAAAAGCGTCAGGTTTCAAACGTATCGATAGGATTAAACTGGAATCAATTGCAGTGTGCTAACTTAATCGACTGGCTGACGGTTAAACCGATTAGCTAACTGATTAACTGTCGAAGGCAAAATAATTAAAATTTCATAAAATAGATTCTTGATCGATAGTTTAGTTAACCGTTGGTTATCATAACGATTCTGTATATTTAGATATGCATATTATTATGTACACTTTCTAAATTAGCATGATCTCGACTTGGAAAAATTAGATCACAACTTTAATCTGATATATCGATAAAGAAAATTTGAAAAACGTGAAAACTAATTTCAGAAGCAATAAAACATATCTCTCCTCTCAATTAATCCTACCAATTTATATAGAGTGAAATATTCATAATATTGAAATATGGAATGCAATTCATGAGAACTTTACGATGTCTCGAAATAAAATTCTCTGAAAGCATTTTTTACCGTACGTATTGCCTCGTCTTAAAATTTAAGCGATTGCGAAGAAAAATTTGACGAATCTTGATAACGAATGTCTATGTGCTTATGTTTAACCAAAATAGTAGAATTTCTTTACAGAAACGTCTCTTGGTGTTATAGAAAATTTTATTCTTGATTTTTCAAAGAATTTCTTCCAATTTTAAAATTCGCTTTCGACAATTATAAAACAAAAGGTAAAAAAAACAAGCAGTATTTTGATTACTACTCCGTCCATTATTTAGTATCGTATGTTATGCAATCTCTCGAGATTAAACTTTCTCGCGAGGGGAATTGGTATTGTCTTGGACCATGTTTCTATAGCACAAGCGATTCCTCCACTCGCTACTATCCAGTATCATAAAACACTTGCCAATTAACAACGTCATCGATCGATAATTGTAAAATCAGTAAAAATCGTATTTTTCATTTAGGGAACTGTTAGGCAGCGAAATAAATCACAGACAGTCTTGTGTAAATATTATCGGTCGTTGTTGTCGGTCAAAGTTGTTGTCGATAAAGTGTAGCGTCGCTGAATCATGGTGAAAACAATCTCGGTCAATTCTGTGTCGGTTAAACGATGCGGACTCGAAATCAGAGCAAAAACGTGAGGTTCGATTCTTCTTATCGCATAGAGAACATATTATTATTATGCTATTGTGACGTCAAATTTAAAATTCTTGACAGCCAAGCCGCTATCGCTGTTCTCGATCATCGTACAATGATTATAGCTCTGGCAACGGTTCATATATGGCGCGCGACATGTTGTAGTGGTAAGAATACATGTTACGCTGTTGCTATTCTCAATGTTCCCGCGAGCGCTGGTTTCGAGTTAAGTGGATAGCCCTGTATATACAGCGTTCGACGATAACTCTGATCACCTTGAGTATTCCACTTAGATACAAGACTAACTTGGAAACAACACATTAAAACAATAATAGAAAAAATAAAGATAGCAAAGAGACAAATGCATTGGCTAACAAGTCGAAAATCCAAATTAAGTTCAGAAAATAAACTATTAATATACAAAACGATCGTAAAACCAATCTGGACGTACGGAATACCGCTATGGGGAACAACGGCAATGAGCCATATAAGCAAAATAGAGGCAATGCAAGCCAAAATTCTCAGAACAATAGTAAACGCGCCATGGTACGTAAGAAACGAAGACATTAGGAAAGACCTGGGAATACCAACGGTCAAGGAGGAAATCAACAGACATGCAATAAGATACAGAAGAAGAATAGCAACACACCCGAACCGGCTGGCAGCGGAAACGGTCAACACAGGTATAGAAAGGAGGCTAAAAAGGAAGCATCCAACAGACCTCATAAAGGACACAACCTAACAAACACGATGATGGTACCCCACTGGGGGTAACCACCCACATGTTATATTATCATACCGCTATAACATTTTACCAAATGTCCTACAGGACAAATTGTAAAATCTAATTAAATAAATAAAAAAAAAAAATAAAAAAAAAAAAAATATATGGCGCGCGACATGTTGTAGTGGTAAGAATACATGTTACGCTGTTGCTATTCTCAATGTTCCCGCGAGCGCTGGTTTCGAGTTAAGTGGATAGCCCTGTATATACAGCGTTCGACGATAACTCTGATCACCTTGAGTATCTCCGTTAGTTTCGCAGATATAGAGAAACTCCCTTAAGGGGGGGGGGTAGGGTTAATTCGTACAAAAAAAGGCATGTTTTGTGAATTTTTTGTGACGACACAGTTAAAATTTCTTTTTTAAAACCAATAGTAAATTAAAGTATGACATTCGAAGAATATTGTATAAAATTTTCACGGAGAAATATTAAAAAATACGGCAATGGCAGCAATTATTCGAACGTGTCTCGAAAAAAAGTATAATTGCGGTGCCCCTGATAACTTGGTGCTGGATCATCTCAAATCAAAAAATCAAAGTTCATTCGTTAGGAAACAGTTTTCCCCAGGTAACGCTGCTGGCGGTTTTTTAAAATTTCAATTTTTCACTTTTTCGGAACACTTTGAAGGGAAAAACGCGATTTTGGGTGAAAATTTGCGGCTAATTTGTTACTGTAAAATAAAAATAATTAACAAATTTGAAAAAACTCGACAGCGTTACCTCGTAAATTATGTACAGAAATAGTGTTCAAAATTTCAAAAGGATCGGTGCAGTACTTTTGAAGTTCTGAGGGGCACCGACTTTGAAAACGTGAGTTGTGGGGAAAACGCTTTAAAGTTTTGAACACTAAAAAATCTGGTATAAAGCGTTCATAAGCGAATTTTATCGGCTTATCTCACACTGAATCATCAATGCCAGGTTCATAAAGGATGTTGCTATCATCCATGATGTCTAAAGCATATTTTTGTTCTTTTATAGCAGAAAAAAAATCGATTTGCTACTTCTCTTACAGTCGAGCACATTTCTTTCATGTAATCGTTTTTACGTTTATGCGGAGGTACAATTTTTCTAGGTCGATATAATCTCGAACCAGTTGATTGTCTATCAGATCTTGTAACTTTTTTAGGCATTTTAGTAATAATTTAACACAAAACTTAATGAAAATGGAGCCAAAATGATGCGAAAATAGGAACGTGTACATCTGCTCGATAGAATATTTACTCCTACACTAAATTTTATAATTTACACTGACAAAGTATACAGTACATGTATAAGGAGGTTTGTACTTAAGTTGTTAAGTACTATAAATAGATCTGGGGGGTAAGATTAGGTATTATATAGAGAAAAAAACAATTGCAAGCTCGGGTCGGATAGGTAATAAAATCCGACATGTATAAAAATACTCATAACTTCGTCAATTTTGCTCCAATCGACTTGAAATTTTGACACAATATTCTTAAGATGTTATGCATTCAATTAAAAAAATAAAAAAAAAATGCAAAAAAAAAATTTTAAAACCCTACCCCCCCCCCTTAACAAAGGATAACGCGATTTTCAAAATCTGATCCGTGTAATTATCGACGAAAGCTCACGCGCTGTGTATGGAATTTACGTTTGGCAAGAATTGCTCATGTACGACATCAACTTTGTTGCTTTCACGACACTCTTTTTTACGGCGCGGCGCACAATGTTTTATTATTATAAAGAGTAGGACAAGAATCAGCATTATCCAAAGACCTACTTTATTGGCAAATAATAGAATTAAATATCCTCCTTAAAATCTTCGTAGATAGATGTACCATTCCTGTAAAGTGACGATTCGACGTCATCATTGAGCGTGAGAGCATTTTTCAATGAAAATCCCAGATGAGGTCTGTTATTACAGGGTCAAAGTAATACAAAGCATACGAAATAGGTCTTTTATGTTTGTACTCGTTGGCAATTTTCGCGTGTTATTTTCTCGAAACCTTTCAATATCCTTACGCGTTGCATCCAGGACTTGTCTGGAAAGTTGTCCTCTAGCAACTAAGAACGATCTTATAATTTCGCCACCATGGACTAATAGTTTACGTTCAGGCATGAAATACTGTCTTATGACCACTTGACGTCGCTCTTCAAGAAATAGGAAACCTAGAAATTAAATTTTCATCGACGCTCGAGCGTCTTTATGACTTTCGGTCCATAAAACTGAGCAAATCGCGAGAAGTCGCAGCTGCTTTTAGATTCTAGAATTGCAGAAACGTATATTATATTGCATGCAGCGAGAAAACCATACCAGCATTCAAAGTATCACAAATTGCACTTGTTATCTAAATAATTAATCGATTATTTTAATGTGACATTTACAGTATTTCAAACAACTTGGAACATGATCATTTTGGCGGAGGAGAAGAATGATTATTAAAATTTAAATAAGATCAAATGGAGGAAAACTTATCATTCGTACGCATTAGACGCCAACGAATCGAATTACGCAACAACGTTCGATTTACAATCGATTTTTTTTTTTAATTTTATAAACATCGAGCACTGTGCGGCACGACGTTTAGGATTTCGTGTATTTAAGCTTTCAGTGTTTCTTAATTTTTTACATATCCGCTGACACATACAGCATGAAGGGTGGGCGCAATCTGGATAGGGTTCGGCATACAGTGCTTGTGACGTTACTAGATTCTGCTGAGTCTTTCCATACACATGCAGCATATCTACATACTTGCTCAGTAAATGAAAATTTCACTTTCAGAGTAAAATGTTTTAGCAATGTCAATCGTTATTTACATTTTTTACCGTGTCTCCTACCAACACGCGCTACAAGCAATCCAAGGTGATAAAAATATACGAACTTCGGCGACCTGCCGATTCCAACGTTCCATCGATATAAACAAAAACCTATTTCTTCTACTTCCGACACTTATTACGACGTAAAATTTGTTGCCTATATTTTTATTTACCCTCGAACGACCTTGTATTAGGTGTCGTTGAAATCGTCCCAACACGCTCTGATATACTAGACATAAAAAAGTAGGGCAAGTAATTGGCAAAAATTCAGACGACTTTAAAATCTCTGAAATCTTTTCACCCACGAAAGATTGTTACTACCACATTATGGCACCCTCCGCGCTGTACAAGCGGAAAGGGGGTGATTCTACGCGAAGAAAGAAGTGGAAAATATAGAATAAAAATTTTTCGTTCGAGGCTTTGTTTTCGAGAAAATCGACTTTGAATTTTCACTCGGTACGCGTGCACTTTATCACGTCTCGTTATAATCGCCCCCTTTCCGCTTGCACCACCAGTTACCAACCACCCTGTATAGTATATATATGCAGTATAGCGATAAAAAGAGGTGGTCAAATTTTGGTATCATATAATATTTTACCGTCCTTAAGAACGAAAAAAGGTCGTATAAGCATAGGTCTGAAATCACTACTTTTCCGAGATATAGACCTTTCACGCTTATGGTGAATTTTTTAGAAACGTTCGATACTATCAAAGAAATATATATATATTGGTCAACGAACGTATTTAAAAATGATATATTTATAATGGATAGAGAAACGATACTTAGAGGACAATACATCTCTCTGAATTCCGCGAATTGTTGTTCTTTCTCCTTTTTCGTTAACTTCTTTGGGCGTCTAGAACGAGGTTTAATCGCAATGTACAGATCGAAGCCTACGAGAAATCAAATACGACAAGGAGCGAATGTCATAATATTCCGTACATTGGTTTCGTATTTTGTTTCATTGCTGAATATGTCTACACGTCCAGTGAGAAACATACAAAATATAAGTGAGGAGTGTTCAGACGGACGAAATTCAAAGTTTGAAAGAGAGCAAATTGAAGGTGAGGTGTTTATATTACATATACAAATGAAAATATATGATTGATTATTTTATTATTATCTAAAAGTTATGTTTTGCATTATTTTTTACAATAAATTCACAATTTCTTTAGAAAAATATAAAAAAGAATATGTACATGTATCGATACGTTTAGTGTTAATAGCAAAGTTCACGCACTTCGCACAAAGGACGCTCAAAACAAAAACAGAGAATGACGTCTTGCTAGCGAGTATGCCGATTGGTTATTTTCTTGCGTATTTCGGAACGCCCTTTTCGGACCTCGATAGACACTCGGTCGAGTCTAACATGCTATCGTCAGTCTCGTTCGAGTCATTTACCGTTCAACTTCAAACCACGAGTCAGTCTGGTCGTTAGAAACGATTAGTTGAATCTCGTCCGCGACTTCGAATCGTTAACATCTTCGATTGATTAACATCATCAAACGTGGATGTAAAGATGTATTGCGATCACTTGGCATTCGGAAAGAAAAGTCCTGTATGAGATGTGAAGAATAAACATTTGTAAATCTCGCCTCGGCCGTTGCAGACGATTCGAAACCTTCTCGTCGTCCAAAGAAGTTCAACTTTTGGGGTCGTTGCTGCTCTTCTACCTTGTGAATAAATTATTCAAGAATAATTCAGTGAGTAACGTGTACAGCGTGGTATCATCGATATGGGGCACACACGCAGGTAACACGCATATCGTACAATATATACATACAGAATTTCAAAATGGCTACTAACTGTCTTACTATGTCGATTTCCTTTATAAGTATATCATGTTTTAAATATACTTTCGTGGGCCAGTGCGTTACGTCAAAACTGATACTGCCCTTGAGATTGATTAACAGCATTTATCTATAGATGTTGATTATTAAAATCGTCAATAGCGTTTCGCGTAAATTTCGCCTGGTCCGTGAAAAGGTATTGATAAATCGGTGGCAAAAGTTCTTGTACTCGCTAGATACGATAAGGATACGACAGATTTTCTCGTAATATTTGCCGTATTCTTTCACAAGAAACGTTTTGCCTTTCTAATGCTCTCTTGCGCTTAGTTCTGCAATTTCTGCGACGCGTTGTAAACAGAGTGTCTTTTCTTCTTCCGAAACAATAGAATGCCATATCAAGGTTGGCCAGTTATTTTTTATCGTCGTATATACATATATATATATACACATATACAAGCGGGTATGAGGCGATCGCTTATGAAAAAATAAGAGGAAAGTATGCAAAAACATCTTTCCATATAACGTTTCGTTTTCGAGAAAATCAAATTTGAAAATTTGCCAAGTAGACAACATTTGTGAGTAGACAATCAGTAGGAGATTATCGTACACGCAGAAATAATTCTAAAATGCCGAATAAAATTTCCGCTTAAGGCTTTATTTTCGAGAAAAAAAAAAACTCTTAACAGGTTCAGTCAAGAATTGGCTCGATATACGTGTCTGATAAATTTCCAAGTGTATTTTTCTCAGAAACAGAGCGTCTTGTGGAAAAATGTTATTCTACATTTTCGATTTATTTTCGCATGTAGAGTAAAACGTCCCGTCGATTATTCGGTCCGCAATTAGCCATGTTCAAATATACTTTTTTTTTTTTTTTTTATTTATTTAATTAGATTTTACAATTTGTCCTGTAGGACATTTGGTAAAATGTTATAGCGGTATGATAATATAACATGTGGGTGGTTACCCCCAGTGGGGTACCATCATCGTGTTTGTTAGGTTGTGTCCTTTATGAGGTCTGTTGGATTGGTTTCTTTGTATTTTTCATAAGGAATCGCTTCGTGCTCGCTTGTGCGTGTTATTTGGTCGCAGCCTGTAAAATACAAACATACATTGCGCATGCAATATAAGTATGGATATTGTTAAATATATAAATGTACGTATATATACGTACACTGTTATAAGGAAAGCAGGCTTAATAGCATAGACAGCGAAAAAAGATGAAACAATACAGAAGGAGGAATTGCAAGGATAGGAGGGAAAGTAATGACTTAAGAATATAGTAAAGCAAGAGATTAGTGCTTTGTCACCGCAAGATGGATGTCGGCATAAAACTACCGTGGCACGCGGTGTTCGACACCTGCCCTATCTTTTTGTAGTTTCCGCAAATTTTCTAATCATTTATTTCCTTACCGTGGAAGCAATGAAATTTAACGTATTATATTGTAACTATATAGACATATATTATGTTAATATATGTATAATTATAGTGCCAGTATGATAGTTAAATACCAACATTTTGTAAATCGACCCTTTCGAACGAACACTATTCCGGGTCACCGACTATTTTCTTATAGTAAATCACTGAATTCGACAGTTACACCAGAAATATTTGCATAATCTTCCAAGGTCGGGGAAATCTCATTCTTCGTCGGGGTCACTATCGCTGTCAAATATTAACACGTTTCTGTTTTTCCTTGGTCGCGGTCTAATATCCGACTCTGAACTATCTTCCGGTAAATTTCCATTTTCCAGTCGACTACTACACATTTCAAAACAAATAGACAAATTGTCTGCATATAATTCCTTAAAAAATTCCTCGTCGTCGCGACGCATCAGTTTTGAAATTTGTCCAACTTTGTAAGAAGAAAAAGAAATAGACAGAAGCACTGTGGATATTGATTTGCCGATACTAATAAATAGAACAATAGAAATGAACGCGAAATAAGAAGCAAAGGAGGATGTACGGCCGGGATAAAAGAGCGGATCGCAAAGCGTATCGGCTTACTTAGCATATCTCACGTGCGAGTCGCGGGCCATAAAGCATATCGGTTTACTATGGAATCGTAGATTATATAATACGACAGAGTACTGTCGAACACGATGCAAAATTCTTTCCGATGTTTAAAGATTGGGTAGGAAAGTGCTAATGCAAATATGTAAATACCGCTACCAGTCAACGTCGTTCGCGCATAAAAACACTAGTTTATTTGTGACCACCAAGATGTTAAAAAGGAAAATTATAACGAAGGTGACAACGAGACGTCTTCTTATTTTGAAATGTTGATTATTATATTATAAAGAGGACGTTATTTTGTTATAATTTAACGTAGTTCAATGTATTCAAAAATTTGATTTGGCAATAAAAGCGATGTAGAACCATAAATAATTTAACGAATATTACGTTACATTTTTGCAATTGTTTTTGTATTATTGGTTCCTAGATATACATAGAATAATAACCATGGCGTGGCATGGTATGTAATTTGGATATGAAATACAGAAGTTCATATTGTACATATACGTATGTATATTAGAAATTATTAGTATTAGGGTTGGATGATGGAGAAGCAAATAATTATCGAGTAATTTTAACTTTGTCATAAAAATGTACTCACCGAGTTGCACATATAATGGTAGAACTGTATCTGTATACAGGTATGCTGATATTGTATATATGCGTAATATATATATATATACTTTTATATATGCCACAAAACTAACTTCTTCTCTTAAAGTTTAAAAAAAATTTAATTTTCTCTTGAAAAAAAGCTTCTCGCTGTGAAGAAAATATTCATTGTTAATTTTGATTCTCCTTTATTTTACACATCTGTCAACTTATTTAAAGTTTCGTTTCGTATATCCGCTCTCTCTAGAATCCGAGAAGGTTCTCTCTCGATCGAGTTCGGATCAGAATTCAATGCTTGCCATGGTAACAAATTTCTATTCCGAAATCTCGAAACCAGATATTTTTAGTGGCCGTTGTCTTGTTCAAAATTTGTCTTCTTGTCCTGTACTTCAGCTACCAAAGGCTATCATTCATAGAACATTTCCCGATATCCTACAGCGTTCAATCCGATCTTTACAAAAACGATCTTTCACTTAGCATATCCAGGCATGGTCAGTGCTTTCTTGGATATATCGAAGAAATAAAGCAAGAAATGTATTTGAGTTTCTAATTATTCACAGCACTGTATGTTCTGTTATCATTTTTGCCTCTTTCCATCTGTGTTTCTTCCTTCTTCATCTTCTGTTAAAAGGGGACCGAGTTGTAGCTGAGCAAGGCGGGCGACCAGGGAAATGCTGATCCGCATTCCCGAAACGCCCGGTATTCCAGCGGTATTGCACGAAATTGCTACACTCTGTCCGCGTCATTCCGCGGCTGGCTGTTGCAGAAGCACGGTAATTCTCGTGTATCCTTCTGCATACCTCTACCATTGCTTCTCTTGATCTTGTAGTCTTTTTTGTTTTCTTATTGCTAATTCGTTGCGATTCCTCTTCGTCGATGTCGTCTTTTTACATCAGCGAAACTTTCTTTTCCAGATACAAAATTCAAGTTAAAGATTCCATTGTATCAGCTTTCGTTAATGACGATCAGTCATGTTTAATAGTATGATTTTCGTGATTCAGAGTTAACAGCGTTACAAAATGAAAGTGGGATTTATTAAAGGAAGGTGAATCGAACTTTAGGCTTGAACAATCTTCCAAATATGAGTTAAAGCGTACGATTGTAATTTGATATGCAAAAGTACAAGGATTTTGATATTGTTCTTTCTTATACATATAAATAAAAGCTCTGTTATGCAGGGACCTAGTAAACTTCTAAAGGATAAAATGTTAATTAAACATTGGATGGATCCCATAATGTTGTGTGATCTTTATTTAATTTATTTAAATTATTAAAACTACCAAGCAATAATCTCATTTTAGGTTTATACTTCGAAATCACTTGTCTAAAAATGAAATCAATAAGCACGGGAAGGAAAAAACCTCCTTATGGTTAGGGGCAAAATGATGTTTTCTCAATTTTCCTGAAATAATAAATCTAAAGAAAGTTACTCGTGTCAAATATTTTAATATTATGGGTACTTTTACGGATCTACCAATATTATGACGAAATGGCAAACCCATATCAGGTGCAAAACTTAAAAATTTACAGAAAACTCGCTCTAGTAGATTGTTAAAATTTTTATGACGATTTAAACAGTAACAATGGAATCGTTAAAGATAAGACGACTTCATTGTAGAACTTTTTACTAGGATGTGATACTGAAATTGAAATTGCCGAATAACACAAACCCACAAAAACTATAGAGTTATTATACTAATTAAGCTATTAAAACATTCTAAAACAAGGAGAAAGGAAATCTGCTCAACAGAAATAAAGCTATCTTCTTTTAGAAATAAAAATCTTCAAATTAAATGTATACAAATTTAAATCATTCAGGGCTGGTAGGTCGTTGCATAACGTTATTAATTGCATTTTCAAGTTGTACATATTTTGCGAATATATATTTAACGTGTTCCAGTCAATATGAATAATTCATGTATTCAAATGTTTGAAATTCTTGAATGTTTCTATGATGTACCTTTCTTGTATTTTGTTCTAATATTTCCAGTCCATTTTTAAGTTTGATTCTTTCGGCTATTTGATCCCTTCGTTTTGTTTGTTTGTTAAGTTTATTTTTTATTATACAATTTATATATTATATAATTTTATTATGTAAATACCATTATTTTGATTTTTACGACATATTAAAAAATCATCTAAATCGGTGAAGCGGTATTCCACTTGTTTCCTGTTTTGTAAGAAAAATATTGTGGACGGTGTTAGAATATACGGTAACGCAAACGTATTTTTAAAAGTCTGAACATAATTTATGGGAATACGAAGCTTCTTTAGAACCTAAGAGAAGTATAATTATGCGTACCAACGACCACTGAGCTTAATCCGCAAGTTTCAACAAGGCAAGAAACGGAAGAATATGATGCTAGAAAAAGTTTTGTCCAAAGAATTTCAAAATGTCAAAATTTTCGCGCGTACCGTTTTCCCAATAGACATGCATATCTTATATCCAGGAAATGAAGTTCGGCGCACGGGATTTCGTCAAATTTGCCTCGAGAAATTGTATGGACAGGCGAATGTACATTTATAAATAATAAGATATTCAATAGGCATAACACGCGGATTACAGAAAACCCACAGTTTCGAAGAAATGCATACGAGTAACCAGATACGTTTTAGTACTAATGTCTGGTGCGGTATTTTAGATATACATGCTACCGTTGGTTTGCATTTCTTCACAAATAACATACTAAATGGCGAAGGATATTGTTAAGAGTCGAGCTTCGAGCCACGCGAGAGGCCGGTCGGGTTGCAATGTTAGTATGCCAGGGCTCGTAACTTCTATATGCATCTATATCTGCACATAGTATAAAGTAAAGTTCTTGGTAAGTGTCTGCACGTTGAGGCTAATCTCGAGAACCGCTGGATCTATCTTGATGCCGTTTTCACCATTTTATGAAGCATTTCTCAAATAAGATTCAGGTGCGCGAAACACCAGACGTAGCGAAATAATAGCGAAATACCGTTTTACTTGTTTGAATGACATTCTTACAACATTGATTACAACAAGGGAGGATTTTTATGGATATTCGATCGTGCATTTACGCTGAAGCCACTTTTACATTTCTGAACAATTTTATATATTGAACTGATATTAAAAGGACAGAAATTGTATCAGATATGGAATAATATGGAATAACCGGAGAAACACACATTTGAGATAGAATGATATTATTAGAATTGAAGAAAAGTATCCCTAGTTAAATGTTTAGCAGTGTGTCGATCTACCCTTCGCTTTTATCGCTTCTCAATGAAGGTTCTCCATTGAAGAGACTATCTTTGGTGTAATATTTACATCGATAGATTGCAATATTTCACGAGTTTTGTGCTTCAGTTCTTTTTTCGATGTAATTTTCGTAGTTCTTAATCTCCTTTACAGCTCGTCCCATAAATGCTCAATAAGAAATGGGATTCAGGTCAGGACTTTGTGGAGGATATGCTAATGTGTTTTGCTATTATACGATAATAGAATTTTTCCCGAATGTTTCGGATCGTTGTCTTGTTGGAAGCAATCAATTCTTGGCAAATTTAATTAATTTACGTCATCTTTCAAATTGCTCCACAAAATTGTCTAATATTTCGTCTTATCTAGAAACATATCCATGAAAATAGGATTTCCAACACCATTCTATCATCGTTCACCACCATATTTTATTTTGGGACTTTATATTTTTGGGATTTGATATAGATTCTTTGGATTCAAGCCCTTATTTTTTTCTCCATGCAGATTTACGACCATCGCTCCCAAAAATCTAAAATTTATTGCTACAAATTAGTATTAATTCAGTTTACTGATAAACGGAATTTTTCCTTGGCACACCATGGTTTATTTTATATTTACCGTGGGTAAATTTACCATTGGATATTTATTAGACAAGAAGACAAGGCGCCCCTATGCAGCGTTCTCTTTCTATTCCAATATCGCATTTTTCAGCACGCTCATGCACTCTGTCTTAATATCTCTGTGGAGAGAGTTTACTGCTTGTATTCGTAACGCAACAGCGTTCTTCGCTACGATCGTGTATTGTTTATAATCGCCGTCGATATTGTTGATACTTATCGTTGGCCTTGTTGTACTTATGAAAGAGGTGAATGGGTGCATGAAAGACGTCCTAGCAAAACATTGCTACATTTAGCCACCTTAGCTGTACCATCGAGATACTCTGTTGAAAAAGGTGGTGGAATAATTTTTCTGCTGTCATCGCAGCAACATTGCGACAATTTGATCGGGCAAAGAATGCGGTTTACAACCTTATCCATAAATAAATCGAATTTCGCGAGTTTATAATAACCAAATAACAAATAATTTGGTGTAGTATCTTTTACATTACAGTCATTGATTGTATTTAAGCAGCTCGTAAGCGGCACTTTGATACAATATTCGCTTTATTTTTCTTTTGTCCTGAAAATTTGGTGATAAAACTGAACAGATCGGTAACTTATTTTTTGTTTTTGTGAGATTGAGGGTTCGGGCAAAGGGAGGGGGTGGTTTTTCGCAGCAGTACTTAAGCGCCATCCTCTACAGCAATAGGACACAGCACTTTACAGTGCATCAAAAGATGTATAAAAATATGTATCGTTTCATTTAAGAAAACAGTTCCCTTGAAAGTTCCCTTGAAATCTTGTACACAATAAGTTTCAATTCTTTTTTATGACACTCCAACTTGGATGGGTGCAGCAGCCCCCGCCCAATGCCGGAGCATTTTGGAGCACCTTCTTTGTGATCGAAATACCGATTCCAATCACTCGAAACTCTGAAACCTTTACGAGTTGAACAATCCTTACGCCACGCCCGGGTCCAGTATCTGGGCCAGCCGTCCGAAAGTGCGAACAACACCTCTTTCCTATTTTTGTCATATAGCAAATTCTTTAATATGTCGATGTGCCTTCGGCCGTCACGTAACTTAAAAATGTCTGGTGATCGTTTTACTAAAGAATAACGCATAAATGCGAAATTTCTCGTTATATTCGAAAAAAGAGGACTGAAGTGGTTCATACGCTAAAAGAGGCATAGAAGGCATAGGAGCGTGGAAACAATACTATAGCATCGGCAAATATTTACCAAAAAGGTGGTAGAATAGCTTTTTCTACTGTTATAGTAACAACATTGCGGCAATTTGATCGGGCGAAGAATACAGTGTACAGTCTTATACATAAACAAATCGAATTTCACGAGTTTATAGTAAACGGCTGCTTGTAGTATGTCGATGTGCCTTCGGCCGTCACATAACTTAAAAATGTCTGGTGATCGTTTTACTAAAGAATAACGCATAAATGCGAAATTTCTCGTTAAATTCGAAAAAAGAGGACCGAAGTGGTTCATACGCCAAAAGAGGCACAGAAGGCATAGGAGCGTGGAAACAAAATACTATAACGTCGTCAAACATTTACCAAACAGGTGGTAGAATAATGTTTTCTACTGCCTTCGCAGTATCAGTGCTTCTATTTTAGCCGGCGAAGAATACAGTCTACAACCTTATCCATAAATAGATCAAATTTCATGGCTCTGCGATAAGCCGTTGCTTGCAGCAACTTCTTTAGTATACCGATGTGCCTTCGGTCGTCACACAACTTAAAAATGTCTGGTGATCGTTTTACTAAAGTACAACGCATCAATGCGAAATTTCCCGTTAAAATCGAAAAAGAGGGACTGAAGTGGTTTATGCGCTGCAAGAAGCATAGAAGTCATAGGAGCGTGGAAACAATACTATAGCATCGGCAAATATTTAGCAAAAAGCTGGTAGAATAATCTTTTCTACTGTCATAGCAACAACATTGCGGTAATTTGATCGGGCGAAGAATATAATCTACGGCCTTATCCATAAACAGATCAAATTTCGTGAGTCTGCGATAAGCAGCAACTTCTTTAGTATAGCGATGTGCCTTCGTCCGTCGCACAACTTAAAAATGTCTGGTGATTGTTTTATTAAAGAACAACAAACACATCAATGCGAAATTTCTTGTTAAATTCGAAAAAAAGGGACTGGAGAGGTTCACACGCTAAAAGGGGCATAGAAGGCATAAGAGCGTGGAAACAATACTATGGCGCTGGCAAACATTTAGCAAAAAGCTGGTAGAATAATTTTTTCTACTGTCATCGCAGCAACATTGCGGCAGTTTGATCGGGCGAAGAGAATACAATCTATGGCCTTATTCGTAAACAGACCAAATTTCGCGAGTCTGCGATAAGCCGTTGCTTGCAGTAGCTTCTTTAGTATGGCGATGTGCGTTCGGCCGTCACACAACTTAAAAATGTCTCGTTATCTTGTTACTGAAGAATAACGCAACGTTAAATTCGAAAAAAGGAACTGAAGTGGTTCATACGCTAAAAGAAGCATAGAAAGCATTGCAGCGTGGGATGAATACTATGACACCGGCAAACATTCACAGAAGCTGGAATGGTTTCAAGAGAAAAAAGAAGGCGCGAAAGATGGTAATTCGCGAGAGTCGATCTTCTACCTCGCGCTCCAATCAAAACATGGAACGTGTTCATAAACTTGCATTTCCAAATCGACTGTTTAGTTTTATCGTTGAGGAGCTTAGTACAAGTTCAACAATTTTGCCTTTGATCTCAAAAAATGATTTGGGAATGCGGAAAATTTGTGCTAGAATTGTTCCACATCCGCTGCTGATGTAATACTGCGACATTTTTGAGTATTATAACCTGCTTCAGTCTGTACGCAGATTATAGCAAGACGCGTGATATAGCCAGATAGGAGATTGTTTTACATACAAGCATACGTCGAAGATGTAGAATATAGTTTTCTCATTTGTGACCTTGGTTTTGATGAGGTCAAACCTGATAACTTGCCAAATACATATAAAGGCTAATTTCCGATTGTTCACTCGTCTCCATTGATGAATTAACCAAGTTTACAAGTTCGGGTGTATCCAATTTTGTTGAATCTCGCGATGTGTGATTGGAGGAGGTAGATTGATTACAATTGGTTCACTGTTATTTTTGAATATATTCACGTACAACTGGTATGTGTATGTATATGTAGGTGTAGAGAACGCGACGCTGTCACGGTACTTAAACGGTTTCGCAGTGCGTGAAGCGATTTAACAGCAGTTGAACTTGATTTTTCTTGAGGTGTGATCGGAATTCCGCCAAAAATGCAATGTTTCAGCATGTTTAATACCTCGTATACTCCCTTTCATTGCACGTTGTTTATTTGGAAGAAATTTTTGGCGAGTTATGTCGCTGGGACCGTTAGATTGATTACCGTAGTTGATATGATCGTATGGAAATTCCTAGGTTTCCTAGGATTTCGATTACTCAGGCATGGGAAAGTGTTTCAAAGAGATTAAAGGTGCATGCATATTATATATTAATATAACTTTTGCACGCTTGTAAACTTGATTTTCTCGAAAACTAAGCTTTATTTATTAAGTGACAATTTCGAAGGAAGCAGTCTGAAAATTGTCTTGCTTATCAGAGTTCAGGCAGCGCTTCTTGCTACCTTGGAAATATTTCTGTCAGTTCCTATCAAAGATAAGAAATTCTTAACTCGCTGCACCTCCGTGCGCGTTCAGCGATGTTTTGCTCATACGCAACTGGGATGATGATTTCTAGCGAAATCGATTTTCGTTCTAAATGATCACAAGATGTCGCATAGATGTCAGAAAATGTTGTATATCGTTATAGAAGGCTTTGTTCTGCTTCTTTTCAACGAGAATACGTTTCAAGGTTACTCAATTACGCGACGTGACCTGGATACAGAATATGGCAGGACACCTGTTCCATATCGAAAGGAATAACGAACCAAAGAAAACACGAGCATGTCTTAACCTTTGCGCACTTTTTCAATTACTTGAAGACGACTCGTTTATAAATATTTTTGACACGGTGAAATTAAATTCAAAAAATGCATCATTTGCTGCTTTAGAAGGCGACCTGTTTTATAAATGGAACGTAACCTGACGTATCAGAAATTGGTTAATGTTTCTATAAACTCTGTAACAATTAGTTTAACTTGGTGTTTTTATTTGTACGATTCGCTGAATCTAAACGTTCACGCGCAAGCTTCCTCGCCATTGGCATCCCAGTTTAGAAACTTATAATGTTATATCGTATGAAAGCTGGTACAAGTTCAGCGTATCTATGCAGCACAAGTCTACATCCAATACTAGCAAAGCGATGGGATCAAGGAAACTCTGGATCGAAATAACGGAAATTTGATTCCTCTACTCAGCAACATCAAACATGTCTGTTTATTAGATTAACATAAACGTATAGAAGGTATTGATCTTAAAATGTTTCTTGAATATTTTGCGAATAAACAGTGTCAGACACTTGAACCCTCAGAAAGTCGAGTTTCGTCGCGTGCCATTTGGGAAAATATAATTTCACAATCGATACTCTATTCGTAGTATGAAATTTCTACATATTATAACACACGTATCGGAGATCAAATTCATTTCTTCCGTTTCTTTCGTCTTTAAATACTCGAATTATAATATTTGTAGAATATATTATTTCAAGTTTAACAAAAAGCTATAATGGAATTTGGAATCGTAAGATTTAGATTAATTGACAGATTCCTTAAATATTTACGAGTTTTATATCGTTTTGATTGCCATGTGTCATAATTCTTTCAAGAGATATAACCTCGTAGAGTTACTTTGTCTTTGCACTTTGAACCGTCGAAGCGGTTTTTCGAGTGTCACAAAAAGACATTTCTCCATTATCGCTTTTGTTTGCTGCTTCCATTCCTATGAAATTATTATCTATTCCTTCTAGTAATCTACTCATTCTAGCACTGAAACTATTTCATTGCAACAGTTTATTTAGGTTTCTTCTGCTGTTGTCAGCAACAAAGAAATCTACACGCTTTGGATAATTTTCACGATCACGATGGCCTTCCCAACACCATCATTTTTACTAGTTCTGTTACACTGACACCACTTTCGAGCTTTTTAATTGCGTCGTATTTACGACAGTTTCGATAGTTAGAACGTTATTACTTTCATACTAAATTCTTATAATCAAAATATATTCGGTCGAGTGTATTTGAAACGGGAAAGGGCATCCCATACTAGAAATATTTCATTCGATAATAAAGTATTCAAATCACAGGATATCAACACAGTATCCGAATAAGAGTAGCTCTACCGCATTCCATTATAATTAATTATAATGGAATTATATGGTAATTATTATATCAATTAGATAGCCATCTCGTCAGATTCGACCATTTATTTTGAAAATATTGTAAAACTATTTTTTGAGAAAATTGAGGAAACGACAAATTTGCTTTATTTATATTTACATTAAAATTAACGTCTGCTATAAAAGTGATTCAATGAGATTATTGTTTGTAAAATCTTTACGCATAATCACAAGATATTTCAGAATATTTATAAGCGCTTTCTTGTATAATAAAATAACTGATATGGCAAAGATTAGAAAATCCATTTCAAGTATATGTGAACGAGCAGGGCTTTGCTTTTGAAAAACGTTAGAATTTTCGTTAGCAATTGTCAAAAAAGTTTTTGGGGAAAAGAAGTTATCAGTACGTAACGTATCATACAGTTGAAAGTTACGCGTAGAAGAAAATTTCGCAATCTTGCCAAATTATACCATCGAAGCAATTATACGTCGCTTAGGTATCACTCATCCCCTCCGATTAGCAATAAATTACACTCTGCGTGAAATAATGTTCTCAATGTCTTAGAAGCATGACGATCAGAAAGAAGAATGTAAAAAAAATTGTCATTTTTAGTATCGCTTGGAGTTTTCGGGGAAATGATACGGACATTGTTCGCTCGTTCCTTGTAAGACACTATGAAAAATCCTAGTGAACTTTCCAACTTTAAAGCTTTTGTTTCAAACATTTCTCTGTATCTCACAAATTGAAAGAATTGAAAATTGGAAGATTTAGGTAGCTGGCTTTCGGTGAGTCATCCTGTATAGGTATAGTTACGCTTTCTAGAGTACTATAGAATACTATAGCAAGTTTGCGCGCGGGTCTCGCAAGATCAGAATCGTTAAGCAGTCAGATTCGCCCGAGTCTTCGTACGGAGAAGAACTTGGAATCGTTCCGATCGTCGAAAAGGGCACTTGTGTGCTTGAGACGAGAAAGTAGAAGCAATCGTTCGTGCTTCTACAGTTTCGCTTCATTGATCGAACTACGAGTTTCGAAGCTTCACGACATCGTTTCGACCACGTATTTCGTACCTCAGCTGGATTAATCGTTTCGTGCTAGTTCACTTTTTAAATCAATGGCGCAAAATTAATTTGACAGATGATACGTGAATGGCTGATATTTAGAATCTCGCTAGAAAAGCCAGCTCATACGCGATAAATGAACGGTCGAACAGCATTTTCGTGATTCGATCGTTTACTTGCAAAATTTTCGTGACACGGAACATGATTGGATGCGTTTTAGTGTCATGAGATGGTAAGGACGTGTTGGGAGTTGGTAAAGTATTCCGGTGTTTAACTTCAACAAGATTTATTTCGATGTCGAGTGTGCGTCCTTTTAGATCGTAACGTGACGCACGTCGAACTCAAGCTATGACGATGCAGAAGTAATACAAACTTGATACTGAGTAGATACAAACTTCTGTATGAATTACTTTGACTAACCGTGCGTCTACCAGCGACTACCGTAAACTACCAAGGACGACTATGAGGGACTCTGATGGACTACTCCCAGCATTTCCTCGTTTCCTTTTTTATAGGGTGCCGAGGTCCTCGGAAAAGTCACCTCTTTTGTGGTAATTAAAAGAATAGACTGTACATTTTAACCCTCCGTTTGCATATTGAACCATTTTCGACCAACAATTCAAAATAATTTTTTCGCTGTGCTTGAAACAATTAAACCGACACGTAGAAATAGAAACTATTAGATGATACTCTAAAAATTTGGAAAAGTATTCAAAAATCGAGGAATTTTTTAAAACAGAAATCTAAAAAAAAAAAAATCGCACACACTTAAACGACCTATTATGTACACCAGGTGACGCGAATACGTAAATAAGCTTGCAAACGGAGAGTTAAGAAAACGTTACTATTAGTCGAGTTTCCAAAGATATGACTTTGAATGATTTGCACTCTCGTAGACTAATTTTTCGCCTGAAATACGATAACTTTCTCTCGAAACAGTCTCTTGTATCGTGACAAATAAGAGAATAATTAAGAGTAACAGAGTTACGTAAGTTGTACAACTTTCGGAAATAAATTTCGTAACCGTTAAACACGTTACAGTTCAAGAAAGAACGTTTGAATTTCAGACTGTAAGATTCCATAAATTAAAGAATTGTAGTCCAACAGATTTCAATAAAGAAGGGGAGAAGTTCCAATTAAAGATAATAGCTAGTAAGTAAACAAAGTAAGAAGTTCCAATTACAGATAATAGGAAGTAAGAAGTTTCAATTAAAGATAATGGAAAGTAAGAAGTTCCAATTAAAGATAATAGCTTCCCAATGAATCGACTAGCAATGAAATTGACTGACATACGAGGTGCGAATATTACCACTGATTAATTTTAGTCAAAAGTCGAAAATTAATATTTTATTCTTGGAAGACATAAATCGTTGAATTTATTGCGATGTCGGCTATAACGTCGTAATGTTTAAAGCAACTGTGACGTGTAAAAACACGACGATGATGTTGCAAAGATATTTATATTGGTTTATATTAGTCAGGAAAATCTTTTCCTGTACTTATCGCCATAAGCATACAATTACCGAATATAGGACACCACTTATATTTGATTAAATATCGAGTAACAGGAAGAGAAAAAGTTACAAATTGTTATTTATTACAAAGATAGAGAAAATATAAAAGAGTAGAAAATCAATGGTTTTAAAAAAGTACTCCTGATGTGACAGCTTGTTCAAAGTTAAGATTCAAAATGAAAATTATGATCCAAAATTAAAAAGTCATTTATTCTTTTGCCCTTGTAAAACAGCCTAGGCACATAAAGGTAGCCCCGTAATATTTACGAACCCATCTCTGGCACTTGATACATTGGGCACATTGTACACCAGTTTTGCCCTTAAAATACTTTCCTCGTCAGATTCGTATTGGGAATATCTTGGGTTCGAAAACACAAGTTAAACTAATCCGAGAGCGGTTTGTTAATGTCTCATGTAGAAAATAATTAGTTGACAACACCAAGAATCGGAACTAATAAGCTGCGCAAATAACTTGCTTTCAATGTTACGCAAATCTGCTTAAATGAATATGAAAATGAATATAAAAATTCGCGTTGAGGAAAAAAACGCACTTGATGGTTTGTTACTGAAACGATCGCATTCACGATTTGTGTCTTGCGTTGTCATCAGCTGTGGTTGTTTTAAACCTTCCCCTCACTATTACAGCATTTTGTAAAAAGATGATGGGATCTCGTATTAATAGCAAAAAAAATTTCTTTCTATTGATATCTATATAGTGTAGTGTAACATAACTTAATCCATTTTTGTTGGTCCCTGTACATTTGCTGAAAATTATTTATTTTTACCATTTCGTCTTAATTTTTTGTCCGCTACCGTAGAGCTTAGAAATTAAAATTCAACTGTGTGCGAATCTTTTTATGAATAACTGTACGTAAGTCTGAATGACGTTTGCAAACGACGTTTGCAATATCGTGGAAATTGAAATATAAGTTTTTCCCCGATTAATTACAATTTATTAATAATTGATCGAAAGTAGAAATATTAGTTAGACATAAAACAATGTTTGATTAACGGAAACTAAATGCGATACACGTATCTATCTCAAATAACTTTACAGCTATTTAACAACTCTGGTTACAACGAATCTTTTTTTTTTTTTTTTTTTAACGTGGTTGTCTTCCTGACGTTGGTCCAGGTGCGTCCGGGATCTCTTGCGAATTACTACCGGGTGCCCCTGCCGTCTATCTCCCTCGTGGTGCTTCGGGGAGGCTTCCTGTCGTCCAGAAAATTACGGGACGCTTCCTGTGGTGCCTCGACCACTCCACGTCCTCGGAGTGGCCATCTCCAAGAACGAAAAATGGCTCCGGCGCTCCTCTTCGTCAACGCCTCGCGGCGGTCACCCATCCTTGACCGTACCGCGACCACCGTTGCTTAACTTCCGTGATCGGACGAGAACGGGTGTTTCCAACGTGGCTAGGTTACAACGAATCTAACACACACTCTCTCTATCTCTCTCTCACTAACAACTCTAACAACTCTACAACACTGACAGCTCGATCAACTCTCGACTCTACTCGTCAAATCTCCACTCTACTCTCGCGACACACTCACTTTTCAACTCGCATACTCTGACCTCTCGGTCATCGCTCCTTGAACCTGAAACCGTCCTTCTGCTCTAACATTGTTTATTGTTTTTCTCGTAACTCTGCATGCTCATGTTTTGCAAGAACTAGGTGACTTTAGTCACACAGGCGCTCTCCAATGTAAACTAACCACAGAAGGACGATGACACGGTTTTTTTCTATTTCTAACCGATCTCTAATCAAAGTTTTTTTTACGATATTATAATACTCTTTTTGTTCAACGATCAATTAGTGCAAAAAGATCGTTAGATTCCATTAAGAAACAGAATTCAATTGCATATTGCGATTGCACCGACGCACTTCTGTCAAAAATCGTTGTGTTGCGATGTTCCTTCGAGACCTTTGATCCTCGTGATCAGTAGGATACGTTGTAATAAAAGCGAATTTGACCTTAAATTCTAAGGTCAAGATAGAATACATCATAAAATGATTTTCGAACACCTTGTACGCATCATACAATATTTTCATAAAACTGTTTCCCCATTGATATTTTTTCCACTGTTAATTTGTTAATTTAACAGACTAGTATCAGAAGCATACGCACGTATCTATCCTTAACGCGATTTTCATTACTCTTTTTGTCGCAATACGCTCTTTTCGTCGTATGTCCTTTTCATTTGCTGTGCTGGCAACTTATACCGCTTGCTCTCCTTTATGCGACTTAATAGAAACAACAGATTATTTTCTTAAATCTCTTAAAACTCTTTCGCTTCTTCTTAACGATTAACGTCTTAAAACGAAGCGTTGTCCACCGAAGAATAGCGCTTGAGAAACGAATATATCATTTATCGAGCAACAGTCCTTGCAATTGCTTGAGGATACAAAGAACGTAAATTTCTTCCCAACTATTCGTATCCAGATTATTTCCTTTTGGTATCCGCGATTCTACTTCTTCGGTTAGCAATATCCAGAACCATTTGAGAAAATTTATACGTACGTATACACGAATACGTGTACACGTGTGGACGAGCGTGTAAATATACATGTGAAGATGCAATTCGCATTCAATTGAACGACCAAATTAAAAGTTTCCCAAGAGAAACTGTGTTCGTTTATATGCGCAATTGCCTTTTCCACAGAATGCGTATTTTAGAGTGTTTCCGTTTTAACCACGATAGTAACGGTTTTCCTTTTTTCGTTCAATGAAAACACGTTTTTTTCGAGTTTGAAAGCCATTTGAAGGAATGGTTGAACGATCAAAAGTGTAATTTCTCGTCCAATATCATAGAGGGCTGTTTATTTGGTGAGTGAACGTCGACATTTCCACGTGTACGTGTACACAGAACCGGGGCATATGCGCATAAACGTGCCATTCTCATTTAATTCAATGACCAAATTAAAAGTTTCCTACGAGCGCTGTTCCTCGTTGATGCACGCAATTACCATCTCTATAGAATTCTAATTTTAAAGTTCTCCGTGTTCCGGTTGTTATGATTCTGTTCCTTTTCTCGCAATTTATGTTATATGGTTTGAAAAGTTAACGACAGGAATGCTTTTGTGGTAAAAAAATATTCTATGCAACATTTCTTTTCATTAAGCGTTCGTAGGTTAGAAATTGAGTAATGGTGTCATAAACGGTACCATTCATTTAGAACCATCTAGAATTTTACTAAAGTCAAGATCAATTTCAACACTTTAAATCATTCACACTCAAATCATTTTCGAACACTTTGTACACATTATACAATATATTCATAGCACTCTTTCCCTATTGATATTTTTGTCGCTATAGTCTACAAATACGATGAAATTAGCGTTTTTCATTTAGATTATACTGAATATGTCATTTCAATCTTCCCACGTAATTCTTTCCCAAAGTATACGTTATCATAAAAAATGCTCCAACTAGAATTCGTTCTGTTTTGCCTAATGTCTGTCTTGTCATCAGATTTCTCAAGGCGACCTGCGTTTTTTTTTTTTTTTAGGTACAACTATACATTCTTTTATCCACCATTTGATGTATTTTCTAATTCTCGTCGAGAAGCTATTAAAGTACTTTTATCCGAAAATGATTAATTTAAAAGATACTTCGATGTTAATTTTATAAAATCGAGTGTATGAACGACAAGGGAAACGTAAACATAAAGGCACCGCATTATTTGTCCCTGTCTCTCATGCGATAAGCCTAACAAGATAAATTGTCTAACGGGAAACTATGGTTATTTAACTAGAGTTACTTCAGAGTGTAGTAATGTAATACAATTGCAACTAAATCGGCACAATTAATCATATATATTAATACAAACGGAGCAATATATAAATAAAATTGTGTAATGCTAAAAATATATTTGTTCCTCGATGTAGACGACCCTAGATTATTAAGAAAGTAAAAGAAGAGTGAGAAAATAGAAAAGGCTAACGCATTATAATGTAAAAAAAAAAAATTACAATCATAAGGCTTTCGTAGATATATTACGAGTGAAACAAAGATTGTACTATATGTATATATATCCGGCGTAATGTTTCTTACACGCTCAATAAAATCGACGAGGCGTGCTCCTTTCTATGTTACTGCCATAAAACTTCACATAAATTATAGTTACTTCTTTATCGTTTGACTCGTACTTGTTTTTTTACGTGGAAAACATCTTCATAAACAGTGTTTTTTTAAAGGAAGGACGTAGGATAGTATCGGATTTTCACCTACTAAAACCTACAAGATATACATCACACTGGTCCTCTTGCGCCACGCCTTAGTGCCGTTCTTATGACATTTCGGTACATCCGAATATTCCCGGTGAGACTACGCCTCATGTATGTATATCGAAGATAGTACGATCGGTGAAGTGTATCTCTCTTTTTACAATTAGCAAAAATTGCGTTTTAAGCTTTGTTTGTGAACTGATAATTAGCTGTTGGTATCTAAATGGTAACCAAAATATCGTAGTATCGTAGAACAATCATAGTTTCCTGTTTCACCATTATAAATAAATCTGTTAAATAAGTAAGCATCTCGGCAAAATGGTTTACATGGACGAATATTAGCAGTTTCAGTTTTAAACTCGACGACACATATTCGCCAATTTATCGTGTGACGTGTAAGTCACAAGAAAAACTGATGATGTTGTAAACAATTGTGCATTTTGTCGCTAACGTAAAATCTGCCGATCCACGTCAAAAGCTATCTTATAATTCCCAAATGAAGAGGATTAATGTTTCCATCAGGTCGCGAACATGTCTGTACGGACATGTCTGTCTTTGACATGTCAATTCTTCAACGTCCACACGAACGATGTGCACTGAATAATTGTATGTTATTCAGCCACAGTGTATGTCCATGTATGGAGCAGTATAAAGAAATTGCACTTTTGTTTGTTTCACAACAAACAATAAATGAATTAATGATTATGCCTCTGGTTGAGGGTTAAATGTTGACTTGATGGTAGAAACATCTTTGCATAATATGATTTGCAACGATATTTAGAACGAAACAAGCGATTTCGAAACAATATCCCTCCGGTGCTTTGTAAACAAAATTTCGATTAAACGAAAAAGCGCAACTATTGTTTTTACATTTCGTTTTATATCTTTGTGGCGACACTTGATAGCAACTAACACCGGACGACGGCAGCGCAGTGGTCAGCGCTTCATTGCTTATTGCGAATACTATACATTGCAATACTCATCTACTTGGACAATAAATGTTATAAAAAAAAGGGAAAAAGCGCAGTGGTTAGCGCCTTTGGTTACGAACGTTCGGGACCCGGGTTCAAATCCGATTTTTCTTCCGCGACACAAAAATCAAAAGAAAAGCAGCGGTACACTATCGCGGCCTCTACACTATCATAACTACTACTACACCTCATCTTTAAAAAATCATTTATCGTACGTGAAGAAGCTTCAGTAGAATGTTGTAGATAATTAAAATATCTGTAAAATGAGACTTGCGACGAGCCCAATTTTTTAGGTTGCAAATTAGTAGAAAGTGGAAAGATATCCAATTTTCTCAAATCGCCCATAATTTTAGTTAAAATTGCCATACGATTACGACATTTGAAAATATCATACAATCGATTCGTGTGTTAGTTTTCGTACTAGATCGTAGATCAATTTGTTGTTTTACGACGCAGAAAATGTCAAATTTGCAATACAAATACAAACTTATCTGAGTTTATCCTCCGAGCCTTTACGTTTTCTACAAGACCTGTATTTTGATACGCAGGAGTAAAAGTCTTTTTCGCCTGAACGCTCAGCTAAAATACAACGATAATCGCTTCTAGTTAGTTGTAAAATGCAATAACTTTCGCACGTTACGTCCTACCGTGCTGGGACTTGTTTCTGTCGGTTTCTCCAGTCGTGCCAAACTTAATTATTTAAAAAAAATATTCCTCTGGGAGGAATTGGCTCCTGAACAACTCGCCAGCGTTAAACTATTAAAAGATTGAGCGTTGCGACAGGCGTCGTTTTATAGTTTATTACGTGTATTATATGTGTATTTTTTTCGTATTGATTGGATGCTCAGAAAAGATAAAAAAACGTTTATAAAGTTGTTCCATTTTCCTAGCGGGCGATTAGAAGCCTTCGGTGCAGCGAACGAGCCCGCTGGGAGCTCCGCGCGCCATTTCTGGCTCGACCGCGCAAAAATTGAAGCTCATGGAAAAAATCGTATTATCTCGGCAGTTATAGCACCTACAAGGGTATTTTTTTTAATTTAGGGTTAAAAAAGAACGATCGGTAATATTATTTTCTTATGCAACGTTATTTGAGGATATAAAATAAAAACGAAATTGTTTGCTCTTTTTCTCGTTTGTCGTTGTCGTTAGAATTTAGTGTTGCACAATGATATTCTCGTGATTCGAAAACTCTTCCTATAGTGTCGACCTTTAAAAATTACGTATCTTACACTTTATTATTTATCTTATCCTTAATTATCATGCTGTGTATAATTAATTATCAATCGTAGTGTTACGACCGTCCCCGGAGAGACGCGGTCGCGAGGAAAACGCGTCAGCGAGAGGCGTAAATTCTCGCCCTGATTCTGTAAATTGACGCCGCGAAATAGTCGTTCCCCTGTTTCGATTAAGATAACAAAGGTAGTTTATGAAACATCATAAAGGAACGAGTGATAAAATTGCAATAGTCAGTTATATTAAAATTAGTGTAGGTATAGAAATAGTGCATGCCGGTCGTAATATGAACTTAGTTACATAACTTCGGTTGAAGGTTACCAGGAACGACAATAACAATCTGTATCGAGTTGGTTGGCTCTAGATCTTGTAAAGTAAAACAACGTTGGTACAATAACACGAGTCACTGCCAGACTCGAATTTTCCGTTGGCTAGTAATTCCTGTCTATAATTAATTCACAAAGTCTAGACAAAGAGATTAACTTTTTTATCCGTCGATGGGCACGTTTACGGTAGACAAAGGAGTTTTTGCTCGCGTCGCATTTTCATCGATACGTTATTATACATAAAAATAAATTTTATTTTCGAACGAAACAATACAAGAATACAAACGTATCGAAACGAACAACGAATGTTTTCAATATTTGCCACGGAAGAGAATAACACTCAATGTTTTATAACGTCGAAATCGATAAATCTCAAAGCATTTGAGCTGGTATCTGTTTGTGTATCCTTATGAGCTACATATCGTAAAATCTGTGCTATCCTTTTTTCCCAAGTTAGAATATTCGGCTTTACTACTTTCTAATTGGGTTAACTTGCAGAGAAAGGACTCCGTAATGGAATTTAACGAGACTGTATGATACCAGTCAGAATCGAGGTAGGATAATAGATGCAGAAACTCATTTTGAGACATCCCGAAGTAATATTAATAAACGATATCGAGTGTTCGTAAACGATAAAAATTAATTTTACATTGAAAGGATTGAACTCTGTATATTTCACGCCGCTTAAGTGGAAGTCCAATACGAGACGTTATAGCAGACCAATCCGTGGCGCAACGTCTTAAAATTACTGAAAGAGGGTGGAAATGACATAATCCCTGGTTAGAATTTTAAAAACAATAGAAATTGTAAGGACACGATAATTCTCAGACATACGGAAGACACAATTTTTCATGCACGTTAATTTCGCAAGCAGACATTAATTTCAGAAATTACGAAACGCTTCAAATTCAAAACGGAACGAACATGGCGTTATGTCACTGAGCCATATATCCTGCTTTCTCATCCACGATACAAAGATTTGGAACGTGAAACGTTGAATATCAGAGAGATGATTCGCTGGAAAGTGAAACATTTGCTCGGAAATTCTGCCCTGCGTATAGCAAGTGCAGCAAAATCGACCAAGAAGAGTGCTTTCGAATTTCTATACGACGAAAGTAATGACGCTAATGATGCAAAGGCAAATGTTGAATTTGAACCCATATAAATGGGGAAAGGCAAGGGTAACCTAATACTCAGCAATTTCAGAACATGCTAAAGGATATTTAATGATACCAGCAATGCCGGTTATGTTGAAACGATGCTTCTCATGTGCGGGAAATATTGTTACGACGGAAAGAGGCCGTCTGTAACCAGAACATGTTAATATATTAATTTGAGGTGGTGTTGGATGTGAGTGCTCCAAGAAATACTCTCCACTTTCAACAAAAAATGTTTATTAAACAATTAACAGTCAGCAATCAACAATCGACGATTAACGATTAACAATTAACAATCTAAGGTTAATACTTAACTTTTTTATATTAAATAACGTTTATTAGACCAAGATACATTTTAATACATTTGGGTATTCACAATAAACTATGAATTTTAGTAAGTCGTGTTAGGCAAAAGTACCGATACGCGACAGTACGACGTAGCCATACTATATTATATGTCGGCGTTTTACATTTTTCGTGTTTTAATATATCTTTGGATTTGAGCCGCTGGGGAGCGGAGCTTTTATGTGATTTTGTTTTTAGTTGTTTTTTCTGTCTGTGTAACTATGGGAAGGCGCGGGATGAGAAGGAGGGGGAGGGGGATGTTAAATAGGTTTATTTACAAAATTTACAATTTTTACAATGTTTACACCTGTGTTATACGGGGGCAGAATTGAGTTCTGTCGGTTTAATGGTTTTCTCTCTTATTTTATTATGGATTCGGTATCCACCACTATTTTTTTGTGGTATTTCTGTGCTTGTCTTTAGCGTCTTTCAGAGATAGGGTCATGTTGCATCTGCACCTAGTGTCTGCGATCTGTCCATTTAACCTGCGGTCTGTCCATGTAAGAGTGTTTCCAGCGCGGCTAACGGGCGTTGACTTCCGGAAGCCGTACTGGCTTTCGTGCCAACCTGGCACCTGTCCCGCCATTTGTCGCTCCAAGCGGGTGGCGACCACTCTCTCGAGGAGTTTGCCAGCCTCGTCTAGCAAGCATATCGGCCGGTACGCCGACGGCGAAGTCGTCGGTCGGCCCTCTTTACGGAGCAAGACCAGCCTCGCAGTCCGCCAGGCCGAGAGGTAAACCTAACCCCATCACTCCCCCCCCCCCCAGATCCGGCTCGAAATTCCGTCCGGGCCCGGCGCCACGTCGCGGGCGGCCATTCTTCTGGTCGCTTCTCACATCTCTTCCTCCGTGACTTCCCAGTCATCTCTCCATTCCATCGGCCGTGACGTTTCCCGCGACTGTTCTGCCGCACTGTCTTCTTGCGGGGGGAAAAGCGTCCCGATGATCCGCAGCAGCAGCGCAAGTTCCATCTCCATCGTTGCCAGGGGGCCCTTCGCGCGAAGTTTTCGCGTCACCGTCCTGTATGGCCTTCTCCATGGGTCAAACTCGACTGCTTCAACTAGTTCGGACCAGGCACGGTCCTTCGCGTTCTTGATCCCCTTTCGCAGCGAGCGCCGTAGCGCGCGGTACGCCCGGTAGCGCAAGGAGACTTCTTCCTCGTCGAGTCGTCGCCAGCGCCGGGCCCTTAGGTACCGTCTTCGAGCCCGAACGCATCTCGTCCTCAGGTCCGCGATGTCGGGGTTTCACCAGTAGCTCTGCTTCGCACCGTGCCCGGTGTGGCTCGTAGCATGGATGCGTCGCAAATTGCTGTCATGGTCCCAGTTCCAGGCAGCCACTACTGTGGCCGCTCGAAGCAAGTAGTCTAAGCATTAGGCCTCAGGCCGCGCCATACCTCGAGTGTAAAACTCACACTGGCTTTGCTTTTTTAATCTACGCTCAGGCGTCCAATGCCCGGGGAACGGCTTGCGACTTGGAAAAACCCTGCCCTCACCTTTCCGGATCATAGGACAAGTTGAACCTACCCTTTCGGGCAGCAGCTCGCTTAGCCATCGCCGCACGATGCACGCATCGCGCCGCGCCGTTTCCAGCGGGGGCCACGAGGAGACGGAGCTGCTAGCGTATAGCTCGGTCCCAGCAGGTTGGCTGTCTAGCCGATTATTCCCTGCACCGTCACAGTATTCATTTGCATGAGTACCGCCTGCACCGACGGTCGCAGGGTTTCCTTTCCAGTTCTGCTGATCGCTGTTCGTATTCCGAGTCCCTTTTCTATTTCTGTTATATTTGCTCCTTTTGTGTTTGCGCTCCTGTGCTCCTGTCTTAACTAACTAACTATTGTTTCCATCTATGAAACCAAACAAGTATTTACTTCTTATTTGGTGATTAATCTGGAATTTACTATTGCCTTAAAGATTAGAAACAATCTGTGTATAATCAGATATTTCTTGCCCATCTTTAAGGCGAGCCGACTCGCCATCAGATCGTCCGCCCCGATCACTCGGAACCGAACAACGCCCTCGTATTGTCGGCGCACCGCGATTCCCGCCCCGCCGATGTTCGGCAGCAAGCCGCACAAGGCATTGGCAGCCGCCGACACCTTCGGAATCAGGGAGTCGAAGTGCGGGTCGAACGTCCACTGGCTGTCGATGACGAGACCCAGGTATGTTTCATCCGCGATCCCACCCCGACGGTTTCGCCTGCCATACTTATGCTCAGACCGGGTGGAGGAGTCCCTCGCCTGTTCTTGTCGTAGAACCAGATGACCTCAGAATTCGCAGTAGAGACTTGTAGTATCGGGGAAATTTAGGTATAAACTTTTCCCCGACCATTTACAATTTATATACAATAAATTGACTTTATAGATATTAATTAGACAGAAAACGATGGTTGTTTAACTGGGACTAAATACAAAAATTGCACTTTATCTCAAACAACTCTCGCAACTTAACAACGCTAACAACTCTACTCCTCGACTTCTCGACTAACTTTGACTTTATATCAACGCTCTTTGAACCCAAAATCGTCCTTCTTCTCTAGCGTTCGTTCATTTTTTCTTTAATTTCATCAAGCTTGTGCTCCGCAAGAACTAGGTGACCTTAGTCACATAGGCTTTCTTCGATGTAAACTAACAACTGAAGGGCAGACGACACTTATTTTATGATTCGATCGATTTCTAATTAGGCCTTTTTTTCACGATACTACATTCGGCCATACCTGACAATCTGTAACGATCTTGAACGGAATATCGAGCAGGTAGCTACGGAATTTCATGAATGCTTTCACGATGGCCAGAACTTCAAGTTCGTAACTGGTGTATTTCTCTTAAGCCGGTGAAGTCTTTCCGCTCGAATAATATACGGGGTGAAAAGCATTGTCTTGGCTGTCGCGCTGCAGCAAAATCGCACCATATCCCACGCTACACGTATCCGCATGAAACTGAGTCTCCGCTCCAGCATGATACAATTTCAGCACTGGCTTCTCACTTAACGCTGCTTTTGGCCTTCCAAACGCTTCTCGCTCGCGCGACTCGAATCTGAACGGGACATCTTTTCTTAATAAGTCTGATAATGGTCTCGCAATGACAGAATATCGGGGCACAAACTTCCTAAAATATCCCGTTAAGCCAAAGAAACTCTGAACATCTGCAGCGGACCGAGGCGCCGGAAAATTAGCGACGGCCCTGGTTTTGCATTCCGCTGGTTGAACGTTACCGCCCTCGACAATGTGGTCCAAATATTCTATTCTTGTTTGTAGAAATCGACACTTACTCCACTTCACGAATAGTCCGTGTTCGTTAGCGACATGCAACACCGATCTTAGCTTTTCTATTCCACTATCGAGAGATCAGTCGACGGCACAATCAGATCGTCCATGTACGTCAGCACAGCCCCCATCGCGATCAACTCTTTAAAAACCGCATTTATGAACTTCTGAAAAACGGCCGGGGAATTGCATAATCCAAACGGCATCTTAAGGAATTCATACTGGCTCGTGAGGACTACGGACACCGTATATTTTCTGCTACTTTCCCCAACGGGAACATGAAAGAATCCGTTCTTAGGATCCAAAGTACTGAATACCCTCGAGCCCTGCAATGAATCTAATTGGTCTTCGATCAAGGGCAGTGGGTATCCGTACTTTTACTACTTTTCGATTTAATTCTCTATAATCTATATGCATTTTAGACGAGCCATCTTTCTTTTTGACCAACTTGATCGGACTGGCATAATCGGAATGTGACTGGCGTATTATTCCGTCTTCCAGCCACATTTTGATCTGTTTATCGACTTCGACCTTGTCTTGTGGAGTTAGTTTTCGCGACCTTTCGTAAACTGGAAGATCGTCCTGCAGTATTATGTTCATCTTGATTCCTATTTCGCGCGTTCTCCGAGGCCTATAATCTCGGAACGAATTCTCTACTGCCTGCTTATGTTGCATGTTCTTGTTGACATGGGACAAATCTACCTCACGCGCCCCCGTCTCTACGTCTATTTTAAGGACCCCCGGAAACTCATCGGAATTTTCGTTCTTTATTCTACAAATGTAGATGCGTCCCTCCTTCATACTTATCTCGACGGTATCTAGGAAGTCTGTGCCTATTAACAACGGACGTTGCATCATATTATAATATTTGTCGAAAATTTCCCAAACGTAAGATTTCTTCCGGAATCGACACCGCGAAATCCAATGATTTTCCTACTTAATCTGGACGCTCCAATTTTTGCATGCAGATCTGCTTGCATTAAAGTCAGTTCACTATCAGTGTCTATCAGCGCGCTTCTCAGCTCCGCGATGTCGGGAGTTCACCAATACACGGTGTTCAGCGTGGTTCGCGGCATGGGCGTGACACATACTGCCGTCATGCCTCGGCGGAGGTTCTCGGCCTCCTCCTCCACACTTGTTTCCGTCGGCATCGCCGAGGCCTCCCAGTTCCAGGCAGCCACTACTGCGGCCGCTCGAAGCAGATCGACGTCCCTTTCCTTGATGTTCCACCTTGATGAAGGGCGCGCGTCCTCTCCTTGGCGGGCCGCGACCATCGCTCGCGGTCACCGTTCCAGGTCCAAGCGTGTCTTTCACCTCTATGAATATGTACAGATGGTCTGAGAGTGTTTCGACCTGAATGCATCGGTGGAGGTTCATGTGACGTCAACGACAGAGCTCCCCATTCACGCCACGCAGGTGCTGGCCGAGCCCCTGTTCACCAATTCTCCCATTCTGTGGAGTGTCCGTTGAAGTCTCCCAGGACGAGCACCTGCTGGGAGGGCGCCGCCTGACGCAGCCACCGACCCTGTCCAGGAACTCCTCGAACGCTGTCCATCCACTCTTGGGTGACACGTACACGCCCACCACCACAATCCCTGCCCCGCCAAGGCACCAGGGGCGGGGTCCATTCTTTTGCCGCCAGCGGCAATGGACCTCGCTACTTCTTTCAGCATCTTCACACGCGTGCTCCTGAGGTTACGGGATGTCTCGGCAACCTTGGTCACCTCAGAAGCTCGACGGATCAGCTCCGCTCCTATGTCCGCCGTAGTGGATGTTCTCATTTCTCCGGCCAGGTGCGCGGGGAGCTCCGGTGATCCGCCGGCCTTCCTTTTCTTCGCGAGGGGCGCTTCGACGCTCCCCTTCCTCCGTCGTTTCCTCCATCCGTAGGTTTCGCGTGTTCAATGCGGAGCAAAAGAACCCGTCTTTAAGAGGGACCGCCTTCGTCATACTTCTGGTTTTGACGTGTGTCGGCTCAGCAGCCAACTCCGTTTGACCCCCTCCTCTCATGGTTTCATCTACCTCTTTTTCCCTATTGGGCGCGCAAAATGGCCACTTACGCCTGCACTTGTTACTGCCACCAGTTACTGCCTCTTTCAAATGGCCCGCGCGACGCGCTTTCGTCGCGCGTTTTTCTTTAAAAAATCGATTTATTCAAATTAAGTCTGAAAGAAATAATATTAGGCTTCACATTTAAATAAATTATTAATAAATAAAAAGTCTTTTTTTAAAATTATCACTAAAAAAATAACAATAACATTAACGGTACAGGGTAATCATATCTATTGAGCACATTTTTCGCAAATATACTGAATGTTGTTTGTGCATTTTCCGCATACGATCTTTTTTGAAATATATACAATAATTATTACTTCTATTTTTTTTGTAATAACCCACTTGGCAACTTTTTCGCACTTCTGACGTTGAAGGTAACAGAAATGAAGCGTCTGACCTTTGGCAAATGTTCTCCTTGGTTTCTCCAGCTAATTCCTCGGCTAAACAAAATATGAATTCCTTCCTGGATATTTTCGATCCGGTGCACTCTTTATATAATATCCACGCGTTTATCGCTGCCAAATCCAAAACATTGAAAAAGACTTGAAGGGGCCATCGGAAACTCCCTGCTTTCACACTATATTTGCGTGCCATTTGGTCAACGACGTCCAGGCCAAACTTTGTTTTATTGTAAAAAGCAATGGTTTCTGAAACACGTTTATAATTATCTTCTATTCGTACACCTGTATGTTTGGTGCTTTGAAGGAGGACTTTTACGTTAGGCTTACTTTTATACACAGTAAGCGTGCAGTTTTCTGATTTATATAAATTTGAAGTAAACAAAGTCATCTTGTCCTTTTTTCCGCTGAGCATAGAGTTTCATCTTTCCCCACACGAGGAAAACCATTCAAAATATATTTTGTTTTGAGGTCAACTGCAAACCAAAACTTAATGCCAAATTTATGAGGCTTATCCGATATATATCGCGTAAACCTGTTGCGTTGGAAATAATTGTTCATCTATTGAGATATTTTCATATAACTTGTAACAAGCCTGGCTATTACTTATAAATCTGTTCTATATTTCGGATATCAGCGCAAATTTATCTGTTTGTAATCTTTCGGAGGCTGTCAATGATCTCGCTTCATATGCGCCCCGGGCATATAGAATTCTTAGAAAACTACGTAACTCATCAATTGTGATTGCCCGTCTTTTTTCAAAACCCGATGCGTCTCGGTTTCGGTGCAATCTTTTATGTGTTCCATTATGTGTCTGTCAATCATCAATTCGAAAGCACTAGTTACACAACCCGACATAATATTTCTCTTAGCATATCCAGTAAGCCCTGCGATATCTTTGAATATCATAAGAACGGGCGTTCTACCCCTAGATCCGCCTGCTTTCAGTTTTATCCACTGTATCCCGTCAATTGCAATTTCAATTTCACCCATTACATTTTGGGATGTGCCTGGAATACTCGTCCTTTCATCCTCGAAGTTAGAACTAGAAAAAATACGCATCCTTTTCTTGTTATGGCACACTTTCAAGAAGTTTTCCTCTTCACTATCCGAAGGTCCTTCTATCTCTCCACTTTCAGTGTAATCAGGACTTTCATTGTCACCTTCGCTTCGGCCTAATTCATATTGATCTTCTTCGAAGGTATCCTCAGAACAATCTTCATTGACGTTGACAATTATGTTCAATATCTTATTATATCTCCTGGATTTACTCGTAATTGCTAGAAAAGGGGGATTGGTCAGAGAAAGAAAATACTGTGCCCAAATTCAATAGTCCTATTGTACATACTTACAATAAGCGGAGACAATAATGGAAAATGTCTACAATAACTGAAACTTTTGCACAGTGTTTGAAAAACGGGTTGTTTATGAAATCAGCTAGCCCGTCAATTTGACGGGTTTCGTAAAGATAGGTATACTGCATACAGATTTCAAAAATTAGAAAGCCTAGGAAAAAATAATTGCGTGTATAAATTCTTTCGATGAAATTAATAAAGACAGCTTAAAAAATCAGAAATATACTACGTCGCACAAAATGCGAGGTATGTGTATCGCACTAAAGTGGTAATTAAAAAGCAGATTATGTTTACGGCGCAAAACACTCACTTGAAACCTACTGTCCTATGTGGAATAACGAATTGCGTACTTAAAAGAAACGTAGTGTTTTCAATTTTTGTATATTCTTCCATACCTACCTACGAAAAGCTAATAATATCAAATCATTTAGCTCTTGTTGGGAAAGTTTTTTTAGAGAGTAAGTAATTTTGTAATATTTTAAAATCACGATCGATGTCGCAGCTTCCTTCTATTTAGATTTTCCGACACATAATTTCTTGACAATTGCTACAGGTATAGACGCGTAAACGTTGTCTAGATATAATTACATTTAATTTTCGGTGAAAAGGTATACTAATGTCATATTATTGTTAACATTTACAGCGAACGGGTAGCAAATAATACCTAAGGTTATAACGAAATGATTTTAAGTTTAAAATTCTAGAATTTGGCTCGAATTCCATTTGCGCCGGATGTGTTGGTCCACAGATAACAACTTCCGTGTTCCAACTCATGCTATTTTACGAGACTCGAATTTTTTTCGGCTAACACTTTAAACGTGTAAAGAGAAGGAAGAGGAAATTTTATACGAGTTAGCGAGTTTTATAATTTCAAATACTGCGACAATTTTCCAAAATTTATTTCAAATTACAGCCATTTGAAGTGAAACTAAAGGCAGATGCACGAGACAAGAACACTTAAATACAACTGCGAAGATATTGGTAACACTTTATAGTCAACTTTTATCTTCTAGAAATTTATATTTAAGGTAGTCAACCTGCTTATTAACATGTAAGAAATAAAAGTATCGTAGCAACTATAAGATATACAGAAATAATTTATACGTAAAAATTGTGTAGGAGAAATTTAGTTATACAACGCTTAAAAATTTATTCAAATCATTTTTCAAAGTGTATTCATTTTTTCATTCTTGTTACAATTAACGACATAATTTTTATGCTACAATATTGATAAATGTAAAGTACGAATTGGAGCAAGAAGTACATTTTTTAATCCATTAATGCAGTCATTTTTATTTAACTATTCCATTGATACGTAAGCAAAGGATATACGAACTTTTAGAATAAAATTTCATCTAACTCAAGATGAAATATAAATAGTTTCTTATCGCATATACTTGGACAACAAGAAATGGTTTAGCAAAATGGCTCCACGATGCAAAATCGTTTGTTCTCGTTATCACTCTCGGTTACTCCACGCGCACATCTTCCATTTACGTGGATGTTATATACAAAATATTCTGGCCAACTTGAAAACCTTAAGTTTCTTTATTACTGATTGCATACAAAGCAGAGTTGTTGATATAGCATATAAAATAGTAGTAATGGATTTGGTTTGGCATGGCCAATCCAGGGAAGTCGCGTGCAGGGTGCAATTGCAGGAAGCAAAACTCACTGTGAACTGTTGGCCACGCGGAGCTTCGAAGAAGTTAAAGCCGCGCGTGTTTATTAACCTCTAAATCTTTAAACTTTGTCATTAAAATAATTGTCAGTAGAGTATGATGGATGCCAAGTCCATCACAATCGAGCAAGTCGTTGCTCTATCAACGTCATGAATAACAACAGGGAAGTTTCTTAAGATTATAATCTCTTAATCTGTACATATTGCACTATGTATGTAGCATTTTTAAAGCGTTCGCGAGTGGACGTATCTAACGAAATCCAATGATGGATATTTGAGTTTCTGAACTCTGTATTTTATTCACCGGAACAAAATATATTATAATAAAATCATAACAGACGAACGGATACAACGTAATTGACATTTCAAATCTTTTTTACACATATCGACAAACATCTTTTTAGTGTTTTAAATTTCAAACTTTAACGATGAGGAAATATCATGATACTAGTTGGGTTGGAGCAAAGTACAAATGCGACAACTAAGCGAGTGTTCCCGAAGAGCCAATATCGTGACATCTTTTTATGTGGTTTTAGCGAGGTCCCTTTATACAACATTTTGAGGATAGGGAATATCCTATCAGAGATCCTGTCGTAGACGTACATAAGCTGGAGGTAAAGTTCCCAGGTGGCCTGCTAGAGTCCCTTCTTACTTCGATTCATGCTTCGTGACGTCAGACATTAGTAATTAAATTAAAGTCTCAACTCTACTATTGTCCCCCCCCCCCCCCAGTGCGTATAAATAAACAACTAATGTAGAATCGTGGGATTTTTAACTGTTTTATTACATATATACGATCTCGTGTTTGCTACCTATTTCGATAGTCTAGAAGTGGACAAATTTTATAAAACTAAAAAAACTATCGTAAAACGCGAAAATTTACATGTCTACTCCATTTGCCGAATAAGCGTCTTTCCTTTGCTGAAGAGGGGGGTAACTGTATCGTCTCATTTATTCTACGAAGCGGGATAAAGGGTATAGCGAGTCGTTAAAACCCTGAAACAGACTTTTCAAATTGCCTCCGATAGTCTTGAAGAAAATAATTTCTACCTTTCTATGCAGATTACGTTGTACTAAATTCTTAACACGGTATAAATTAATAACTCTCTCTTTTAATGTGCAATGTCATTGCGTTAAAGTTATATCTGGCAGCAATGTTTTATAAGGAATTTCATTTATATATGTATATCATCCCTCTCCCTTTTGTATATGCAAACCTTACAACGAACTGCTGAGTTAATATTTTCATTTTGCGATAATTTGTACATACGACTTAATAACCTAAATGAGTTAACAGTAACGTTTTGGGAACTTCATAGTTTCGGCTTGAGGAAGTTGCATACCGGAGGATTAAGAGGTACCGTTAATTAGTAGCGCGCCCCTCTATAAATACATTTGCGCGGTCTCTACTCCGGACTTTCAACCGTACACTTAATTTAATATCCATCTGGGCACTATACCCATTTCTTCCTTTTTATATGAAATTTTTAACACCTCGCCTTTTACTCCATATACGCTGACTACTATAACCGAAAATTCAAATGACTGTATCTCTATATCTACACCTCGTTTCAACATTCGAACAAGCTGATCTTGCTCCCACGTCCAAACGGTAGTTGCCCAGTAATTTTTCAGTTCGAAACAAGAATTATTTCGAAAGCAATGAATGACTTTTAGTCGCGTTTCTTCAAAGACAGATTTCAACAAGGCGCGTGCTCCATCTCCGACACATCGTCGACTTATCGGCACGCTGCTATTGGACAACCGACATAGCCTGCAGACAGTCTGGATAGATCTTTTGGCGACTGTCGGCGGACGATATATGCGGACAATGTCTGCCAGTGTAGACGGGGCTTTAGTAACTCGGTCCCTACACGCTTCCGAAGTTTTGACATTTAAATCGGGGACATGCTGTATAACGATGATAAAACACTTCCTAATTCTGAATATCCTTTCGGAGGCAATTGCAGCATATGCTTGTAGCTTGGTTTGTAAAATATTTTTACACATCGCCAAAAAACAGGCGAATGGTAGAACATTGGGATCACCGACTGTAAGATAATCTTCAAATTGACTAGACTTCTTCGAGCTGTCCATATTCAAATTTTATACAACGATGCGGCGAGAAACAATCATCTTGTAGTCTTAACAAAAAAGAAAAAAGAGAAACTTAAAGGTGTTCACGCTATTAGTTTCCTAAACTAGTTAGTTTCGTAAACGATAAATACTTCTTCTAAATTCTTAATTCTTTAAAGAGATATTCCTTTTTCGTATACATCGAATCCTCCCATTACCGTGCGAAAAGAGGTATTAGGACAACATGGTCGAAACCTGATTAGCTTAAAAGATACTTTTAGCTTAATATTGTGGAATTTATAATATTTATAATAATAACAGTACCGTGTTATGTCTTCTCTCGACTTTCATGTGATATTATAAAAGATTAAAATCAAAGTATCATCACTTTTTCCCTGGAATGGAGAAAGGATTCGATGTATGCAGGAGAAGGTTTCCATTTCAAAAAATAATTGCAAAATACACATGCATTTTGTCACTTGTGAAAAAAATATTACCGTGAACATGTAGTTCACTTTGAGCCATTCATCTTTTTCCTCTTTCATATCTTTTGCTCATACTTGTCGTTTATGGTAGGAAACGCTAGAAAATAATGGCGTAAACATACTCTATATGTGTCTCGTTTTAATCGATCCACGTAAAAATCTCTTACTATATATTATTCCAGAAAGTGTTTCTAATGAAATTCATTTGGTTTCGAGGGAGACGTCTTGATCAGACCATTGTCTAGGTGGATGCATTTTCCACATCCCAATGTGATCTCTGTTTCTTTAAATGGAACTATTTCGATGCCAATTTTATAAAATCAGATGTACGAAAGACGAGGAGAACGTAAACGTGAAAGCACCGCGTCTGTCATACGATGAGTCATACGAAGTTAAAATATCTTTTAAACTATGCACTTTTTGACCCAAATACCTCGATACTTTTTTCTAGAGAATTGAAAGATGCATCGAATGGTGTATAAGCGAACATATAGCTCCGTTTAGAAAAGCACAGATCTCTTCAAAATCTCACAGGCTATAAAAATAAAATTATCACAGAATGTCCCCGGAAACAAAGTAAGTTTTATTTGAAACACTTTTTCGATTAACCTGTGCAAATGACACTAATAATTGTCTATTCATTTAGAACGTTAATCCGTAGAAATACCTGAACTTGAGAAACATTTTGTTAGAAACTAGAAAAATGTAAAGTAAAAAGGCGAAACAGAAGAGTAGCGAAAAGGAACACCATGATCGAAAGAACATATTGTCAACAATCCTATATTCACTAGCAGAACCTATTCCGCAGTTTATTATTATTTGTTCGACAGCGGGTTTCTTTGCGTTGGCTATGTCCCTTGGTACACGATCCTCTTCGATATCAGATAATCCTTAGAAAAAAATACAGACACACGTTCGTGGAAAACCGGTAGATAACGGACAACAGTGAAATTGGAAGATACGAGTAGCATTGCTCGTTTGAAAAAGGAGAGCTCCGGCTGACTTTCATCGCTTTTCTCTCTTTTCTTTTTTTCTTTCTTTTATTACTATCAAAAACAGGGAACGTCAGCCGTGTGACGCCGATTATGGTTCGTAGATTCATAGAGTTCATCATTCATCAATCGTGCAAATTTAGAAAGTAAAACTATATATGTATATCCAACACTGTCTATAGGAAACTATTGGAAATGGAAAAATGATGTCAACAAACGAATTTTGTGTTTTTAATCGACGAATGTAGTTACGTACATAAATTATCATTTGTTTAAAAAATACAGGAGAGGTCCCCTTAAATACGTAACATAATTAGAAAACTCGAAAGTGGTGTAACTGCCAGAGAATTAGCAAAAATACATGGTGTCTGAAAGCCATGATCGCAGACATTAAAAAAAAAATGACATTGAGAATTATATTGAAAATTGGACCGCATCTTTTGAAAGTGGTATCAGTCTATTTTCCCTTGTTTCGAAAAATCCTGATAAGGTCTACTTGGTTTGTCCACGTTTCCATGTCTTTAAATATATGCAATCTCACTATGCAAGTATTTTCTCTGAGAATGAATTTGCACCACTTTTAATATTTGTAAATTACGCATTTCATTAAATGTTCATTATTTAACATTTATGCTTTACGCTTTAATTCACTTTTGTTTATAAATAAGAAGAGGAAAAATCGAATACTGTTATTTCGTATCAATATAATTTACTTAATTACTGTAACACTATGCTTCCATGTTTAATATTACGTACATTCTACACATTTTTCATTTCGGATCGTTATGTGGAAGTGTTTTGAAATATTGCATCATATCCTTATATTTTATCATATTGTACATATATATTTTAATTATTGTAATTAATTATCAAGGTAATTTTTTTTGTAAATCAGTTACAGAGAAAAATCTGTAGTGGATATTAAATGACGATACGAGTGTTGCGACACTCGACTAACTAGCGACCAGTCAGGCACAACTGATCGGTTGGTATCGCGAGCCTTGAACGTTATTCGCGTCCAAGGTGGAGGATTATAAGAAATGTAAAGAGCAAGGTTTAGATCACCTTATTTATTCCACTCAATACTCTGAATACAACTTTCCTTTAGTGCACTGGCTATCCTGTTAAATATCTTGGAGTCTTGGTGATGTTGCTGTCGTAGAGGAAAGTTCGTGGTGAGTGTGTCTCAAGTCTGTTCCTAACTGATCATTGGGTAAAGACGTATGTTTAAGGATGGGCTGGCCGCCCTAATGAACGTTGACGACCTCGGCGAATTAAAATTGATGAACAATGGATAGAGACAATAAATTAAATAAAGTTTACGATGCAGGGGAGGGAGACCCCAATACCGGCGCAGTCATGGGTAGTCAAGTGGGCCCCACTGCGTCGTCATCTCACGACCACGGCCGTTCGAGGGTGGACCGCCAGGCCCCCGGACGTGTGAATGCGTCTGGTGAAGTGGCAGTAATGCCAACAAAAAACAATAAAGACGAAATAAAGGAATTACGTGCTTTATGGAATTTTCCCGTGGGGTCCTAAAGTACCTTGATTGTACAATAGGCCCACTGTTTATGATGGGTCCGCACTAGGGTCGCGTAGACCCTTGACGGCCGTCCTGCCCGAGGATCGTATCTGGTTCATATAAGGCGTCGCGGTAATTACCAGGCGGCCACTCTGTTTTCGCACGTTCGCGGGGAGACGCGATCTCGAAGAAGCGCGCCAACGGGAATCGTAAATTCCCGTTACGATTGACTAATCGACGTCACGAATCGTTCGATCCCTTATTTCTTTTGGGATAATAAGGGTACTTAAATTGAAGATAACGCTGCTATTAACAGGCTATTATATATATTTGTACGATCCAACAACTTCGGTGTAATACAAAATGAATGTTTAATACAAGATGACTACGAACGAGTACGACCTGAGACTCTGTTCGTGTTGTCGTGTATGATAATGTATTTTGTCGACTGACTGTATTCGACTTGTTGACTTCTTGAGGATGCTTGAACTGCTTGCGATGATAGACTGACTTGAATTGATGGACTAGAATCTTGAGTTGATGTACTGACCCACTTGAGAGACTCGAATTGCTTGACTGACTATTCGCTCTTATGTTTTTCCGGAGGAAAGCTTGGTGTAGGTGTGCCCTTTGAACGAAGAACACGGATTCGTTGTTCACACTTTTCGTCAAAGAAATGAGGGTAACCATCCGCGATGCCGATTGGTTATGATCCATGCTGATGGAAAAGGATATGAGGAAGTCTCCTACCAACGTGGATCGGGGGGAGACTTCGTTCCTGGGAAAAACTTTCCCATTCGGTAACTACCTGCTTTCTCCGTGATTTTTAAGAACGCTTAATAAACTCAAGGACTTTCCCGAAAACCGGACATAAACCGAAAATACTTCTAGACAAACAGTTTGACTGGCAAATATGTGGAAACAATGAAGCTAAAAGTTGACGTTTTATGGTGGGTCCTTGAGTTTATTGAGGGTCGGGATGAATGTAGGTGGGCCGCTGGCTGCCAGGTAGTTTCATGCGACGTAACATTCTCCCCGCGTTGAGAGGGCACCGATCAAATCCTATATGTGGGTTAGATGGGTGTGTGATCCACCTCCTTCGATGTCTGTGATTGTCCGGATTCATCTTGAGCTGATCGACATGGCAGGGGGACCAGTCGTTTGACGCCGCGGTCCAGGAGGCTCGATGATGTCTGCACAGTAGCTGTTCGTATTATGCCATCGGCTCCGGGATGGACCTTGATTACACGGCCCAAGGGCCAGTGTATCGATGGAACGTTGTCTTCTCTGAGAAGGACGATTGTGCCTTCTTGTATGTTGTGGCCACCCTTGGTCCATTTATTGCGGTTGTTCAGCTGATTGAGATACTCCTTGGGCCAGCGTTTCCAAAAATGTTGTTTAATTTTTTGGATATGCTGCCATCTGGAGAGCCGGTTGGATGGAGTGTCCCTGAAATCTCGCTCACGCACACCCATTCATGACTCGCCAATGAGGAAGTGACCCGGAGTGAGGACGAGGAGATCCTTGGAATCAGTGGATATGGGTGTTAATGGTCGGGAGTTAAGAACTGCTTCGATTTCGATGACAAGTGTATTGAATTGCTCGAAAGTAAGCAATTCAGTACCGACGACGCGTCTAAAGTTTGAAGGACTTTACCGCTGCCTCCCATAACCCACCGAAATGCAGGGAATGAGGGGGCATGAAGCGCCATTCGATTTGCTTGTTGGCTAGGAACGTAGTTACCCTTTCGTTGTGACATCCGATTTTATCAAATCGTGGAGCTGCTTTAATTCGTTGTTTGCGCCGAGGAAGTTTGAGCCATTATCGGAATGGATAGTCGAACAAAACCCTCGCCGAGCGATGAATCGACGAAGAGCGGCGATGAAGGATTCGCTCGTGAGATCGCCAACGAGTTCGATGTGCACCGCCTTGATTGCTAGGCATATGAAGATAGCGACATATACCTTGACCTGGCGGCGGTTACGATCTTGTTCCTCCTTAATGTAAAATGGCCCACCGACGTTTGTTAATGGTCGAGATTCAGTTAATCGAGCCTCCGGCAGATTACCCATTATGTAGTCTACTTTTGGTGGGGATGAGCACGAACGCAGCGGACGCAATTTTTGATCGTACGCCATACTTGACTTCTGCCACCGATGGGCCACTATCGCTGTCTCACTGCGTATAAAGTAGCTTGTGTACCTGCATGCAGACTGACCTTATGCACGTTTTCGATTATCCATGATGTAATAGGAGATTTGGGTAGAATGATCGGATGCTTTTGTGTGTGGGCCATCATCGGTGCTTGACTCAGTCGGCAATATTCTTGCCATTGTCTAGAAATGGATTCAGTCGTTGGAGTTGACTGGCATGTTTCGATTCTTCCGGAGCGTGGATATCTCTTCTGAAAAATAAATGTGTTGGAGTAGAAGAATGAGTTTGCCATGGGAAACCTGTAGTTCTTCTGTGATTAGTGGTGACGATCGGTTTTGTGGTTGTTTCCACCGAAGACAGCGAGCAGCGATGCGGATTAACTTTGGCCACGATGAAAATCTGTGTAAGAGACTGTTGTTGACAGGAGTTGTGGCGAGACAAGGTGCTGCTTTCCGTTCTGGTAAGTTGGCCAAAGGTATTGGACTCCACATAGGCCAACATTCTTCGGATTGCTGCAGCCACCGTGGTCCAGTTTGTCAAATGTTGGGCTGCAGGAAGTCTTCTGGCGATTGTTCTCGAGAAATTAGATCCGCCGGATTGTCATTGGTGGGGACATGACGCCAACCCGTGAAGCTAGTTTTGTTCTGGATGTCCGCTACGCGATTTGCGACAAATGTTTTCAAGGTATGGAGAACAATAGTGGAGTCCGTCCAATAAACTTTACGATTTATCTTGATCAACAATGCTTACTTTATGACCGTCATTAGCGAAATGAGTAGAAGGGCGCCACTCAGTTCAAGTCGTGGAATGGTTTGCGTTTTGAGCGAAGCTACCTTCGATTTCGCCGTGAGTAGTCGTGTCTTTTTTTTTTTTGCTCGAGGAGGGGAAAATGCTGTTACGCATACCCAGTGACCCGTGTCACCGGGTTATGTGACAGTGCGCTATAATCCTCCTATCAGCCAGGTAATCCCTGATCAGCTCCTGCAGTCGTCCCGGCAACCGTCTCCTACGCGTTTCCTCCAAGATACACTCGAGCCTTAATGTGTTGAACGCGTTCTTTACGTCGAGGGCGACCAGAACGCATACCAGGCCCTTTCTCCTGCAGTCTTCCGCAACCGCGACCGTCCTATTCAGGGCTTCGACGGTCCCCCTCCTCCTCCTGAAGCCATACTGGTCCTTGTGGAAGGGATCTTGCCCGATGCTCCTCTCGATGAGTATCTTCAGCGTATGCTCCCAGACCTTGCTCAATGCCGGCAGTATACTGATCGGCCTGTAGGCCTATGACTGCGTCGGATCTCTATTGGGCTTGGGTATCAACACCACCCTAGCCACCTTCCATACTGCCGGTATCCTACCGCCGTTGTTAACTCCATTGAGCACCGCCAGGAGCACGTTCGGTCTTCGTTCCGCCAACAATTTGATCAAAGTACCGGGGATCCCATCCACCCCTGCAGCCTCTCTAGGATCACATCTTCCGACGGCCATCTTCAGATCTTCTTCGTCGATGCCCAAGTCCCCTTCTCCGTCTGATACCGCAGGTTGGGCCGACCCAGTTCCGTATCTACCCGATCGCGGTTGCTGCCCAGTGACGAAGAGGTCGTCCAGGATGCTCGCCACCCTGTCACTTGCCAGGGGCTCGGGTGTTGCCGACCGCACCAATCTACTTGAGTAGTCGTGTCTAGATGCTTCCGTGATGATCGAAAGACCTCAGATAGACACAAGTTCCGTACACCCTTTCGTTGGCGTCACAAAAGCCGTGGAGCTCAATCTCGATGGGTGATCTTATTGTGGTCTTGCGTGGGAACCGAATCTCGTTAAGTAATGATAATTTGATATAATATCGGTTCCACTCGGAATGCAAGTCCGCTGGGAGGGACTCATCCCAGTCGACCTTTAACGACCAGACTCGTTGAAGTATAATCTTCGCTCGAACGATCACTGGCGCGAGCAATCCTAGTGGGTCGTAGATCCTGGCGATCACAGAGCTGATGGATCGCTTTGTAACCCGAGAGGTCTTGGCGTTGGCTTCGACGGAGTGAAGTATTGCATCGTCCTTGGAATCCCAAATTATGCCGAGTGTTTTTAGTGTTTGAGACTCACCTAATTGTAACCTTCGGCTTTTATCTTGCTCGGATAACCCTTAGAGGATGCTCTGCTCTGCTCGCTTCCTGCCTTGAATTCGATTAGGATGTCACCAGTCTTGGTCCACCTAATACCGCAGCTATCATTCAGGGTCTCCCTTCGGCCTTTCCACTCTCTCTTCGGTCTTTCAAATCTCTTCGGCCTGTCCACGGCTAAAACCCTATCCGTTTCAACCCTATTCCCTATCCCAGGGTTGATCTTCTTTTTCTCTTTGCGTCCACGGATGACGGTCCACTCCTCTCTCCCGTCGCTATCCGTGCAGTACGGAGTCGCCTTAGCCGAACCTCCGTCAGCACGAACTTCGGCATAGGAGACCTCACCGCTCCTCGCCCTTTTCAGCTTATTATCGATGTCCCTTTCGAGGGGCGATATCACTTTCCTTTTGGTTTTTTCCTCGTCGCTCCTCTTCGGAGCGATCGTCGTCTTATCATGGCTGACCGTTCTATTTACTCTTCTACTTCTCTGTTCAGCCAGCATCGTCCAGAGCGTATTAGCGTTTCCGCTAATTATATCCCCCCTTCTTTTAATAACGGGGTCTTTTTTAGACAACAGGTACATCCTGTTGGTGACCCTTTGTATTTCGGTGAAGACGTCGCTAATAATCTCTGCCATCACCTTCCATTCGCTCATTTTGATGACAATATTGTCATTCTCTTGAGCTCTATTCTCCGCCTGCGATCTGTTCGCAATGGCCTTTCTTCTAAGATGCTCCCCGGCTCTTGCTACCTCACTCCCGCCATCCGACATTTCTGCCGGTGTGTCTAGCTCGGAGACGGTACTTATTTCTTTCCTCTCTTTCTTAGTGGGAATTCTGGCCAGACTTTTCGTTGGCCTGAACGCCCTATCCTCCTCCGAAGTCTTCTTCAGGTATTTAACGATCCTATCGCCTTTTAGAGTTTCCTCTTTCACGATACGGATCGTTTTTCTACCCGGTAATTTTACTCCTTCATAGCCGGTACCCCGACTTCTTCAATAATTTCTACGATGTTTTCATTAAATTTTATGCATCGCTCCGGGGTTGCCCTGTTTCCAATCTCTTCATTGGCAACCCTGGTGATTCTTTGGTCCCCAGTCGTATTTACCGAACGAGAGGAGGCCCTGGGTCCGACCTTCCTCTCGTCGTTCATCCAGTCGTACGATGACCGTCGGGTCGAGCCTGGGACGCTACTCGAGTCGCCGACGGGGTCTGGGGGCTCCGAAACCCCCGCGCCGTAATTTTCTTTCCTTTATTAACTTTATCCATACTTTTAACTTGAGAATGTCCTTTTTCGTAGCCGGTCGTCATAATATCTCGCAGTAAACCTTTCAAATATATCCTCTCATAAACCAACAGGACTCGCCAAGTCGTCAACAAACATGAATATCGCGAGTCTGACTCAACCTAACCCCGCACACAAATATTTCAGTTAACTTTTAATTACCAATAACTGAAAAACAGAATCGGAAGAGCGATATTTCTCTTCTTAATGCACATCTTATTGTAGCTTCAAGAATCAGCTCTTACCTTTTGTACACCTGTAGCCGAGCACCCTGTATATTGATATGATGGTCCCATCGCGATAAAGACGATGATAACGACGATTTTATAGAAATAGGAACAGCAAACGAAAGTGGTAACATATTATTGTATTGTATCGCGTATTTTTTACTGCAGTGTGGCTCATAGCACGGTAAAATCTTTGTAAACATAGGTTTGCGATTGATTGATCTCTTTTTTTTTGGTCTGTTCCTTGTGTCATCCCGCACGGAGCACTTGCTTATGTAAGTCTATGGGGGGCTGGCAAACTCACGTCCCCGCAGCCAGGGAGGACCGTCGGGACAAGCATCCCGCTTACGTGAGTCCTCTATGTACACCGCGGGGAACGTCGCCGGGAGTGTAAGAAGTTTAAGTACGGTTACACTCTTTCTACGAGACGTTGGGTAGTAGCGCACCCACGATCCTGATGCCAAGAATGGGACCGTCGGGTTAAGTTCCCGGGTACTTTGTACCTTGAGGCCCTTGCTTACGTGAGTCCCATTTGGAACTGCAGAGCACGACAGGCCGTACATCCACACGATAGTCCCACCAATGACTTAGGATGGTACCACGGGGGTCGAGTGTAAGCCCGGAGGGAGTAGCGACCCCTCTGCTCGACCAGTTATGGGTTTGGACTCGTGGTGGTAGTGGTTGATGGCCAAGATGCTGGCAAGAGGGCCGATTTAAGAGGTATTGGCTCCCCCAAATGGCCTTCGGGTGAGCAATGCGTGAGCAGTGTCCCACCTGCTCCGGAATCGTTCTGGAGAGACGGAAGGGCTTAGAAAACGCCCCGTTCGACCTGAAACGAGCGACAGGCTTAGCTAATCCAGGTAGCAAGGCACTGGGTGCCTTGTGCGCTGGTTGGGCGTAACCCCAACCCCTATGGCCCTAGGGGTGCCCAGGTACTGTATAGCGCTAAATTTACGCTCAGGAAAGCACCCGTAACCAAAGATGAGAATACTTGTTCCTTGTGTCATATTACAGTGATTTCATGTATTATTCTATGTAGCTTATTAACTAAGACTTACTTCATTACGTCATATTATAACATGTTTGAGCTCTGTTTTGTCATGACTTGTTATCCATCTTATTATATACCTTGTAACATATTTTCTTATCACGCTGCATACCGTATCAGTTTATTCTGACGTAATTCTACCGATTTGCGGTTACTTTGGTGCTGGCTTTCCTTCAGACTCGTGTACCTAATTTGCCACCCACAGTGTCCTTATTTTCATGCTCCCCTTTATAAAATTTGTTAGTTCCTACACTTGTACCTTGTGTTTGTTCTTATCGTCTCTGTCCACTCTTTGTGTTCTAGCATGTTTGGTCTGATTTTCTCGTATACAGGGCATTTTCTCAATATGTCGTCTCTATTTTTCAGTTTTCTTATATTGCGTATTCTACACGGCAGGTTTTCTTCCATCTTGTGCCTTATTTCGATTTCTGCTGTTGTTGTCCATGCGAAAGTGTTGACGAAGAGGTACTTTTTCGTATTGAATCCCATCGTAGTATTCGAAAACGGGCATCGATGCCTCGAAGTACAAAAAGAGTGTATTTCTATACAGCAATTTATGTTGAAAGAATTATTATGACAATTAATCTTAATCTGTATTGGAATAAATGAAATGTGAAGAATTGGAAATCAGAAAATTAACTGTTCTATTATTCGAAAATTCCATTATGCGACCGGTTTTGTCTCCTTGTTATGTCGGGCAAGAGAGGTTCTACCGCATATTGAGATTACTACTTTGTTAATTTTTCGTGTAGATATTTATCCATTTTCACGAAAATTTATTTGTATAAACTACATCTTAGTTAATAATAAATCAACGAATTTTGTTATTTAAGTTTTAAGTTTAGTCGATCAATGGGAACGTGTCAGTTTGCGTATCATTCTAAATAGAAAATATCCAATCCGCCGCTATCTCTGTTCCTAGTATGGCACAAATACCTTTTATGGCGACAAAGATGCACCTGCAGAGAAAACAGCTCTGCATCGCTAACTTTCATTGTAAACAGCATTCGCGTGATATACGTAAATAGTTTGGACTTTCGCGAAGATTGTAAAGTGTAATTAGTAAGAAGCCAAGGAGCATAGGATAATCTATGTGAAGTGTTTTCATTAACATATTCGTTACGCTTATCCTCATAATACTACAAGCGAATAATATGTATAATATACATATACGAATAAGTGTATTTATGGAGGAATGTATAAAAGTATAGAAATGAATTAATTAGGGACTTGGACTAGGTGATGAATCTAGGGAATGCAGATATTAAGACACAATACACAGAAAGAAAATGTATATTATGTAGCGGAGAAGAAGCAACTTTCGGGGTAAAGATACAAATTGGGTAGAAACAATAAACAGAAGTGGAGAAGTAAACCTGACAAGACTAAATAAAATTATATGGAGTGGAAAGAGAGAAGAACAGACTGAAAAGGGAGAAATATCAAATAACTGAAGAATAGAAAGGAAAACGGTAAAAAAATAATAAACGGGGAAAGTAGATAAATAGGAATGGAACAGAAAGATTAATATGCAAAGAGCACAAAAGTGATAAGAACGTGCGATAATTAGACTGTGGATTTTTATGTATTTATAGAAAATTTGAAAGTGCAAAATTGCATAGAATGAAAATATAATATGAAAAAGCATATAAAATATTTAAAATCTAATGCTTTCCATAATGCTTGTTGCGTGAAACAATTTTCTACAGAGTCTGTGCTTTCTTAAATATACTTTCAAGAATATGAATTTGCATAAAAATCTCCAGTCTACTGATACTGGGATGTGGAATAAAAGTTTGAAAATAATTTAGGACAAAATAAGAAATGTGACAAGTAAAAGAAGAGCCAGGTTAAAAGCTAGAGAAAGATAGAAAGTGACCGAAATAGACTGTTATAATTGTTAGACAGTAACGTATTATTATTAAATAAATATACCAATGAGCAAATAAATAACATCTGTGACGAAAAGTACAGACAAGATCTACAATTAAAATGAACTAATCAAAAATAGACTTATCAACTACTAATCGAATTTAAGCTCAAACTATTAGGGCTGGTGAACTCTTCACGTATCGCTTACAATATTCTCTTGCCTCAGATGAGAACCTCCACCACGCTAAAAGTGCGATAAAAATTGATGCTTATAAGTTAATGATTCAACCACCCGCTTCGTTTCCTTAATTATTGCCTTTACAAGTGTGTCACTCGCATAAAAACATCATCTCGGAGGTTATAAAAGCTAAACGCCACTATAACGTCCCATTTGTTTCACCAAGGAAATTAACCCTTTCACTGCTCAAGTTGTAATAACACATTCTGTGAAATGCGTGTCTGACATACTGAACTCATAAATTTACGGATTCAGCATAACGTAAAATCAATCGATTGCAAAATTTATTTCGCATCGAGCACCTTGTCACAGGCATATATAGGGTATTTTAACTGAACGGGATCACCTAAAAATCTGCCTTATGCATCTTTGTTCGAAGAAACTTCTCAAGACAAAGCAAGACTATTTTGATGGACACGCATAACGGTGGAACAAATTTTTTCTCAATTTCATTCTTTTTAGGAGATTTCAAGCACATCGGTATCTTTTAAACAGAACCCTATATGTATATTTTTGTATCATTTCCTTTTTTTGTATTCTGTATTTTTTGTTCTCTCTCTTTTTTTTTTATTAGCGTGGAAGAAATCCGCACGGACACCAGGTCGCTTCTGGGGAAAAGCGGCGTGAGAGTGCCGGACTCCAACCGACTAAAACCTCCACGATAACCGTTCCGGCTTTTTTTTTTTTTTTGTACGTGGAGAAATCCTCATGGACACTCCGCTGCTGCGTAGGCGCGTAACAGCAGAGTAGTGTCGGACTCCTACCGACTAAAACTCCACGATGACCGTCCTACGCGTACGACAGGGGGGCTCCAGGAACCTCGTATGAATTACTTCAGTTGCACCCCCTTCTCGCGTCCTCTTGTTAGAGCCAGTCCTAGTGCCTCCCGGTTATTGGGTTGGCGTTAGGGGGGGGGGGGGTCATTGTCCCTGGCGCTGTCGCTTCTTCTGGTCATGAACCGTTCCGGCTGCGATCGAGAGGGGCCCCGGAACCGGTGTGAACGACACCCCCCCCCCCCCCCGCGCTCAATACATCCCATAATGGAGCGATGTGCGGCCACGTCACACCACGCCTCGTCTCCGGAGCCGCCGTGCCAGGCAGTCCAGCGATTCAAAGTGTTAAATTCCCAGGCTTCCGTACAATTTTTGTTTAGGAAAGATTCACAAATCAATATCCTTTGGTCTTGAAGCTACGTTGCGAGTGTGTGAGACACCCACGTAAGCGCACCCCAGACACAGCACTTTGCTGACGCCAGGAAAACTTTTTCCGTAAGAGATCTTGTGTTTTTCTCAAAATGGAGCACCGAGGAATTATCAGTATGTTTAAGCAGATGTTGGCTGCAACTGTCGAACAGAGGCCGGATTCAGGAGATGAGGACGATGAGATCTCCCGTATGAATCTTAGCCCTGCTGAGTGTGCCGCCAAAACGGCTCCTAAGGAGGGCGGCCCCAGCAAGCTTGGTTCCTCCAAAACGGCTCCTCAGGAGGGAGGGATCCTAGCAAGAAGATACAGGATGGTCCGGTCGGGATCGAGTGATACGGAGTTCATTCGGCCGGCGTCATCTTCGTCTTCGGCTACACCACATGCGGCATCGGCGGAGAAGCCCCTCCCTCCCGCGACTATAAGTTCGAATTGCGACCTTGCAACGCCCGATAGTTCCCCAGAGCCCGTCGTAGGAGGGATGGGCCGGGCGCGGTTCTTTGATAGCGATGTCGCGGATATGGAAAAACAGCTCTGTGAGCATCGGCATGTGTGGACAGGACGGAGGATGTAACCGCTGAATACGACCGGGGTCATCTATGGGCATCGTTGAATGCTGTCCACCCTGCCGCCGATTCGATGTTCAACAAAAGGGAACCCACTCCCTGGGAAGACGCGACTGCTGTTCCTGACGCACGAGGTAGGGATAGACTTGAATTCAAGAGGAGAGATAGGGTCACGGGACGCGTCCTAAGCACAGGTTCCGGTGATAGAACTCAACGAACTACTATTCCTGTGACCGAGCGTGAGCGGACTCGAGACATGACTAGCGCGGCCCGTAAGTTCGCGTAGAAGATAATTGACGATCCTTTCCGCATATCAGGCGCACTGGGGGCGGGAGCTTCAAACCGTCCTTGGGGGTGTGTCGTGGCACGGGGAATTTTGTCACTCGGAGTGGGAGACGGTAGAAAGAGGAGATGGCAGGCCACTTTTTCAGTGCGGGTCCCTGCCGGCCCGGTCAGTCCTCAGGACGGGGTCGGCGCGCTATTGAGCCTGGCACATCAGTGGGCTAGAGCAGTAGAGCCCTGTGAGGTGATACTCCCTATTGCGACACCCAGTGATGCTAGACCAACGGAGGACAAGGATATGGATGTGGTGCCTCCCAACGTCCCGGGAGAGATGGACAGTTTCGTGCGCGCCCTTACCCTAGGCGGAAACGCTTCCACGTACTGCCTATACTTCTCTTTGGCCGGTGAAGCCTGCAAGGCTGTTCCTCCTTCAGGTTCGCGTTACGACGAATATCCGACCACATTATTATACGACGCTCTGGTGGGGCCGTTCTCCCGTTCGAATAAGACTGGTTGGTTGGCGGCGGCGGCGGCGGCGGCCGCCGCAGCCCACAACAGGGAGCAACATGCGACCAGTGGTAACATCGACAGTGTTATCGGACTGGGTTCCAAAGCAGTGGACCAGACGGTAGCGTACCGCATAGCTTTCTGGGACGGGAAGGGTATCCAGATAGACAAGAATCATAATCCCGAGGATCTGATGAGGCGGGCCATTGAATGTAGGCACTATGTATCAATTTGTGGGTAAAGGGGATGAAATGAGGGATATGATAGACGCTCTATGAGACGATTCTATCTCCGCGAACGCTTGCAGCCGTTGACGAGTCGGGAAAGGCAGCTGGAAAGACTGTCAACTGATTTTTACGACTGATGTAACGACTCTGTCTGCACGAGCGCTTGGAGCCGTGTCTACGAACATTTGGAGTTGTTGATGAGTCAGGGAATGCAGATGGGACTGCTCTCTCTATGTCTGACGGAGAAAGTGTTAACGAATCGTAAACACGGACTAGACCACGCTATTCTTTTCTGAATTACCCATAATTATGTCATAAATTGCCCACGGAAATCCTCACGTTTTTGTTCCTTTGGACGAAATATTGCGTTTACAAAGCTTGTCGTATCTCATAAACGAGGACAGATGCAGCGTGTGTTTATGTGAACGTTTTTTATTGTTGTTAAACATACAATCAGCCCCCCCCCCCCCCCCCCCATATGAATCTCACATGTCCTGTTACATCCTGCATATGGATTTCTTGAAACATTCCACGCGCATAACAGGTGCAGTATTTACAAAATCAACAATTCATGAGATATTGTATGCCAAACAATGAGATACTTGTAATACTTATTTCAAATATTCTTTGTATTTGTTTTCGCATTATTGTATATGTATGTATTTTGGAAAATTTTAAATATATATATATATGTCGGAGTGTGATTGGAACTTTGGAAATTGGAACAATTACAATCGGGTTGAATAACTACAATTGTTTAATTACAGCTATAGTAATCTTTAGATTACAATGTTGCGGGATTATCCAAAGGCTCCGGTGTTCTTTCATCTCCGACATATAAATATCTGTTCACACCGATGAAAGTGAGAATTAAAGTGCGCATGCAGAAGAGCGAGTAAGCCATGTGGCCAACTTCGGTGCGTGTATGAGAGCGTAGGCGCCTGTGCAATAGTGCGTGATCCATGCCGTACATGACAAGTTTCGTTTTAGATCAAAGTATTGTTAATACTACATATCCCTCCACAGGTCTTCAAATAACTGAAACAATTACGCTTTAAATGCTAAATGACATCCATATTTTCGTCCGCGCCACTTTGCCAGCGGATTCTATGAGTGAAAATAAGAAAAGATGTATAAACAAAATGCTTTGTTAAGCAATGATAAGAATAAATCGAAATGACAACGTATTGGTTTTTGTTCGAATGCAAAGAATTTGTGACGCGTTCAGTGAAATGGAAGGAAATCAATTTTTGATAGATGTCAAGCGTGTGTTGTTAAGAATAGACGACACTTTTGAATGGACATTTTTTTCTTGCTTTCACTCGTAGAATCGACTGGTGGACGAAAGTAGGGACACCCGGTCGAAGAGCGAGGGAGTGGATAAATTAGAATCGAGGCCCTCTTTTCTGCCTAATTATCATTTTTACTCCTTGCATACTATGTCGTCTATGGTACCAATACGTATACGTTGGCTGTCATAAATGCAATTTGTAAACTACTTATAAATCAATTGATCGAATATTTACGTTTATTTACGTTATATTTACGTTCTCTAAAACGAAGGTAATAGGTAAACAAACTTTCTAACGTTTTCTTATAGCAACAAATCTAACAGAAATATTCAGCAATCAACCAAAATTTTGTTACTAATTTCATTTCAAATTCTATAAAGAATGTTAAGAGAGGAAGAGCGAAACAAAGACAATGTACACAAATATTTCTGCTCAAATATATATTATACCTATTACCATAATTTATTTATCTCCGTAATTTTAGCAAATCTTGTATTCAATATAATTATAAACATAATTCGATATGCAATTACCTTATGGCCAGTACTAAAACGATATTTAAAGTACCAAAGAATATTTGAATAAATTTAAAAAGTGGAGATATACAGGGTGCTCCAATATTTTCCGCTATACTTTATCAACGTATTCTCTAGGCAAAATTAAGAAAAGGATGTCGTATAAACGTAAGCGTTTAAATGCTTTAATAAAAAGCTATAACAAATATACGAACTGATAATGGGCTGGTATTTCGTCGACACAGCATAAGAAGACATTGCAGATATCTATTTCATATGTTTCCACAAATTTTGATATTTACTTGCCAAGATGGTAGAAAAACGAGATCACCAGATATCACGCCAACAGATGTTTACTTGTGCGCGACTGTGAAGAAAAAGTTCAATAAGCATAAATTAAGTTTTTCGCAAACGTAGTTCCGCATTCACAATAATGGCGAACATTTATTTGATACAACCGACATTTTTATATCTTACATTTTCTGAAATATCAAGATGATCTAGTGGTTTCGCTGGATTCCTTGATCACGCCGTGATGTGGGGTGATCAGTGGTAATCTTAGTCATGTGGCCAATGTCTAAGTATTCTTGAATCACCGTACTATACGCGGTTTCAATTAGTTTGTCGCGTTGAAATCGGTGGCGAAGAGAAGCGAGTATGTTCGTCGCAATGGATTTCGACGATCCAAGTGAAGGAAGCTTCTCGCTGAATGACAGAGCGGCGGTGTATCGCCCTTTTCTGGTGTGTCGGACGTGAATTCGGAAGTGCTTCTCACATTGTCGTTCTGCTTCCGAAAGGTACGTGGTGAGCGGTCCCTCGTCGATTTCCCAAAAACGGGCGAGATCCGCTTATAGATCCGTTGTGGTGGCGTGAAATGTGCGTGATGTTGATTGAGAGTCTGGGCTTCCCCCGATGATCTAGCCGAATCGCGTTTTTCGCAGATGCCAGTCGGACTCATTCGATCGATTGATATTGGTTTATCCGACGCATAGTGATGCTAGTGTTGGTCCTGCGCTCAATAAGATTTCGATCGGGGCAGACCTATGGAACCTTGGATCGGCTAATTGGAGATTCCTAGGTATTTGTATCGTTAAGCGATTTACGGGTTGATCTGGGATCAATGTCGTTATTGTCGATATGATCAAAAACGTCAATGTACATACACCGTCGGATGGACTCCGTAAGGACAGAGTGGCGAGAATTCTGGAAGATCCTTTCATCACCAGACGAGTGGAGCAGGGAGACAAAGTGCATAGGTCTCAGATCTCACAGACGCATGAGGAAGAGGAACAAAATCTGCGCATAACGGATTGAGTCACTACCTCTCGGAGAGGAAAATTGTGGCGCACTGCCGTGGTGGTCGGTAATTGGTCCACTGTTGCGGAACCTAGTGTATGATGGGCTCTTAAATGTGTTGGACCAGGTTAAGGGTTTGGATGCGATTGCGTTTGCAGATGATTTGGCTCTGGTGATCATTATACGTGAGTCGCAGGACATCGGCGACAGGGTCCGCGAAGCTATGAAACTGGTCACGGACTGGTGTAACGATACGAACCTTCGTCGTAATTATCGGGAAGCGAGTCCCGAAGATTTTGAAGATTGACGTGGGTGGTGGGGAGATCATCACCAGAAACACGGTAAGATATTTGGGCGTGCTTTTGGACAATGCCAGGACACCGTGAGGAAACTATATTACGGTGTCTGGGAATCGGTGGTCTTGTACGCCGCCCCGATATGGGTATCTGCCCTCAGCATAGAGAAGAACAAGAAGATTCTGATAAGTGTGCAACCGGCAGCACTTCCGTACATATAAAGGCCAGGCTCCGATGGAAGGAGCACGAGGCTAAGAAGTGCTTTAGCAAAAATCTGCTTGGCGAGGTTCATGGTTTGATGGAGGAATTGAAGAACCTGAAGCAAGAGGCCGAGGACAAGTGGATTTTGGAATGGACGTTCCACAATCCTTGCAATTGGACTAGAAGACTGATCAGGAATCCCTTGTACTTCAAAATCCTTACCGAGCACGGTATCTGCAACCATTACCGGAACAGGATCGGTAAGGAGACGCATAGCAGTTGCTGGGATTGTGGGGATGACCTGGATGATGCCGAGCACGTGTTATTTAAGTGCTCCAGATGGGTGGTGGGAGAGGACTGCGCTTGAATCCGAGATGGGGATTGAAATCATGCTGGATAACGATATTGTCGTAAGGATGGCAGCTGAGGATCGATTATGGCAGAGTTTCATCACATTCTGTACTAGAGTGATTAAGTCACGTCAGCTCAAGGAGTATGCAATGGGTATGCGTAACGCATTTTCCCCTCCTCGCAGAAGGAAAAGGTTTTTCTAGTCGAGCGGCAGATAGAATGTGGCCCTCTTATTCACTATACTTTGACGGCTTATGGGAAGCCGCGGTGGAATCGTTCAAACGCCATCTCACACGCGTCGTTGACAAGGAGCTACTAACCTTTGAACACTTTAATATTCTCATCGTTGAGATCGAAGGTATTCTAAACTCCCGTCAACTGACTCCAATATCTTCAAATCCCGATAATCTCCTTGTACTCACTCCCGGTCACTTCCTAATTGGCGATACACTAACGAGTTTCCGGAAGCGAGATTTCAGAGCGACTGCACCAAGCCGGTTATCATGCTGGCAGCTCATCAATCGATTCAAACAGCATTTCTGGAGCCGTTGGTACCGGGAGTACTTAACCGAGTTGACCAGCTGTAACGAGTGGAGTAAAGGCAGTCATGGCATTCCAGAAGGCGCTATCGTAATCCTCTGAGAAGATAACATTCCACCAGTGAAGTGGTTCTTGTGCCGCGTCATTAAGATGAAGGAACCGATGGAAGGCAACGAGTATTTTTGGTCGTGGCGTCAAACGGTTGGTCCCTTTACTTTGTCAAGCCGATCCAGACGAGTCTGGACAACCGCCAAGCGCGAAAGAGTTGGATAAGAGTTGGATAAGAGACGCATTCTCAACGGCGGGAAGATGTTATGACCGGTGTCTCTGTGCGTAACCCGGAATCCATCCCTGGGTCAAAGCGACACTAGCTGTGCAAACATAATTAGTCGGGCCGCAATAATCCTAAGAAACTGTATCGTTATAAAATATATTCAGGACGAGACGTTCCTTATGGTTATTACTCCATCAGGTAAAAAGTAGGGAAACGTGGGTTTTGCCCATTTTTCCCGGGATTTCCACCCGCAAGCCACCAGTGGTGGGACGACCAACACCCAGCAAGAGTTTTCCCCTGCGACAGCATCGTCACCGAACTTAACTGGTTTAACATTTACAGATCAGTCAACATCTCTAGATGGGTTCGTCGTCCTCAGACCAGTCAACGTCTCTTCATTAGTTGTCATCCTCACACGAGTCATCTGTTTCACTTATATTAATATGCACCGAGCGTGACTCTCTATGTCTACAAGTTGTTGGAATAAAGTGTAAATTGTAACCTGTTAACTCAGTGTTGTAATCAATTCAACCACCTCTATTATCCTAAACGAAATAGGGGATCGATCATTTCGTGGCATCGATTGTATAATCGTAACGGGCATCTACGACTCACGTTGACGCGCTACCTCGCGATCGCGTTTCTTCGCGAACGGTCCAACACCTAGAGTTTTTTCAAAGATAGTGTACCTTTCTCTGCTACGTTTTAGCCGATGAAAAGACGAATTGAACGCTCTATAAAAAAGGCGAACTTGAGTTGATCGCCAAGCTCTAAATCGAAGCAAATGTTGAGTACACATAACTGTTACTTTAGGCCTTGTACAAATACGTATATTTAGTTCTTATATGTCGGAGATGAAAGGACATCGGAGCCTTCCCTTTGGAACTTCGGAAAAATCCCTCAACACCGTAATCTAGATTCTATCATAGGCATAATTAAACAATTGTCGTCATTCGATCCGATTGTATTTACTCGAGATTTGTGATAGTGAGCTTGGGCTCGAGGCGACAGCCAGTCGCCGAACGTAGCCGCGGTCACGGGATGAACGTTTTGTCTAGCAAAGGCATGGAGTAATTCTATAGCTCTCCTTAAAAGAAATATTTGTGGCGGCACGCGACAGTAAACATTCCAACAGTTTCTGCCCCGTGGCTCGCCACACGCAGACCCTATTCTTCGAGTAAGATGATTGCCAGATGTCGATGCGTCTTCGCAGTACATGTTCAGCTAGCCCGAGGGCCCGTTATAAATCTTAAGATTTAGTTGACTAAAGTTCTTCAAACAAACAGTCTTTGTCCCAACTACGGGAAGATAGGGGAGACCTATTTTTCAACGAACGGCGTCTCCCACTAGCAACTTTCCTTTGAGGGCGACGAGCATCTTTCTCTAACCACCGATATGGAGATTGACCAATTAGCAGCAACGCCAATTTCCCTTACTTTCTGAACGAAGGCTACCCTCGACGAATCCGATGATCTCGTGCCCTTAGACACACCCCATGATAGTTTTCCTCTGTGGCGTCATCGGGACGGAAATTCATTCTTCCTGGTGGTCCCATCGACGCATAAAGTAACTCCTTACGATCAGTGGATATTACGCGTCCGACTTAGATTTTGTGAGCACGTTCATCTATCATCCCGTCGACCGTGGATTCGTTATTGAACCTAGGATCATTGTCATTAGTTTCTCGAATATCTAATTACCACGGTTACTTGTCCAGTTCTATGATAATCGTATCTGCACTAGTCAATGTCTTCTCTATTGCATAACGACACGTGTAATCCAAACGAAGATTCGTTTCACGCCCCTAGCCCTAATTCTAATGTAAACCCGACATATATAAAATATAAATATTTTCAAGTTTTCCTATGTTATATCTGATATTGAATATGTTATTATTTACGCACGTTTAATTTACTTACAGAAAAGCTGCCGGCGGTCTACGCTTGCCCTTTTAATGAAAGTGTACAGGTTAGTAAATAAATCGAATATCGAACGAAGCAATGAAACATTTCCCATTTTAGTTGTAGTTTTTATCGCAGTAGGTGCGTGTATTAGTCGCTTGAAAATCTCCACTTGAATTTCAATACTTTATGAAATGCAATCAATTTATTAAATATTATTTAAAGAAGTCGATTTCTATATTTTCAATGACGCGGTCGTAAGGCTGTACGTAAAATACCATACGCATGATGTGGTTTGTAAAGTAGCCACATAACGCGCTGATTAAAATTCATTATAAATATTAGGTTGTTCGAAAAGTATCTTTCTTTCGCAAACGTGTTTTTTACAACAGTGCACCTTCGTACAAACGCGAAACCAAGTTTGTGAAATGTCGCGGTGTTAATCTCAACAGAACGAAATGGATCGTACGTAATTCGACAAAATAATATAAAACAAGAAACGTTGTGCGTCTGTTTTTTTCCTCATAAAACGAAAGAAACTTTTCGGACAACCTGATATTTTTAAATAGTATGTATCCTAATATCTCTGTTAGATAACCTATTTTAATTGAAATAACTAAGTATATTACTATATACTAATAATTGCGATGAATTAAGTTTCAAATTAAACAGATTCAGCGTTGCATTTATAGAAATAAATGACTATGAAATGTGGAAAAAGATAAACACGTGACAGCAGCATTAGGAACTATGATTGCTTCGAAAGGGGAATGAAAATCGTATCAGAAATAGACGATTAGAGATCTGTGTTATTAAAATATAGTATCTGTAGGATCATAAGTGAAGATCGATGGACTCTGGTGAAATCAGTTGTTCCAGTTTCGATATGTATCGCTTATCGACAATCAATGCATCGGTATAAACGGACATAACACTTACAATTTAATTCACTCGACTGTGGTATAATTCACTCGGCGAATATCACCTCGTATGTCAGCAACATCAAAGAGAATTATTTGAATCGATTGAATGTTATCCGACATGTAACCGCATCGACTGAACGAGTTGATTAATCGTGGAATATGGCAAACCCACTCAACGAACAGGCTATTTACGTGATATTCCGTAATTGAATTGACTAATACGGAAAACCAAGACATAATAGCATGATACACCATTTTGTAACACAACCAACACAGCTGTACTGGAGAGTGAAGCATAAGTACATGTACAGTTGTGTTTCTCAATTTCTCGATTACTACCTACTCCGAATCAAACTTGTTTATTCCTACGAAATCACAATAGTTTATATTTTAGCATTTGAAATCGTCATTGTTACCTTTCTGTCGACTTTTTATTATGTCCCGTGTTTCAACTAATCTCTTCTTAACACTGTATTTAAATATAGGTACCATCGTATGTTAAACTATAACGAAAGTAATTCTTTCCAAACTAATTAAGAAGCGGCTTTTTCTTTAAATTTCCCGTAACTTTGTAAATAATTCTTGTCACGTTCGAGTTAAGCTACCTTAATATGAAAATAAGTAGACGGGGTGTCCCACTAACACTGTTACAGGGCGATATCTCCGATGCCTTTAACGATAAAAATGCTAAAAGAACAAATTGTTCGCTTTGAACAGAGCAAATATTATTTGCATAAATATTATTAACCTACTAATATTGGAAAACCATTAGTTTAGTAGATATTTTAACTTTTATTTTGTAAAACCTGTCGTATGAAATACGAGGGGAGACGTAGGACACTTTTTTCTGTTTATTTCCCTTTTCTTTCATACGATGAGTTTTACAATATAAAAGTTAGTTAGGTTACGCAAGTAGGTTAATCATTTTTTATACAGAATCTCGATCTGCGTCGACCTGTGTATTAAAAGATATATAATTCCACGAGCTTTAGGCGCCCATCTACAGAAAACCTAATAACATCAGAAAATGCGAATTTCGAAATATCTTTGTCTTACAATGAATAATTATTATATATATGTCGGAGAAGGAAAGGACAGCGGGATTTTCCGTCCGAAATGCTGGGAAAAAACCCCGATACCCTAATTCAGACTTTTACGATACCCGCATTTAAGCAATAATAAATAAGAAATAACTTTAATGTTCCAACCTGGCTTTATGACGATGTGTTCAGGTTCAAAGTGACATAGCGGGTCACTAGACGTAGCCACGGCCACGGGAGGGACGTGTACCTGACAGAGGTACGAAATGATTATATGGCCCTCCTTAAAAAACAAAGATTGACCCGAGAAGCGGGGACAGGAAATATAAGGACAGTTTCTTTTAGATCAGGAGGCAGTTAGTCGGTCAGTTGGTTAGTGAGTGAGTCGTTGAACGCATTGCTGATGAAGTTATCGAGAAAGTTACCCGAATCGTGTATGACGTTGTGACTTGCCTCCCGTGGACCGTGGATTCGTTATCGAACCTGGATTCATTGTCACCATCAGCTCTATCATATTATCGTCGCTATTATTCATATCCTCTTGTAGTGTTCACATTTGTACCGATACATATTAGAGACATTCGCGACGGTAACGTAAGTAAAGGTTCATCAAACGCCCAAAGTTCCAACCTCGCTCCGACATATAATTATTATTGCTGATATCAAAGAAACACTACCCACTAGACCTAAACGCTAGATTTTATTAGATATTCATATTAAGTAATATTTACTTATTTACAACACTTACTTATAAATTATTCTTATCTATAATAAGTATTAACTTATGAATATTTAGCCATGTCACTGCGCCATGCCAGAAAAAATTACTGAAAATTTTCAATGCGAGAATTGATCGTACATATTAATAAATAAAAGAAAAATATCAAAAAAACAGACTTGCGAATACAATTTCTTTCAAAAGAGAAACTCCATATAAAGAATTCCTCTGAATTTTAGTTCGAAGCTTTATTAGAAATTCTTAACACGAGTCGTTTAATTTACAAAGTTTCCCATCGTCTTCAATTATCCGCTAAAGGTAGAAAAATCCTGCTTTTAACGTTAATTGTTTTCACTTATACCGTATTCCCGAGTACTGCCATACCGCCACGGAATTAGTTCAAAAGACTGTATCTCATTGAGAGTTGGACAACTAGTTGGAGAAAGTCAATCCACCGCTTAACAAGGCCATCAAAAGCATTGGGGCGTTCAGTTCTACTTACCTTTACGTAGGAATCTAAAATTAGAGCTAGGACTCAGCCTATCCCATGCTGATAAGATCCGAACTTTCCTTTCTTTTCCCGTATACGTTTGCTTTCCTTCTTCTTTCCTCCTCGCTTCTCTTTATTTATCTATTTTCTATATATTACATTTATAACTCGTTGTATTTTCATTGGCACGTATCGCACATTCGCTGCAATGCTAACAGAGCTCAAAATTCACAGTTATTTGGTTATTGATACCGAGAAAACGGTTGTTCCCTGTACTTTTTACTGCTATGGTTCCATAAACGTGCTTCAAAATTTCATCACGCCAGAGCGTGTTGCATTACCACGAAAATGTAACAGCTTTTGTACAAATGTACAAATAAAATTAACAATGAAATTTATCAACGTTAATTGTATTAGTGTCCATTTTCTTATCATCCAATGCATACCACATGATAAAGAATTAGACAATGTATTCTTATTGTTTCTCATTTCTAAAGGTAAATGAGAAACCTCGATTTATATTGTAATTACATTATGATAAATTCGCATAATATATCGTTCCTATCGTCAAAACAATTCGATAATGTTTATTATCAAGTATTTACAAATCAACGAATTGAATAAATTTGTAATACATCTTCTGTGCCGACGATGGAAGTTCTACTCATATAACAAAGTTTTATTAAGAGTTGAAAATGCAACTTGGATACATCGTACTTTTGTGTGTGTGTATCTCTTACGCATTTCTTAAACACATGTATACCTCTTTCCTCGCTTGCTTTTACTGTATTTTTAATTTGTTCGAACGTACGCGTATTGGTACATGTAAAAAATAATGAAGCGTAGCTGCAAATAGGCATATAACCAGGTAGCCTACGGCTGCAAAATCGTATATGCACGTACATATGTGTAACGATAATGGGTTTGGACTGTTGCGGTTATGAGACATTCTGAAATATACACGCATAGGTTATACAGTGTATGAACGTTGTATTTGCTTTGAAACGCTGACAGAGATACGATATTTGAAGAGAAGATGAGAATAAATTGTGAAAAACTATACAGGGTGCTCGAAAAGGTCCAAATCTATACTACGCGTTAGTGGAATTAAGTAGGTAAAAAGAAATTGAGAATTCTCATTGACAGTTATTGTTGATGCAGCCTAAAGCATCAATATCTCCATCACTCGTTAGGAATGTATCGAAAATGCGTTTACTACTATTGTTGAGAAATGTTAAGTTGGTATGATCTTTTGTCTTAGGAGTCGACCACGTTGTTCTGTTCTGACTAAGTGATTCCTGTGTGGTAAGACGTGTTGTATAAGATTGAAATATATTGGAGAAAACGAATCTAAGTGAATCGTTATTTTATAAACCAAAAACCTTATTAAATAACAACTATTACTGCAAGAAGAAATTTCGAATATTTGTTCCAATTATCAAAAGAATCGATACAAATTTTCGGACGCCATAACTCTTCGATAAATCATTTTCAATAAAACAACAAGTTTATATTAAATTTTTGGCCTACTTGTAGCCCAAATTTATTCATTAACTTGTAGCAACTAAAAGTAAGAGGAGTTATTCATTAACGTAGACTTTATGACGTTTTATTAATCTAGATATATAGTGTGTTCGATTTAAATGCACCATATACGCTATTATTTTCCTAACTTTTGTACACGTGAAAAAGTATTTTATATAAAAGTTATTTAATTTCATGGACGAAACTTCAATATTTAGTATGGGATAATTTATTAAATGGAAATTTTATTATTATCATTTTATTTTACGTTACAGGGTGATTTGAATGTATGTTTTTGTCTTTGTCGATGTGTATGTCTTTATGACATTTCATTTATTTAATAGGTCTAGCTTTGCTGTTTTACAGTCCTCATTTTCTTATTCACAAAACAAACTTTTTATTCAAGACACATAACAAATCTCAATTCAGCAGTTTTAATGTATATACTGATATTGAAAATTATTTTAATAAGGACATTTAATAAAGAAATTTTAACAAGAGCATTTAATGATTATAAAACATTCCGGATTTGAAATAAAGTACCTGCAGGCGGCGATATATTTCATTCGACGTTTGAATATTTGTCTAAAAACGTTCACTTCATTTAATTTAGAATAATGTAATGAAAATTGAATGCTAACAATGAATATGTAATGTAATTTGCAATTTATTCAGTATAATGTTAAAATTTCCGATAGTATTATATTTGAAACTGTTTATACTGTATATTTTTGTAGATTTTGCACACTCTTCTATTCTAAATCCAGGCCATTTACAGACTAATTCATAACCTGCTCGTCCAACCCTGAAAACCTTTCAGACAACTTGGAGTGATTCTAAAATAACATAATAAAAATTTTCACATAACAAGCGATCAGCACACAATTTGATTTAACATTTAAGGTAAGACAAAGTAAAATGAATACAATTTATTTGTAAATCACTGCTTTACGAAATTAAAGAAATCAAGCCTACGGATCCAAAATTTTCTTGCCAGTTAAATGACATTTCCTCTAGGCTTCGAATCATCTAAACTCTGCTTTCACACTTGTGAATAGCTCGAAATAAAGCGGTACATCTTCGCTACAACTATCACTGGTTGCACGTTGGCTAATCATTTCTTAGTCATCATTTGACAGATTTTGCAAAGTAACGTCTGGAAGAATGTGCTCGATTATCGTGCGTTTTATCAAATCGCTCTGTTACGCTGGACTTATCATAAACGTTGCATCCTGGTATTCCATGTAATATTGCAACGACTTCCTCTTTTTCTTCTATTGTCCCATGAAGCAAAAGTTTACCTCGTGCCCCCTTCGGTGCTTTGTTTTTCACGTTCAACCAGGCATTTCTCACCGTATTATCGCGGTTCTTTAAATTTAACCTTCCATGAATTTTATTTACGTCTTCGTTCGTAATTATGTCTGTGGTTAACAGAAATTCTATAGAAGCAAGTATGCAAACACGTAGTATTAAAATAGGAAATGTATCGTTCATACAACAAGACGTCAAAATAACAGAATGACCATATATCGGGTGTTTATACAATGGAGATTTTGCTGGAGCAGCTTCTTTATTGCGAATTACACCCGCAAACGACACGCCTCGGCGTTCCTTCCGAATTTTCTACTTATTGTTTGCTCTTTGACGCTTCCCCGGAGAGTGTGTTTAGTGCGGTGTCTGAGGTGGTCACACCATCTTAATAGTACTCACTGTGGTTTACAGAGTAGTACGCACGTAAAGCTGCTGCTTCGGTCACCCAATGATTTCCAACGAAATTTAACCCCTTGCCTTACGATGTAAGTTCCAATAGCGCGTGCCATAAGCAACGATGTTCAATGAGCAACAAAAAATATGGTCGGTCGAGCCATTTCACGGTTTGACTGGCTGCTTAAAGTTGTGATATATATGTCGGAGAGGAAAAGACACCGGAGACCTTCGCCCTGGAACGTGGGGGAAAAGCTGTAACTAAAGTAGATAACTGTAACTAAACGATTTGCCGTCATTGTACTTGTTACAACTGTAATTAAACGATTTGCCGTCATTGTATTTGTTTGTAAATTGCGATAATGGGCTTAGGCTCAGGGCGACCTTTAGTCGCCGAACGTGGCCGCGGTCAACGGGACGTGCGCGTCGTTTAGCAACAGATGTAGAGTGGTAGTATGGCCCTCGTAAAAAAAGGAAATACCCGTAGAGGTACTTGGCAGTAAAACATTAAAACGGGTCCTTCGGACAGGATGAATGCCAGCTAGCCTGAGACACGTTATAAAACTTAGGTTTTGTTAATTAAGCGGACGGGCAGTCTTTGTCTCAAAGTGACCAATTGACAGCAGCGTCAACTTCCCTTACTTTCGGGATGAGGGCTAGACTCGACGAATCGGATGTGTTCGTGGGCTTAGACGCGCTCCATCATAGTTTTCCTCGGTGGCATGATTGGGACGAACAGGCATTCTTAGTTGCGATTTCATCGAGGAAGAGAGGAACGTTTTGGGCTCCGTACGACACGTTTGAGTTAGCTTGTGAGCAAGTAGTTATATCATCCCGTTGGCCGCGGATTCGTTATCGAGCCTAAGACCAACGTCACTAGTGCCGCGATTGATCGTCGAATCGGTAGTATCGTTACTCGTGTTAATTATCCGTGCCCTGGTTACAACACAACGATGGCCAGCTCCCAGGAAGAATTATCAAACGCCCACAACCATAATTTCTGCCTTTCTCCGACATATAAATGCACGTGCAAGATATAACTAATTTTATTTTGCAAGATGTTTGATAAATAATTACAACCAATTGATCATTGAACAAGAAAGATTTATTACCTTGAAGTAAATAATAAATCAATAACATCGACGTACCACGTCTCTCACTAACTGTACCTACATATTGTAGGTTAAGAGGTTAATCTTCGCGCGTGCTATGAAGAGCACCATCCCGAATGACTTTCGGAAGCTTTTAGTCGTCGTTCGTTGTCTATTGCAAAGACAAACGACTAACAAAACGACTTGTGTAAGTAAAATGTACTTTTTCGACACTCAGTACACATTTAAGGAGTCAACACGCTGGGCGGAGTATATACGCGTTGTATACAAATATTTCCACATTTACCATTCTATTTTGATTTGCGTTCGATTTGGGTTAGTTTGTTCATTGCTTTACCTCGCTAACGGGACCTAGCCCGAACTCTAACCCATATGCAACAAAACGATCGCGCACCAAGTGTTTGTATCTCCCTTCCCGTACAAAGCGCTAATAACGTTCTAACAAACAATCGACAGCTAAAACATTTTGGAAACCACTCAGAGGGCTAACTTTGACAACGTATGTCGAAGTTGAGGTCACCGAAGATCGATTCTCTAAACAGCAGTTTTGCCGTGCTCGCTTAATGTCGCTAAAAGTGGATCAATTTTATCGACAAATTGAATTCTTAAATTTGTTACGAATTGCGCGGGAAGACGTTTCAAATACCTGCAGACATAAAATTAGGGCTTTAGGAAGTTTTCAGATGTTTCTTTTCTTTTTTGAGTAGAACTTTGTAAATATTGCAATCGAGTATTTTTCTGATTACTGGTCGTAGTGTGGTTTGTTTAAAGTCTTTCGGCTGAGATTCATTCACGTGTGTGATGATTCCTAACTCCTTGTCATACTTTTACGCGTCTGAGTCGCGATGAGAATTTTGAGCCAAACTTGAATATCACGAGTCAGGCTCGTGGTCTAATTTCATGTCGAACGTGAACATCACGAGCCCCACTCGTGGTCTTAATCTCGGGTCTGGTGTAAATGTATTGAATAGTGTCTTTTTTCTAAACACGGGCGCGGCTATCTACGCACTCAGTCGCACGATCTCATGTTTCAAGTTCCGACACTTTGTCTCCGCCACTTCGGCTCCTTTCCCGACCATTCATTCGGGCGCAACGTTTGGGCCCGGATTCTTCCGAGTTAAATGGTACTTTGTGTCTTTTTGTGCAGTTTGAATAATCGTTTTTGCCGCTGGAACCTAGGCCTGCACCTCGTATTATATATCAATAACCATGTTTTATAGAGATAGATCTTATGGCTCGTCGATAATGAGCTGCCTTCTCCACTTAATGGACACAAGATTCTAATCGTTCCTATTTATAATTCTGACGTATTTCACTATTTTTCCAACCTATTTCTTGGTGCAGCGTATGCCAGCAGGTTGGTCAGTTAGTATCTGTTAACACGTTTACTGCTATATGGGATATGTAGGTGCCATTATGAATGTTCCTCGTGTACGGTGCCTTTTTCATTTTTCATCGAACCTACCCTATTTCCGAAGCTTGATGTTTCCGTCATTTTGCCGCGTTTCTCAACGAAATAAACACTAATCGAGTCTTTGCAGAATAACGTAACACTGTTACGTCGGGCGACACTCTACCTAAACCAGGCCACACACCGCGGGCAAGATGGCAGCCAGATGTCTTCAGATCCCTACTGCGTACCCTCGATAGTCTCAAGTACCTTCCATAAATCTCAGGAATTTCCTAGTCAAGGTCCTTCAGACGTTTCCTGAAGTTTATTGTCCACCACGGGTAGACACGGAAAAGTTGCCTTTTCTCACGTACGAGGCCTCCCACTAGCGACTTTATCTCGAGGGCGGTTAGCATCCTTCCTCACCCACCACCATAGCAAATAACCAACTAACAACGAAGTCTATTTCCCTCACTCTCTTAGCCAAAATCGTCATTAACAAATCCGATGGTCTCGTGCGCTAGACACACCCATCCTTGGCTTTCCTCCGCCACAGCACCATCACCGAACTTTACTGATTTTCCATCTTTCAAACAGTCGACATCCCTTTGATCGGGTTTACACCGGTAGATCAGTCACTTATTTATCTTATACACACGCACCAGCGTAATTATCTTCTTTACAAAGTTGTTGGAATAAACTGTGATTTATAACTTGTTATATCAGTGTCCTATTCAATTAAACTACCTCTATTATCCTAACCGAATCGATTAGATAATCGTAACGGGAATTTACGACTCCCGTTGACGTGCTTCCTCGTGATCGCGTCTCTTCGCGAGTGGTCGAAACAAACGCAATATAGCAAAAAAATCTTACTGGCCCCATTTGTCCCGTACTAAGAATGGAAGAATGCTCCTCGTTATCAACAGACGGTCGTTTTACGTTACATTTATTGTTGAAGCGAAACAAACGTAGATTGAAATAAACGCCATGTTACGCCGCCTAAAACATCTGCATTCCAGCCGTCGCGACCGGACGGCCAACGGCCTGCGTAACGTCACTTCGACCCTCAATAAACCTAAGGACCCACCATAGACTTTCTCTTTCATTGTCTTGCATCGACATGTGTCTTCAGTTAATTCGTTTGTCCTGAAGAATTTCTCAAGTCTAAAAATATTTTCGACGCACATCTGGCTTTTAGAGAGGTCCTTGGGTTTATTAGGCGCACTTAAAAAATACGGAGAAAGCGGATACACATCTATTAGGAAAAACCGAACAGCTAGCTAACAAACAAGCTGGTTTTTCCCATGTACACGAACCACGATGGTAGGAGGTTTCCTACTCATCCCTTAAGACCTCAGCGTAGGTTATAACCAATCGACATCGCAGATCGTTACCCTCACTTTTCTAACGAAAAGTGTGAACAACGAATCCGCGTTCCTCAGGCAAAGGGGCACACCCACACCGAGCTTTCTTCCGTATTAACATTAGAGCGACAAGTTAGTTATAGCACAAACATCGTCACTGTAACTCATCTCCTAAGACCTCGGGAAAGTCAAATACTGCTCCTGCGACATCAGGAGGTTTACTAAATTTGTAACACATCGAACGCCTAACGCAGCATTCAAAGTCGGTTCTCGGTATCATCGAACATTCACACACGCTATTAAGTATCATATCGTGCTGCGTCCACTAACATACGAAATTCAATTATAAGAGCCCTGCTCTAGTGTGCATATCTATATTATCTTCCTGCGACAAGTTGTTATCTATTTGTAACTACTCGACAGTGTAAGTTAAGTGTTGGAAATATATAATTTATAATTCTGTGAATCACAGTGTTATATAAACTGAATCACCCCTATTATCTTAACGGAAATCAGGGGATCGATCAATTCGTGGTGTCGATTATAATAATCGTAACGGGAATTTACGACTCCCGTTGACGTCTCTCCTCGCGATTGCGTCTCCCCGCGATTGGTCGAAAATACACGCCATATACTTTATAAATCTTTGAAACATGAAAGTGCAATATGAAACGTATGTCGAAATGAGTTACCTCGCACTGTCAAATAGGAAATCTTTAAAAAACGCCGCATGAACGCGTTAAGTAAAATTTTACCGTCCTATCGATGTTTATGATTAGCTTCTCGCGAGGTAGTTAAGAACTTGGATAAGCTGTGAATTTGCTTTCACTAAATTCGAATGCGAAGTGTTCGGTGAATCTGAGTACTTGTCACATTGTCGACTGACTTGTTTTAAATCCAAATTTCTCGTATATTACATGGTATTCCGTTAGGAGTTGTTGAGTTGGCAGGATCGATTAATGGTTTTAGAATTTTTGTACAGCGGTTGTGGTTGGCTTTGTACGTTTGAAGTTGTTGCGAACACGGTGTTATGGATGTGAATTTGGAGAGAGAATTTCCCAAAGTGAAGTTATGTAGTTTGTGGAATTGTGAATATTGAATAAAGCGCGTGTTACGAGTTCTGTCTTTTCTTCGTTCGGAAAAGCAGATTCTGCATCGGTTTTCGAAGCAGGGATTGTCGAAGATTTGCTTTGTAGGGCTTTGTAAACTTGGCACAGTGAGTTAGCTGCAAAGTTGAGAGTGTTAAGTTTTTGCTGCCATCGTGCTTGTCCTAAGTGGAGTATATGGTGATGTTTCTTGACAGTTCGTATTTTGTATGTTCGTATGTTTGATTCTGTTTTTAATGAGTCCTAGGAGTATGTCGTCTGACGTGAAGATCCGTGTGGGAATAGACTTTGGGTTTGAAAATGGCTTAGTTGTATACTCAGTAGACGATCTTTTGTAGTTTGTTTACTTTCCTGTCTCTCTGTTCTAGAGGGAGAGTCTTTGAAGCAAAGCTTTTTTGCACGACCCACTCCATGTACGTTAAGGTTTTTGTTAGTGGGGATGTGATTATTGTTTGTAGCAGTGAGGATGATTGACAAATAATAGATTATAGGTGGCTTTACAATCTGCTTGGATTGAGAGATTAAATCGAGATGACGCGCAAATAGTCTTGTTATTAGAAGCAAGGCAAATATTCGCAAAAAACGAGGTACGAGAGGGAAAAATTCAAACTATTTTAGAGTTCGAGAAGCAAAATGTACTAGTTTTCGAAATTACGATATATACAAAGAATAAGATGCGAGTAATCATGGTACAAAGAAGAGCAATGGTCGAAACATCAAATCTTCATCGTCAAACATCAGGCATCGAACTTGTGTCCCGCATCACACCAAATTCTCGCAAAGACGCAGTTGAAACTAATTCCAGAAACATTCGTCGCGTGATATTATTCGAAACCGATAAGACTGTACCGCAAACTTTCATCAACTACAGGACAAAGAGAATTAAACTTTGCAAAATTATATGTATAATCGAAGAGAAGATGGCAAAGAGTTAGAAGTACTTGCAAACGAGAAAGAATTCCACGTCAATGATTCAGAGGATTTGTACCACGTACGAAAAAAGGAATTGACGGAAGCGCAGTATGAAATGAGTAGCGCGAATATCGTGATTGGGACAGATATTGGATAGAATGGAAATACTGGTATTGTATTCGTTCAAAGTCGAATAAATGGCGTCATTTACCGTGATTTAACACAAGAACAAAGCAGGAGGCATGCGACACATATTGCAGGCGTTCACCTCATTTTTCAGCAGAGCAGTATTGCGATTTATAGCGCTGAAATTGTGAAAGATTACTTTTCGTCTGAACGTATTCCACATTTACATAAATTAACCAACGTACCTGTCCAATTTGAATACTATCGGGAACTATTGAGAACGTTTTGTTTAAATCTTTCAACGCGCAAACTCTTAAATCATTATTTGAATATTATGAAACTGATATACAGGGTATCCGAGTTTGATCTGTAAATCTGCAAATGCGAATTATTAGTAAATTACTTGCACATGACGTACCTCTCATATAAAGATGACATGCGCTTTCTTAACACAAAATCATATAACTTTTAATACACCAATCGATCTTGATATTCTCGGCAAAGAAATATCCTATTTACGTTGAAAAGCCAATTAGTCTAGCAGATACTTTAACTTTTATTTTGTGAAAACTGTCGTAGCAAATGCAAGGGAAGACGTATGGCTTTTGTAACTGTTTTTTCTTGTATTTTACGCGATAGGTTTTACAAAATAAAAGTGAAAATATCTGCTAAACTTATAGTTTAGCTAGGCACGAATAAGAATAATAATTTTTTGTAGAGAATGTCAAGACGCATCGATTAGCGCATTGAAAATTATATGATTTCGATTTAAGAAAACGAAATTACTCAATTCTTGTCTGAACCATTCTTTATATAACGGATAATTCGTAATTTATAGATTAAAATCGGATGAATGCCGGTATATGCACCTGCATGATGAATACGACACAAATACAAAAGTTGATATAAACATGTGGTAACTTAAATGGGTTCGGTTTAGTTTAACAAGCAATACTCAATACAAAAAACTGATTACAATATCGTCGTACGTCTTATTATCATACCGGGCTCTCAACTTCCCGATTCATACTCTCCGGCTCCTCCACTCACACTCTGCGGCTTCTCCACTGACTCTCTCTCTGACTTCTCAACTCACACTGTCTGGCTTCTCAACTGCTACACTGCCGCTTCTCAACTGGCACTCTGACCGTTTTAGCGTCCCTTTATCTTTTCTTAGGCCCACCATGCACGTGTTCTGCAGACGCCCGTTGCCATGGTCACGTAGAACCTTTTCTACAAAACTATTCAATTGAAGGACCGACGACACATCGATGGGCCCGACGACGCCTCGGCTCTCGCGACATTGTTCATGCTTTACCCGATATCTTTTAGGCCCTTTTCCACGATACTACAAACATATGCCCTATTTCACCTGGTTTACGAGTTTATTGGAATAAGTTTATATCGAAATGATTCTATCTACCTGTTGACGAACAGAACTCGATATACAATGAACAGCACCTAGAAGAATGAAGAGAGTAAAACAGTCAGTGACAAAAAGTCTTCAGACTCGTCTTGTGTCCGAATGCAATACAGTTTGCTCAAGAAGAAACTCGCTGTATCTCGAAAACTAGGTCAACCAGAGTGTATGTTTAAATGAATTTTTTTATCGTTTTCATGTGCAAAATTCACCGCCAAACCGATTCTCCGATGTATATCTATGAGAGTTAATGAAACTCGTTTGAGACTTTTTGCTCTTACGATGATTACAACACGATGTAATAAAAATTTGACCTTGAATTTCACAATCAAGTTTCTCTTCTTACAAATGTTCACTGGTCCAAAGGTGCACAAGCCCACCATAGTGATTTTTACATTTACTGTTCATGCACCCTGTACACAAATGGTACAAATGGTGAATGGTATTCGTCGCAATAAATGTATTCTGAACTTGTCAGTTCAGTACAAGGACAAATATATCTCACAGGAGAGAACTGTTTTTTTAAATTCTGAAAAGGTTAATAGCATCGTTGCGTGGTAAAAGTAACCAAATATACGCAAGGCAGTAAATAAAACTACTCGAATAACCTTTAAACAGTTACCTGAATAAAGTTAAATAGAAACACAAATAGATATACAAGTTATTCAGGAATAAATAGAACAATATGTTAGAAATAATATGTATATGTAAGTGTAGAGGTTTATGTGTAGAGGATGGTTGGTCGGTGAGGTTTAATGACGAGATGGTTCGTTGTTGAAATCGTCGAGTATATTTAAAATGATTAAACAAATTAATATACAGACAATATTCGCTGAGATGCTCCTACCAACGGATTCGCTGAGACAATGTATAATTCGCAAAATAATATCGCTAATGACTCGTTAATTAGATCGCTGATAACTCTTAGATAACTCGTCGATACTGAACTCCTTTCGGTTGCGTCCGTTTATTTGTACCGGTCGGGCCGAGTCGGAAAATTCAAATTCGTCTTCGTTCGACGGTTGCAGGTAGCGGCGACATTGTTTTGCCCGGGGTTTATTTATTATTACATTACATGTGTCCTAACGATCTTGATACTCCGAGACAAAACTGTTGGAATACAACGATATCAATCGCATGCAGATGAGGTGATTGATCGTACGGATTCTTCCCTTCGTTACCCAGCGCTATCCCCACTAGCGTGCGTTCGTGAGATGCACCACGGCGGCTAGCACGTGCATGCTTTCTAGAAAATTCGCCGGAAGAAGCGTGAGGATATGGATGGAACATTCTCGATGGTGTCACGTAAAGTGGGTACTTGGATGATAATACGAAGGCTGAGTCGTAACCCAACTACTAATTCTTCTTTATAACACTTTATTATAAGATTTACCACTTACAAGAGAAACACTGAACCGGAGAAAAAGGGTTGTACAACAACTGGCAGGAGAACAAGTCTAGATGAAGCCTCGGTTTATATACGCTTTGGGTTTAGGATGTTGAGGGGCTAAGTGTAGGCTATGATGATAAGGTGGTGATGTGTCCAAAGGAGTCCGAAGGTCGGGGGTCGAAGCCTTTATCTATGACGTGGACTGAGGTGTGTCATAGCTTCTGTGTAGCCGAAGATGCGTCGGAGGTCAGGAGTCGAAGCCTTTATCTATGATGTGGACTAAGATGCGTCACGGCGTTGGCGTCTTTTCTCTGAGAGGTAATTGGTGTCACAATGGGCACGTCGAGAAGCTGCTAGAAGGTTCTGTGGCACATGTGACGCCACACAGACACCCACACAGGTCACACTCGTTACTGCATAGAGAGTGGGATTCTAAACCTTTTCAAGGGCCATGGGTCACTAAGCCAGTCAGTCTGTGAACAACTAGCCAACTGTCTACATTCCAGAACACACTTATTCTCTAGTTCTCTGTAATAATTGTTAAATAAATATCACATCATATTATTTCAACACAAACATTGTGTCTTCCACAGATTATCAATCTTAATTCCAAGATTAAATTCTAACAAAAACAGCAACATGATTCGAATTCTCCTGTACTCGTGTGCCGCTACATTACTATTATTCGAACGAAATATTCGTTTAAAGCACAAATTTATTTAAACAAGTTGTATGAATATTCGAATGAAGCTCGACTCTTGCATCGAATATAAAAAGAATGGGGAAATTAAAGTTATCGAATAGAAACGTTTACATCGTTTCTTTTCGGTTGTGTAAGATCGGTTTTTATTTGTACGATGAAAGCTATGTTCCGAAGGGACATTTCACTGAATCTATAATCTGTCAGCGAAGACGAGCTATGGCGAGGAATTTCATCCAATTATTGTAACTCTGCCGAGTAATAAAGTGGAGGAGTAAAGTTTTCGTTAAGCCAAGCTAAAAATGGAATGAAATCCGTAGCAATCGGAGGAGACGTTTCGAAGGAGATGCGGTTTTCTCCCTCTGCCGTCATCCTGAAAACGGGTTTTCCGGAGCGACGGAACTCTCAGTCAGGAATTACTATCGCGCATCTCATGGCAGGATGTTCGTTAGCAGGATTTCTTTTCCCTTCAGCGACCAGTTGGCCACTCGACTCGAGTGCATTCTTATTCATCCGTTTTTCAGTTATTGTCGGAGTCCTTCTCGTCGGGCGCGATTCATCATTCGTTTCAGAATTCATCGTCCTTCGAAGAACCGAGCTTCCGTTGCGATTCAAAGCGAGAAATTATATCCTCAAAAAATCTCCTTCGCTTTATTCAATCGTAAGAAATTATTCCCCATCGTCCCTTTTCAATTTTGCAAACTACAAATTTAGCTTAATTATAAAGTTTACTTTGACGTCGTGCGTGCAAATGTTACCTTAAGCTATGCATCCATATGTTTACATTCGGATATTATCGCAAACTGATATTGGTTATGTGGGTGATCCTACCGAAGTGGGAATTATTTGGCAGTAATTCTGTCCACACATTTTTTCATTTAATTTAGTAACAAGCTTCGAGTGTGGCAGAGAACACGTTGGTATTGCTACACGGTGGACATATCGATAAATAACTATATATGTATTCTTTTAATACTTATCTGCAGGAATCTGAGATTTTAATAAAAATCTCGTACGATCAATCGGATTCGAAACTTCTCACTCGAAGAAACAGACAGTCTGCTTTTTGTCACAAAGAATTCATTTCATTCCCATCAGATTATCGCATCCAACATCAAACATCAGTAGCAATCTGTAATCACCTAGATCGTAAACCAACTGCCAGTCTCGATAGTTGTCAATTAAACTAGAAAGTGGAAACAAAAACAATTTAAAAAGTAATTGATACTGTCATACTGTCTGACAGGTAAGTGAGACCTAGGGACTGAGAATTTTGATGCTAAACGTTCAAAATTCTGGTATTTAAAAAAAAGTTCAATGTCGATATTATATCCATGTTACATTAAATGAAACTTGGTAACAATAATAAACTTGGAATACATTGCGAAATGGGACATTGGAAGGATGATTGGCTGCAAGATATTGTCAACGAATCTACGACTTTAGCTAATCATAAGTGGTCGCTTGTTATAAAATGCAAGAGCTAAGTAGATATCACTTTTTTAGAAAATTTCATAGGCAGGGGATTGACACGTGAAAATGGTGACAAAGATTGTGTATGTTTTTGTCAATAAGATGTCGATTAAGGTGGAAATAAATGTGCAATATATAAAATAATAAAATAGTAAAAATATATGTAAAATAGTAAAAAAGGGAAAATTAGAAAACAGGTTCAAATTCATTCACCGAGCACAAGTCGTAGAGTACATTTTGTACATAAGACGTAAATGCTAATTATATCATGTATAATATATTACATACATCATGTACAACAGGTGAATTTTAAATAGAAATAAATTAAACTGATGGTTCTTCGTAATTTGCTTATAAAGTTACGTTTACTATCTTCCTCATTATCTTCAAACGTAATACAATTTAACGTTTTTAACAGTGTTAAAGAGTGAGTGCTACAAAAAGTTGCCATTTCTGTAGAATCGCCCATATATCATAAAATTAAACAATGAAATCAAGCCGGAAAATTGTATTGTATTGTATTGTACAAAATGAATAATTACTCGGTGATTTATGGACTCGGGTGTAAGTCCATTACCCAGCTACGTACTATTTGATAGCTTTACGACATCATTTTGCATTCTTAGAACGCAAAGCTTGTTTTTATAGTTTTTACATATCGTTATATCGTTTTCCACATAATATCGTTAAATTTGCAGATTTTAAATATGATCTTCTTGTAGATATGTAAAGCTCATTTTGTTAAAGTGTACATACATAGGTTGATTGTTAACCATCTTAAGTATTTTATAGTCGACGATTCTTACAACTCGTTGTAACTCGTTGTTCTGAGCAGGGAAAGAATTACATTATTTGTAAAAGTCTGATAGAGTAAAAAAGTGTCTAATAGCGAAATATCTTTGAATAACGCACACAAATACAGAGGAAGGGTATTGCAAATTTATGGAGATTATGGAGAAAGATATTAAATTTGTCAACAAACGCTTTGTTACAGTTGGTACGACCGTTCGCGGAGAGACGCGGTCGCCAGGAAAACGCGTCAGCGAGAGGCGTAAATTCTCCCTGTTTCGATTAAGATAACAGAGGTGGTTCAATGAATGTAACACTGTATTAACAGGTTAACATAAAATAGTATATTTGACAATATGATGAACACGCCACAGATTATTTTATTTAATTTTAATCGTCAGACCTCTCGATGTATCACGTTTGACTCGTCAGAAGGGACTGATTGCCTTTCGATCATTTCTTTGTCTTCTTTGGAAGACGACCCCCACTATGCTCGGGTCACGCCACCGCTCGCGCCTATGATCGCGTATGCCGCCTTCTTGCGTGGAAAACGTAAGGGACCAAAATCGACGTTTCTAGATCTCGCTGCTTGATGACAACTATGCGCTTCTCACGTAAAATAACACAAAAGAACAACAAAAAAAAAAAAAAAATAAAAAAGTGTAATATCGGAATATATTAAAGGTGTAGTTTTGTCCGATTAATTATAATTTATTAATAAAGGATTGAAAATACAGATAGTTAGACAGAAGAACGATGTTTGATTAACAGGAAAACTAAATGCAACGCTTGTATTTACATAAATAACTTGACAACTATTTGGTAACTCTCTCTCTCTCTCTCGCTAGCAACTCTAACACTCGACAACACTCACAACTCTAACGACTCTATGCTTCGACGTCTCGATCAACTCTAACTGTCGCAAATGCATTTCTGCTCGGTCGTGCTCGCTCTTGCTCTCGTCCTCTCACACACACACACTTTTCGGCTCACATACTCTGGCCTCTCGATTGCCACTCCTTGAAATATGAAACCGTACTTCTGTTTCGACGCTGCTTATCTTTTCTCGCATCACTGTTACTAGGCGCTCTTGGATGTAAACAAACCACAAAAAGACGACGTACAAGGTGTTTTCTAACTTCAGCCGATCTCCAATCAAAGCTATTCTACGATATTACAAAAGAAACTTTATTTTTCTTCTAACACAATTCACAATTTTTACTTCCGAGCTCTAGGCGTGACTTTTTAAGACTGACTCTTACAACTCGACTTCCGATCGGATTCGGTTATTTGTCTTTTGACACCTCTCAATATCCCCACTATCCTTGAGCTTTTTAGGCATCCGCGATCGCCGCCACGCACGCCTTCTCCTCGAATATTCGGCGGAAGGACCGTTGGGATATTGCTGGCTCGTTAGACACTTCGGCGATATACATTGTCGCCGAGTGCCGCCACATCTTTATCTCCGATTTTAAAGTGAGCCGGTCGTGACAGAGGCCTGGTCTCTGATGTGGATTGACGTTACACGCTCGTCGATACATTGCATATGTTCCGTCGGGCAGATAAGACGATCTGCTTGCGATACTGTAGGACCGCGAGCGACTGTTAGAAATACAGCCTGTGGTAAGCCTCGTGGCGTAACAACAGTGTTATAAATAAATATCGTGTGCATGAAATAGCTAACGACGCATTTTCCATTATAGCAGAAACTGACTGTATTGTTGTGTCGTAGCATAGTTACATGGTTTTTATCGCGTGAAACATGATAGTACCATGAAACGCAATTATCTAGTGTTTTTAATTCGTTATTTCAAAGTACTGCCCCTGCGCTTGGGCAGAAACCTAATATCGAGCAACAATGAAGTTAATAGCACTACTCAGTTTTTGAAAATTTTGCCGAGTTTCAATAACCGCATTATTATCCATTTCATGCATACGATATTTGTTTCTCAGTCTGTAGGAAGCGTTTATGGACAACCTCGGTATAACATTTTTTTCTGCTTTTGTCTGTGGGTAAAGCCCTCGGCGGCTTGCTCGTTTAAGTTTGGGACATGCTGTATATTATTACTCGTTAGGGAATACCGACATTATCTTGGGATGAGTACCTTCACGCGTAAAGTTTAATACAAGTCCGTAAAATATATATACAAAACTATCGTGTATCTGTGTATAGAAGGCGTTTTAAAACAGGCCAGTTAAATATTTTCGTTGTTTTTGATGATATAAGAAATATTTTTTATGTAATTTAAATTATGTCGACAGATGAATCAGGCGGAAGAAACGTTTAATGTCTTTTTCAAGGTCGTGCGCGTTTTTCAAGAGTCGCAATAAATACTCTGCATAAAAATCTGCAATAAAATTTTTCCATTTAAGGTGGTTTTCGAGAGAATCGAGTTTGAAAATTTATCAAGTATACTTGAACATGGCTAAATAATCGGCAGGATGTCGTTCTACGTGCAAAGACAAGTCGAAAATGTAGAATAAAATTTGTCCGTTCTGGGCTTCATTTGCAAGGAAATAAGGTTCGAACGTGTTTAGTTAAGAACCGACCTAGTACACGCGTATGATAAATTTTCACGTTTGTATTTCTCGGAAACAAAGCGTCTTGAGAAAACTTTATTCCGCTAATCGGTTATACCCTGTATACAAATATCCATACACATTCGTGGGATCAAAGTAGGAGTATCGCGAGCATCAACCATATAGAAATCCCCACTTAGTAGGTTTTTAGTAGGCAATTTTGGCATGTAGGAGTCTCTTACGATTTAGATTTATCATGCGTGCACATATTTCTATTGGAGAACATAAACAGGCCCATTTCAAGTTATACACGCAATTATCTTCGAAGCTACTCGTTATGCAAAAATATGTTCCAAGTAAACTTTTTTCATTTTTATTTAGGCAGGCGTATATACATCGACCTATGACAGATCATTCAACGTTACTTATTGTCGTTCAAAATTTAGCTTGTTCTTATCCGATATTTTTCAAAATTCGATATAACTTTGAAAAAATGTCGTAAACAATTCTAAGTACTTTTCATGTTATGTTAAAACGAAACCTCACGTTGAATTTGCCATTTTTGTTTAGAAATTTGTTTACCGTCCAAGCAAGTGCTGGTATCGATATTTCAAGGAGTTACGATATCATTTTAAGAAATGTTGCACACGATCGAAGGTATCTTTCATTTTGTATTAAAACTTAACTTAACTTTCGTCATTTTTATTTATAATACTTACTTACAAATTACACGTATCTATAATAAGTATTAACTTATTATAAATAATCAGCCATGTCACTGCGCCACGCCAGAAAAATTACTGAAAATTCTCAATGTAAGAATTGATCGTAATTTCAATAAACAAAAAAAAAAAAACTTTCGTCATTTTTATTTGGCAATTCGGTTAACACTTTACCGACCGATAGCCGATTAATCGGTTTTTTATCGTCGACAATCTTTTCCATCATTTGAGCAGTAATTTGTTATTTAGTACTAAGGTACCTTGCTCAGTCGCGTTGCTTTGTAAACTTCCACGGTTTTATACCAATTTGAAAAACTTACCGTTCGCGATGAACGAAAAAAATGGCATTGGAGAGTCTAAACCGAAACAGAGCCGACGCCAGGGAGAATGTGCGCCTGAGCTGCCGGTCGGACGTGCGTATGCTGTTGAACCGCTAGCTGGCAGTAAAGCGTTAACATGAAAACAAGAATCAGCACTGATATATCTCTTTACACCGATAAATTGTCAGTGTAAAGAGTGTCCAACAAGTTTTCTCTCTTTCAAGATACTGATAGCGAGCCGGATGACTACCAAGTTCCATTTTTCCATTTATTCTTTGTTATTTAAATTTTACTTTCAGTCGCTTGATTTTAAAAGTACTTTGAATCGTTTGCGACACGTTTTTAAATCATATCTCACCTTTCCACGTAGCCCTTTTCGATATATCGAGGTTTAAACGGATCCTGAGATAAGGACACTAAATTGTACGGACGAAGGGGCTAGATTGTAAAATATTATCTTTCTCTAATTAATTTCATAATTAAATTACATCTTTACAAAAATATATATATATTTGAACCTTCTCGAGTGACAACATATATACCTACACATACACCCGTGCATATCGTAACAAAATCTATATTACAAGACTGGCGATTTCAAATGTTCTATCGGTCTGTCCTAATTTGGAGTTATATTTCATTGGAATAACTGCGAGACCTTCGCAGAACCCATACGGAACGTGTCGTTTGAACCCCAGCTGGTCTCCAATCAACGTAGTCTCGCTTATCAAACTTCCAGCTCGCGACATGCGGACGGAACGACCAAGTTGAGATGCCAGTCTCGTATTTGCATTTGAACTCACTGGAACACGCTTGCTGCCACAATAAGAATGCCGCTGTAATTTTCTGTAACACGGAAAATTCACTTTGTGACCGGTGTGCGTTGCGTACTAATCCCCGTGTAATGTAATCTCTTACATGCGTATGTTTTGCCTTTTGCAATCTTTCCCACGTCTCAATTTTTATACCGTAGAAAAGAATGACGTATGTTATCAAAAATTTTACGCTATAAAGGTCACGTTATCGAACAAATGAAACTTAGGCTCTTAATTTGTGCTGTAACAAGCATTGAATTACTCGTGTTAATCGGAAATTTGGTATCGCGATACAAAAAAAGACTTGAAATTCTTTCTTATTGTTATTAATTCTATATCAAACATTTAATATCGTCTTGTAAAACTTTCTTTCGAAAACTCAATGTAACTTAATTATCAATTTCCTTTTCATTAGACGTATTTTCTTCTAACATACGAGTACCTATTAATTTTGTCGTGTTTAAACGTTAGTTTTGTTGAGAGAAAGCACGCTTCTCTTTTCGGAAAGCTTGTAAAATATTTAATTAAACAGGTATTGCCGATCTGTTGCAGTTATTGCCTACATATCCCCAAAGTGTCATCATTTGTGCAGATTGTAAGTTTTATCGTCTTATTCTCTCGCAGTCGGTAATCGGCGATCATAAAATTCCTCCGTAAGGATAATTACATTCTATCATAGATAAAATGGGATTTCATTCTCTACAGAAGTTCTAAAAAGTCGGCAGAAAATGGTTGTCGACATAGTCAATTAGAGAAGTGTCAGCGTCTGATTCCTTAGCGATTCTGATAAGGTTAATTAAACATTTAAGGGAAATTGTTCGCGCGGATCGAACACCGATACCTGTTCTCCAAGCCCATAGACTATGTACTGGATATTTACATATGTACAGGCAGAGGTTTTCTGGAAGTGGGGCCGAGGTTGGGGGTAGACGCGGAAGGGTAGGGTAAAAATTGACGAAGTCTAGGAGGCAAGGGCCAGAAAATGCCCGAAGCGGTGCCTAATGAGCTTCCTGCAGCATCGAGTCGTCGCCTCTACGGCTGCCATTCAGGATCTGTGACACCACGGTGATTCAGAATTCGAGCGAACGAGATCCGAGGGAGGGAGCAGATTCGCAAAGTCTGTGACAATCGGCAGCTAGCGTGGCTATTGTTTCAACGAACCAAGCTGCTGCCGAGAGAGACTTTCAAAACGTTTTAATAACCCGTTCTTCCCTCGGATGCTTCTCTGTTTTTCCTTCGCGTTCGTTTCCTCCTTTAGCGAGACCGTAAAGCCAACTCGCGTGGCAAGTAAGACGAGCCAGTAATTATGCGTGTTCGCTCTTGCGGCTGAAAACAACTTTCAAGCATCTTGCCGAATGCATTTTTCTCAATATTAACACCATCGTTCAAATAGCTTCGTAAAAAACGATCCGTGTGAACAAATTTTCTTCTCCAACGTCAAAGTCAAATTCAAATAGTAAACTTCCCTTATTACGCTCTACCGTATATGTGTTTGATGAATATTTTCTTTAACCGAGTATTACATACAATGGCATCGATAGCGACACAACTTGAACAATTCCATCTTTATCGTGTAAAACGGTACATTTGCAATTGCATCGGTTTTCCGTCAAAGAGCAAAGCTATTACTTGTCAACCTGGCTTTAGTTTTATACCAACGTTGCTCATTGTCAGGTGTTTTGTGACGCTGCAAATCGCAGGTGTCTTCTTGCGTTCGTATAATGTCTTGTAACGACTCACGAAGGTTTCCTTGTAAATTTGAAAAAGCCTCTAAACATTACCCTTTAAACATTACATTTTTCCACTTGTCCCACTATCAATGCCAATCGGCGATATGAACGCGTGAAATACAAATACAGACAAATGTTTCGTCACTTTGATAGAATCTTTAACTGTCTATTATTATGTGTTAAAGTAATATTGCTATGCTGTGTGATGTAACTTATGAGAAATCTATGTTGTATTTTGAAACACTTTCCGAAATTGTTGCTCGAAAATTTATAATTGAAGAATTTAATACACACGATATTTACGTTGAAAAATGGTATCGAAGTCTGTGTTGAAATATGTATAAACATTGATTTCTACGGACGAATAAATTTTTTATTCAGGGTCAGTGAAACGTGTCTACAGGAGAATGGGACGAAAGGAACATTTTTGTTCTGATTGAAGCCCCACTCTTGCGTTTGCTTTCCCTATCTTTCACACGATAGGTTTTCACAAAATCTTAGTTGAGATATCTACGAAACTAATAGTTTTCCAACAAAAAGTATTCACTTTTTTACTTTCTTCCAGCATAAAATTCAATATTTTCCAATTTTAAAAGTCAACCCAAAAGTTTTATCCTTCCAAGTTGTACGTGCTGATAATTGGGATATACGCTACATATAGTAATTATACATAACTGTGTACATGTTAATTATGTATGCACACATACATTTCATTACTGGTATACAGAACGGTTTAATATAATTTAAATCATAGTGGTATTGTAGGTTTTAATAAACGAGATATTAAAATTCCTGTTGCGAAACCGCATAAGCACGAGGAGATACAGCAGCAACCTTAATGAAATAATATTTCTCTGCAAGAAAAGTCCAACGAAAAAATTAAATTGTCATTTAATTTCATTAAAGCAGCTAACTGTTGGTTACAGAATTGTAAATCTAACGGATGGTACCAGAAAATACTTAACTTCGATGCAATTAATAAATCTTTTCGTGGCATTGAAAACTTGCGATTAAAAATATATTAATAATATATTAAATGAAAATAAAGAATTCATACGATATTTGACGATAATATATAATGCGTTTTGGTATCCCAAAGCAGAATAGGAAATGTTTGATATAGATAATACGAAGCGCTCTCGCTTTATCTAAACAAACACTTCACTGAAAACGCTACTTGTTGACTTTCTTAGTGTACATATCATTAACTGAAGCGGAGAGTGCACCAAAATGATCTCATTTTCTATATCGTTACTAACATAAATTATAATGTATACAGTTTCGCTTATACTTGTAAATATTAATAGTATAAATAATATATAAATATAAATAATAACGCAATGACAAAATAATCAAATACAGTGGAACCTGCAGCATCCGAAATAATGACGGGACATAACTGTTTGGATAAGAGAATTTTCGCATAATAGAACTCGTGTCTCTTTTCGTAATTACTATTCCATATTTCAAAACCAATAATACAAGAACGATTATAAAAAAATACCATACGATGTAAATATAATATTTTTTAAATTATTTACGGATTCTACGCCTATTTTACTACATTGAATTATATCGTTTGTGCTTCAAACCATCCAAGTTCCTTTTCCGATACTATAAACATTTCAAAATACATTTTTCTATTTTTTATTTAGGCTTTTTTATCGTCACTTTCGCTCTAATCTTTTTGTTAGCACGGGAACTTGAAATGTTGACGATATTTATCAAGATTACAAAACTTTTTCGTATAATGCACATGCAAGATGAGTGACTAAAAGCGTGCCACATAGATAACTCTTTCAAGTGTTTGTGAGTTTTGAAGGTCACAAGTTTATATTTTGAACACCTACGATTGCAGCCCTTCTCGAAACGAATGCAAATACCACGGACACGCGGTTACTCAGGTCACGAACGCAATGATAAGTAAAAAATAAAAATTTGTTGCGAATGCTTCTGAAAAAGAGTCTACTCGGCTTTATTGGCCAAAGAGATACTTCGTGACATCGAGATCCTTCCAAATCCTCACCAATTCACGGTCGGTCAATAACTGGAGCTGCTTGCCTCAATCACGTGCCTAGCACGTGAGTGTTTTGCTTACGTCTACTGACTTCTGTCGTTGAACCGAGTACGTACGTACAGTGACGAGCAAAAGCGTAAATACACTCTAGTTTTGTATAAAAGGCGATAATACGAGTAATTTTTCAATTCGTCGGTAACAGTTTATTTTCATTAATATTAGCGATGAACGGAATATTTTACAAAAATATGGATTTTGTCAAACTAAGGTTTCTAAATTAATATTTTGTCCATTCTCCTTCATTGTCTCGTATTGCTTCGAATCTAAGTGGCATAGTGTCTATTAAATTTTTAATAATTTCTGGTCCGATATCGTACCATTCCTGTTCTGTTCTCTTCCACAATTCATGAACCCCAAAGGGTGGATTATCATACGTTGCCAGTTCTTTTCACAATGGACCACAAATTCTCGATCGGATTCATGCCCGGACTTTATTACAGAAAGCTTTTGATTTTCTAACCAGGTTTTCACTACTTTTCCAATATGCCTAGCGTCCCCGTCTTGTTGAAATACTACTTTGTGTTTACCAAAACCAATAGAATTAACAAGAAAAGGTAAATTATTTTGCAAAATATTTACATAATGCTGTTTGCACGTTAAAGTTTTGATTCGGACTAAGGGACCAACACCTAATTGGTTCACCTTCAAACTTCATAGTTTGTTTTATATCATTTCTTTGATCATTATTTTCGAACAAAGTCCAGTACCAGGACCTTCAGTCGGACTCAAAACTGTCAATTTTTTGTTTCGTCGGAGCATACAGCTCTTTTAAATCTTCTGTCGTGAATTCTTTGTACGCGTCAGCAACATCTTTTCGTAATTTAATATTTTATCTACAAGAGCTGGTTTACGTTTCTCTTTTCTTCCGCCTTTAAACCAATTTTCTTTAAAGAGCGACGAATGGTCCATTCACTAGCACTTGCTCCGACTTTTAGAGCAGCGATTTTTGGCGTTTTGCAACTTTCAGACCGAATACGATGTGCAATTTCACGTGCCGCTCTATATAAGTAGTGGTTTACCGTTTCTTGAACAAACTGATGCAATATCGTAGGTCCTTTTTATTCTCCCAACTATCGTACGACCGACACCATATTTCTCTGCAATTTGCCGCAGCGATAAACGATATTCTTCTTTTTGTCTTGCTTAAGTGGCTTTACCGTGGATTAAGCGTGTCAAACAATTTGCAAAGTGAAGAATAACTAAGCAAGAGTTGAACAGCTTTTGTCGACAGTTTCAATTCTCAAACATTTATTCGCTATCCTATCGGTTTTTGACGAAACGTGCAAAACTATAAACATTGTACCAAATCCCTATTTTTAAAAGATATTCCGTATATCGTTGATATTAATGAAAATAACCCTAAACGATCAATTAAAAAATTGCTCATATTATCCCTTTTTGCACAAAACTAGTTTACGCTTTTGCTCTTCGCTATAAATGGTACGTCGCGGATGTCTCGAAAGATCTTTGTTAATAAAAACAAGAATACACTTTTCCAGAAGAATTCACAACAAATCTTCATTTTTCGCCGTTATCACGCCGGTGATCGTGAGTGGCCTTAAATGACCGTGATATTTGAATTTATCTTGAGGCTACAATCCTAGTTATCGGAACCAAACAACTTTTTGTTTGTATCCCAAAAATAGAAAAAGTCGCTTAAGTGGCTCGCTTTTTATGTCTTATACTGCATATCCAACTACTGACATTCCTTGTTGGCAATTTATTGCTATCGGTATCAAACAGAGAATAGATATTTATCTCGACATTATAGTACTTTGAAAATATAAGAATTGTAATGGTAATTGGTAATAAGAATTGTTGATATCCATTCAAAAAATTGTATGTCTCCTTTGCAGGACGTTACACAGATAAAAGCACAGTATGTTCTCCTCGATACCATACAACTTTTATCTGACACATTTTTCCGTATTGCTTATGTTTTTTTAGATATTTGGGCGTTTCTAATTAAATAGGACATACTCTACGTGACAACTTTCAAGCTTTGCAAGTTTCAAGCGTGCATTATGGGAAGAACATTAATTTATTTCAATATATTTAATAATTTCTATACGATATGTATGTATAATTTTTATGGAAAAATTAAATTTCAATTTCATAGCAATATTATTTGTTAAAAGGTTGATGACACGTTTATCAAAAAGATACACGTGTGTCCGCTCATTACATTGAGCGCATGCGATGAACACATAATTACAGACCTATATCTCTCTAATGTACAATTCACGTGTCCATAATTCCATTCGAAATCATAAATTACGTAGCAATTGATTTGTGCACACAATTTTGTGGAGTCGTCCGGAAATAATGGCTTGGGTCATAAATATTAGTATAGAAATTTCCCGATGGGATAGCTGTTGGTACGACATATCGCTAGGGAATTTCTCGAGAATTAGTACTGTAATCAAAATAATGTACCAGAAACAGACATAATTTGGTTCATTGTTTTTGAATGTACACGAGAGTACCAATCTAACTGCAAAAGCGTTATTAGAAATGTTAATTACAACTGATCGAAACTTCATTTCTTTTGCTGCTGTAATTTTACCTGTTGAAATATCCGTTTTCGATATTTACTTACAGAACAGAAATCTGATGTTGATGTATACGACACTTGCTACCAGGGAAGAAATAATTTTTGCTTCTATTATTCATTTTCTATCGTTCATTTTATAACGATTTATATTTTACATAATAACCATTATTTAAAATTCAATGAAAACCATTACTTTATTTTATTTAATTATCCTTATGAATCGTCATATTTACTCGTATCGATTATATCAATAGCAGCAGATTAACATTTTGCTGGCTTTCGAAAACACGTGGATTCTTGCTTACCCTTGATAGAAATTACTTTGATTAGAAAATTCAGTACGATTTTATTGTCGCGAAATATTATATATAAATATTACGTGATGAAATGTGGCTTTAAAATAAAAAAATTAATATACAATAAAAATGTTGGTTTCTGTTAGTTGTCGTACGTTATAAGGTAGTTCTGTTACTTAAGGAACTCATTATCTTCATTTTGTTGTCAAGCTACAAGATAAAGAAGATATTCTGGTAATGATATTAACACCTTACCGTGTATTTAATTTTAATACAAGTTGATAAATTGTAGTAATGTAATAATATATATATGTATGCATACAATGAGACGCTCAGTTAATCGGACTTCAAATCGACGCATTTAACGTTTCGGTAAGGATTGGCCGTGCTGCAAAATGCAGATGGCGCAGACTCTGCCGTCGCCCTCTGTCACTCTTGTATAATATCCTGGTCATTAATTATAATGCGCTGGAATGCCCATGGCCTTACACTCGGCCTTCCTGAAAGTTAGATCGCCCTCGACTATGCTTACTACTAGACCTAAAATTACACAGATAATATTCAAGGATTAGTATATCACCTCTTGCAACCCTCGTAGATAGTTAACCGTGTGCCTGGAATTTTCGCACTAACAGAGAGATCGATTCTGTCATCAGCAGTAAAAGCTCGTGATATCCATTTCAGCTGGTAGCTGACAAGCTGTACCTGAATACCTTGGAGTACGACCAAACTCGTAATAACATTGATAAATGTCCACAGGTCCCAACATTGCCACCAGATCTCCATCCACATAATTCTGACCGAGAATTATACCACAGTACCCGCGTCTACGCGACTGAATAAAACAGGCGCCCAGTATCTTCAATAATCAACTCCGGATGGCTGCTCTACGCCATCAGGCATCGTGTTTATGTAGCTGGCATACTTTGGGTCAAGAGTCCAGATTCATTGTGACATCTTGGATCAGCTCACAATCGGACCGGCTCTCAGTTGAGACTGGTTCGGGAGATGAGCTTCTCACTTCTCAGTTTCCAGCTGTGACTTTATGACCACCCTGTACATATTAGCTATTCTCCCTGCAACAACTAATCAAACAACAATGTGCCAATTCACTTATGCAGTGATATTGTGGAGCATCGCAAGTAATCTACTTTTGGATGCTATATTTTGGATGCTAACACTCTTTTGCCCTCGGGCATCTCCCGGATTTTCTTTCGGCTTGACTAACAGTTTCTGCTTTGTCCTGTTACCGCTGGATTTCTAGCCGCCGTGATTACATCTTCCAAATTATAGGTTGACATTTTCAATTTTCAAGCAATGAAGCCAACATTCTGAATTTGCCTTTAATTGTCAATATTTTAAGCTTCTCGATTAAAGGGATCTATATGTGTTGTCGATATTTATTGACAAACCGCATACAAGCATTTGCACCGAACTTTATTGTGCTGTATGATCCACAGAACCGTTTGTCGCATTTTTCACTCTCTTGATATTAGAATCCCATGCTCTTCGATCACATGCACACGTGTCAACTAGCGTAAACTATTTATTCACTGCACACCGTTCAAGGTATGCTTAATACCTTGTCCCTTGCAGAGAGCTTTAAACCGTTGCTAGTACAGTGTATGCATTCCTCTAGCGCTCTTTCGTACGATCGCTTTTATGACAGCATCCGCAAGCTACTCTATTTCCATCTTTTTTCCTTATTTCCTTCCTTCCTGCCATATTTTAACCGTTCGAGGTAGCTTCACCTCAAGTGTCTCGCCTTGCCGCAGCCACGACAACTATTGGATTTCTCCTGATCACTGTGCTTGTTACTTGCATATTCTCGCTGCATAAATCATTTCAAAACTTTCCAATCTTTAATTTTGCTGTCTGATGTACTAAATACATATTTTTAACAAGTTATTTGCATCGAGGTGCCAGAATGGTGGTGCGTATGTTACCACAGAGAATCTCCTTTCCTTTTTTGATTTTGTCTCCTTTCTACTTTTTCTACTTTCATAAAACATATTTTTAAGAATATATTTTTGAGAATGGAACAATTTACTTGCCATCGATTGTTTAATAGGCAATCGCGAAGAGACTTCCCAAGTGAACGGAGGATTTGCTGGCTCATCGTGCTATCTTTTCAGACCAATTGTTTGCAGGAAATTTACTTCACGTTGGATCAAACTCTGGTAAAAATTTGTCAGTTTAAAACTGACTTGGTCGTCTAGAACTTGGCTGCCTCATACCTAACGAGGCTTTTGCCAATTGAGCGAAACCGACACTCAAAGTTGTTGCTGTACTGGAAAAGGATGCGCCATGGTGGCCCGCTTCTGGTGTTAAATGGTGTGATTAAACTCGCGATTCCCCATTTGTATAAGCTCTCATTTTCCACTCCATTGTTACTGGATCACAAGATCTTCCTTTTTGATCAAATTAACATACTTGCAATCCACTATGCACTACAACATCACTATGCAAGGAGTCTTTACGCGCTCGCAAATTCCGATGGCGCGCACAATTATTCCCCTGTTGAATCTTGAATATCTGGAAGGACGAGTGTAAAAATGTTTGTAGATCTTTTTGGGCGTTTCAGCGCGTGATAACTGACGAGTGGAATGTTGTCGATACAGCGTGTTCTTCGAAACGAATTAGGTAACTTTACAAGTGAATAAGTTAAAGTAAATAAGACAACAAGTTAACAGTGTCGTACATAAACAATGTATCTGTTAATTCTATGAGGAAATTAGATTAGTTAGATAGTTATTTGCTAAAAATTTCTCAAGGTGATTTTGGAATAAGTCCGCGTATATCCTTTAAACCATCCAGTCCGGCCATATCCTGCAGAAACACAGTTTCTATTTTTTGGCAATGCGACGCCGGGTCATTCGCCGTTGGTAAACTGTCCCACGTATCCTATAAACAGCGATCGACACCTCATGAAGTTTCCATATATTCTCCAAATACCTGGTCAAGATTCGTCGTAATAAAACCTGTCTGGACCTACGGAATCCAACTATGGGGAACAGCAAGCAACTCCAACATTGAAATACTTCAACGCTTCCAATCGAAAACGCTAAGATCATTATTAGATGCACCGTGGTATGTAACCAACGAAACAATCCATCGAGACCTCAAGATACCCACAGTCAAAGAGGAAATAACAAAACACAGTGATAGATATAGCAAAAGAGTCAACAAACACAGAAATCCCCTAATCACTGGACTACTTGATACATCGAACCAGACTCGCAGACTGAAGAGACATTACCCGCTAGACCTAAACGCTAGATTCAATTAGTTATTTAAATTAAGTAATATTTACTTATTTATAATACTTACTTACAAATTACACGTATCTATAATAAGTATTAACTTATTATAAATAATCAGCCATGTCACTGCGCCACGCCAGAAAAATTACTGAAAATTCTCAATGTAAGAATTGATCGTAATTTCAATAAACAAAATAAAAAAAAAAAAAAAAAAAAAAAAGATTCGTCGGATCCACAGGACCCTCGGCCAGTCGTAAATTATGGCGAGGCTAAGTGGCAGCGCGCTCCCTGCCATTATATCGTCACAAAGATGCATTGTCGCTAACATAGTAATTTATATATTTTGGAAACATTCTTACACCACAAATGCAAACTGACCAAAATGTTCAGCGAGCGGCAGGTGTATATTTAATCATATGTAATATACGATTATAGACGTCAAACATTTCTTGATTATGTGGTAAATTGCGGACCGTTGGTTGCATACATTTAGGCTGTCTTGCCAGTTTTGGTAAAATGTTTTGGGAAAATTTTCTTAAATGTTACATACAAATACATAGAAGGTAATGTTATATTGTTGACAGGACGTAATTTAATCGTAAGATTATAGACACGAGGAGATACAGTAATTTGTATTTTATTTGTAGAACGTTCGTTTCTAAACATTATAGAGTTGGTGAATTACATTAATTAAAAATGGTTTATTTCTACGTTGTTCGTAATATAAATTGTGAGTAGACAGCAGATATTCGTGGAACTTGGGGAAGAACCGTTAGAATGCTACACTTTGGATAGATTATATATTTTGCGCATTATGTATGTTTTGTGCTTCTCCAAATTTCCCATAAATGCCGGTATACATATGTACAAGTGTCTTCTTGCATTTCGATCGCGAACCAGGATCGAATCTGATCAAAATGCAAAGGAGGATCTAAATCGGGAATCTTGGCTTGGCATGAAATGAATATAGAGATAGAGATAGCGATATTCGGCACGTTTGTTTATGTCAAATGCGTATTGTTGAAGCTCAGCTTCACGAAAACAGTTCCAAGAACTGATAGGGATAACGTCAGTCACAATGCAAGATAAAATCCCAGGTAATAACGCAAGATAATACTGTACAGTAGAAGTGCATTCATCCGAAGGAAAATTTAGTTAATGCCCGATGAACTGAACTTTTGCTAGTTGATTTCGTTTATCCGAACTTGAGCTTCTATTATAGCAACGGAAAATAGTGGGTAGTGGGGATAATTGGTGAGTTCCTGTTATATAAACTCCAATTATGTAAATTGTTTGTTCCCTGACAAGTTCAAATAAGTGAAGTTCTACTATACCATCGCGATTAATTGAAGTAGCATTATGTATGAAGAAGCGACAACATCGAGCAGTCATATCTCGAACTCTGTTTATATGAACGAACATTTAGAAGTTTAGTTGAGCTCCTATTATCTGAACTGGCGCCGAGCGTCAATCCACTTGTATCAACGTCTAACAATAAAATGTAAACGGTAGGAGTACGCGTTATGAGACACACTCTCGTGTTTCGCAGTTGATACAAGTTTCCAACATTGTTACGTAGTTAACTGAACGAAAAATCACAGGCGGTGAGCAGAAATACACGAATTCCTATTCTATGTATTAATGGCTCGATTCCATAAACCAACTTATATAAATGGAGTTGTATTTACCTTCAAAGGTGCCACAATTTCATTGCCATTAACATGTTTACTATCTCTTCAAACCCGTCATTTTGTCAGCAAATTAACCAGCGTGTTAACCAACGCGTGTTAACCAACGTATCGGGGAAAAGGGCCTAAGAAACATCGAGTTAACCATGAACAATGTCGCGAGAGCTGAGGCGCCGTCGGGCCCATCGATGTGTCATCGGTCTTTTCAAGTGCATAGTGTCGTAGAAAAGGCCTACGTGACCCGGGCCACGAGCGTCTGCGGAACACGCGTGTGGTGGGCCTGGGAAAAGACAAAAGAGAAGGCGAGTTGAGAAGCGCAGTGTGAGTGGAGAAGCGAGAGAGTGCGAATGGCGTTACCGAGAGAGTGTTGTCGGGTCGTTAACTAATTATGTAGTTGTGCTGTTTTCTGTACGTTTGGTGTGAATAGTTCAGGTTGAACAACAATCGTCTTTTTCTGTCCTAGTAACATCTGTATCATCCATTCCTTGTAAATATATTCTATCACGATATTACATTACGTACCGGGTCATTTAAAAAATAGGATCAGAAGAGGGTCAGTCTATTGATAACGAAGACAATATCCTGAAAAAGTTTGAGCATTATAATAAATCGTGTACTTAGAGTTGGTGCGTCCAAAAATTATACTTATACAGTGTTGAAGAACGCTTGGTTGTTGCCATAGTCGCTTACCGGAAGCTCGCGATTCCTCTAGGAATTCGCCCTTTCCGGAGCAGAGCCGAAGTGATTTCAAGAATCATCGCAGGTGGCCCAAACGTGCCCAAAACTTTGCGACATTTCCTTTTCGACGCCAGTCGAGACCGTTCGCAAACCCTTAATTTATGGCACGGCTATGCGTATCGACGAATTTCAAAGTAACTCCAGATACCACAGCCATGGCGTAAACCATGTTAACCTATGTCTACAGTGTATACGTATTCAAACGAATTCTTCTGACGAACTCAGTACATCCGTGTAATCAAATACGTACGTATATAGATTTTTACGAGTGTATACATTGGAGCCTTGGATGTTTCATTATCCACTATAACCACGATCATAGCAGTGATCGCTAACAATTGGTGTTACGTGTAGGTATGGGCCTGCAGTTAATGGACAAAGTAACCAATTGTAAAGAGAGAATTTGTAAGAAATTCTCGAGTTTATTAAACTAACGGTTTATCACGGCGTATGAACACGCAGAAATTATTTCTGATACGATATGATAAACGATGACGATTCTGATATTTTGATATGATAAATGTACAGTGTTAGTAGCCATTAATATACAGTACTTAGACAATTAACGTTTATTACTTACAATTATCTTTAATGATACTTTTGTTCTATAATTTTACCTACGAATATGCATCGTGACATCAAACAAATATTCTGTGGCGGATCGGTATCAATAGGACGGCGCCAGGTCGAGGCATCAACGCGGCGCAACACCTCCCGGGCGATCCGCGGGTACCAACCGCCAACACCAGAGGGCTACGACGACAACGAGTCTGTCTATCTCGCTAGCGGTCGAATATGCGGGCATTTCATACAAATACCGCACCTAGCGAGACTCCCTCTACGTCTAAGGCAGGGACTACCGGGCATAGCCTTACTGACGAGTCCACCGGTAGTCCCGGGAAGAAACGCTCACACTCCCTTTTCGCATCCCCCACAATTCTATATTCAGAAGAACTTTATATTACAAAAATAATATCCATTGCGGGAATGTTTTAAATCTTAAGGTATTTGTAGCTTAAGTTATTGATTGGGGAGAGGGGGGCGGTGTGTCGTTCACACCGGTTTTAGTCGGTTGGAGTCCGGCACTACCACGCCGCTTTTCCCCAGAAGCGACCTGGTGTCCGTGCGGATTTCCTCCACGTTGATAAAAAAAAAAGCTTAAATTATCGATCACAAATATTTCATGTCACTCACAATATGCGAAATAACACTTGCGAAGTGGAATTAATATCGTCGAGCCGTAATAATTGGCGACAAATTAATAACACCAAATGTTTGTAAAATACATAGTTTCAATTATACGATAAATAAGTATGTGTGTATATGTATACCATTTATTAATATTGTATCAAACAACATAAACCTATTATTTGCATAGAATCAACAAGAAGGTCAGAGATATTACAACAAATTGAAAGTTTCATATCGTTTAGTTTTGTTTATGTAATTCTATTAATTACAAATTGAATTAAAGTTAATTTTTTTAATTTCATTATAATTGTTTCTTTATTTTATATTGTATATCAGGAGAAATGATATTATAATCTGCTTTTACAATAAGCAACAGAAGCTACGTTTGATGTTTCCTCGTAGTTAATTTAAATATCGCGTGACTAGTTTCTACAGTATACAGAGAATATGTTTGCCACCCATTGCACCAATGCAAAGATGGAAATTTCATTTTGAAACGAATCCATTCACAGTAAGTGTACAAACATATTTGTTCTTCGGCATCCTTGGAATCGCTCGATTGAACTTATTAATTCGGCACAGTTAATTGTTAAGAACTTCTCTTTTAAAAAAGAATTGGAGGAAAGAGAAACAAGAATAATATTACAATATTGGAGCCATATCCGAGTCGAAATCGTAATCAAAATTATCACTTTGCAAATAAATCAGATCTGAAGTCGAATAAGTTATTCCAAATACTTTGTTATTATTACTTTAAAAATAATATAAAGAGTGATTTTGTTCTATTTTATTAAATTTAAATCATTTCTAAATAATTTCAAAATAATAAATAATTTAGAGTATTAATTCGAGTTTTGGTACAAAGTATATGTACAAGGTGTCCCAGTGGCAATAGTACACTCGACATGAAAATAAGTTGGGAATATTGCTCTGGTGGACGAGCAAGCGAGTATAAGCTAGAATTATTAGTTATCGCACTTTTTGAGAATCTTTGTAGCTGGCGAAACACTGCTTGTTTCTTATTTGGAACATTTTTTTGTAGTCGAAGTACCCAACAAATGAATGCAGTTACATGATACACTTGTATACGTATAACTGTGAACTGGCATAATTTGAATCTAATTATTCGAAGTCTACAACATATTTGAACATACAGCCGTATATACAGTCGTATAGTAATAATAATATCATACAACATAGTTGAACATACGCACACGATACGAATTTACCGTTCGAGTGATGTCGACTTTTATTAGCAGTCGGAAAGCTGAGTGGCGCTACCCGTGTACAATCTTTTTCTACAAATACTATTATGAATGAAAATGGTCAATTTCGGAGAATGCTAAACTAATGCAAGGAAATATCGTTTATTCTTCTGCGCACCGTGTACATAACGCGTGAGATTTCCTATGTGTACAAATATCTTATAATAGCTTTTTCTTTTCGATTTCTCGTGTCGTTGTCGTTTGTTTTATTATTTAAACATCGGAGCGTGTTACGCGCTACGTGTAAAGTGGTGGTCCAATCGGGCACAAGCACCACTATTCGTGTGTTAATCAAAGCTACGAGGCTTGTACTAACATTTCCTGCAACCGCTCATTTCGTATCAAATTCGTTGGCGCGTCTCAATCCAGAAGGAAATCTTTCTAACCGAGTAACTTGCCGATATCGCGTCGAGTTTGTTCGCGAGAACTAAACCCGCCTGTGGTTCCCTGATTGCGCATCTAGCTCATCTATATTTCCTCGAACCTCTTAACAGCTCCCCGGCTTTGTGTCAGATTAGTCTGTGCTATTTTCCAACCTCCTAGCAGCCGCTCGATTTTGCATCGCCTGCACTGCCTTTCTCAGCGAGTCCTCGATTTCGTATCGACCTTCTGCGGCTGCGTCTGATCTCGCGCCACCTTCGTTCGTAAGTGACTGCGAGCTCTCTGATTACGCATCAGGTTCGGCCTGGCAAATAGTAATCCTAGCGGTTCCCTGATCTCGGATCGTCCCTTCTCGAGTTCGTCCGCACACCTGCTAACGCGCTGCAACCATATACCGTAAAACACTGCTCCAAGTCTCAGCTCGCAACTCTGAGCATATTAACACATTCGCAGCCGACGGTTGTGACGCGGAGCCTCAGCTGGGTGCCGCCTACGATTTCCATAAGTTTACAGCTGATTACCGCAAGGTTGTGCTGTTAAAGTGGCAGTGAACTACCTGATCATGTTTATTACGACTTATTTTGACCGCCAAGCTCCCGTTGAGAAAAACACCGCTTCTTTCAGGCAGCCGTGGTAACTGCAAACTATCTGTCTCTTATTTTATTTTCCGCGCTCGATTCTTTTGGGCCTGTGGTCAAAAAGGTGTAGATGAGTTTCCCGTTTCATTTACTGGCTGTAAAACGCTAAGATCATTATTAGATGCACCGTGGTATGTAACCAACGAAACAATCCATCGAGACTTCAAGATACCCACAGTCAAAGAGGAAATAGCAAAACACAGTGATGGATATAGCAAAAGAGTCAACAAACACAGAAATCCCCTAATCACTGGACTACTTGACACATCGAACCAGACTCGCAGACTGAAGAGACATTACCCGCTAGACCTAAACGCTAGATTCAATTAGTTATTTAAATTAAGTAATATTTACTTATTTATAATACTTACTTACAAATTACACGTATCTATAATAAGTATTAACTTATTATAAATAATCAGCCATGTCACTGCGCCACGCCAGAAAAATTACTGAAAATTCTCAATGTAAGAATTGATCGTAATTTCAATAAACAAAATAAAAAAAAAAAAAAAAAATTTACTGGCTGTGCGTGCGTAACGTTGTATTGCAATAAAAAGCACGTTGAAGCTACACAACATATTGTGTGGCAAATTAAACACAACAAATGATTAAATTGCATTTTTTGATCGACTACACAGGACATTGACTATGATTGAAATGTGAAATTGCATTATAAAATTATTGCAGTTCCTATTGCCTGACAATTTATTTTCAGGCAAACGATATACTCAAAACCGTTAAATATGATAACCTAACAGCCACCAAAACGAATTTTCGAAATGACTACACATTGATACAACGAATACACGTCAACGGTGAACAGGAACAAAATTTAAAATGACACGAGCGAATGTGTTAACTGTTGTTCTTTTGAACTTCTAAGCAGAAAGGAACAAGAAGATTTTTATGTTAATCACATTAATTATTAAGATATATATTCCCATTATAAATAAATGGGACATTCAGAAGTCAAAGTGAATTATTCCATTTTTCACTTCAATTTTCTAAATTTTAATGCCGGACGAGACGACTAAAGCTTAACCACTCGGAAACCAAATGAATTATCTTAATGAAAGGATAGCTAGAGTTTGACTTTTGCGTGACTTGAACGTGATTATTTCATTTGTTATACTTTTGCAATTAAAAAATGTAGCCTACCACATATCCAACCAGATCCTCGTTTGTTGTTTTCGAAGACTTTCTTCCGAGCAATGTATACTATTTAACAGCAACTTGCAGTAGTAATAATGTTGGAAGTTGGAAATATGTCGCTTCGATTTAACAGAAATGGAATTCGTTTTGCAAGTATACTTTAATGAAAATTGCGCTAATTTTCGCTGAGGAGAAAATATCCAATAACAACAAGAAGAAACACACGGAATGCTGGAAAATCGTCAGAAAGAAAGAGAATTATTTACCTTCTACCGACCTTACCGTTGTCTGGTTGGTCATCTGGTGACGATGATTTATTTGTCACTGTTGTAGCAAATTAGCGATGTGAATATTTGAACTAACAAATTTTTTAATTAAGATTTACTTAATTTTTGCGAACAAACGATGGCACTGGGTATCACAAATTCTAAGGGACCCCATGAACTGTTCTTTAAAACAAACATACATATAAAGACAAATTGAATTCTGATTTTATATGCTATAAGACATAAATTAATCTTTTTTGAAATTCGTAAATTGATAAAAATTTTTGGACTCTAGAATTCGTTATTATTAAAATATATTTGTATATATGGATAAATTTACTATAAAATTGTAGATTCTATTCCATTTATTTATTACTTATTTCGTGCATGACGTAACCGAATACCTGTAGGGATTTTATCGAAAATAGTTTCCTTGTAATTAATTTTTGTATCATCTTAAGGGATTTTACATCATAATCATACCATTGTATAAGTGTCTTACAATTGCATTTAGACGTTTTTCCGACAGGCCTGAGGGACCTTCTACAGAAAAAGATTATCGTCGCTTTATAACTGTTCCCGTACATAATTCTTTTGCAGAAATTTTTATAATTTTACAAATTATATCTCGTTGTGCTTACATGGGAGAAAATATTCCTATTTCTTCTAAAGCTAAACGAAGATTGATTTACAAGTACAACTAAGTATAACTTTTCTTGTAAAAGAATGTAATTTAATACTTCTTTAATAAAATTCATAGTCTTCCTTTCGTATTTCGTTTCCTTCTTTCTTTCCATATGTTACTGAAGTTTGATATTTTGTTTGATTCATTTTTATTTGATAAACTCTATCGTCTCTTTTATCTCTTCATTCATGCAACCTGAAATTCTTTCATTTTTACTAGCTTTTTCGTTCGCTCGCTTATTTCGTTTCTTCTGCCACTTCGTTTCTCTGATTTCCTCGTCTATTCGTGTGCCTCCTCTTCCATATATGACGCAGAGAGGTGCATTACCGTGCTCGTATCGTCTGAATCTCCATCTGCTTAGCTGTGGAATCCGCTTTACCTTCTCAGACAGAGAAGTGGTACTGTCTACCTACCGATAGATCAGAAAAAGCGAAGCGGAGGAAAGAGAAGAGAGGAATATACAGCAAGAGAGAGAGATAAAGAAGGCCGATAAGAGACAAAGAAAGAATCTGCACGAGCAGTAACTTTTTCCTTTTCATGAAAAGTTGAATAGTATTAACTTCTTAGGCTTAATGTTCGTTAAATGCGAAATAAATTTTTAAGGCCGCTTTGAATTATAGTAGAGCCTTCCTTGACAATGGAATTCATTATATCACTTTTCTCATATGAAAAGGTGGCCGAGGACGTCGCCTATCTTTGGTCTTTTGATTTTTGAACTGAATTTGACATTTATAATGGTCGAATGATTCAGGAAATTTTCCTCGGGGGTTTTGCTGACTGCTGATTTGAACTTGGATTTTCAAGATTCGAAATGTCTGATTCGATGAAATGTACGGTATGTTTAAAACATCTACGTACTAACTCTTATCTTTTTTATCTCATTTACTGTTACAATATTAGCATTGAACACATATGCCCCGTGATATTAACGGTATGTGAAGAACCGAGGACGTGTCATAACGCGGCTTCAGCAACCAACAGTTCGCCACTTTTTCTCAGTCCGTCCTAATGCTGACTCTGTCCTTTTTACCAACTTTATCCCCTTTTTCTTCAAATTTCAAAAACATTTGGAACCAAGTTCTTTCCATCAAACGTAAAAGAAACAGAATTCAAAACGTAATTCGACAATTATTGTACATATCAGTATAACATATATATTGGAACGATATTGAGTTAGATTTTCATTGTCGATTTTGAAAATCTGAGTTTAAATTAAATATTAACAGCGAACCACACCCCTGAGAAAAAGCTTTGTGAATTATTCGACCAACATAAAGGTCCACACACCGACTGACGCGTTAACAAGCGTGGGCGTGTTCGACCCCTTATATCTCAGAAACTAATTGTCGACTCAACTTGAAAATTTGCCGTAATTGATGCCTCATCGTCAGCTATTATTCGATATCAAGTTCAATTCCTAAATCGACAGATGAAAAATGGGCAAAAAGCGCTTCACTCTTCTTTCATTTATTCAAATACAGATTAGGATTAATTGATAGTTTGTTCAAAATATTTATGGATTCCATCTCTCTTTGACTGCTGAGTCATATAACTTTTCCAATATAAAAACCTACATAGAGTTACATCCTTTTCGTACTTGAAACCTTCTTTCGAATTTGCTGTTTCTATTTGTGTAATATCGTCATTGTTATCGTGTTTACCGCAGTGAAACCATTTCGTTGCATCGATATAATTAAGCTTTTTCTACCAACGCCAGTATATAAGGAATCTACGTGCTTAAGGTAATTTTCCATATCATTTTTTTTGGTTTTTAACGTCTGTGATTGTGGCTTTTCCAACACTACGTACTTTTGCTAATTCTCGCGCACTTACACCGGTTTCAAGTTTTTTGATTATGTTGTATTTTTTCCATAGTTAGAACAGTATTAGTTTCGTACTAGATTCTTTTAATCAGGATTCAGTCGATCGAATAAAGAGAACAATACATTGTATATGAACATTAATGGAATACATATGTCGGAGATGAGAGGAAAGCCGAGGCCTTTCCTTGGAAATTTTGGGAACATCCTCTAGTACCTTAGCCTAGATTTTATTATAGTTGTAATTATTTAAGATTTGTAATAAGCGAGATTGGGTTCGAGGCGACAATCGGTCGCCGAACGTAGCCACGGTCACGGGATGGACGTTTTGTCTAACGGAGGTCTGGAGTGGTTGTATGTGTTTTCCGAGAAACGTGGTTGTGGCGGCATGCGGCCTCGAGAGCGGGCCTAGCCACGTGTGATGTTGCCTCGGAGGTACCGATGCAATGAGACATACATTGTATCAATAATCAAAACTCCAGACAGAAACTGCCTAGCAACGGCGTTTGGAACTTTCTCGATGCTTCCAACGAGTGTGTCTAGCAACGGCGTTTGGAACCTTCTCGATGCTTCCAAACGGGTATAGAAAACAAAATGCAATCGTACAGCGAGAAAAATCTCCACGAGGCTGGCTTTCTTGCGGTTGCCTTGGAGAGTGACACATCGAGCATTTTCGACAATCGCATTTGCACCTAACATTAGTTTCGCTGAGTAAAGAGTTATCCCGGTGACCGTGGATTCGTTTGAACCTAAAACTTTGCAACTAGTGTTATTTAATTTATTATTCGTAGATCGCATTATTCATTAGGTTTAGTATCTGTTAGACTTATTATTAGTGGTACTTGTTATTTGTTAAGCTTAGTGATAGACTTGTATATACGCGTGAATAAAATCTCGGCTTTGTGAAACGATGGCTAATCCACCTGAAGAGTTGTCACGCGCCCAAAGTTCGAATCCTGACCCGACATATACATATTTTTAACAAAAAGAGCCATCCGTTACTAGGAAATATATTCGAATGTTAAGGTATTCGGAGATGGGTTAGGGTAAGGAGGGCTCCTCTATACATAACACAGCGACAAAGTGACTTTTGTCATTTTTCTAAATAATACTTTTAAATAATATTGCCCAAAATTCAAATTAAGCTGATAATTTATCCAAGATTTGTATACTGTAAGTTTTATTATAAATACGCTGTAAGCTTTTGCACAGTTGCCAAGTATTCGATTATCATTAATCTATTGTTAATATTCATTATAACATCCATGATAGCAATGTATTATAGAAAGTTGGATCGTTCAGTGTAAATTACCGTCTATTGGCGGTACTAATTGAAAATTTATTTATTTATTTTATGTATACAATTTTATAAGGAAAATGTATTATTTTATATCCTAAATGATTACAAAATTATGAATGTTTGTATAAATTATTTCGACGAAATTGACGAGTTTTCGCATAATAAACAGTGTTTTTTTCCGGAACTTACAATTAGCATTTATCATAAATAAACATTGACATCAAATACATACATCTATAGCTATCTTATATCGTTAAATAATTATTTACTTAAGAATAAGTATTTAAGTGCGTTTTCTAGTTTTATTAGAGTCAGGGAAGAAGGAGCATTCGCTTTGGTGATTTAAACACACCATAAGAAATTTATAATTCGAGAACAATTACACTAATCAAATCAAAGCAATCATTAGTGACCGAAAATACTTCAGCCACAAAATTCTTTTCCACGCGTAATTAAAATAATTTTATATGTAGAGCAAAGAAATTACATTTTCCAAGAAATTAAATTACGATACTTTCACTTATTTTTAAATTTCAATAAAAAGTGTTTAATCAGGTTTTATCTGGTATATTTATATATTAAATACCTTATGTTTACGACAGACCACCGTGTTCAATAAATTTATATTTTTATTTGTATTATCGAGGGAATCGACTAAACTATTGACCTGAGACAGAGAAGGATCTGTTACAGAAATGATATACTTATACGAAAAAGTATAAATATAATGAATACGATAAAACGAAGAAACGGTACGACTATAAAAAGTACAAGATTTTAGAGTTAGGGAGTGCTATAAGCAGACAGTTCAAGTCCAACTTTTTTCATACTAACAATTTACGATATAGAGGAATACTCGAAACGAAACGGGCAGAAGAAACTAACTGAAGAAATGGAGCTGTTATTATTCGCAGACGATGTGACAATCCTAGCAAGTAATCCAGCAAATCTTCAAGACGAAGCAAGCACGTAATGCAAAGATACTACTTTGAAAACGATCTGGAAGTTAACGGCGATGAAACTAATGCTGTGCAAGAAAGCTAAGAGGACAAAAATAATATACAATGAAAATAATATACTGGATAACGAAAGAGGTTCGATAATGTACACATCTGGGAGTTCTCTTTGACCAAAAAGGATTGTTTAACGAAATGGCAAAGTTCTTCGTAACTAAGCAACAGTAGCATCGGATACGATTTGGAAATCGCTAGTAATTACTAGATCTAACGAATGCCCTCCGCCAGGGAACCTATTTGACGCCATAGTTAAAACAATAGCAATCTGTAGTGAAGTGTAAATCTTGTACCATCAGGCAACGCGACCCACCGGTGATTCACGTCATTTACGTTTCCAATTTCCTTAATTTATAAAAATATAATTTAACGAAAATTACAGTAAAGTGCAAATGTTATTGGAGAAGGCTATAAAAATGGTCTTGACCTATAAAAATGGTCTTATTTATTTACGTTTCTCTGAAATTCTGAAGAAAAGAATCCCACGGAATCAGAGATAGTCTGATAGATATAAGATGGTTTAAACACAAAGTAAGAAAGTACTTTTAAAGAACTACTAACTTCAAAATATATGTCGGGTTTACATTAGAATTAGGGTTAGGGGCGTGAAACGAATCTTCGTTTGGATCACACGTGTCGTTATGCAATAGAGAAGACATTGACTAGTGCAGATACGATTATCATAGAACTGGACAAGTAACCGTGGTAATTAGATATTCGAGAAACTAATGACAATGATCCTAGGTTCAATAACGAATCCGCGGTCGACGGGATGATAGATGAACGTGCTCGCGTAATATCCACTGATCGTAAGGAGTTACTTTATGCGTCGATGGGACTACCAGGAAGAATGAATTTCCGTCCCGATGATGCCACAGAGGAAAACTATCATGGGGTGTGTCTAAGGGCACGAGATCATCGGATTCGTCGAGGGTAGCCTTAGTTCAGAAAGTAAGGGAAATTGGCGTTGCTGCTAATTGGTCAATCTCCATATCGGTGGTTAGAAAAAGATGCTCGTCGCCCTCAAAGGAAAGTTGCTAGTGGGAGACGCCGTTCGTTGAAAAATAGGTCTCCCCTATCTTCCCGTAGTTGGGACAAAGACTGTTTGTTTGAAGAACTTTAGTCAACTAAATCTTAAGATTTATAGCGGGCCCTCAGGCTAGCTGGACATGTACTGCGGAGACGCATCGACATCTGGCAATCATCTTACTCGAAGAATAGGGTCTGCGTGTGGCGAGCCACGGGGCAGAAACTGTTGGAATGTTTACTGTCGCGTGCCGCCACAAATATTTCTTTTAAGGAGAGCTATAGAATTACTCCATTCCTTTGCTAGACAAAGCGTTCATCCGTGACCGCGGCTACGTTCGGCGACTGGCTGTCGCCTCGAGCCCAAGCTCACTATCACAAATCTCGAGTAAATACAATCGGATCGAATGACGACAATTGTTTAATTACGCCTATGATAGAATCTAGATTACGGTGTTGAGGGATTCTTCCGAAGTTCCAAAGGGAAGGCTCCGATGTCCTTTCATCTCCGACATATATATGCAATTTAGCGCCTCAGGAAAAAGCAGTGCATGTAATGTGTAAAAAGATGTAATTTTTCAAGCAGAACGTAGCTAAACGTGAGATTATTCGAAAAATTTGATTACCCGATTATCCTGAATACAATTAATTCGGATAATCGAGCTTCTACCTGGATTACAAAATATTACTTGGAAAATATTACTTTCAAAATATTAAAATAAAACGAATTAATGCATAGATAAGGCTAACTTATTGCTAGGAAACTAGGCTGGCTAGCGGTAACTGAAAAGGGTTTTAAGTACAAAATAGACGAAAGCACGGAATGTAGAACTTGCGATAGGAAAGAGGTGGAAACTAGAAGTTATGTCGTAACTAAATGTCGTACGTTACAAAGAACTATAATCAAAATGGTTGGAAAATGACGAAATGACACGGATCCTAGCAACGGATACTGAGAGATAAATCTGGGACTTGATAAATTTCATTAAAAGCAATATGAAACCGAGATCCTTCTGCTTACGCGACTAGGAATAAGACGAAAGGCGAGAAACGCTAAAAGTATACTGTTATCGTATACTAGTTGACAGAAAACTGGAGCACATACGAACAAACTAAACCAACTAAATTGCCTTAGGTACACATTAGCGCTACAAGTACACGTTAAACATCGCACATACACATAAGCTAGATTATGATCAAATCTTTGATTAAGCAGCAATTATACGCTACATAAGGGAGCAGTTAATAAAAACCAAATGATGTATATTCTACTAATACAAATTATAAAATAAGTAGAAACAAGCGTGCAATGGAGTAAAATAAATAATAATAAATAATAATATCGATCAGGGTATTTTTCACCGATTTCAATGACTTTGAAATCATCGTTCATTTTTCAAGTTATAAAACGATCAATGTTTGAAACTATATGTACTATTTAATGATTTATTTTATAAATGTTCGTTCCGTGAACAGTGTTTCAATGACGACAGGTATATTTGTTACATTTTTGACCAATCGAGCATCGGGATAAAGTGCAATATTCCACGCACCGATCGATTTTTCGAAAATTATTTCACGCAAGCGTTTCCCATCGCCTAAAGGCGGCCGGATATTAATCTAGCTCAACCTATAACCCATTGATTTTTATTTTTTGTTTGCGCGATGTTATAGACAGCTCGCTCTCTCATCTATAAGTTAAGTTTAGAATCGGTTATATCAAACTGCGGCTGCCGACTTTAGAATAAGATGCATTCATAACCTAAATTTTTTTATTTTTCTTTTTTATTTTGTTTATTGAAATTACAATCAATTCTCGCATTGGGAATTTTCAGTAATTTTTCTGGCGTAGCGCAGTGACATGGCTGATTATTTATAATAAGTTAATACTTATTACAGATAAGTGTAATTTATAAGTAAGTATTTTAAATAAGTAAATATTGCTTAATTTTGATAAGTAAATAAATCTAGCATTTAGGTCTAGCGGGTAGTGTCTCCTCAGTCTGCGGATCTGGTCCGATGTATCAAGTAGTGCAGTGATTAGGGGATTTCGGTGTTTGTTGACTCGTAACCTAAATTTAACTGGAGATCTTTTACAAGTAGTTTGGAAACCAAGGCCGAGCAGCTGTTAAGTTTATTGGAAAAGATTGTTCAGAATATTGAACTCGACAACGTATTCAAAATCATTGAAATACGCCAATATCTTTGTTTGCAACTACAGGTGAGGGTATATGTATGTCAACAGGGAGAAATACAAAATTTTCGTGTCACTTCAATGTAATACGACAGTACAGATATTAATTTAAATTGGTTTTTCAAATGGATAGTATTTGAAACTATATAAGATTTTTGCGATCATATAAATAGCGGAAATGTTTTTTCTTCGATTATATTATATATTATTAACAAGATAATTCTTAAAAGTAATTGATTTTGAAAAGTATTTTGTTGATCCGTCTGCTTTTTAATAACTTTCGCACATCTACGTGCTGTGGGCTCTGTTAATCTTACACTGCGATTTATTAATATTATTTCTACGCTTCTTTCACAGTGTTAAATTTGATGTTTTTTCTCTTCGCTGTTTTTCACGTCATTCCATAATCCCTCAATAGGGTTTAGACCCGACGACCGAGCTGATCATTGCTTAGCGTTAACGTTTTCAGCATCATCATCTGCTTGAAAAATCCAATCCTCAGCTAAATTATCATTCGTATAAGGCAGTAAATAGTCGTCTAAAATATCGACGTAAACACGTTGAGTCACGAAACTACTTCCTTCGATGCTAAATTTTATACACTTATCGTTAAATTCATGTGCAATTCGTCGACGAACGTGCGATCTTGCATCAGAATCGAAATAATTAAATTTTCATTCATCGGAATAAATAACTTTTGACCATTGTCCTCTCGACCAGTCGATATGAATTTTCTCTATTTATATGCTCGCCGCTGTGTATTAAACGATGAAGGATATAAATGAAATTTTATTCGTGGTCAGCTAGAAACGTAGGAGGAGATGTAACTGTAAATTGTAAATACTTGAAGGAAAATTCGGCAGTAAACGTGGAATCGCGACAAAATCTTGTTCGATGTTGCTCCAGCAGAGACCAGCGGTCTGTTTCTGTCATTTTATTTCCAAGAAGTAGCTTGAAAACCACATTCACGTTCTCTGTCCATTCTCCTTTCTCCTGCTTTGGAATTTCAGATATTTTTCCGTGGAAGAAAGAAGAGTCCAACGAACATTTTCTAATCTAATTTGAGTTGCAAAAACATTGAATCCATTGATAATAATGTAATAAAATAATAATCATAGATCGATACTGGACGACAAACACGTGGAAACGTTTAATGACAAAATCCGCAATAGATATATAGATACTCCTCACATGTAACCTTCACGCTCCGTAAACAAACCTGCCCCCAGGTCACCATCAACAACACAATAATTCCTAGCAAGGACTCAGTCAAATACCTGGGCATGACCCTGGACAGGAGACTTACTTGGAAAAACCACATTTCAGACAAAACGAAGCAATTAAAGGAAAAATTAAAAAAATTCTACTGGCTCACAGGCCGACGCTCCAAACTAAACCCACAGAACAAAATTACCCTCTACAAGACCGTAATAAAACCTGTCTGGACCTACGGAATCCAACTATGGGGAACAGCAAGCAACTCCAACGTTGAAATACTTCAACGCTTCCAATCGAAAACGCTAAGATCGTTATTAGATGCACCGTGGTATGTAACCAACGAAACAATCCATCGAGACCTCAAGATACGCACAGTCAAAGAGGAAATAGCAAAACACAGTGATAGATATAGCAAAAGAGTCAACAAACACAGAAATCCCCTAATCACTGGACTACTTGATACATCGAACCAGACTCGCAGACTGAAGAGACATTACCCGCTAGACCTAAACGCTAGATTTATTTAGTTATCAAAACTAAGTAACATTCACTAATTTAAAATACTTACTTATAATTACACGTATCTATAATAAGTATTAACTTATTATAAATAATCAGCCATGTCACTGCGCCACGCCAGAAAAATTACTGAAAATTCTCAATGTAAGAATTGATCGTAATTTCAATAAAGAAAATAAAAAAAAAAAAAAAGTTATTTGATGTAAATACGAGCGTTGCATTTAGTTTTCCTGTTAATCAAACATCGTTTTTCTGTCTAACTAATATCTGTATTTTCAATCCATTATTAATAAATTATAATTAATCGGACAAAATTACACCTTTAATATATTCCGATATTACAATATTATTATTTGCATTACGAAAACAATTCTTTTCGCTCAATCGATGAATCCGGCGATCCATTTTCGGCGTTGTTTTCCGTGGTCTTCCGTTTTTCGGTTGTTGATCGCAATACATGCCTGCCTTTAAAAATTTATACCAAGCTTGCTTACAAGCCGTTTCTGACCTGTTCGCTATATTTGCTATTTCGGTGAAGATTTTGCTTTGCTTCCGCAGCCTTACCATTTGTTCCCTTTCGTTTTCAAGTAAATTCTTTGATTTACCCATAGCCTGTTCCTACCTAAATGAATTTTAAACAATAAAAGGTACACTAAACAATGATTTTGACATTCCAGAATCAAAATGTTCAAAAACTGTACTCATACGCACGTTTTACACAGATCATCTTAAACTAATGTCCACCGTTAACTAGTTAGTTAACTGTTGTAAACGGTAACTAACTATTGTAACTCCTACATTGTTCGTATTTAACAACTGACGGTCTGAGGTTACGAAGGTCAAATATACAGCTATGTTATTCCAAAGAAACAAACCGAATAGAAGAACAATATGCGTATAAGATTAAACTTTTGTCCGCTACTGTATATTTATTTGTTTATTCAAATAAGAGTGAATATTTTTGATAGATACTATTAATACGTGCCGACCGGTACTGCTCCACTTTCCCGTGTACAAGAAGCTTGTGTGTGGCAACTATTTATGCATTTTTCGAGTGTGAAAAACAAGTACGACAACGTGATTTAAGTCAAGTTTCGAAAGTTGAATAGTTATTATGTAAAATAATTTATTACAGTAATCGTCCGATTATTATTATTATTATAAGACTCGCGATAAGTGGCACAGTGGTATACAATTAGAGAAAACGAAGATAAAAATAATTTTACAAAGATTTTCCAACATATCGACGCTAGCGAACAAAAATCGAAATAGCAATGGAAATTTATTAAATTAAAGAATCTTGATAACTACGACTACTTCGTCGTAGGGTCGTTTCAACTTGGTTGCCATTGTGTTCGCACTTTGATCGTCCGACCAAAAGTTGTCTAACGTAAACGGAGTCAATGATCGTGGTTTAAGTCATCGTAGAATCGTGGCCAGTTATTTTAACATTTTGCACGTTTGGCGAGATAACACCATTATTTCAAATATTTCCGAGAACATATCTATTTTCTGTCGTAGATAACAATATCTGAAAAAAGATATGCATAATGTAATTTAACTGTTAGCAGTTACTCGAAGACGATACGATAAAATAAATCCAAATGAATCCAGGTGTTACTGGTATCGCTAACATTATATCTTTAAATGAAATAATATTTTGTTCACGACATTCGAGGAAATGATGAGCGACTTAGATCTCTGCGAATATATTTCTTGTTTATTTATTTATAACTGAGCAATTCAGTCGTCTTTCTGATTATATGGTGCTTATACTTTAGCGCGAAAAATAAAAGTAAAAATAAAACCGCTTTAGACAGGTTAATTTCAATCGCTATATCATTTTGATAATACAGATACAAAGATGCAAGATATCATACACAGAGTAGAACATGCAACTATTCCGTTTATCGTTAACTCCCTTCGAGTAGTTATACGCGAATATGCGAGACGACGACTATCAACATCGATCCAAGTTTGGATAGAACTGCTGTAAGAGCATCGTGTTTCGTTGGAATTTCAGATATACTACACGTAGGAAACGTACAATTTCGAATAAAGGAATAACAATACCATAACAATAGGGAAGTTACTCCTCGTAATCGCAATTGGTTGCCAAGCAGTACGTATGACAACTGGCAATGTTGGGTAAATTTTTATTTACCTATTAAACAATAAATAAGAAATCAAAGTAATATTTTCGCTGAGAATAAAAATTAAACTTTGTTATTTAAAAGTCGTTTAAACGATGCCAAAAATTTATTTCTCGTCTCTTATTTGCAACTGGAATAGTCCTTTTTATTTGGATTTGGATTTTTTTATTTGGAAAGCAAATGACAATATACAATTTTTTTATCGCGTCCACTGCTTTAACGAATCTCCATTGATTCGAAGCTGTAGAATCACCTCCCAAAGGTACGACAAATAATTTTTTGACATTCTGTACAATGTGCATATATCGAAGTAAATTATTTGAAAAGTTAAAACAGCAGAATCTCGAATATTAATTGTATTCAGAATGATTGGATACTCGAACTTACGTTTTACTATGTTTTAGTTATCTTTCCCCCAATATTTCCAAGTTGCTAAATTGCATAACTTTTGCACAATTAGTAGTCCTTTAAAAGTTCTTTCAGCTAATTAATTTATTATTATTCTCTGTGTTGTAAACGATTAAAGCGTGCTACGTATAATCTTCTAAAAATGTATAAACACCACAATTACTATTTATATAAAAATTAGCTGAATATTGAGTTCTTTGTTTGAGTTATTCGTAGCTCTGTAATTAAAACCAAGCTGTGCTAATACTTTTGTTCGTGACTATCTATACAAATTTATTTATAATACTTACTTACAAATTACACGTATCTATAATAAGTATTAACTTATTATAAATAATCAGCCATGTCACTGCGCCACGCCAGAAAAATTACTGAAAATTCTCAATGTAAGAATTGATCGTAATTTCAATAAACAAAATAAAAAAAAAAAAATCTATACAAATCACTCAGCCCTTTGCATTGCGCTGCTTTGTCACCAAATAACTATCCACGATACGTGATTTTTAAATGAATTTAATAAATTGATTTAAATATAGCTTTTTAGTAGTAAATTTATCGATTAAAACTTCCGATTACATACCTTCTCCTACAAACTACGTTAACTACGTTATCTCCTACACTAACTTATATTGCCTTATTCTACCTTATTCTATTTTAAACTAACTTAAACCTAAGCTGTTCGCCTCGGTACAATTATATACAAATTATGCACAGACGGCTTCTAGCAGCTATCCATCTACGGCTTTTTGGTATTTTATATATAGCATTCTCCGAATGTGGAGAAGTTGTTATCCTTTTAAAGAATATGAATTTAATTCCCGAATAACTACAGACATATAACTATTTGAACGAGAAGAAATGTAATTTAATAAAAATATAAATACAGGTATTTGTCGCCGTATTCGTATATTTATCTTCAGATATCCTGTATGCTTTAAAATACATGAAACTTCGACGACAATTTATAATAAGATCCCCCATGTTTCATAGTGATTTTACTTTTTAACGCGAGGAAAAATAGAATTTTAGATTTTAGAAAAATATAGCTTACGATGTAAAATGGAAATCTTTGACTTCACGTATGATTTGAAGACTTTAAGCTTATTTTCTTATTGGAATACAACGATATTAATCTTATACAGATGAGGTGATTGATCGAACGGTTTCTTCCCTTCGTTGTCCAGCGATATCCCCACTAGCGTGCGTTCGTGAGACGTACCGCGGCGGCTGGTGTCACGTAAAGTGGGTACTTGGATGATAATAAGAAGGCTGAGTCGTAACCCAACTACTAATTCTTCTTTGTAACACTTTATTATAAGATTTACCACTTACAAGAGAAACACTGAACCGGAGAAAAAGGGTTGTACAACAACTGGCAGGAGAACAAGTCTAGGTGAAGCCTCGGTTTATATACGCTTTGGGTTTAGGATGTTGAGGGGCTAAGTGTAGGCTATGATGATAAGGTGGTGATGTGTCCAAAGGAGTCCGAAGGTCGGGGGTCGAAGCCCTTATCTATGACGTGGACTCAGGTGTGTCATAGCTTCTGTGTAGTCGAAGATGCGTCGGAGGTCAGGAGTCGAAGCCTTTATCTATGATGTGGACTAAGATGCGTCACGGCGTTGGCGTCTTTTCTCTGAGAGGTAATTGGTGTCACAATGGGCACGTCGAGAAGCTGCTAGAAGGTTCTGTGGCACATGTGACGCCACACAGACATCCACACAGGTCACACTCGTTACTGCATAGAGAGTGGGGTTCTAAACCTTTTCAAGGACCATGGGTCACTACGCCAGTCAGTCTGAGAATAACTAGCCAACTGTCTACATTCCACAACACTCACTTATATTCGCTGTAATAATTGTTTAATAAATATCACGTTATATTATCTCAACGCAAACATTGTGTCTTCCACAGATTATTGATCTTAATTCCGAGATTAAATTCTAACATTTCTGAACTTGAGTTGAATTATCAGCAACATAACGAAGATATTTTTACGCCAATTCTTCGGTGTAGTTTACAAAATAAATGGGTAGAAACGCTGCTTAGGGGACCCACCTCCAATGATCTTGACTTTGACATATGTTGTCCAAGTTACTCTCCTGAATGGGCAAGGTGACAGTCCCTTCAAAACCTTTTAGTCGTGGCTTGTTAGTTTTAAGGGGAAGGTAAAAATGCTGAATCTGTAATTATTTTATTTCACGCGGATTGGGGTTAGTGTTAGGATTGGGGTTGACGAGATAAAGATGGTCAAACCAAACCGAAACTTGATTATGATTTTTCTTGAATTTATCCACATTGACGTTCCTGCCGAATATTTTTCGACTTGCTTCTGTATTTTTCCCGAAATTCTTCGCATCTTGCACGTCTTCGATACGGAAGAGGCTTGGATTAATTGAATTTAACCCAAATAAAAACAGAATGACAAGTGTAGGAATATTTGCGCGCAACATGTACGTATTGGCTACTTATATGTGCGCTCAGCGTCGGAAAAATGTGCTCTACAAACAACGAGAAATGGCTGAATATTCTAAAGATCATTCAAGAGGGTGACCTTGATGTATGTTGTCGAGGTCGTTGGAGGCGAGTCCCCTAAACATCATCTTTACTAGTATTTACTAGTAAATGCTATGTTAAAAATGCAGAGAAGCAATAGTCAATGCAGGATTTGAAAGAGAAATGTTTTATTATTTCTAAAATCAAAGTGCCAAATTCTATCTGGAAGTAATTTTACATGTGGTATGAGTAACGCTTAAGAGTAACAAGTCTGCTTACTTCAGCTCCATGGGCAAACCGTGTAATACTGCAGCGCAAGTGGCACACGGGTTACGTAATTTTATACTTCAGATGGCTACGTATGACAAAGCACTGTTTCAAAGAGGAAAAGGATATTACGGAGAAGTATACATACCTTTGTGTCAAGATTTTTCATCACCTATTATTTTCACGCATCATTGAACATTGCACGTGCATGCGATGCATGTATTATTATTATTATTTTGAAACATAGTAGAACGATAGGATTTTTGCAATCTGAGTTGGCATTTGCAGACTATGCTGTTAGTATTTATCGATAAATTGGATCCAACTCCTACATGTATGAAAAGTACAAAGTACGTTTGTAATATAAATACATGTACACGCTTTGACGAAATACAAATTATCTATTATTGCAAACGTTATAGCGAACGACGAGAAATAATCATTTAATTAACACAAAATGACAACACCTTTAAAAAATTGATATTTTTTGAAGCTGTATTTCGTACTTTTAGGATAATGAATATTTTATGAAATGCGCTACGAGAACACTTGTCTCGTGGATTTTCATGTTGGCAAAAATATTGGAACGTATCTACGATTTCTATGCAAATACGCGTTTTATCGTACGATGCAAGAAAATCCGAGCGGAGAAACGATGACATCCCGAAACAATAGGTGAAAATGCAAGATTGCTCAAAACTGCGCGGACAAAGAGCAAGGCGATGAAAAAGGGTGAAAAACAAGTAGAAAAATGAAGGAACAGAACAAAGAATATGCGAGCGAGGGAAGAAATCAGGGAACGTCCAAAAGTAAGCACGACTGGTGAAAGGAGAATAACATAAGAATAAAGTTCAATGAAGAGGAAAGAAAAGGAGGAGAAATCGAGTGTTGCTATGATTGTCTGTAAAGACGAAGAAAGATAAAAAGATGCAGTACTTTCAAATGCGTTAGAAGCGCGTGGTATATATATACAGTGTGACCGTTTTATCTCTGCACGGTTAAATACCTTCGAAAATATGCAAAATAGGAAAAAAAATGATCCGGATAAAAGTTGTAGCATACCGGAAGATATATATCGCGTTGGCATTTACTATATGACCTTGAAATGCCCTGTGAACATTATCCTCAAGTTTTTAAATATATCTCTATACTTTTTCTTATATATTTTCGTATCTGAATGAATCTTAGTCAAAACAATTTCGAGATATTTTTTTTTTTTTTATTTTCTTTATTGAAATTACGATCAATTCTTACATTGAGAATTTTCAGTAATTTTTCTGGCGTGGCGCAGTGACATGGCTGATTATTTATAATAAGTTAATACTTATTATAGATACGTGTAATTTGTAAGTAAGTATTATAAATAAGTAAATATTACTTAATTTAAATAACTAATTGAATCTAGCGTTTAGGTCTAGCGGGTAATGTCTCTTCAGTCTGCGAGTCTGGTTCGATGTATCAAGTAGTCCAGTGATTAGGGGATTTCGGTGTTTGTTGACTCTTTTGCTATATCTATCACTGTGTTTTGCTATTTCCTCTTTGACTGTGGGTATCTTGAGGTCTCGATGGATTGTTTCGTTGGTTACATACCACGGTGCATCTAATAATGATCTTAGCGTTTTCGATTGGAAGCGTTGAAGTATTTCAATGTTGGAGTTGCTTGCTGTTCCCCATAGTTGGATTCCGTAGGTCCAGACAGGTTTTATTACGGTCTTGTAGAGGGTAATTTTGTTCTGTAGGTTTAGTTTGGAGCGTCGGCCTGTGAGCCAGTAGAATTTTTTAAATTTTTCCTTTAATTGCTTCGTTTTGTCTGAAATGTGGTTTTTCCAAGTAAGTCTCCTGTCCAGGGTCATGCCCAGGTATTTGACTGAGTCCTTGCTAGGAATTATTGTGTTGTTGATGATGACCTGGGGGCAGGTTTGTTTACGGAGCGTGAAGGTTACATGTGAGGATTTTTTTTCATTAATTTTGAAGCCCCATTTATGAAACCACTTTTCCATAGTGTCGAGACACCCTGTGAACATTATCCTCAAGTTTTTAAATATATCTCTATACTTTTTCTTATATATTTTCGTATCTGAAGTCAAGACGTCAATGCGTATGAATCTTAGTCAAAACAATTTCGAAATATGAAACGACAAAGTTGTCATGCCGTGTCGTCGGCATTTTACCTATTGCACACCGCAAGCAAGTTGCTCGGTTGGACTTTGCAAATCATGGTGGTGCTAGAAAGGGCCGATTTTACGGAATCGCGGGAATTTTAAGGATTCGCGGAAATTACGACAACAATGTTCCAAAACGTTGAAAAATAGCTTTCGAAAGGAATAGAGAAGCGTACTGTTTCGGAAGCAAACACATTGAAGGGAAAGCCGGAGGATAAAGGGTCGCATTAACGCGAATTTCGCTCACTCGTGGATCATCATGCTGCGCTGTTTTGCACGAAATTACATTCCACACATAAACTCGCAACTTTTTGACGTCACTTTTTTGATGTACAACGTGCGACCGAACAACCTCCTCACAATGTACAATTGAGTTACGCTAACGCCGGCAACATGACGAATTTGTCGTTTCGTGTTTTAAAATGTTTTGACATCAGCCAAAAGAAGCCGTTTAAAAATCCAAACCTAATTTTTTTTTTTTATATTTATTTATTTAGATTTTACAATTTGTCCTATAGGACATTTGGTAAAATTTTATAGCGGTGTGATAATATATCATGTGGGTGGTTGCCCCCAGTGGGGTACCATCATCGTGTTTGTTAGGTTGTGTCCTTTGTGAGGTCTGTTGGGTGCTTCCTTTTTAGCCTTCTTTCTATACCTGTTGTGTTGACCGTTTCCGCTGCCAGCCGGTTCGGGTGCGTTGCTATTCTTTCTCTATACCTTATTGCATATCTGTTAATTTCCTCCTTGACCGTCGGTATTCCCAGGTCTTTCCTAATGTCTTCGTTTCTTACGTACCATGGCGCGTTTACTATTGTTCTTAGTATTTTTGCTTGAATTGTCTCTACCAAACCTAATGTTCACAGGACTTTTCAGGGCCGTTTCAAGCTCATAGAAATACCAGCATATGCTACAACCTTTATCTGAATCATCTTTTCGTATTTTGTATATTCTTCGAGATACTTAGTTGTATATAGACAAAACGGAAAACAATAAATCAATTTCTACCGAATCTGCCACATTCACATTGCTGTAGATGCACGGTTCGTTAATATGATACATACCAATGGATGAACATTAATTAATCAGCGCGTAGTGTACGATGGAATTAACTGTTACACCATAGAATCACGATTAAGGTTAATTCCGAATACAGAGTCATCCACTTAACTCAGAACCGGCGCGCGCGAGAACGGAAAATAGCCATGCTATTCACATGTACGTTTACTACACGATCATACATCGACACCGCTATCCACGAGCAGTCGCTGGAACCGGCGTTGTGCAGGTCATAAACGAGAACACGGAACGATTTTGATCGCTGCCGCCTCTGGTGCAAGACGCTTACCTGAAAAGTAATTCTCCATAACGTTACTGTTCGCATTCTTACAAACATATCGCCTCTTTCTACTTTCTTCGGTATCTTTTACTCTTAACCTTTTAGGTACAGTTGAATTTTGCGCGAGGTTGTTTCTCTGTATGGCAGAGTTTGACGCGAATTACGCGTAAACGATACGGAATTTTCGATAATTAAATTATAACTTTTCTTAAAACTACGATGCATATACTTTAACTTTAATAATTTACTTTAATAATTAATAATACAATTGAGTACGTCAATTTTCATACTCATAGCGCGATAGTGTCTTTCAAATTGCACTTTGTTTTCCATTTTGAAGCGACATTTTGAGGTTGAAGATTCCAAAAAATTATAAGAATACGGATCGGCATGTTAAAAACAGCATCCAATAATGGCATATTTATTTTAACGAAAAGCAACAACTGATACCTGACACTGGCGTATCAAAAGCAAAGACTATATATTCTGTCTGTATATCGTTAACACTGTTGCAAAACATTGTGCGAATCAAGCCAAATGAAAAAGATCGTTTAGTTCAAACAGCGAGCGAACGAGTCGCTAGAGTGAGCCACTATAGTGGCGCATCGTACCTGGGAGGTTAAGAGCATTTTAAGAAATTGTGTATTACTTTACAACTTCTTATTATTACTTTCGATATTTTTGCTACTGATAACTTTTTTCTTTCGTGGAGGAAACGAAGGTTCATAAGCGCCCCGCGCCCTCCGGGGAGAGGGCGCCGGGTAGTGCCGGATTCTTACCGGCTAAAACCTCCACGGGCGGGACGGTAGGTAGACAAGTGCGAGTGATCGTCAGGCCCCTGGGTGCTTAACACCATGCAACCTTTACCAAGCACTCCCAGAAAGTATACCCCACAACACACGCAACGGAGGGGCTGGTCGCTTGCCTGTTCTTTAATTACTTTCAAGAGAAATTTTGGTTTTTCCATCCTTTGTAAATATAGTGCAGTTCTCCTATTCCGAGGATTCGAACTCGCGACGCGTCGTCTTCAGTTCTGGGCTTTAAAGAGCGTAGCTGGCTGCCCCGCCAAAAGGTTCAAAGTTTATGATACATTTGGTTTGAAATGAATTGAGATACTTGTAGCATCGATTCACTACACACGATTCAATTTTTGAAGAGCCTAGTCTTACCGAAATGGACATATTCATCTTCAAGGTTAAAATTTTTAACTCGTAATCTCTGCAGCAAGCCACTGCGAAAATGACTTTTCTATTAATTGCAGAAAGACGCGAGGTGTAAGTGTTGTCCGTGATAATTGTGCTACTGATAACTATTACGATGATGGTACCCTACTGGTGGTAACCACCCACATGATATATTACCATACCGCTATAACATTTTACCAAATGTCCTACAGGACAAATTGTAAAATCTAAATAAATAAAAAAAAAAAAAAAAAACTCTGATTAGAGAATAGGTTCAGCTTTAAGTTATATACTACATGATGCGACTGTTCAAACAAATTTTATAAAATTATGTTGCAATGTTTTTTAAACTTGGTATAATTTGAAAAAAGAGATGGAATTTCATGCATGTGTATGTTCTTTCAAATCAGCAGCATATTCTCAGCTTTCAACGAAAGTCGTTGCTCCAATTGAGTTTTATCCAAGTCTTATCGGATAATTGCGTCTCGATGTGCTGTGAAGCAAAGTACTAACTGACCTGTAAATTTAGTTGTTTAACCCCGATTGCCTAACTACATTAACCTAGTTAGTAGCAGTAAAATAAACAGTAGATAAGGTCACGAGAATCACGATAAACTGTGTGATGCTGGAAAATACAATAACAGGATGCGATGATCCGATATCAACATGGTAATTGTCTAAATGGGTATCGAAACGCAATGCATTTTGGTGTTTCACGGCAACTTTTACAAGCTAACATGATTACGTTTGTTAAATAAGAAATTTAATCGTTAGATAAGATTCGTGGCATGGTCGAGGACGAGAATTACTTTTTTAAGTAAATGTAGGATTTCTATCATCGGACTGAAAATACTTGGATGATGTTAAAAAAAGTCAGTTTTTATTTAAATGAGAGCCAGTTATCAATAAATCTCAATGAAATTTCTCAGAAAATGAAATGATTAAGAAATATTAGTTTTTAGTTGTTTTGTTTACGAGTTGTTTTGGCTACTAGTAACCACTCTCGACGACGAAAATTCCATTCTGATTACTAGTAATTAATATAAATGACTGCAATATTTTCTGTTCACCCGAAACCATTATCGATGGCCCGAGTTTCATTTTGGTCATCGATAACTATTAGAAAAATTTGTTTGGTTACCAGCAGCTAACATCGACGACAAAAATTTTGTCAGGTAACATTGGAATATTGTAAATTATTAGTTATCATTATTACCAGATAATTAGTATTCATAGATAATATAAAAAAAACTTCATTATAAAACTTATTTATTAAGCAAAAGAACGGTATGAAAATATGTAAGAAATAATTTTAGTTATAAGAAAAAGTTTTATAGTTAATAGTAAAATATAAAAGTTAATAGCAATTGACAATGTAACCAAAAAAATTTTTTAATTTTAGATATAAAGAAACGTACAGCATTCGATTAAAAAAACTGAAAGCTGGCTTTGTTTCTTGAAAAAATTTCAAGTGTAAAAAATGATATTTTTTTCTAATACCATTTACAAGAAAAACGCAGGCTTAAAATTGCGTGAATGCCCTGCATATTGAAGCATGGCACACATAATTTATGCCATAAAGTCACATATCTTCTGACATTTGTTTTCTACTGTCACGTGTTTGTTAATTTCTGTAATGTTTTTTATTAGCCTCAAAGGTCCATGTTGAAAGTTCTCATGATGCTACAAAACAAATATACTGCGAAATCATATGCCAATATAGAACCTCGTGGCTGTCACGAGCTAAGCAATATGCGATAAACTTTTCTGGTTTGAACACTTGATAAAAATTCCTGACTTAATTCGATATTTTTATAACTATTTTGGCACTCGTATGGTGTAGAAAATTTGTATAACGACATCCAAACTTGATTTTGGTAATTATATAGGAAATATTTTAATAATCTTTCAGCGATTTTAATAACCTTGAAATACGTTGTCACGATCATTATTCTGAAATAGTTTTCTCTTAGTTTCCGAGATATTCACAAAAAACTTCGATTAAACTCAGTTTCCATTATACTTCATTCTGCTACACATGTGGGCACATTTTTTCATAGTCGAATCTAAACTTAACTCGTTGATGCTAATCGTTCGTAATACAAGTAAAAGAAGGATAAATGAATGAGTTGTAGGTTGGGTGTTTTTAGTATCCAACCGCCGTAGACAGGACTTAATTTTTATTGGGTCGAACCGAAAGTTCGTTCCGTTTTTATCGTCAAACTGAGAGATGTATTTTCTCCTTTGCGTGCACCATTTCTTTTAATGACTTTTCGCCGTCTTTGTTGTAACTTTGTTATTCCATCGGCGTAGAATTGCTTAGTCTTCCAAGAACAAGAAACGCGCCAATTCGTTCTTTGCAGTCTTCCAAAGAAGGCAGGTTCTTATTAGTTTTCTAACGAGGGGAATAAGCGATAGTCTGGGCGTGTTAGATCGACAGGGTATGGTAAACGGGATAGAACATCCCATCCAAGTTGCAGGAATTTTCGTCGTGCGACGATCGACACGAGTGGTTTTGCATTATAATATTGGCGAATCATGCTCAAAGTTGTGCCAGGCCAACAAAAGACAAGTATGTATTGCCAAAAATGTTTGCTTTACATTCTACAGTTGGCTGTTAACTAATCAACAATATCAGGTTAGACCAATTAAATTCAGGTGAATAGCCATTGTTTAACTGTCTGTTTAACCTAATATTTCATGCGATTTTGTAAGTGTATCGTAAATTCGACTATTACCATTTATTATCATCTGTACATATATACTACTATTGTATTAAATATACTTTTGCGTATAATTCAAAAGCTAACTGACTCTGATTATTAGTATGTACGCGACGAACAGACAAGTAAGACATAGTGCAAAATTATTTCACTCGTTCATTTTCCTTGTATATTTATACAATGTTAAAAATACTTATCTCTCTGATAAATGAGCCAAGTTTAGGTTGCACTATATAAAAATGCACCCGCTCCTGAGTGAAGAACTAAGTCGAGTGAGAAACTAAAGTCGAGTGGCGGTAACATGTATAGAGAAAAGTTGTTCAGAATGACAAGATATTCAAGGTCGTTGAAATGGGCGAGGTATGCTTTTCTCTGTATAGCTACCTCGATTTTTTATAGAAGAAAAAATGTTTTAGTAGTTTCTAACTAAGTTTTGTTCACAATCCATAGTTTGCATGTTGATAGAAATGTGCAAAAAATTGTGGCAATCGTCGCTACGAACACTTTGTGTACTATGTTTAATAGGAAAAAGTAAAAGTAACGATAGTAATAAGATATTTGGTTTGACACTATATACAAAAGGTAAGAAACCAGGAGGATATCGTACAAACGATTGAATATAAGATTTATTTCTTTAATTTTAAGTGATATTAGCTAGATTAGTGATTAGTATTTAGTTGGTACTTTATTTTATCAACCAATTATACTATTCTCCAAATGTTTTCTTAGCGTAGAAAGTTTCTATTGCTTCAGTAAGTTCTCTACTCTTAAGTCTGAATCTTGTATGAAATGAAAGTTTCTATACATACAGAAAGGAAACGAGTTTAAGAACAAAATTTTACGTATCACTGGTTTGGATTTCTCAGTGGAATAAAAGTTGAGGGATTTGCGCCTATTAAATCCATCCCTTACGTGCAAATTTCTCCATGACGTTCAGTTGTTTTTTAATGGGATTGTACGACAAATATATCTGTTCTATAAAATTGTTGCTTTATAAAAGCCACTAACAAATATCTTTAAAATTAGACATAAAAGTACACTTTGCTGCATAATCGCTATTTATTACGTACTGACTATTATGAACAAGTAAGGAAAGCAAATATTTTGAAAAAAAGATGTAGTTTTTGCGATACGACTTTTGTTCGTGATAATCATCTCTGGCAGGTATATACAAAAATAGAATTTCTTGAAAATACTAACCACTTCTGTTACACAGACATTCCTTTAGGCTTGTTCCTAACTATTGTAATATCGGAATATATTAAAGGTGTAGTTTTGTCCGATTAATTATAATTTATTAATAAAGGATTGAAAATACAGATAGTTAGACAGAAGAACGATGTTTGATTAACAGGAAAACTAAATGCAACGCTTGTATTTACATAAATAACTTGACAACTATTTGGTAACTCTCTCTCTCTCTCGCTAGCAACTCTAACACTCGACAACACTCACAACTCTAACGACTCTATGCTTCGACGTCTCGATCAACTCTAACTGTCCCAAAATGCATTTCTGCTCGGTCGTGCTCGCTCTTGCTCTCGTCCTCTCTCTCTCTCTCACACACACACACACACACACACACACTTTTCGGTTGCCACTCCTTGAAATATGAAACCGTACTTCTGTTTTGACGCTGCTTATCTTTTCTCGCATCACTGTTACTAGGCGCTCTGGGATGTAAACAAACCACAAAAGACGGCGTACATGGTGTTTTCTAATTTCAGCCGATCTCCAATCAAAGCTATTCTACGATATTACACTATAATATTATGTAAGTCTGATCTTAACTATTAAGTCTGGTAGGAAAGTTTTAGCAATGAATTCATTTTCCTTTTCTTTCTTTCTTCCTCTACCTCTGTCTGCCTATCTGTCACATTTTTTTCTTCTTCTTCCCTTACCATTATGGTGCCAAAGTTATAAAAAAATGAAAATAATCATTCGGTATAGTGTTTATCTGAACTACCTTGTATTTTCTGTAAAATTTTACAGAAATGCGCACAAAGATTGTTGAAATGTTTGAAGAAATAGAAATATATAGAATACCAATAGTTACATATAGTATAGTAGAGGCAGGGAAACATAACATTTCCTTAAGGTTTTATAAGAAGAAGGAACTCGAAGCCGGTTGAAGAACAAGGTAATCGATAGATTCGTTATTAAGTGGCTTTATTAAATGCGAGCACGCCGTCTCGGGTACATAAGCCTGGGAAGCTCCGTTTACCAACTACAGCTCACGGTACAGCGAATGTCAGCCGGTGATGGGTGGGCGCGAATTAGCACGATTAAGATGCTATCGCATCCGAGCGGACAGGAGAACGATGCGAAGCCGAAGAGGGAGGAGGTCGGGTTGTTCAACCTCAAAGTAACTAGCAAGTGGAACGGCTGTGGCGCAGCTCCGTATGGGATATCTATAGGGGTATTCGGTGAGTTCGTGTTGCCCGGGATTACTGAAATACAGGAACGGCAAGCGAAGCTGGCTCCGGCTTTGGCTACGGCTTCAGCTTCGGCTTCGCCGGTCAGCTCTGATGCTGAGTTACGTTCTACTCTATATCCCTCGGACCTATTACACACGCAGTACGTTCACATAAATATACCGCGAAATTCTGCTGCATCCAATATCAATCTTGCTTACGAGAATTCGTCAAACCTACGCCGTTCCATCCTCTTTCAGTAGTCGCTACTGCATCTTTGTTATCTAGCCAAAGAATCCACTCGTTTCTGGATAAACCTGTTATCAAGAATGACAACTGCATCTTATGGGATGATATTTTTTCACGAAGAAAAGAATAGCATTATATATCGGAAGAATTATCATACCTACAGCAAAATATTATGACAAATCTTCAGTGGGAATTCCTTCTACTAAATTGGACTATCACGGCAAATTTGTATTCAGGCCAACCAAGCCGTTTAAATGTAGTTTTACTTTAGAATCACCTTAATGATAAAAAGTTCTTTCTTATTGTTTCAATTCCTTCGATATTTCTCCTTCGCGAGGAAGAGGACGATTTGTTACTTAATTAGAGTAATTTGCAAACTAAAACTCTACTAAATTTCTCGAATATGACATCGACCAATTGGTAGACTAATGACAAGGCGTCATTAAGATAAAGGAAAAGTGCATTGATAATTTCTTTGCATATCTCTTTTACAATAAAGTTCCTTTAAACTTCCTCGCGTACTTGCTAATCTTAATTCAAAGTATTTATAACGTCTGATGACATAATTTATGCTGGAACAATTATTTTAGTAGTTATCGTATATATCGCCACACGTGCAACAATTTGCGAATATATTTAAACATTTACAACCTTTGACAAGTAAAACGTGTATATTAAATTGAAGTTTTCAAAACGATACGACGATATCCACGATAAAGAGATTCGACGAGTTTCAAGACCGTATCATAATAATTAGAAATGCTGATTCATTGCTTTGTATTAACATACACGCAGAAAAATATTAGAACGTATAGAGACAAATGGCATATATAGACATATAATGGATCTTCACAGCATATATGATGATATAATAATGATAAAGTCACTTAAGCTCAACTATGAGACATCGTCTAGTCTGTTTCTTTATTATACGTAATTGCTGTTATTTATTGCTATTTATTGCAAATATCATATGTTATTAAGTTGTTTTTCCCCTTGATATGAATAATGTTTTAAACAGTCAAGTTTCACACGAATCCATCGAGACCTCAAGATACCCACAGTCAAAGAGGAAATAGCAAAACACAGTGATAGATATAGCAAAAGAGTCAACAAACACAGAAATCCCCTAATCACTGGACTACTTGATACATCGAACCAGACTCGCAGACTGAAGACACATTACCCGCTAGACCTAAACGCTAGATTCAATTAGTTATTTAAATTAAGTAATATTTACTTATTTATAATACTTACTTACAAATTACACGTATCTATAATAAGTATTAACTTATTATAAATAATCAGCCATGTCACTGCGCCACGCCAGAAAAATTACTGAAAATTCTCAGTGTAAGAATTGATCGTAATTTCAATAAACAAAATAAAAAAAAAAAGTTTCACACGTGATATTGTATTTTACTTATTAAATGATCGAATACTTTCATAAACCGCTAAAAGTAATAGAATCAATTATACGTTAAACTAGACGTAGCGTAATACGTTGAAGCAAATATAATTTTAATGCAGTGGATAATGTTGTTTAAAAAATTGAATTCTTAAGAATAGTTTGTCAGCATTATTATTCACGTTACACGCAAAGAATATTTTTCTACCACGAATAAAAATTTCTCGAATTAGTGTGAAAGACTAGAAGCGTCTTAGAATCCTACTATTTATCTTTCTTCTTCTAACGTAGGAAGCTTAACATCCATCAACTGGATAACAATTGGAAACAAAAGTATAATTCGATCGACAATCCTTATAATTATTATAATTGAACGTTTTTACACGAGATATGGAATTTTAATGTTCGAATTATATTGACTTTCAGAGTTAGAGATACAACTCTTCCAAACCTAGTGACCTCTCGATCTTATACTAAACTCTTTTACACGTCCTATCGCTGTTAAAACAGATTTGTCCGCTTCTTTCGGATTCCTAATACACGGGAGAACAGTACCGACTGCTTCAAGTTTCCTTCTTATATCTTAGGCTTCTCAATGTAAGAATTGATCGTAATTTCAATAAAGAAAATAAAAAAAAAAAAAAAAAAAATATCTTAGGCTAGAATCGGTAAAAATGAAAATTTTCAGTACAAACGGAATTTAATAGGAGGAGGGAAATTAATTTTGCGAAATACAATAATAAGATCTGATACTTTGCAAGGATAGCAGTGTTGTAATTCATAAGAAACGAAAATTGCCGTTCCGTCAACAGGTCAATTATTTAATTAGTAGATTTCTCGGCTTAAATGATTAATAATGTTGAAAAGGAGACATGTAGATGTTAGAACACGTAATTCTATCCAAGTTGTATTTTTAAATACTTTTAAATAAATAATTAATATTTCCTTAGTCTGTGCATTCGACGTGTGGCCAGTCTCGGCGGCTTGTCTCTTTGTCGTTTTGTTGTCAAAAAGTAGCTTTAAAACCGCATTCATTTTCTCCTCTGTCGAGTTTTTATTTTCTTTACGTTCCTTTTTCCTGCTTTGGAAATTCATACATTTTTCTGCGGGAAAAAAGCAGAAGAAAGATTAAACAGATCAAAGTTTCTTAAGGTAATGGACGACAAATATGTAACAACATTTCAGATTATAATGTATTTAATATACAAAGAAAATTGCAAAAGCGAGGCTGGTAATTGCACTTGATAGACTAGATATAGTATACATCGTAGAAAAAGAGCCACTTAATTAGCTGAAAAATAAAATACCAGGTTTAGAAAATAACTTTTAACGCTCGTTAAAATATCAACGCATAACGTGTCAATGCAGCGACCACAATGGAATAAACAGTTGAAAACGAATACATATAGCATAAATACATAAATACATAAATTGAAAATGAATAAACATTGTAAACGATAGAGGTATTGTTACATTCATTTATTTATTCGAAGAAAAGCGCTGATATCTGATGAAAAAAGCCAGAACTAACTTTGGTCAGTTTGTATGTCAATCGATACTGCATCGGTGCATATACATATGTATGTCAGGATCGACGCTACATTTCCAACTTTGAAGCAGCTTCTTGACTTGCATCGGATTCTTTTATGTATATTTCAATGCCTTAACAGCTCCTTCACTACGCGCTGATACCCGCAAATTTTCATTCCAGCAGCATCTTGATCTCGCGTCCGTTACGTTCACAAAGTTTCATTCTCTTGCAACTCTTTGATAACGCATAAAATTCGTTCTCGTGATCGGTATTCCTAACAGGAACAACCATATTTCTTTTTTTTTTTTTTTTTTATTTTGTTTATTGAAATTACGATCAATTCTTACATTGAGAATTTTCAGTAATTTTTCTGGCGTGGCGCAGTGACATGGCTGATTATTTATAATAAGTTAATACTTATTATAGATACGTGTAATTTGTAAGTAAGTATTAATAACTAATTGAATCTAGCGTTTAGGTCTAGCGGGTAATGTCTCTTCAGTCTGCGAGTCTGGTTCGATGTATCAAGTAGTCCAGTGATTAGGGGATTTCTGTGTTTGTTGACTCTTTTGCTATATCTATCACTGTGTTTTGCTATTTCCTCTTTGACTGTGGGTATCTTGAGGTCTCGATGGATCGTTTCGTTGGTGACATACCACGGTGCATCTAATAATGATCGAATGAATGGAATGAATGGAAGCGTTGAAGTATTTCAATGTTGGAGTTGCTTGCTGTTCCCCATAGTTGGATTCCGTAGGTCCAACCATATTTCTTGAAAAAATATTTGTATGCTGGGCCATATCGCCGTTTCATTGTCCTAGCCAGAAGCGCCTGAGTTATTCTTTAAGAGAAGCTTATACACATTATATCATTGTATAATAATAATACAATAATATGGACATCGATATTTCTGCGCAGTGTGTTATGCAACCTTTTGCATGAATTGCTATTAGGATTGCTATTAGGATATATTTTGTGATAATCGATATAGTACTATAACTTTGATAGATGTATAAAAATCGATAGACAGATGTACACGAGGCTGTTGTAATACACAAAATGTGTAGCTGAACGGTGTTTTCATCTTCTATTAAAGTGTTGACTACGACTACAATAACAAGATATTGGCAGAAAAGTTTCGACGTAGTTTGTTACTAAACGAGCAACGTTAAAGTAATAATGTTAATAAGACAGTAACATTTAAAATATCGCCACTTTAACTCTTTGAGCTATAAAATTATAGACTATACGTGCATTAAATATGTATTATATACAGGGTGGTTGGTAACTGGTGGTACAAGCGGAAAGAGGGTGATTCTACGCGAAAAAAGAAGTCGAAAATATAGAATAGAAATTTCATTTTTTTTAATTTTTTCATCGAGACAACGATCTACAGTGAGATAACGAGACGCGATAAAGTGCACGCGTACCGAGCGAAAATTCAAAGTCGATTTTCTCGAAAACAAAGCCTCGAACGAAAAATTTTTATTCCATATTTTCGACTTCTTTTTTCGCGTAGAATCGCCCCCTTTCCGCTTGTACTACCAGTTACCAACCACCCTGTATATAAATACGAGTACATATAAACGAACATATGTACAGGGTGTCACGTTTCAATTTTCCTGCGCTACTCATTATTCGAAAAAATGTTTCACATAGAACTTGTTTTATTTGTGGGAAGGGGGCATTTTATAACAAGCAGAAATTTCGTCCAGTTGCAGGTACCTCCGAGACTTCAAAGTGATTTTTATTTGTTAAACGGAGGTGGATATTTTTATTCTGAAAGGCGTCTTCAAGATTTGATCTACCGGAATAACAATTACGTTGATTCGGATATAAACGCGAATCTTTTTTTTTTTAGAATCGTTGTAATAATTTTTTGAAACTCTACAAAATTTGCAATTCGGATAGCTCGTACGACAGCTTGACGAGCATGGGTCTCTGTGTTCTGGCAGCAGCGCAGATATCAATCAAAACGGTACCAGGTAAAGGAACGAAAGAAGCGATCAGACGCGACTTCTCGCAGTAGCTGATCGTTGCTAGGTCAAAGCTAATTTCCAAAAACGCTATAGGCCTCGTCCTGTCTCGTTTAACTAAAACTGCTTGCACAAGGTTAATTCAGCGTGCGAGGTACTGCCGACTCATTCAACGACGAACGCAACAGATTACGATACGCAGCAAGTTTAAAAAGTAGAAATTAATTTAAATATTGTCATGTTCATTATAGAAATAAAATTAATTCCTTCTTATTTCAGTTTCCTCGTTTCTTCCGTTTCCATTTATACAGAATACATTTCTCCTTGCGTTATTTGCAAATCGTTGCATAATTTGTCGAAGCAAATCACAAGTAACACAGGGAACTGTTTCAAGCGATCGATCTGTTCCGACAATGACACTTGTCCTTGTCAGGTACAGCGTGTATAAAAACTTGTGTCACCGGTTTATTAACTACGAGTAATCTTTTGTTAATGCTAGCTGCTGTAACAATTCATTAGTACACCGTATTTCAAAGTATTTGTCCCTTTACAAATGAGGCAGAAGTTTCATAACCAACGTCTATAGACGAATGGAAATCCATGTGCCATTAATCAGTCTTACCTGTCTGGACCTACGGAATCCAACTATGGGGAACAGCAAGCAACTCCAACATTGAAATACTTCAACGCTTCCAATCGAAAACGCTAAGATCATTATTAGATGCACCGTGGTATGTAACCAACGAAACAATCCATCGAGACCTCAAGATACCCACGGTCAAAGAGGAAATAGCAAAACACAGTGATAGATATAGCAAAAGAGTCAACAAACACAGAAATCCCCTAATCACTGGACTACTTGATACATCGAACCAGACTCGCAGACTGCAGAGACATTACCCGCTAGACCTAAACGCTAGATTCAATTAGTTATTTAAATTAAGTAATATTTACTTATTTATAATACTTACTTACAAATTACACGTATCTATAATAAGTATTAACTTATTATAAATAATCAGCCATGTCACTGCGCCACGCCAGAAAAATTACTGAAAATTCTCAATGTAAGAATTGATCGTAATTTCAATAAACAAAATAAAAAAAAAAAAATTAATCAGTCTCGGGGGCAATATCATTCGCATGTAACGTATGCGCTAGGATTACTAGAAACTTTCTTATTGGACCATTATTTCCCTCCTGCGTTTAAGGGTGGAAATTGAACAAAATTTTTCGAATATTCGCTTTCTGCATTAACAGACGACGCACTCGCGTGTTTACGCGTGATGGAGCTCCGGTAAATTTTAGTCAAACTGCACTCGAATATCTTGATAGGAATTGCACTAATCGATGAATCGTTAGAGGAGGGCCGATTGCCTGTTCTGCACGCATTCCTGGCTTCAATTCTTTGGTGCTTTATTTATGCAGACGTCTCGAAACACTATTGGCATTACTAAAAAACCGAATTATTGCTGCGTGTGAAGAAATTCGAAATACAGCGGGAATTTTTCAACGTCTTCGACAATCTTTGAAAGGTCGATGCGAAGCAGGTATTGTTGAAGAAGGAAATCATTTTCAGCAATTTCTTTAAATAAATTTTAAACATTCCTATAGTACTGCATCATGATCGAAAATTCTTAATATCTTGGAAAGGAAGAGTTTTCCGACCAATGTTTATATGATTTTTTCTTCATCATAGGTGATCCTTTCTTAAATGTTCTTTATTGTATACTTACAATTACTTTTATTTATTTCATGACAATACACTCCTCGTCAAAGAGATAGCCTCTTGTGAGCTATCTTTAATTTCTCAATGACGCGTGTAACGTATAATATCAAAACATTATAAGCTCAAGATATGTGGTTCAATAAGAAAATAATGCGGTACAATAAGAAAATAATAATCAACATAAATTGTAACTAACAATAATCACTTATCAAACGTATATACTTATTTAATAATGTGTACATCCCCTTTATTTTCTATTGCTTCTATCGTACGATTTGATATCGATTTAGATAGTTTCTGGATGTAATTTTGTTTTAACGTATCCTATTCGCGTATATGCCGTGAACAAGTTCTGCCCAGCAATTTTCGATAATATTAAGGTTCGGAGAGCGTACAGGCCACGGCAAAATAGATATATTATTTTCATTAAAGTACGATTGGACCAATCTTGATGTGTGTACAGGTGCATTATCTCGTTGAAAGATGTAATCAGGTCGAGAAGTGCGTTCTGCATGATTATTTATTTGTTCTTTGATTACATTTATGTATCGGACACTATTTATTCTCCCAACGATGCACTCGATACTTGTATTGTCGAAATAACCGATGCCAGCCCAAACTATCACGCTGCCTCCTCCCATTTGTCGTCGAATTGCTAACTCTTTTCTTGTGTCATGAAAATAATATTGGAACCCATTAGGACCATCCAAGTTGAATATTTTTCGTCTGAAAATAGTAGCCTTCTCCATTTCTTTTTCCAATGCATTCTTTCTTTGAAACACTTACACTAACACTAGATTTTTCCATTATTTGCTTTGTTAATTGTTTGCATTAACTGCGAGTTGAAAGCTACGCGCAAAATTACTCGCTTATTATGATCGGATAACGATAGCGGCTGACCAGTACTTTTCTTCTTTTTGCCATAATCTTCAACATTTTTTAAGAAAGTGTGTATTACTTTACGAGTTCTTATTATTACTTTCGATATTTTTGCTACTGATAACTTTTTTTTCGTGGAGGAAACCTTCATAAAAGCGCCCCGCGCCCTCCGGGGAGAGGGCGCCGGGTAGTGCCGGATTTGTACCGACTAAAACCTCCACGGTGATCGTCCTGACGATTGGTAGCAGAGCCCCGGAACCATCTTTCCGTACTGCTGCTGGGGCACTCCTTTGTCTTCTCCCTGACGGTGTAATCGGGAGTCATCCTTGGTTGATTGGGCTGTTAGGAGGGACCACTTCCTCCTGACGCCAAGCTGCCTGGGCCGTCATGCAAATCCGAAAGAGAGACCAGATCCTCTTCGGCGTGACGGCACTCTCGATGGGTGTTGTCCTCTCACCCTTTCTCTCTCGGCGCGCTCCTTTGCGAGCATGATTTGCTCGCAGTAGGAGAGGACGGTGATGTACTCCTGTTACTCCCTCAGCATGGCAAAACAAATTTTTTTTTTACGTGGAGGAAATCTTCATAGACACCTTACCACCCTGTGGGGGCGGCAGAAGGTAGTGCCGGATTCTTACCGGCTAAAACCTCCACGGGCGGAACCTTAGACCAGTGCGAGTGACCTTCGGGCCTCTGGGTGCTTAAACACCATGCATCTTTACCAAGCACTCCCAGAAAGTATACCCCACAACACACGCAAGGGAGGGGCTGGTCGCTTGCCTGTTGTATATTACTTTCAAGAGAAATTTTGGTTTTTCCGTCCTTTGTAAATATAGTGCAGTTCTCCTATTCCGAGGATTCGAACTCGCGACGCGTCGTCTTCAATTCCGGGCTTTAAAGAGCGTAGCTGGCTGCCCCGCCAAAAGGTTCAAAGTTTATGATACATTTGGTTTGAAATGAATTGAGATACTTGTAGCATCGATTCACTACACACGATTCAATTTTTGAAGAGTCTAGTCTTACCGAAATTGACATATTCATCTTCAAGGTTAAAATTTTTAACTCGTAATCTCTGCAGCAAGCCACTGCGAAAATGACTTTTCTATTAATTGCAGAAAGACGCGAGGTGTAAGTGTTGTCCGTGATAATTGTGCTACTGATAACTATTGCTGTTTTAGTTCTAGAATTTGCTTTTTTTCAAACTCGTTTAATCGGTTTTCGCGTCCCATACTTACAAATTTACTGTAATACTGTAATCTTTTCTCGTTGATAGATCATGGACTACTGAGCAATTTCTAAACATATTAACAAAGTGTGCTATCATTTCGACCTTAGTTTGGAATGGTTTTTCTTGGTTGTATAAAAATATCTGCGACATTGTGACTTATTTCCAGCAAACCGCATATCCTGAGCTCATAATGTTTTGATATTATACGTTGCACGCGTCATTGAGAAATTAAAGATAGCTCAGGTGGGCTATCTCTTTGACGAGGAGTGTATTTTAAGGTAACGTGCGGATTTCTATACATTAATCGATAATTGCTAGAGGAAACGCTAATGTCGTAATTGTATGAAACCATGCGTCGATCATGAGGCGTAAGTAGATCTAAATGACGATTCCTTTTGTATGATAAAAAAGAAATTTTAGCAAGTCAGTTCTTGTGGCTTTTTATCCTGTGTTGATGTACTTTGGAATATCTTTTAATTTCCTCTTCTACTATTGGGATTTTTAGTATCCTTTTTATATCGTTGTTTCTTACATACCACGGCGCGTTGAATATAGTTCTTAGAATAATCGATTGTAGATTTCCTATTTCCTAGATTAATTTAATTAAATTTTAATTTAATTTTTAATTTAATTAACTTTTTACATGGAAGAGGGTGTGAAAAGAACACAGAGTGTCAAGTAAAGATTATATTTAATAGATTGTACCAGTGGGTAACGAAATATAGTTTAGAAAAATAAAATCATTCGTAATGGTCAACTGGCGCAACCTACGTTGCAGGGTGTTTATTTTTCTTTACGTCACGTTTCAATTTTCCTGCGCTACTCATTATTCGAAAAAATGTTTCACGTAAAACTTGTTTTATTTTTGGGAAGGGGGCATTTTATAACAAGCAAAAATTTCGTCTAGTTGCAGGTACCTCCGAGACTTCAAAGTGATTTTTATTTGTTAAACGGAGGTGGATATTTTTATTCTGAAAGGCGTCTTCAAGATTTGATCTACCGGAATAACAATTACGTTGATTCGGATATAAACGTGAATCTTTTTTTTTTTAGAATCGTTGTAATAATTTTTTGAAACTCTACAAAATTTGCAATTCGGATAGCTCGTACGACAGCTTGACGAGCATGGGTCTCTGTGTTCTGGCAGCAGCGCAGATATCAATCAAAACGGTACCAGGTAAAGGAACGAAAGAAGCGATCAGACGCGACTTCTCGCAGTAGCTGATCGTTGCTAGGTCAAAGCTAATTTCCAAAAACGCTATAGGCCTCGTCCTGTCTCGTTTAACTAAAACTGCTTGCACAAGGTTAATTCAGCGTGCGAGGTACTGCCGACTCATTCAACGACGAACGCAACAGATTACGATACGCAGCAAGTTTAAAAAGTAGAAATTAATTTAAATATTGTCATGTTCATTATAGAAATAAAATTAATTCCTTCTTATTTCAGTTTCCTCGTTTCTTCCGTTTCCATTTATAGAGAATACATTTCTCCTTGCGTTATTTGCAAATCGTTGCATAATTTGTCGAAGCAAATCACAAGTAACACAGGGAACTGTTTCAAGCGATCGATCTGTTCCGACAATGACACTTGTCCTTGTCAGGTACAGCGTGTATAAAAACTTGTGTCACCGGTTTATTAACTACGAGTAATCTTTTGTTAATGCTAGCTGCTGTAACAATTCATTAGTACACCGTATTTCAAAGTATCTGTCCCTTTACAAATGAGGCAGAAGTTTCATAACCAACGTCTATAGACGAATGGAAATCCATGTGCCATTAATCAGTCTTACCTGTCTGGACCTACGGAATCCAACTATGGGGAACAGCAAGCAACTCCAACATTGAAATACTTCAACGCTTCCAATCGAAAACGCTAAGATCATTATTAGATGCACCGTGGTATGTAACCAACGAAACAATCCATCGAGACCTCAAGATACCCACAGTCAAAGAGGAAATAGCAAAACACAGTGATAGATATAGCAAAAGAGTCAACAAACACAGAAATCCCCTAATCACTGGACTACTTGATACATCGAACCAGACTCGCAGACTGAAGAGACATTACCCGCTAGACCTAAACGCTAGATTCAATTAGTTATTAATACTTACTTACAAATTACACGTATCTATAATAAGTATTAACTTATTATAAATAATCAGCCATGTCACTGCGCCACGGCAGAAAAATTACTGAAAATTCTCAATGTAAGAATTGATCGTAATTTCAATAAACAAAATAAAAAAAAAAAAAAATTAATCAGTCTCGGGGGCAACATCATTCGCATGTAACGTATGCGCTAGGATTACTAGAAACTTTCTTATTGGACCATTATTTCCCTCCTGCGTTTAAGGGTGGAAATTGAACAAAATTTTTCGAATATTCGCTTTCTGCATTAACAGACGACGCACTAGCGCGCATTACGCGTGATGGAGCTCTGGTAAATTTTAGTCAAACTGCACTCGAATATCTTGATAGGAATTGCACTAATCGATGAATCGTTAGAGGAGGGCCGATTGCCTGTTCTGCACGCTTTCCTGGCTTCAATTCTTTGGTGCTTTATTTATGCAGACGTCTCGAAACACTATTGGCATTACTAAAAAACCGAATTATTGCTGCGTGTGAAGAAATTCGAAATACAGCGGGAATTTTTGAACGTCTTCGACAATCTTTGAAAGGTCGATGCGAAGCAGGTATTGTTGAAGAAGGAAATCATTTTCAGCAATTTCTTTAAATAAATTTTAAACATTCCTATAGTACTGCATCATGATCGAAAATTCTTAATATCTTGGAAAGGAAGAGTTTTCCGACCAATGTTTATATGATTTTTTCTTCATCATAGGTGATCCTTTCTTAAATGTTCTTTATTGTATACTTACAATTACTTTTATTTATTTCATGACAATACACTCCTCGTCAAAGAGATAGCCTCTTGTGAGCTATGTTTAATTTCTCAATGACGCGTGTAACGTATAATATCAAAACATTATAAGCTCAAGATATGTGGTTCAATAAGAAAATAATAATCAACATAAATTGTAACTAACAATAATCACTTATCAAACGTATATACTTATTTAATAATGTGTACATTCCCCTTATTTTCTATTGCTTCTATCGTACGATTTGATATCGATTTAGATAGTTTCTGGATGTAATTTTGTTTTAACGTATCCTATTCGCGTATATGCCGTGAACAAGTTCTGCCCAGCAATTTTCGATAATATTAAGGTTCGGAGAGCGTACAGGCCACGGCAAAATAGATATATTATTTTCATTAAAGTACGATTGGACCAATCTTGATGTGTGTACAGGTGCATTATCTCGTTGAAAGATGTAATCAGGTCGAGAAGTGCGTTCTGCAAGATTATTTATTTGTTCTTTGATTACATTTATGTATCGGACACTATTTATTCTCCCAACGATGCACTCGATACTTGTATTGTCGAAATAACCGATGCCAGCCCAAACTATCACGCTGCCTCCTTCCATTTGTCGTCGAATTGCTGACTCTTTTCTTGTGTCATGAAAATAATATTGGAACCCATTAGGACCATCCAAGTTGAATATTTTTCGTCTGAAAATAGTAGCCTTCTCCATTTCTTTTTCCAATGCATTCTTTCTTTGAAACACTTACACTAACACTAGATTTTTCAATTATTTGCTTTGTTAATTGTTTGCATTAACTGCGAGTTGAAAGCTACGCGCAAAATTACTCGCTTATTATGATCGGATAACGATAGCGGCTGACCAGTACTTTTCTTCTTTTTGCCATAATCTTCAACATTTTTTAAGAAAGTGTGTATTACTTTACGAGTTCTTATTATTACTTTCGATATTTTTGCTACTGATAACTTTTTTTTCGTGGAGGAAACCTTCATAAAAGCGCCCCGCGCCCTCCGGGGAGAGGGCGCCGGGTAGTGCCGGATTTGTACCGACTAAAACCTCCACGGTGATCGTCCTGACGATTGGTAGCAGAGCCCCGGAACCATCTTTCCGTACTGCTGCTGGGGCACTCCTTTGTCTTCTCCCTGACGGTGTAATCGGGAGTCATCCTTGGTTGATTGGGCTGTTAGGAGGGACCACTTCCTCCTGACGCCAAGCTGCCTGGGCCGTTATGCAAATCCGAAAGAGAGACCAGATCCTCTTCGGCGTGACGGCACTTTCGATGGGTGTTGTGTCCCTCACCCTTTCTCTCTCGGCGCGCTCCTTTGCGAGCATGATTTGCTCGCAGTAGGAGAGGACGGCGATGTACTCCTGTTACTCCCTCAGCATGGCAAAACAATTTTCTTTTTTTTTTACGTGGAGGAAATCTTCATAGACACCTTACCACCCTGTGGGGGCGGCAGAAGGTAGTGCCGGATTCTTACCGGCTAAAACCTCCACGGGCGGAACCTTAGACCAGTGCGAGTGACCTTCGGGCCTCTGGGTGCTTAAACACCATGCATCTTTACCAAGCACTCCCAGAAAGTATACCCCACAACACACGCAAGGGAGGGGCTGGTCGCTTGCCTGTTGTACATTACTTTCAAGAGAAATTTTGGTTTTTCCACCCTTTGTAAATATAGTGCAGTTCTCCTATTCCGAGGATTCGAACTCGCGACGCGTCGTCTTCAGTTCTGGGCTTTAAAGAGCGTAGCTGGCTGCCCCGCCGAAACGTTCAAAGTTTATGATACATTTGGTTTGAAATGAATTGAGATACTTGTAGCATCGATTCACTACACACGATTCAATTTTTGAAGAGCCTAGTCTTACCGAAATGGACATATTCATCTTCAAGGTTAAAATTTTTAACGCGTAATCTCTGCAGTAAGCCACTGCGAAAATGACTTTTCTATTAATTGCAGAAAGACGCGAGGTGTAAGTGTTGTCCGTGATAATTGTGCTACTCATAACTATTGCTGTTTTAGTTCTAGAATTTGCTTTTTTTCAAACTCGTTTAATCGGTTTTCGCGTCCCATACTTACAAATTTACTGTAATACTGTAATCTTTTCTCGATGATAGATCATGAACTACTGAGCAATTTCTAAACATATTAACACAATGTGCTATCATTTCGACCTTAGTTTGGAATGGTTTCTCTTGGTTGTATAAAAATATCTGCGACATTGTGACTTATTTCCAGCAAACCGCATATCCTGAGCTCATAATGTTTTGATATTATACGTTGCACGCGTCATTGAGAAATTAAAGATAGCTCAGATGGGCTATCTCTTTGTCGAGGAGTGTATTTTAAGGTAACGTGCGGATTTCTATACATTAATCGATAATTGCTAGAGGAAACGCTAATGTCGTAATTGTATGAAACCATGCGTCGATCATGAGGCGTAAGCAGATCTAAATGACGGTTCCTTTTGTATGATAAAAAAGAAATTTTAGCAAGTCAGTTCTTGTGGCTTTTTATCCTGTGTTGATGTACTTTGGAATATCTTTTAATTTCCTCTTCTACTATTGGGATTTTTAGTATCCTTTTTATATCGTTGTTTCTTACATACCACGGCGCGTTGAATATAGTTCTTAGAATAATCGATTGTAGATTTCCTATTTCCTAGATTAATTTAATTAAATTTTAATTAAATTTTTAATTTAATTAACTTTTTACATGGAAGAGGGTGTGAAAAGGACACAGAGTGTCAAGTAAAGATTATATTTAATACATTGTACCAGTGGGTAACGAAATATAGTTTAGAAAAATAAAATCATTCGTAATGGTCAACTGGCGCAACCTACGTTGCAGGGTGTTTATTTTTCTTTACGTCACGTTTCAATTTTCCTGCGCTACTCATTATTCGAAGAAATGTTTCACGTAAAACTTGTTTTATTTTTGGGAAGGGGGCATTTTATAACAAGCAAAAATTTCGTCTAGTTCCAGGTACCTCCGAGACTTCAAAGTGATTTTTATTCGTTAAATGGGGGTGAATATTTTTATTCTGAAAGGCGTCTTCAAGATTTGATCTACCGGAATAACAATTACGTTGATTCGGATATAAACGTGAATCGAAATCAGACTAATGATGTGATTTATCGTTGTTCTTACTTACAAAGGGAAGATAATTCGCTGATACGTAGACAGATATCCTGAATTTGTGCTACAGTTGCCTGGAAGGAATCAGTGTTATTACAAACAGCATTAGGTGCGCTTCCATTCGGTAACGAATTAATCTACGATCGCTCATTATACGCCTAATGAAATTGTCGATATGCTTGTGATTCTGGGAGAATGTGAGGAATTTGGGAGAATTGGTTCTGTCACTTTCAAGGAAATGGAGCTATCATTTAGGGATTGAGTAAATAATTGTAAGTGGTGGAGGTTCATGGTCGCCTTTCGAATACAGAAAATGAGGAACAGTTTCTGAACGTTCAACGAATTAACGAAGTAAATCTTTAACGGCAATAAATGATCTTCAACGACTCTGGAATACCAACATGTTATATGAATTCGTCACGGAATGGTAGTCTGAACAAAAATATGTAGTTTCATTTAAAAAAGCAGAGATCAACTTAAAGTCTGCATGACACGTACACCTAGATAGGACTCGCGATCATCACAAGATATCCTGTTCGAAACCAAATGAGTTTTATTTTATATTTTTTCAAATATTTGTTTGCATATGTATATGTCGGAGAGGAAAAGACACCGGAGACCTTCGCCCTGGAACGTGGGGGAAAAGCTGTAACTAAAGTAGATAACTGTAACTAAACGATTTGCCGTCATTGTACTTGTTACAACTGTAATTAAACGATTTGCCGTCATTGTATTTGTTTGTAAATTGCGATAATGGGCTTAGGCTCAGGGCGACCTTTAGTCGCCGAACGTGGCCGCGGTCAACGGGACGTGCGCGTCGAGTGGTAGTATGACCCTCATAAAAAAAGGAAATACCCGTAGAGGTACTTGGCAATAAAACATTAAAACGGGTCCTTCGGACAGAATGAATGCCAGCTAGCCTGAGAGCACGTTATAAAACTTAGGTTTTGTTAATTAAGCGGACGGGCAGTCTTTGTCTCAAAGTGACCAATTGACAGCAGCGTCAACTTCCCTTACTTTCGGGATGAGGGCTAGACTCGACGAATCGGATGTGCTCGTGGGCTTAGACGCGTTCCAGCATAGTTTTCCTCGGTGGCATGATTGGGACGAACAGGCATTCTTAGTTGCGATTTCATCGAGGAAGAGAGGAACGTTTTGGGCTCCGTACGACACGTTTGAGTTAGCTTGTGAGCAAGTAGTTATATCATCCTGTTGGCCGCGGATTCGTTATCGAGCCTAAGACCAACGTCACTAGTGCCGCGGTTGATCGTCGAATCGGTAGTATCGTTACTCGTGTTAATTATCCGTGCCCTGGTTATAACACAACGATGGCCAGCTCCCAGGAAGAGTTATCAAACGCCCACAACCATAATTCCGGCCTTTCTCCGACATATATATTACACTTAATTCGGAATGCGCGCGAGAATTTGGGAAATGGCACATGTAGTATCGGGGAAGGGGGCCTAAGAGGCGTTGAGTTGGCCGTGGACAATATCGCGAGCGAGAGGCCTGGGAGTTGGCGGGTGAACCGTGTGGAATGTCGCGAGAGCCGAGGCGTTTGCTTTTGATCGCGTAGTTTTGGAAAGAGGAAGCCCACGTGATCTTGGCCACGAGCGGTTGCTAAGGGACGGGAAAAGAAGGAATCAACAGAGATTGCGAGTGGCGTTGCCGAGAGAGTGTTGTCGGGTCGTTAACTAATTATGTAGTTGTGCTGTTTTCTGTACGTTTGGTGTGAATAGTTCAGGTTGAACAACAATCGTCTTTTTCTGTTTGATTAAGATCTGTATCATCCATTCCTTGTAAATAAACATTATATCACGATATTACACACATGTACGCTTTCTTCTGCTACAATCATATCCCAACGATACAAGCGCTTTTTGATCGCCACCACCTGTGGCGCAAAATGCTAAGCTGAAAAGTAATTCCGTGCAATGTTACTATTTGCATTCTTACAAACGTCATGGCATTTCTTCTATGTTATAATTTAACACGTTCAAGCCGGCACGCTGTTTCATGCGCACTTTCTTCAATAACATTTGCATTTTATTCCAATTTTCGTTAAATTACGTCTTTATAAATTAAAATTGGAAGCACAAATGGGTTACGCCGACGGATAGAAGTGCAGATTGTGGTCCACCGGTGAGTCGCGACGGTTTGAACGTATTAAAATTTATTAACGATCATTTGCCATGAATTGACCGCTACTATCTGATTTCAAATACTTGGAGCGTAAGAATGGAACGCAAAGAAGCAAATGATCTACAAAATTTGCTATTCCGGTAGCTCGTGCGATAGGATCGACGTGCTTGGGCCTCGTTAGGAAGAAACAATTACATGCCACTTATCACGATAACTGGTCGTTGCTGGATCAAAGCTAATTGTCAGAAACCCCATAAGGAACTGCGATATTTGTATCAATCATCAGCTCGGTATCGTAATCCTGTTTAATTTAACTAAAACTATTCGGTTAATTCGGCATATGGCGTACCGACGACATTTGTTCAACACCGAACAGATAACGGCATGCAACAGGTTTAAAAAGTAAAAGTTAATCTAAATATAATCAGTGGATGAATTCGTATAGTGGAACAGTATTCCAAACGAACGATCATTTGCAAAAGCTGATACTTTTAATTAGAAGAAAAGAAACAGAATGTGTCACTCAATAATTTAGGCTTCCAAGTGTTCAAATTTGTGATTAATAATCCGATAATTGCATGAACCGTCGATCCACTGACCTAATCTTGTCTAATTTAACTAAAACTGCTTGCACAAGATTGTACGAGGTACCGCTGACATTTGTCCAACGACGAACAGATCACGGTACGTAACAAGTTCAAAAAGTAGGATCTCAACAACCTACTGAAAACATTTTTATGACGATAAAGTAAAAAATATGGAAACTTTATTTTTCTCATTTTTATTCGTGTGTCATTGCCGAAACAGATCATAAGCAACACCGGAAACTGTTTCGAGCGAGCAGTTTTATATAGAAGTGGGGGTAGCTGGTGTCCATTTAAAGAGACAAGATCGCTCAACACGTTCACTGCGGCAGTTTTTTCAAGGACTTGGCTACTTGCAGTGCGGGGCAACAATGTCCCGTATTGTACTTTCGTATTTGAAAGATTTACTAAACTGTAATGAAATATATGACGTTTATTTCGGTTGAATAATAAATGTAGTATAGAGTGACCATACGTTGATAACGAGGAGCATGTTCCATTGTTAGCAGTACGAGACAATTAAGCTCCGCAGAGTTTTTCTCTAATTTATGTTACTTTACTCTGCAAAGACTCAATTAGTGTTTATTTCGTTGAGAATTATTAGCTTCGCAAATGGGGCAAGTGCGATGGAAAAGTGGTCGCCCAGGAGGAAGGTTCGTTACGAGACCTATGTTCTCCATACCGCAATGAACTTGTTAAAAGGACAAATTCGTTTAAAGGGACAAATTCGTGCTTACTAGGTGTGCGGGTACGCGAAATTACGTTATCGGACGGGCTTGGAAAAATTCGGGCGGTCTGATACTTTACCGGTAGTCTGGTGCTTTTCGGATAGCCCGATAGTTTTGGTCCAATTCGGAAATCTCCCCTTCTCTCTCTCTCTTCTTCTTCTCTGTCACGTCGCGTCGGTCCGAAGTTTTTTTTTTTTTTATTTTGTTTATTGAAATTACGATCAATTCTTACATTGAGAATTTTCAGTAATTTTTCTGGCGTGGCGCAGTGACATGGCTGATTATTTATAATAAGTTAATACTTATTATAGATACGTGTAATTTGTAAGTAAGTATTATAAATAAGTAAATATTACTTAATTTAAATAACTAATTGAATCTAGCGTGGTCCGAAGTTGTCGGTCTCGAGGTCGAACACACCTAGCAAGCATGATAGAACATAGTGCAAGGTCGTCGCTAATGCAATGTGTCGTACACGAAAATGTCTTGAAAATAGTAGACGTCATATGGAATATTTCTTGTAAAATAATAAAAGTCTGGGGCAAAAATAAGATGGTCAATTTTGTACTTTCCTGCAAATCATCATAAAATTGTTTCAAAAATGAAACTTTTTATTAGCTACGATTACACGACGATAAACGTATGACGTTAATATTGGAAAATCATCGGTGGAATAATATTGGAAACTCGAAAAAATGACCTCGAAGAGAAACAAAACATGAATTACGGAACTCATCATTGCAAACTAAAGGACCTTTCCCTCGTATACCTTTTTATATCTGCGAAAGTAACGAAGATATTGAAGCGAACATGGTGAACGGAACATCCTAGATGCCACGAAACCATAAAAATCCAAGTGTCCACATACTTTTGAGTCACGGTATATGAGATCTATATTACGAATATATAGGTTCACACGACTTTATGCCGTGTGTATGTACTTACGGACGTACGTACATAGCATATACGTAATCCCTCCGATAACTGCACCCGTCGAAAGGATCGAATCCGCGCCATCATGACACAGTCGTCAAAATTACATTTCGACGTATTAATAAATCGCCACATTCAAAAACATAGTTGTATTCTCATTATATGGAAATTATATTAGATTAATGAGCGTATTCGTGACAACGTTCTGTAAAGATTGGCCAAGCAAATACTCGAATCAATAGTAATTAATGTCAATTGCCGTTGCAAAAGTAATTATTTAGAATGTTTATGAAATACATAGGTCAATAAAACGGATAGTGTCAAAATAGCATTTTTCTTTTATATATTTGTGTAGTATCAGGGAAAAAGGGCCTAAGAAGCGTCGAGTTAACCATAGACAATGTCGCGAGAGCTGAGACGCCGTCGGGTCCATCAATGTGTCATCGGTCTTTTCAAGTGCATAGTTTCGTAGAAAGGGCCTACGTGGCCCGGGCCACGAGCGTCTGCGGAACACGTGTGTGGTGGGCCTAGAAAGAGACAAAGGGATGCTAGAGAACGGTCAGAGAATGCGAGTTGAGAAGCGCAGTGTGAGTGGAGAAGCCAAAGAGTGCGAATGGCGTTACCGAGAGAGTGTTGTCGGGTCGTTAGCTAATTATGTAGTTGTGCTGTTTTTCTGTACGTTTGGTGTGAATAGTTCAAGTTAAACAACAATCGTCTTTTTCTGCTTGATTAAGATCTGCATCATCCAAGATAAACAAACATTATATAACGATATTACATTTGTGTAATATAAATTTGAGTCAAGCTTCCGATCGTATTACGATTTTATAGAACCATCCACTAAAAGTAACTAATTTTTCTGAATAATTTTTCCAAGCAATTCTGTATCCCAGTAAAACTGTGGCAAATCTTTCGTATTCCCACTCTCCTCTCGTACACTCTCCGCCAAAAGAGTTTTTACCAAGGAGAATTCTTGTAAATATATTAAATGTCTGTGTAAAGTGGAACAGGTAAATGGGATCATCTAAATATCTTTCAAATCTTTCCAAGGAAAATCTCTAGTTTACAAGGAGACGGTAAGAACCGCAAAACTTCGAATGAATTGACTGTATGTGCGATGCTTTCGGCCGACGACAAAACGATGAAAAATGCATAGTCCTTTGTTTTCGAGAAATTATTCGAGAAATTGTGTTCTTGGTACGTGATAAATAAAAATGATCAAAAATTTACTAAAATTAATTGTCAAAGTTTAACGTCGACAGAAAACACGATATTAATGTTACAAGAATTTATAAAGTATGGGAACGCTTATTAATTTCTGGAAAAGAAAAAAAACCACGCACTCAAACCACCAGCTAAAGCTGCATTAGAGATCCAGGAAGAAATTTTTAACAAGGACCTACTTACCAGGAATCTTGATTGTCGAGACCAAGTTGTACTAAACACACATAAAGTTGGCCACATCAGATTCACAGTTGCATATCTAATCTGAAAATCTAACCCACCAATCTGCGACATCTACGATTGTCAAATTAGTGTCAAGCACATCCTCCTAAATTGCTCTCGCAGCAAATGCTAAACCAACTCCTTTCTGAAAAGCATATCGTTATTTAGCAAAATCTAGCAAGTAAATCTCTCTCTGCCTGCATTGTCGTCTCTAATAATCACATAGGTGTAGTTGATGTGACGTTAAAACGTATATACAAAAAAAAATTGGAAAGAATTTTTTTTCTTAATGTGATTATTTTACAAGACTTTAAGATTATCCGTATTTATTTAAATGGGACCGTATATATTTTTTAGAAATTAATCCCTGTTTCGACCGTTCGCGGAGAGACACGATCGCGAGATAGCGCGTCAACGAGAGTTGTAAGGTCTCGTTACGATTGAATAATCGACGCCACGAACTGATCGATCCCCTTATTTCTGTTGTGACAATAAGGGTAGTTCAATGAAATTCCACCGATTTACCACAAATAAAATAATATTTATTTCAACGATTTATCGACTAGAAGATATAATTATAACAGACTGTAAACTGCGACGTATGAAAGGTATTGACGGCTCGAGTTCTCGACAAGTTATGATCGCCCTTCGATCTTTTTCGTCTTTTCTGGAAGACGACCCCCCTCTACGTTCGGATCACGCCACATTCTTTTACGCGAGGTAAAATAACGGCTACGAGTCGACGTTTCTGGAAGTCGCCCTGCTTAATGAACCATGCGCTTGCCATTACAATGTTTGTTTGCCGGGCAGACGCGCCGATCCGTCTGCGACATTGCAGTGCCACGATCGACGGTTAAGAATATGGCCTATGGTAAGCCGCATGGCGTAACAATCCCTTTTTTTTCTTTTTAGACGTGTGACATACGTATAAAATCTTATACAATTGTAATATCGTAGAATAGCTTTGATCGGAGATCGGCTGAAATTAGAAAACACCATGTACGTCGTCTTTTTGTGGTTTGTTTACATTTAAAATCGCCTAGTAACAGTGATGCGAGAAAAGATAAGCAGCGTCAAAACAAAAGTACGGTTTCATATTTCAAGGAGTGGCAATCGAGAGGCCAGAGTATGTGAGCCGAAAAGTATGTGTGTGTGTGTGTGTGTGTGTGTGTGTGTGTGTGAGGACGAGAGCAAGAGCGAGCACGACCGAGCAGAAATGCATTTTGCGACAGTTAGAGTTGATCGAGACGTCGAAGCATAGAGTCGTTAGAATTGATAGAGTTGTGAGTGTTGTCGAGTGTTAGAGTTGCTAGCGAGAGAGAGAGAGTTACCAAATAGTTGTCAAGTTATTTGATGTAAATACGAGCGTTGCATTTAGTTTTCCTGTTAATCAAACATCGTTTTTCTGTCTAACTAATATCTGTATTTTCAATCCATTATTAATAAATTATAATTAATCGGACAAAATTACACCTTTAATATATTCCGATATTACACAATATAATAGACAATATAATATAATTTGTTACATTTGATTTGTTATATTTGTTAAAATCGTGATATTTGAGATTTCTCATATTCTAGATCCCAAAAGAAAAAGAATATGAAACGCGAGAAGGAAAAATTACGTCCATTGTAAAATATAACGGAGAACTAGATTAAATTTGGCGAAGCACGAATTCGACTAGACTGGTATTGGATTTGCTTCATCGATATCATGGGCCACTGGATGTACATTATCCAATTTATGCAACCATCTTCAAACGACATAATAGAGATACAATAGGTATAAAACATAATTTTCTTCTTACCTAAAACAATGACCCATAACACCATGCTCATAATACGAGTATATGTACTCTAACAAACGCTAGCCATAAATGAAATATAATATTTATGGGATTATGCGAAGCGAAGAATCCAATCTCATTCTATTCAGAAAATATTCGGGAAAGTGGATAAAAATTGTAAATACTAGATTAACAAATAGATTCATAAATTTAATTTCATGAAGGTTTAAGAGAATCATAAAATCGAAAGTATTACAAACGGAAAAAGAGAGACGAGAAATCTGTACATATTTCCGCTAATATGTGCATATTTATCTGCATATACATAACATTATAATAAAGGAAACTTCATCTTCCTTCACGAACCGTATATCAAAGATTTTCGAAAATATGTTCAAATTAGTTATTTTGTGAAAATTAATTAGTAAATAAATGTGCACAAAATGTTTGCTCGCTACGACTAAACGAATTTAAAATATTGTACGAAGGAAAATATTCAATCCTTTTAGAATTTGAAGAAAATATGACTTTACCAGCACATTTGTATACTTGTTGCAAACAGAAATATGCACCAGTATTCCCTAACAGTGAATTAAAATATACATAAGTTGAAACCAGTTTGGTACTTAATTTCGGTTATTCGTTTCTTTTGGGAAGTTGAGCGACCGCGATAGCGGAAAAAAGCCAATCACCAGAATTTATTAAACCTGCCAGTGCCGTTTTAGCATTTAACAAGTAGAAATTCATACACTCGGTCCCCTTTTCACCCTCTTCTCGCGCGCCATAGAATACTCGATGTCTGCGAAAGTGCACACAAATGAATCTTCCACACAATCGAAGATATTCGTTATTCAACAAGTTGAACGGTTAAGCGATAAGTATTTACTTGACATCTTTCACATTTTTGCTTCTTCCGTTCTATTTATTCTCTTCTTACTTTTCCTTTCTGTTCTCCATTTTAACCTTCATTCTGTTTCTATTTTTCAAATCTCACTCTCTCTCAGCTTCTTTCATACACTTGACACCGTATAACTTTTACTTTCCGCTTTATTCTTATGTTCAGGGTAATTGCACCAAACGTGACATGCCTGGATTTTAAAACACCACGCTAAAACACGAGAAAATTAATAGATATTCGTATGTTAGTTATAGAAAAGTTTAAACATGTGGAAGTAACGATAGAAAACACAAAAATAAACAAATGCGGTGAGTTGAGAAAATTTGCAAAGAAATGTCAAACTTTGTTACTCTGAACAAAAAGTATTTATTTAAATAAAAGGACATGCAAACAGATATCTTCCAGTTTTTAAACTTACATTATTATATTATTATCTTTGTAGTCCCAAAGAAAACAGCGAATACGTTGGATCCATTTTTCGCTATTATTGTCTCTTTTGTAATTGCCACCACAAAATTTTTTTTTTTTTTTTTTTTTATTTTGTTTATTGAAATTACGATCAATTCTTACATTGAGAATTTTCAGTAATTTTTCTGGCGTGGCGCAGTGACATGGCTGATTATTTATAATAAGTTAATACTTATTATAGATACGTGTAATTTGTAAGTAAGTATTATAAATAAGTAAATATTACTTAATTTAAATAACTAGTTGAATCTAGCGTTTAGGTCTAGCGGGTAATGTCTCTTCAGTCTGCGAGTCTGGTTCGATGTATCAAGTAGTCCAGTGATTAGGGGGTTTCTGTGTTTGTTGACTCTTTTGCTATATCTATCACTGTGTTTTGCTATTTCCTCTTTGACTGTGGGTATCTTGAGGTCTCGATGGATCGTTTCGTTGGTAACATACCACGGTGCATCTAATAATGATCTTAGCGTTTTCGATTGGAAGCGTTGAAGTATTTCAATGTTGGAGTTGCTTGCTGTTCCCCATAGTTGGATTCCGTAGGTCCAGACAGGTTTTATTACGGTCTTGTAGAGGGTAATTTTGTTCTGTAGGTTTAGTTGCCACCACAAAATAAATATAATTTATATCGTCATCAGTAACAGCAGCATCATTGATATGTTCCATAACGCGTATACTCACGTGTTGCACGTTCGACATACATATTTCGACAGATAAATAATAATTATACTAAGAAGAGAATAAATTTAACAGCGAATTTATTTTGAAAACAACCAATTCAAAAACAAACATGTTCAACGATGAATCATGCAAAAGTAATATTTTTTAACATTTTTATACGCTTATCCTGAAAAATGTTTATTTCCAAGTGAGATTCATTCGAATATACTAATCTTTCGCTTTGATATTTTACGTTGCTGCCAATTGATTTTGTTAGTTACTTGCGTAGCATGATGCCTATTCGATGTTCATGTTATACATCTCCAATCTCTTCGCCTGTTTGCATACTTGTTACTTTTCCGATATTTAGATTTGACACTTTCGCTTTGTCCGGTGAATTTCGTACCTTCTTTTGAATATTTATGAGCCTGAACACACACACACACGCGCGGTGTTTTTATTCCCACAACTTAATGTAACTTGTAGACTTTCGTTAGATACATGAAATAACACGGTTTAGTTACTGCTGAATAGGCTTATTCTTTTGGCGTGTTCAACGCAGCGAAAATGACACAAATCATGGCTCTTGCTTTGGTACGAACAAAATTAATATAACAAATATTTTCAAAGGATAACCGAAATAAAAAGGAATTAGATCGAATGGATTTTGTGATTTATGAGAAGTATTGCGATTGAACACGTCTCAACGCTTCCCAACACCTGCAAAATATCTGCTTATCGAGTGTTTCAGGTTATTTCAATTATACAAGTAGATACGTTATCGAAATTAGTGACCGACGATCGAATTCTTACAATCGCTATGTTGGATTAACGAAGAGTGTTTGAGAAGCCGGATCATGTTAAAATAGATCTTTTCTATGAAATGTAGAAAATATGGGGAATTTATGTAAGGAGTGACGTTGATAATGTTAAAGCTGAAGAATTGCATTCACGACTGAAAGGAAAAGCCAGATTGTTGAGATATGTGTAATTTTCTGTGCTGGACTGAGTTAAGTGCGTAGTAGAAATACTTATACGTATATATCAGTGTGTGGAAGTATGTGTGTGTGCGCAGCATCTCGAAATAAAGAAATGTAAACAGTCAGTCGGTTAAGAGTCGTCGTCGATGAAGAGTCGGGTATAGAAGATGGTGCTGAGACGCGTGCAAGTTTGTATCCATAAATATATAAGGAATCGTCCATGTAACAAATATATCATTATTTTAATAATAGCTGTCAATATATATTTAATGTTCCTATAACATTATTTCGGCTTCAAAGATCCACAATTCTCAACACAGATCTATATTTTTATTATATAATTACTATAAAAATGAATCTTACGAATTGATTTATTCTCAAAAATAGCGCGTCTGTATAAAATGATTACTGTTGATGGTAATAAATCTTTTGTTACGAGCCGAGGCTGCGAGCAACGCGAGAGACCGGCGAGGGTATTTTATGCAAATGTGTTAGCAAGTGGATGAACGAGCCTGACGCGACGTCAAGAAGCTGCTAGGATTACGGTTTGCGAGGAGAAACTAAATGCCAATTCAGGGGGCCGCTGAAATGGAGTCACGCGCGAACCAGCCTCGCTCAAAGTAAGGAGCCGCGAGAGATTGAAACTTGGTGAACGAACCCGATGCGAAATTGGGGGTCACTAGGAAAAACGTCACAGACGAACTCGGTGCGAAATCGGGCAGTTAACTAGGAAGCTAGTGCGATTGCCAGATGATCCATTAATTCAGTGATAACATGACGTCACAGTATTCCCACTGCCACTCTACAGCTACGTGCCTAATGTCACGTGATATGAATTTCGTCCCATGTCTTGGAGCGTTGCGTCTGCAAAGTTGTCCCTCCACCGCCTACAGTGTGAATCACGACGTCGCTGGTCCACCAACTGTACTACTTCTCTTGCTATTAGAAGGATTTGTTCCCTTAATTCCCTCAATCTGGAAACGCTGGTGCTATTACACAAATGAATCCGACACAAAGCCGGCGAGCTGTTGGCAGGTTGCAGATAATGGAGACGAACTTGATGCGAATTCAGAAAGTTGTAGGTAATCGACAGACTCGAACGCTGTCGTACGTGCACGTGCAACTACGTTTGCCAAGGAACGCTATCTTGAATATTAGGTCCGAAATAATTAGACTCGAATTTATACAAAAATACAAATCAATCAAATCGACAAAATACAAATGAAAAAATTGCAATCAAGAGGTTAATACAAGTGTGTATGTGTCGCGGATAAGTGATACGCGTTTACGTATAGAAAAAATAATAAAGTTTCTGAGAAACAATACCCCGGAAATTTCTCGGTCATCCAGCTCGATCCGATTCTCGGATATTCAGCTCGATCACGGCTGCTTCTCGCATTGCTTGCGTAAGGGATGTTTCAATAAAAGGAATTTCAGGAGTGCGATGGAGAATGATATTCTTCGTCCATAACAGAATGTGCAAGCTCAATTATTCGAACTGTTACGACCGTTCGCGGAGAGACGCGATCGCTAGGAAAACGCGTCAGCGAGAGGCGTAACTTCTCGCTACGATTCGGTTAATCGACGCCGCGAAATAGTCGTTCCCCTGATTTCTGTTAAGATAATAGAGGTGGTTGATTGAATGACACTGCGATGTAACAAGTTATGTATCACAGTTTATTTCTAACACTTGTTAAGAAGGTAGTTACGCTGGTGCGTATGTACAAGATGAGTGATTGACTTTTCTAGCGGTATAGAAGAAGTAGTTGACTTGACTCTCCTGTTGTCGTAGGAGAAGTCGACTTTCCCGAGGTCTTAGGAGAAGTAAGTTACAGTAGTGAATGACTATTTTCCGGAGGTAAACCCGTTCGAGGGATGTTGACTCGTCTGAAGATGGAAAATTAGTGCCGTTCGGTGACGATGCTGTGGCGGAGGAAAGCTAGCGATGGGTGTGTCTAGCGCACGGGACCATCGGATTTGTTGGTGATGATTTTGGTTAAGAGAGTGAGGGAGATAGGCTTCGTTGTTGATTAGTCATTTACTGTGGTGGTGGATGAGGAAGGATGCTAACCACCCTCGAGATGCAGTCGCTAGTGGGAGACCTCATACGTGAGAAAAGGCAACTTTCCCGTGTCAACCCGTGGTGGACAATAAACTGTAGGAAGTAATTCGCCGAAAGAATATTTGTTCAGTCTGAAGGACTTTGACTAGGAATTCCTAAGATTTATAGAGGGTACTTGTAAGGATGAGCGGACATCTGGTTCCCGTATGGCCCGCGGCGTGGGGCCTGGTCTAGGTAGAATGTCGCCCGACGTAACACGAACTAAATGTATTTTTAACTTTAATTGCATTCTATGTAAAACATTATAATTTTGTACATATTACACGCATTACATATATATGTTTCAATCACTTCTGATCTCCGAGTCTTTCTGACTTTATCGTCTTTATCGTGTTTCCCAAAATTTTACGCTTCCGTCCCTTAGTGTCATAAACTGCCTAGTCTAGTCAGTATTTCGTGTCTCCCGTGAATTTATAAAACGGTACATTTACATGTCGATTACGATATTGGCGTACAGCATAAAGATCAACCGACAATGATATGTCGACAATACAGACAATACACTAACTTGTATCTCACAGTCATCTACAATGTTTGATTAGTAGCGAAACAACGTGGGAGTGCAAAAGATGTAAAGTTGCATTACATGCATCAATATGCTTCGAAATGTACCACACGATTCAAGATTATTAAATTTTTGTAAACCTTATCAAGACGTTAATAATTAAAAATACGTGCTTATTTAGAAATGGTAATAAAAATGTTACTGATTTATTATTCACTTCGATGTGATAAATCTTTCTCGTTCAATCATCAATTGGTGGTAATTATTTATCAAACACCTTGCAACATAAAATTAGTTGTACCTTACACATCAAAAGACACGTGCGATTTGCACAACTTTGGACGCTCAGCCAAACCGTGAAATGGCTCGACGTTCGTTGCTGGTTATGGGACGCGCTATTGCAACTAAAGGGCCTATTTGAATAAAACCATATCAAAAACACATAAATATAAAAAAATACCATTTAGAAAAACAAAAAATGATGTATAAGACTTGAAGTGGGCTACCCTGTATATGTGTATACCAAGTCATCCATTTAATTGAAAAGCGCGCACGAGAGCTTGGAAAATGGCAACATTTGGTCACATATACACCCACTGCTACCATTATATATACGCCATTTATGAGCTGTTGCTAGAATCAAAGTTGTACAAGTTGTAAAAGAGCACAGAGCGATCTTGGTCGCCGCTCTCTGTTATGCTGCTTATCTGCAAAATAATTATGCACAACGTTGTTATTCTCATTCTTACAAACACCGTGGCTCTTTTTATGCAGCATTTTCCGTAAATTACATCGTAACTTGAAATTTGCTAACGCTCACTTTTTACAAATTGACGAATATGTGGAGTGCGAGGATGAGAAACAAGGCAGCAAATAAGCCACAAGACGCCTCGTAGAATTCACGTTTATACAGTTTTGTCGAGGATCGTTCAGCTAGCTCAGGTGATAGCGTTTTATGTGCCTAGACCTCGGTATCGTAGCGCGGCCATAAATAGCGATCGCAACGGTACGAGGTAAACGAGCGAAATGGGCAGCAACGTATTATTCCTTACGGCAGCTGATCGTTACTCGATCGAAGCAAATCTCCAAAAACGCTATAAAAAATCTCGGGAGACTGTATCAACCGCCGGTCCATTAACCTAATCCTGCTTAATGTAACTAAGCCTATTCGCGCAAGGTTAATTCGATGTGCGAGGTATCGCCGACGCTTCTCCAACGACCAACAGCTCGCGAAAACTAGTACGAAACAGGTTTGAAAAATAGAAATTAATTTTCCTTGGTTATAGCCGCTAGGAAGACGAATAGAACGAAGCATAATTAAATGACCTTTAGTCATCTTTGAAAATGAAACGAATGTTTCTGGATTGTGACTGCGTTATTTATTTTCAATATTCCTTCCAAAATACATTTTTTTCAAAAACACGCCGCTGGAACGAATCGCGTAATTTTGGCCACAAACTGTTTCAACGTGTCATTGCATTTTTTTGGAACAACAGACGCATACTGATAGACGATATCTTTCGATATTTCCCGCGGGAAAATATTTAACGCGTTCAAGTCTGATGAACGTGTGGAACAAGCAACGCGACCGTTTCGATTAATCCAACGAGGATTAATTAATTATCTCGAAATCAGTTGGATCGGTAAAGACACATCGTAGAACAGAGAACTTCAACCGTAATACTGAGAGATAAATAGCGTATAGAATAGAATTCGCTTATAGACAAAGCGGAATAATATATTTTACGCTAGCCTCTTTACAGCAATACGATAATTAACTAACATTCTCTAAAATAATTTATATTCTGCCAGACAATTCTTTCTACAGCTATCATACACTTTACGATATGACAAAACTTCAAGTTCAATTATCCGGACTCTCCTTACTCGACTAGCTTATTCTCGCTCAAACTTTTACCATTGTAAATCAGTCGAATGCAACCTGGTCCATAAAAGTCTTTTGTGCTCTTTATGACATTAATTAGCACCACGCTAGATTTCTATATTTCTCTCTGCCTCGCTTGCAGCTTTCGTTCTGATTGTTGAAACGACAATTACCGTAGAGTACATTGAACACGTTTATCATATTTTTTACAACAATATGTCGGAATACTACATTTTGCACATACTAGGAGCAAATTATGCATTGCAAAATCGATGAATACGTGACAGGAAACAGATACAAATAATATAGAAATAAACGCAAATTGACTAACATTTAGCGAAAAGTGTTATCACAGGATTTTAAATTTTTGATAGAAAGTAAATGTTTCGAATTGAGTGGTTCACTTCAATGACACGCGACTTGAAAAAAGAAGATTTTTCTAAAATATGACAAAAACACGTTTTTATCTTGAAATTGCGCGGGCTTTAGCTCTTCAATCTGGACGATTACCGATAAACTGACATAGATATGTAGAGGTAAACACATATTAAATGTTTCCACAGAGGAAAACGCATGTGAGTTTGATGATATGTTCCCTTGTTAGAGGAACACGAAACTTCGCTTACCTTATGGACCTGATTGTTAACAAAGTGGATATGTAGTACACCGGAGATCCTCCTCTGTCCGACAGATTGCCTGTGTATCATGTTTTAAGGATTTATGATACGTCTGTCGCTGTGACTATCGAGTATATGTACTTACAAGGGCAAAGCACTAGCAGCTGACACGACCTACAGAGATGCAGTCTCCGTATTCATAAAATGATCCTTAGCAGAATATCTGGCAAAGAATTGAAGTTATTGAAAAAATCTTAAAATTATACGTTTATAATAGCAACTTGTTGCTCTTGGTCATCTACACTCCCCTTTTTACTCTACCTCTTTGAGTTTTGTAGTAGGTTTTGAATAATCTTTCGATTCTGATGCAAGATACATGAAATCGCCAACACTGAGTTTTCTTCTTTTACGTTAGAATTGTAGTTATTGTTTTATATTGGAATGTTAAAAAAAGAACGACGCGATAAATGCAATAGCAAATACAAGACGTCTAATAATGGTTGATTTAAACGTTTTGATGGTTGAATTCAACCGAAAGAAGGAAGTTTAGAAAGTATGCTATCTTCTTGTGGCACCAATTTTCAAGTATTTTGTTATATAGTTAAATAACAAGACTTTGTTGTTCGGCTTTTTATAGTAATAGATTGTATTGAGCGTCAAGCATTATTCAGTATCAAAACTTTCTCACATCTAAAAGTACAAGTTTTTGATTTTACGAATAATGTCGATTTAGAGAATTTTTCCAGGCCGGGAGGAAAAATGTTTAAATAAATATTTAACCAGTTATAATTAATAGTAAGTGCAAATACTATCTTATTTTATTGTGTAAATATAGTTTTGAATATCACTGGATGTACCTTCGTAAATGGAAAAATGGAAAATGTATGTTAAAGTTTGAATACTGTACCGAAGAATGTATTTGTAAGCCGCAAATATCTATACACTTTTACTTGTGTATGCGTGGCTACGCTCTGCAGTTATGGGCATTAAGTACTTCCTAACCTCAGCACGTATTTTTATGCTTTTTGAGCTTAATTTTTAGCGATTTTGTTCTACTATAGCGCTTGTTGCTTTCATGTGAAGCACGCGCTGCAGTAAATCAGTATTTCCTCTATTTCCAAAAGGCTTTCAGGAGATCGTGTTCGCATTCACTTAAACAATGTAGTGTAAAAAGTTTCGTATCTCTCTTATCTCGTTTGAAATTGTTATTTATATGTCGGAGATGCAAGAAAGACCGGAGCCTTCCCTTCGCAATTTTGGGAAAAGTCCTCTAATGTTATAGTTTAGATTTTATCATAGCTGTAATTAAGCAATTTTTATCATCCGATCTGATTATAATTGTACGAAATTTGCGATAGCGAAATTGGGTTCGAGGTGACAACTGGTCGCCGAACGTAGCCACGGTCACGGGATAAACGTTTAGCTCGACGAAAGTGTAGAACGGTTGTGTGGTTTCCCTAGATATGTGGTATGTGGCGGCATACGGCCTCAAGAACGGGTCTAGTCACATATGATTGTATTTTGGAGGTGTCGATATTATGGGACACACGTTGTATTAAGAATCAAACTCCAGACAGAAATTGCTTAGCAACGGCGATTGGAACTTTCTCGATGCTTCCAACGAGTAAATAATAAACTTTTGGCAGAGATTGCCTAGCAACGGTGATTGGAACCTTCTCGATGCTTCCAGCGAGCATGTAACTAACAAAATGCAATCGTACAGCGAGAAAGAATTCCATCAGATTAGGATTCGTGTGATCGCCTTGGAAAGTGACACATCGAGTAATATACAGAGCGTCTCAGTGAATAGTTGTCCCGTTGGCCGTGGATTCGTTTGAACCCAAAGAAAACATTGTTATTAGCGTATATTAAATTCATTCTTCGTTAAATTTAGTATTCCTAAAATTTATTGTTCGTTAAACTTATTAATCGTTAGTTTTATTATTCGTTAAATTTATTATTCGTTAATCTAATCATTCGCTAAACTTATTATTTGTTAAGCTCATTATTCATTAAACACAATATTCATTATACCTTTGTAAAGTCGTGTGCATACGTGTAAATACAATCTGTGTTTGATAAAACAATGGCTAATTCAAACGAAGAAGCGTTAGACGCCCTCAAGTCTAATGTGAATCCGACATATATAAAGATAGATGTTACGAGTACGAGACCAAAAGATATTTGAGTCAACGAATTATTTAACAAATTTGACTTGCATAGATGTGTCAATGTGTAATCGAAATCGGTGTTATTTTATATTTAAAAACTTTCCAATGAAATTTATAACAACGCGTGATTAAGTACTTTACATAATCGTTTCTATGCAAACGACAAGTTCGACTTTGTGTACTTTATAACATCGACTGAAACTTTGATAAACCTGCACACATTTTTCTTAAGAGTAATTGTTGATATATTACAAAATTTTGAGAAGCAAGTTCCTGTAGTTTTGTAATGATCTGTAGACCAAGATCCGAATCTCCGAGAAATTCCACGTTATAGTTAATGAGTTTATTCTTATGCCGAGATACAAATTGTCTTCTCTTGAATCTCCTCCGGGAAAAGGTACCTTCTTCAACGAATTGAAAGAATGTTCGCGACGTACGTTACCCACTATGACATGAAAGTTATGTTTCGATAAATTAATTAAGCAATTATAATTGTATATTGCTGAGGAATGGAAAGTGGATTTGAGGTTACTGACAGTTTGCATCTAATTATGTCGTAGTTACTACAATGAACGTCAGGAACGTCTAACAAGTCTGGCTCGTTTTAATTATTAAGCAAGCAACAACTGACGCTAGACAACATTTTCAGAATTATCAAATTATTAAATTTATCCTATGCATTATTAAACACACGACGCACAATAACAAACAACTCTTGTCCGTGTCTTTTTGTCCGCAAACAGAACAGCTAAGAAGAAAAAGAGAAAGGCGATGTGAGAGAGAGATAATTAAAACCAAGACTCACAATGGTTGCTGCTCGCTTGGCGTTATGCTACTCGTACGCGCGATCTCATATACTCGCTATATTATCGCGCGACAGAGATTTACAATATCTATTCGCGAATTCAATTTGCGAACGCTCACATTCACACTACCCGAAATCCATAGTCGAGGTTTGTGGAAGCTCGTCGCAAGACCGCAGATTCCGGGCTATTGCCTTACTACGGAAATCTGTCAGAGGTGTGCGAGACTTATCCGAAACGCGAGCAACTCGAAGCGGGAGGAGTTGCACGGTCTTACTTGCGAATCCGAATTCGCATCCCTCACTGGCTGGCTTAGATTTGGCTTTCTCGAAAATTGCAAGTCTCGTCGAGCTTCGTCCACGGTGTAGCAGCACCCACCAAGTCGCCGAATTTCCGCACTCGTAACCGACGCGGCGAGGACAGTGTCACCGGTGAAATTCGAGCAGCCTTATGATAAACCAAAATACCGAGCGCCTTATCACGTGTGACCGTCCGGTCACCATCCGTTCTCAGCCGCCTGGGTGGCATTCGGTCACTCTAGCCGTTCTCCGAAATGTATGACAAGTACGAGCAAAGCCTTCTCCCACTCCGACGAATAAAACAATATAAATACACCCTTCATCATCATCCAGTCAGTCTGTAACAATTCTCAACTAGCCCAAGTATCAAAAGTGTATTATCGCGAACCAAAAATCATACTGTACAAATTGAGTGGAAAATAAAAGAAATCGATCTCCTACTCGGAAATTGACAAGTTTCTTCATCATCCAGTCATCATCCAGTCAGTCTGTAACAATTCTCAACTAGCCCAAGTATCAAAAGTGTATTATCGCGAACCAAAAATCATACTGTACAAATTGAGTGGAAAATAAAAGAAATCGATCTCCTACTCGGAAATTGACAAGTTTCTTCATCATCCAGTCATCATCCAGTCAGTCTGTAACAATTCTCAACTAGCCCAAGTATCAAAAGTGTATTATCGTGAACCAAAATCATACTGTACAAATTGAGTGGAAAATAAAAGAAATCGATCTCCTATTCGGAAATTGACAAGTTTCTTGTTTTAAACTTAATTTTTACGCTACAACAGAATGGACGACGGTGCGTTCGGTGTACCCCATTACGGTCATGTATTACGCCATTCGAGGCACACGCGCAAAAATGTGCTTATTTCAGTCTATAGGAGGTGAAATAGCAACGCTGCCCTGCATTGCCTTCAAAGTGGCGGAGGTATGGTCCTGATTAGGACCATCCCATGCGAGATCGGAGGTTTCCGCCACGAGTCAGTCGGCCGCGAAAATATAGAGACGGCGCGTGATATAGCTATTGGAGGCGATAACGGGGAATAAAAATATCGCACAGGCAGAAAATATTCTGGCATCTTTTGCTTGTCGGACGAGTGCCTTGCCAATTAAGCCAGACTATTTCTTGCAAACTCTTCAGGTTCACAATGGCTGCCGCTCATAGTACTATGGGCATGAGATTCTATCTCCGCGTGGAAATGTTTCTGCATTTTTCGAAGGAAATTAAATCGTCCAGGGAACGATCCTTTTCTGCCTGTCTGTTGAAAGCGTACTTAGCCTGTCCTTTCACGATCGTTATTCAAAATATTTTGTACTAATATCGCATATTAAGTTTGCCTCAAGAAGACTGCACTGTACTTGCTTTAATTTGTGCTTCCACTTTATTGCAATATGTACGAGTTAGTGTTACACGTCATGCAAATAGGCAAGTGATCGCTGTCGTGCGAATTCATCACATACTTTCCAGTGGGTGCCTCGTTTGAGGAGCAAAGTGAATCTTTCAGTTTTTACAGCTTGATCGTCTTTGAAATTTGATTCTGGCAAGACTTTGGCATAAAACTCACCCGCATTCCATATGAGATGGAATTTAGAATATGTTATTCGGATTGAGGTGATGGTATAATAGTTACTGATGTGTACTCGGATATGTTTAATCAATAACGTTTATTAAATTCAACAACGATGAATAACAATTTAACAATTAACAGTTAACAACAATCAATATTTAACGACGATTAACAATAACGACGTTCGCTAGATCTCTCGAGAATAGCAGGCGCGTTTTCTTCGGTCTTTCGCATTTCGTAGCTCGTAGTCGACTGTGCTTATTTTTTCGGTCGAACTGATTCTTTCTTTCGTTGTCCATCGATATCCCACTAGCGTGCATTCCTTAGATGTACCGCCGTGTCTGGCGCGTATATGCTCTTCCGAGAATTTCGGCGGAAGGAGCGTGAAGATATCGATGACAGATTGAGCACGTCGTGTGCGCCTTGACGGCGTAGCGCTTTGTATCGCGGAGCCGTTGGAAAGTTCCGTGGTCCGTGTCACCACAGGATAACCAATCCGACGAATATACATTCAAATATTATTTGGTTTCGTAGCATGATCTTTCTTTAAAGACAGTGCTAGGGTCACGCATTTTAAAAAGTTTTCTCTATTCGTAACTTTAGTGTATATCCAAAGTTATTTTTCAATGTTATACGAGTTTTTGTATACCTTTGTGATACACTTCCGCCGCCAGTTCGCACAACCATCGTCTCACGCACTCCTTTAATTTATCGTTTCTTGTGAAGTAATAAACACGATAGATAATAAATTTATCGTTTCTTGTGGGCACAAGAACCTCCAAGTTTTGCAAAAGGGACGGTAGCCTGGCTTCTATCATTTGCAGTAAAATCGGAGACACGTTCTTTAGCTCCTTCGATTCAGAATCGAATTCTTTCATAACTTTATTACTTTGAATTGCTGTAATCCGGCGGTGAATTCCTTTTAGAAGAATGTTTTCGGCGTTCGAAAAGCGTAAAACCGTCATCCTCGGGATTTTCGATCCGCATCTCCATTTCAATGCAATGCGCGTGATGCAACGACAATATTAAATATTCTGATATATAGCATTTTCTATAAGTAAGATAGCACTTTCTGGATGACCCTCGTATTTTAATCTCTTATTTTGGTTGAATTCTGTACGGAGCTGTTTCTCTGTATGGCAGAGTTTGACACGAATTACGCGTAAACGATACGGCACTGCAATGTGTGGCGGTTCGATAATTAAATTATAATTTTCCTTAAGAATATGATGCATGAACCGTAACTTTAATAATTTATTTTAATAATTAATAATACATTTGAGTGTGACATATTTTAAAGCAGGGGACGACACATAGACCCACGTCACAATTTTATACTCATAGCGCGACAGTGTCTTTCAAATTGCTCTTCGTTTTCCATTTTGAAGCGACATTTTGAGATTGAAGATTTTACAAAATTATAAGGATACGGATCGGCATGTTAAAAAGGGCATCTAATAGTGGTATATTTATTTTAACGAAAACCAACAATTGATACCTGACACTGACGTATCAAAAACAAAGGCTATATATTGTCTGTATATTGTTAACTCTGTTAAAAAAATGTTGCGAGGGCAAAAAAGCGTGAAACAAGACAAATGAAAAAGATCATTTAGTTGAAATGTGAGCTAATGAGTCGATACAGTGAGCCACTATAGTGGCGCGTCGTACCTACGAGATTAATAAGAAGATCTTTCTGTAACGTTCTGACAAGTTGGTGCAATTTATTAATAATTCCGTCTCCTAATAGGAGATATGCATCTTTCTTTAAACGTACCAACTGACGTTTTTATATTAGTATTCCTTAACAATAATGGCCTGTAAACTTTAAAATTGGCAGTAGCTTAGTACGGAAGATCAGTGGTACGCGATATATTTTTGTGAATCGAGTTCATTAAATAGTATGACAAAATACGTCAAATATTTAGAAACTGAAAGTCGTTTCTCTGAATGTGCCACGGTGCAACGCTGAGATACACAGAGACGCATTCACGCTTTGTAGCACAAAAACATATCCGAACAAACGGCACAACGCGACGCGTCGCACGGTCCCGTCTAGTCGTACGGCTCAGAAGGAATTGGTTTTTGGAGTTCGGCATGAAACAGCTGGGTGCGTTCGCAATCACGGTTGTATACACAGCTCTGACAACTTTCGTGGTGGAGGCAAAGCTCTCAGTGAGCGGCAAATTTTCTTAATTTGTTCGCTAAGCTGTAGGAGGCTTCGATCTATGAGTCAGGTTTCCAAAAACACAATAATTCCTAGCAAGGACTCAATCAAATACCTGGGCATGACCCTGGACAGGAGACTTACTTGGAAAAACCACATTTCAGACAAAACGAAGCAATTAAAGGAAAAATTAAAAAAATTCTACTGGCTCACAGGCCGGCGCTCCAAACTAAACCTACAGAACAAAATTACCCTCTACAAGACCGTAATAAAACCTGTCTGGACCTACGGAATCCAACTATGGGGAACAGCAAGCAACTCCAACATTGAAATACTTCAACGCTTCCAATCGAAAACGCTAAGATCATTATTAGATGCACCGTGGTATGTCACCAACGAAACAATCCATCGAGACCTCAAGATACCCACAGTCAAAGAGGAAATAGCAAAACACAGTGATAGATATAGCAAAAGAGTCAACAAACACAGAAATCCCCTAATCACTGGACTACTTGATACATCGAACCAGACTCGCAGACTGAAGAGACATTACCCGCTAGACCTAAACGCTAGATTCATTTAGTTATTTAAATTAAGTAATATTTACTTATTTATAATACTTACTTACAAATTACACGTATCTATAATAAGTATTAACTTATTATAAATAATCAGCCATGTCACTGCGCCACGCCAGAAAAATTACTGAAAATTCTCAATGTAAGAATTGATCGTAATTTCAATAAAGAAAATAAAAAAAAAAAAGGTTTCCAAAGGACGGCGTTAAGAGCCGAAGTAAAAGTTACTCGATGAAAATATACGTATTGTTTGCACTAACCTAATGATTGCAGCGCTATATACTTTCAACCCCTTCCCGTACCATTTAGTGCCACGAAACAGACCAGACTGATGCTCGTAAACAGGAACTAACATTCAGTGACGATCGTACCGGGCAGAAAGACAGTCCGCGAGCTCGGCTTGTTATGTTTACGTTTGGCCCAAGTATCTGGTCGCGAGTCAGACTCGCGATATTGGGCCAAAATCTTCATCGCCAGTCTGACTCGCTAAAGTACGGGAAGGGGTTACTCTGGTTTTAGAGCTAAACTTAAATCTTAAAACTAGCTGTACGGATACAAATTAGGTGAAAAGAAATAAATAGAGGACAGTTAGGAAAGAAATTTAATTTAACGTCTACTGATAATAAATTCAAATAATCTAAAATAATAAATGAAAAATGGCTATCGGTACCTGGCTCATGGCTTGTTATGCTTTTCAATCTTTCTATCATAATTGTACATGTCACTCATGGTTCTAAACGTGTCGTGAAATCCTACTTTATGGGATTCTCCTAAATTGCCCTTTATAAATTGTGTACTATTATCAACCTGTAATGTAGGATCAAAATTAGTAGGACTCGCAATCAGCCGCAATCGGGAAATTGCAACCCAATGGGGCTATTGCAGTTGGTGAAAAGAAACATATCTCGCGTGAAAGGGAGGCTTGCGAGTTCCTAACTATGGTTTCGGAAGTTCCCCTACGCGCCAATGTGGACCACCGTGAAAGTTTCAGCCGCTAAGCATTCAACGGTACTTCGCATCCTCCTTGGAGAATAAGAAATCGAATAAGACCTGCGTATATTATACGTCGGAGAATTTCTATAGTCAAATTTTTTGAACAAAGATATCAAAGACGACGACAGAAAGTATCTATTTAACTACGTAAAAATGCTTTAAAAGGTCTCTTCGTTTTCGAGTATGATGGAATGAATTTTAGAGCTTAGTCAAAGTCCACGCAATAAAAATGAGCAACAAGATAAAAAATTATCGAATGAATTCCGTGGTAAGGTCCTGAAGAATCGCTGATGCAAAGTTTGTGGAACAACTAAAGCTGTTGGTACCTCGACGCTGTCTCCTTTAATAATCGATCAAAGGCGAATTCTAGTGAAAATTTCTCAAGAATGTTTGAAATATTTCGAGAAAAGAAATCAGATTTTACGCTCCGTTTTATAACTAAGAGCAAAGCTTAACTTCATCGTTATGAACCAGAAACGAAAGAACAATCCAAACGATAGAGAAATCGCGATCCTCTCCATCAAAGAAAGCAATGTCTGTGAAATCTGTTGGGGAAGTAATGACATCAGTTGTATGAGACGCTAAAGAAATATTGCTGGCAAACTATCTCCCATGATTACATGCTACGTAAATCTTATCGGTCAACAAATGAAAAGATTCTTGCAGAAAACGACCATGTTTAGTGGAAAACAGCTCATCTTGCGCGAAAATAACGCACGTTCTCTAGTCCCAATTTTATTTTATTTTATTAATGAAATGCGGCTTATCTATCAATACGTGTTAAACCTCAAACCAGAAATGTAGAGTCCGTCTGTAACAGTGACGACATATTCTTTCTGTACGCCCTGTAGCATAAAGTTTTGAAAGAACTGTCGATGTACATGTAGTATCGGGGAAATGGACCTAAAAAACATTAAAACATTAGGATAGCTAGGAACAATGTCTCGAGAACCGAGACTCCGTCGGGTCCATTAAAGTGCCGACGGTCCTTTTCAATTTTATAGTTTTATAGACAAGGTCTATGTGACCCGGGCAACGAGCATTTGCGGAACACGTGTGTAGTGGGCCTAGGAAAAGACAAAGGGAGGCTAGAACGGTCAGAATGCGAATTGGGAATGGACAGTACGAGTCGAGAGTTCAGGGAGTTCCATTTGTATTTGAGTATCGTTTAGTAAACTACATTAAACCCTAAATATAACATCATTACTTGTCCTTACTCTAAGAACCATAAGTTACTACATACATTTTTTTTTTTTTTATTTTCTTTATTGAAATTACGATCAATTCTTACATTGAGAATTTTCAGTAATTTTTCTGGCGTGGCGCAGTGACATGGCTGATTATTTATAATAAGTTAATACTTATTATAGATACGTGTAATTTGTAAGTAAGTATTATAATTAAGTAAATATTACTTGATTTAAATAACTAATTGAATCTAGCGTTTAGGTCTAGCGGGTAATGTCTCTTCAGTCTGCGAGTCTGGTTCGATGTATCAAGTAGTCCAGTGATTAGGGGATTTCTGTGTTTGTTGACTCTTTTGCTATATCTATCACTGTGTTTTGCTATTTCCTCTTTGACTGTGGGTATCTTGAGGTCTCGATGGATTGTTTCGTTGGTGACATACCACGGTGCATCTAATAATGATCTTAGCGTTTTCGATTGGAAGCGTTGAAGTATTTCAATGTTGGAGTTGCTTGCTGTTCCCCATAGTTGGATTCCGTAGGTCCAGACAGGTTTTATTACGGTCTTGTAGAGGGTAATTTTGTTCTGTAGGTTTAGTTTGGAGCGTCGGCCTGTGAGCCAGTAGAATTTTTTTAATTTTTCCTTTAATTGCTTCGTTTTGTCTGAAATGTGGTTTTTCCAAGTAAGTCTCCTGTCCAGGGTCATGCCCAGGTATTTGACTGAGTCCTTGCTAGGAATTATTGTGTTGTTGATGGTGACCTGGGGGCAGGTTTGTTTACGGAGCGTGAAGGTTATTTTGAAGCCCCATTTATGAAACCACTTTTCCATAGTGTCGAGACATCGTTGGAGATTGGATGAGACTACATACATATGTGCGTAAAATAAAATTGCAAAGTACTTTGTACGCCATGTACACTACAACTACGTTATTTTACAATTTAAAGGTATATTTGATTCGATCGATAATCATACAGTAGTAGAAACTATACAGGCTGATAAAGGAAAAAAGTCCGATATTCAAAGGGTTTGTAGTGCTCAGCGAGAAGATTAAAAGGTATCTAATAAACATAAGTGCTGAAAGTATGAAATGATTGTAAGTCTTTTCGCAACACATCGAATTTACGCACTCCATACTATACTAGACATAACTATATTGTCGTACAAATCTTTCTAATTAATGTCCGATATGTCCTCCTTCCATTATTACACACATCTCACGTCCGAGGATCATAGATCGACATACGTTTTCAAATACGTCCCTCGTGCCACGTATTATACAAGGTGCATTTTCTGTTCGTTGTCGTATATCTGGCACATTATTTATGGGCGATGAGTAGACCAAAGTTTTCAAAGTATCTTCACAAAAAAGATCCAGAGGATTCAAGTCAGGTGATCAAGGAGGCCATTCTACTGCACTTTCTCGTCCTGTCCACCTCTCACCGAAACTTTGATTTAGATGTTGCCGTATTAAATAATGATAAATTGAAAAGTAGTCTATTTCCAAGTTGAAAATTGGTGCGGAAGATCAAAGGCACATTCCTTATTACCAGCATACATTACGCGTTAAAGTAATTGTTACATAATGAAAGTTTAGTCCATATGTTCGACTTACTTTCGCATGTAGAATAATCTCCTGTTCATTATCTATTCTTGTCGAGCCAGAAATTAGACAAACAATAACGGGCACGTTGCCTTTTCAGAAGAAAATTTATGGCATCAAAGTGTTATTTTGTTCGCTGTATGTATCGATCGCACATCTAATTTGCCAAAATGTGAATGTATTTCAATGGTGATTTGTCCATCATATAGCTACTATTTGCGTTCATAACCATAATCAAATTTACCCAGATCTATTAAAAAACATGGCAACAGTAACAGACCTAATAAGTGTGTAATAGTTATATTAAGAAACAGTTAAAATATAAATATTTAAAGATATTAATAAATACAAAATACATCAATTTCAGATACATCAATTTTCGTACAAAATGCTTCATACGATACTTGCGCACTATTACTTTCCGAATAATTTTAAGAGGCAATGCTATGATAATAAATAAATAAATTGTATATTATATATAGGTTTAGGTGTTTCAAAAAAGAAAAAGCTCTGTCGCGACAACTACCGAGTAGTTTCGTTTCTCTTCGGATAAGATTAAATTGATTATTCCCCTGATAGCGAGGAAAATGTCGTTTCTTGAAAGAAAAATAACGGCAGAACAATGCAACATCGGTATGTCGGGCACCCACTTCTAATGGTAATTAGTGCGCTACATCGTTTGGTCACTCGGATTGTGATAAGGCGTGAATAGTTCTCCCGACTCGTTACGTCGAGGTGAGGGCGAATAGAGAGATAAGAGTATTTCTCGAGTTTGTAATAACAAGATTTTAAATAAATAACGACGGTGATAGCGAGCAATTTGATCGGTATCAAAATATCTCAGAAAAACGTCGCAAACAATTACAAGTACTTTTAACTGTATCTTAAGGCGAAGCCTAAAAAGCTCAACCTTACTATATGAATGCTATTGAGTGAAAAGAGAGGGTAAGCGGTAAACAAACGAAAAAAAGGTTTAATCTAATATTCATTCATCAAATTGACGAATAACGAAAAATATTTGAATTAGAATTAGATCGGGGTTAGATGATCAGTGGACGAAGCGGAAGATAAAAGTGATGAAATTTAGTTTAGTTTTAGTTAAGTAAAACCTCTTTATTTAGCTGTAGCCGTGACGTGAAATGTGGGTTTGTGTATACCGAATGGATGGTTTGGAAAGCCTATCTGCAGGTCTAATATTGATCACTTTTACTCGTTAACAGAGTGTAGTTGCTCTTTTACACTGACAAATACAGGAATATATACCAAAAATGCAATTCCCGAAACTACTTGCGATCTATTATCGACGTGGTGTCTAACAAGTTCAATAGCTTTCGTTTTTTATCCTTCTGCTACTCTCTTTTCTCCCGTTTATTTCACCGCCACAAGAATATTCACTCATGTACATATGTATTGAGAATTGTGGAACTTTGAAGCCGAAATAATGTTATAGGAACATTGAATATATATTGACAGCTATTATTAAAATAATGATATATTTGTTACATGGACGATTCCTTATATATTTATGGATACAAACTTGCACGCGTCTCAGCACCATCTTCTATACCCGACTCTTCATCGACGACGACTCTTAACCGACTGACTGTTTACATTTCCTTTTTTCGAGATGCTGCGCACACACACATACTTCCAAACACTGATATATATGTCGGAGAAGGAAAGGACAGCGGGATTTTCCGTCCGAAATGCTGGGAAAAACCCCAATACCCAAATTCAGACTTTTACGATAGCCGCATTTAAGCAATAATAAATAAGAAATAACTTTAATGTTCCAACCTGGCTTTATGACGATGTGTTCAGGTTCAAAGTGACATAGCGGGTCACTAGACATAGCCACGGCCACGGGAGGGACGTGTACCTGACAGAGGTACGAAATGATTATATGGCTCTCCTTAAAAACAAAGATTGACTCGAGAAGCGGGGACAGGAAATATAAGGACAGTTTCTTTTAGATCAGGAGGCAGTTAGTCAGTCAGTTGGTTAGTGAGTGAGTCGTTGGACGCATTGCCGATGAAGTTATCGAGAAAGTTACCCGAATCGTGTATGACGTTGTGACTTGCCTCCCGTGGACCGTGGATTCGTTATCGAACCTGGATTCATTGTCACCATCAGCTCTATCATATTATCGTCGCTATTATTCATATCCTCTTGTAGTGTCCACATTTGTACCGATACATATTAGAGACATTCGCGGCGGTAACGTAAGTAAAGGTTCATCAAACGCCCAAAGTTCCAACCTCGCTCCGACATATACATATAAGTATTTCTACTACGCACTTAACTCAGTCCAGCACAGAAAATTACACATATCTCAACAATATGTATACGTGTTACACATTCGTACACATCAAATAGAATGTTAATTAAATTGCGCGTGAAAGCTATCGATTAATGTTGTAAAATTAATTTCTCATCGGCAATATAATAACTTTTAATTAGGAGTTTACGACTAAATCCATCAATTCTGACTTTCTAATACGATTAATTTCTTTTAATAATTTTGGTATACTTTTATTTCATTCTATTTAAATAATATAACCATAGTATACATCGATCCTGTAAAATCTCAGGTGCTAAAAATTAAATACCAACGAAATATGCAAATTTTACGAGCTACGATCTTCATCTTGCACTCGGATTCTCATGGAACGAAATTTGTCGAGGAGAATAAAAATAAAACAGAAATCAAAAATTCTTTTAGTTATGCTTTCCTCTGCACGAATAACTCTATTAATTGTTTGCAGGTCACGGAATTGTATTCTTTAATCATGGAAAAATATTCGGAGAAAATCTGAATGATTATTTGTTTCTGACGAAATTTAATTAGGGGAGTAAGATTTAGGTTTAATAAAACGGTCGAGGAAACTTTAAACAGACTGAGAGACGTTGGCATCGAAGTCTATAGTCTCTTAACTTCCTACTCAACTAACTCGATCTTGTCCAGCTCTTAATATCCCGAAAAAGAAATCGAATCACTTTAGAAGAGATATTTCACTTGAAGTGAGTTGGCCATCCCATTACAACTCACAATCAGGTCAATGTCTCGCGGCGATGTTCGCAAGCAGCTACTTCCACAAGTCCATTTCCAAGTCTGACCTCGAGCATCGAAGTAGTTGGAGGAAAAACGAGAGAAGGGAAGCAACTTCCTTGCCCGGATGAATCATTTCGAAGAAAAGGTTACAGCGAGGGTGACTCGTTCCCCGGCAGAGAAAAACTAGACCACTTGTTATGCGCCAGGCATCACTACCATGACACTCCTTGCATAATTATTACTGTACCGATTCTACGAGAAACTTTCTTATCTGTTCCTGACTAGAATATTAGCTTCTAACCAGCGACGTGGTTCGCAGATTTTTGCTTTATATGCTAGTTGAAGTAGAATCAATTTCTGCGACCAACCAAAGATCTCACTCCGTCATCAAACACATTATCGCGATCGTAATGTCCAACGAAAATTCCAAATTTTCATAAATATTGTTTCAATCACTTTTATTTGATTTCACAAAACCATAATCTCCTTGGTAACTATCCAATTTGCTTTAACGTTATACTCGATCTAAGACTGAAGGACGTAATACGCTGTTTACAATTTCTAGCAATAAACTATGATAAGACTGTTGCAGTTTGTCAAGTGTTATTAAACTGCTATGAAAATTTGCTCATTTAAAAAGGAAACGATGTTTTTGTCAGAATTTAGCAAAGTTTGTAAAAGGTTAAAGTTTTACAGGATATTAGCCAAACTGTGTAGAAAATACGTACGTTGTTCCCAGATAAAGTATATATAAGTTTGTTTTAAAAGTGGAGCAAGTTCATTTTTTTGAAACATTCAAACAACGAAAAATCGACACTTATAAGCAGTTTATAATTTATATCTAAAAATATTTGTTTGTTTTAATCAATTGAAATTTCGTTGATAAATAGAATTGCATAGTCATTTATTTTGAAAGTGGTTCAAGTCCATTTCGTGTAATCTGTACTCCGGCCAAACAGTCGAGGCACCAATAACGATTAAAAACAAATTACAGCGAAAATAATCTTAATCTCTGTATCCGACATAACATTGCATGTACGGATGTGAACAAATTGTACAAATGCGATTCGATAAATTATTGTTACGTCTATTAAATTTTAAATTACCAGTATTAAATTCAAGTGGGTAATTATCGATATCTTATTGACCTCACCGATTTCGATAATTTTGGAACATATTGGGGGGATGATCCTGAACAAATTTTCGTTCATGTACAATATATAATCGCGGCTTGGCCTTAGTTTGCGAGAGATATCTGCAAAAGACTGCAAATGACGCCAAACCCAAACCTGTATAAACTGTGAACAAAGGAAAAATTAGGTTTGGGAGGCGGCCGACAACCAATACCAACGCACACGCCACCACGGACGCACAATTACAGACGGACTTTATTATAGTGGAAACGACAGTTTTTTTGCGAATATCTCGAAAACTAAAGCAGAGCCGTGATTGTTCAAAATGTTCATTTCCACTACATATATACATATATATATATATTAAAAAATCATCGAAATCGGTGAGGTGGTCGATAATTACCTTAAATTGTTATAGTTAAATGTAATTAATCGTATCAAAGTGCAAACCTAAGATTGAAGAATCTTGCTTTCTTTCCTTATGGATAACTCGGATTATCGTTAGAATTTGATGGTGATACAGATATGTGTACTGCAATCTAACATAATAATTTCAGCAATTTCAATTTATTTAGTTTTATTCCATTTATTTTCAAACGCCGTGTAGATATTTATACGCGAAAGTGGATTAAAGCATAAAGTACAAATTTTAACTGATCAACATTTAATGAATTCAGCGCTATTAGCCTCCCACGCTGACCCGGTAATTGCCTCATCCAATCTTCAACGATGTCTCGACACTATGGATAAGTGGTTTCATAAATGGGGCTTCAAAATTAATGAAAAAAAATCCTCACATGTAACCTTCACGCTCCGTAAACAAACCTGCCCCCAGGTCACCATCGACAACACAATAATTCCTAGCAAGGACTCAGTCAAATACCTGGGCATGACCCTGGACAGGAGACTTACTTGGAAAAACCACATTTCAGACAAAACGAAGCAATTAAAGGAAAAATTAAAAAAATTCTACTGGCTCACAGGCCGACGCTCCAAACTAAACCTACAGAACAAAATTACCCTCTACAAGACCGTAATAAAACCTGTCTGGACCTACGGAATCCAACTATGGGGAACAGCAAGCAACTCCAACATTGAAATACTTCAACGCTTCCAATCGAAAACGCTAAGATCGTTATTAGATGCACCGTGGTATGTCACCAACGAAACAATCCATCGAGACCTCAAGATACCCACAGTCGAAGAGGAAATAGCAAAACACAGTGATAGATATAGCAAAAGAGTCAACAAACACAGAAATCCCCTAATCACTGGACTACTTGATACATCGAACCAGACTCGCAGACTGAAGAGACATTACCCGCTAGACCTAAACGCTAGATTCAATTAGTTATTTAAATTAAGTAATATTTACTTATTTATAATACTTACTTACAAATTACACGTATCTATAATAAGTATTAACTTATTATAAATAATCAGCCATGTCACTGCGCCACGCCAGAAAAATTACTGAAAATTCTCAATGTAAGAATTGATCGTAATTTCAATAAACAAAATAAAAAAAAAAAAACATTTAATGAATTGAACAGTTCGCTAAATGCCATAGAGACGTAAAGACGTTTCAGGATCTTTTACTCGATGGAAATGTAAATACTTCAACGTTTGAAAGCAAAGGAAAATGGACTTGTATCAATGTCAAACTAAACGGCCGATGTAACAATATTTTTCAAACGTTTCTTCTGCGTTATTTGTTCAGTTGAAAAATGTGTAAGGATATAGGCGCACAAAATAAAAAATTCTTATTTCGAATTATTTACAATAAAGTGGTATGGAAGAAGAAACGCGTTATTTAAAACGAAATAAATGTCGAATAACGATTTCTTTTGCGAGAATAGTTTTGGGATTCTAATTGCATTCAAAGGTGGGCAGAGCAAAGTTGGATAGTTGGAACATACCGTGTCGTACTTTCTTCAGAATTTACAGTAGTGGAAAAGCAAAGTAACAAGATTTCACTGCTACTAACTCGAATTATCACCGGTAATGCCCTGGTTGCAGCTTGACGAACTTTGCGAGATTCCTTCCGACAGAGGTAACTGAAAAGTTGCCGAGAAAGATTCAAAGCCTGTTAAAGAATACCCGGACAACATTCTCCACGCTACCCAAAGATGTCAGCAACAGGAACATCGTTCTCGACGGTGACAAGAATTAAGTTTTGTCTTCGTGTTGTGGCACGTGGCTTTCCACTACGATGAACAATGAACGGAATAGTGAGAAAGTTTCTCCGTCTTTTATGCTAGAGCCGAGCGTGGCCCAGAAAATAATTAGCATCAATTGCTTTAGTAAAGCTGCACGCCTTCTTCAAAGCATCTTTACACGTGACTGCACCGTCGTTTCTCTTTGCTATTCTGTCTCTTTTCAAACCTCTGTCGTACGTTACAAACATACGCTATTCCCACCGAGATGACTTACACAAGTAGGAGAACCTGAGGCTAAATAGCATATCCCTTTTTCTACGAACTGTTTATTTTGAAAGTGGCGCAAGTCCCTTTTCCTTTCTTTTGAGATATCGAAACGTTTGCGTTTCCATCGATTTCTCCACACCTCCGTGTGTTTAAATCGTTTAATGCCCAAAAGTTGCTTTCGTTTTATAAGCAAATAATAGATGCACAACATTTATATTTGTTCTATTACTATAAAATGGATCACATAATCCAATAAAAGAATATAAAACAAACTAATACCTATACAAAACAAAGAAAAGCTGCGGCATAGATTTGAAGTAACTCTTGGTATTTTTTATGTGTATCTGAAATACACCGCGATCTCTGAAAGAATTTTTACGAGGATAACGAGATATCAAGTGAAATGCTTTCTGTAGGCTGACACAGGCGAGGTTATTCCCCGTTCTAACGTTTTCTCCGTGGCTCGAATATTAATAAACGATTGAAAAACATTTAATAAAAATTGCACTAGGAAAAATTATTACCTTCTAAATAAATAAATGCAGTAACTTTGAAAATGATTATTTGACGGAAATGGCATTTACGTTGATGCGAGTCTGAGATACGCGTGTCTTTCATTTTTATTTCATGTCTCCATATCCCTGACAAATGCAAGCACATCACATTCACGCTACGAAAACAGATACCACCAAACATTACACTAAATGGCACACACATAACCCAAACAAGGCAAGTCAAATACCTAGGACTCCACTTAGATACAAGACTAACTTGGAAACAACACATTAAAACAATAATAGAAAAAATAAAGATAGCAAAGAGACAAATGCATTGGCTAACAAGTCGAAAATCCAAATTAAGTTCAGAAAATAAACTATTAATATACAAAACGATAATAAAACCAATCTGGACGTACGGAATACCGCTATGGGGAACAACGGCAATGAGCCATATAAGCAAAATAGAGGCAATGCAAGCCAAAATTCTCAGAACAATAGTAAACGCGCCATGGTACGTAAGAAACGAAGACATTAGGAAAGACCTGGGAATACCAACGGTCAAGGAGGAAATCAACAGACATGCAATAAGATACAGAAGAAGAATAGCAACACACCCGAACCGGCTGGCAGCGGAAACGGTCAACACAGGTATAGAAAGGAGGCTAAAAAGGAAGCATCCAACAGACCTCACAAAGGACACAACCTAACAAACACGATGATGGTACCCCACTGGGGGTAACCACCCACATGTTATATTATCATACCGCTATAACATTTTACCAAATGTCCTACAGGACAAATTGTAAAATCTAATTAAATAAATAGAAAAAAAAAAATGTCTCCATATTGAGAGCCGAAATTTGCAGGTGTTGCCGCAAAAGGTTCAAAGTTTATGATACATTTAGTTCGAAATGAATTAAGATACTTGTAGCACCGATTCACTACACACGATTCAATTTCTAGAGAACCTAGTTTTACCGAAATGGACATATTCATCTTCAAGGTTGAAAGTTTTAACGCGTAATCTCTGCAATGAGCCTCGCTGTTTTGGAATAAAAGTAACGCAAAGTACGCGATATTGGTAATTTCGGCGTGCAAAATGCCGTGTATCATAATGTGAAGTAATGTGTGCGTGCGTAGTACAGACAACCAATCTTCCTAGAGGGTAAATCTCAGACGTGCGCGAGGAATATGAATGTCGAGTCTCGGCGTGTTTTACCTTTGACGGATATTGTCACACTACAAATACCTTAAGTGGATTGTCTCGTAGAAACAGAAACTGAAAGCGGCTCGTCTCGCCACCTCGCGCGCTTCCAGAAAAAAGTGAGAAAGCAGTAAGGCGAGCTCGACCGAGGAGAAATGCATTTTGCGACAGTTAGAGTTGATCGAGACGTCGAAGCATAGAGTCGTTAGAGTTGTGAGTGTTGTCGAGTGTTAGAGTTGCTAGCGAGAGAGAGAGAGTTACCAAATAGTTGTCGAGTTATTTATGTAAATACAAGCGTTGCATTTAGTTTTCCTGTTAATCAAACATCGTTCTTCTGTCTAACTATCTGTATTTTCAATCCTCTATTAATAAATTATAATTAATCGGACAAAACTACACCTTCAATATATTCCGATATTACAATATTGTATGCATGTTTTAGGAAAAGTCAGAAATTACGAAGCGATATGATAACGTTTAAATATAGTTAAATTTGCGTAGAAGTTTGAGAACGGTCAATTTGACCGGCACTGGTAGGTGTAGCGTTATATGTACACTTTTTCAACCGGGTGAAACATTATGAAAACTATGCCGCATACGTCACACGAATATACATATTTCATTATAATTTTAGAAATACACGCCAATGTACTTTCTCGTTGGTAATATTGCAAATTTTGCCAGATATATAGGGTGAGTCGTGAAACACAAGGCTTCTGAATGTGTTCGTTACGTGTCATTACATTAAAATCTTCTAAAGGAGAAATTACGCTACTTAAAGAATCGCACGATATATGAGAAGAAGCTTCTTCTCGAGGTCATTGCTATAGGATTTCAAGGTCACCGGCTTATTTCAAACCGCACTATCTATTTTGAACTTTGTTACATTATAACTGCTGTCAAGACAAATTCATTGGCCTAGTATATCGTGATCTTAAAATAATCTTCAACTTGGAAGTTTAGGTTTCGATCAAGGAGTACATCCATGTGACTTTTCTGCCAAATGACATCTTATCACGAGACATCAAACATTACAAATTTTCGAGTTGAGCCAATAATTAGTTTTTGAGATGTTAAAAATCCGAAAATCCATTAACGCGACAACTGATACGCTTCGACGTACGGATTTTTACGTTTGGGAAATTGTTGGCAGGGATTTTTATACTTGAATTCTCAACATGCACAATGGCGGATTCAATATATGTCAAAAAATGTTCTAATTCCCATAGAATTTTGATCCAGTATTCGTAACGTAAAAGGTTAAATTGTAGTATTTGTTTAAAAGTGCCATAAATATCACTTAAATACCATGTCGTGTCGCCCACTGTTTTCTCGTGGAATATTAAAGTGAGAACATTTAATTGAATTTGTAGTAAATCACCAAGTTCGACAGCTACAGTAGAAACATTTACATAATCCTTTCCTCGGTGTTGGTGCAATATCCCATACAGACCTTCCGACAAATTTACATTTTTCAGCTAATCATCATGTTTGAAATTTTTCCCATATTGTAAGAAGAAACAGAAATAGACGAGACAGAGGCACTGTAGATACTGATTTGCCGATACTAATAAATAGAACAGTAGGAATGAACGCGAAATAAGAAGCCAGAGGAGGAGCTACGGCCGGAATAAGAGAGCGGATCGGAAAGTATATCGATTTACTATCGAATCATAGGCTAAATAACACGATAGAGTATGTGGCGGATGTGAAGAGGAAAGGTGGAAAGAGAATGAGCGTTTCGTCCCGGGTCTACCGGTGGACTCGTCAGTAAGGCTATGCCCGGTAGTCCCTGCCTTAGACGTAGAGGGCGTCTCGCTGGGTGCGGTATTTGTATCACGTGCCCGCATATTCGACCGCTAGCGAGATAGACAGACTCGTTGTCGTCGTAGCCCTCTGGTGTTGGCGGTTGGTACCCGCGGATCGCCCGGGAGGTGCTGCGCCGCGTTGATGCCTCGACCTGGCGCCGTCCTATTGATACCGATCCGCCACAGAATATTTGTTTGATGTCACGATGCATATTCGTAGGTAAAATTATAGAACAAAAGTATCATTAAAGATAATTGTAAGTAAAAAACGTTAATTTTCTAAGTACTGTATATTAATGGCTACTAACACTGTACATTTATCATATCAAAATATCAGAATCGTCATCGTTTATCATATCGTATCAGAAATAATTTCTGCGTATTCATACGCCGTGACAAACCGTTAGTTTAATAAACTCGAGAATTTCTTACAAATTCTCTCTTTACAATTGGTTACTTTGTCCATTAACTGCAGGCCCATACCTACACGTAACACCAATTGTTAGCGATCACTGCTATGATCGTGGTTATAGTGAATAATGAAACATCCAAAGACTCCAATGTATACACTCGTAAAAATCTGTGGCGGATGTGAAGAGAGAGTGAGCGTTTCGTCCCCGGACTACCGGTGGACTCGTCAGTAAGGCTATGCCCGGTAGTCCCTGCCTTAGACGTAGAGGGCGTCTCGCTGGGTGCGGTATTTGTATCACGTGCCTGCATATTCGACCGCTAGCGAGATAGACAGGCTCGTTGTCGTCGTAGCCCTCTGGTGTTGGCGCCGCGTTGATGCCTCGACCTGTCGGCGTCCTATTGATACCGATCCGCCACAAGTATGATCGATCTAGATCGATTTAGAAATTGAATAAGGAGATGCAAACGCATATATGCAAACACGAGTTGACTCGTTACCGGTCAACGATATTTGTCGATGGAAACACCAGTTTACCGATTTAGTGATAGATCCGGAATTTTTCAGATAATTGATGTAAAAATTCTAAAAACGCGTGCAAAGTTGTACAAAACGAGGAAACTGATTAATTCGTATTCGGTAAACAGATTATAAGACCCTTTTACACTTTGACAATTACCAGTCATTTTGACTGATGTTGATACAAGTAGCCATGAGACAAAATTATTTTGATTCCGAATACATAAAAAGAAGAAAAGTAAAATAAAATTCGTTATATTATTCCTTTGGTTATCTCTTCAAATTTCATTACATCGTTGCAGAAAGAAAACGCAACATGAAGTAGGATTTTAATCTTTTTTTAGCAATAATTTTTCAATTATGATGATTATTCATAGTTTTAATAACGATCAAAATAATAATTTTATTTATTATGGTTATAATAATAATTCCTTTTATTTAATAATTTCCATTTTATTATAGTGGAAAGCATCAGCACATTTTCATACTTGTCGATAACGTTAAAACCGAACGAAAATCAATCGCAGAATATTACTGCATATGCGAAAGTGCTGCTCGAACTGTTGGCTGTTGCAATCACGTTATAACAGTTGCATGATTCCTTGGATATTGTCAATGTCGCGAGATTAATATACTCAATCCTGATGTATGTAATGTACCACCATCATTTCCAAAGACTAAAGTCATGAAAAATAAACATTGTAGATGTTTCCTGAATATATCTCCCAGCATGTTGAATCAGTCGTTGCAAAGTTTATCAAAGCTGAAATTTATTATTCGCAGTCGGCAAAACCTCCGGAGACAATTTTTTAAATCAGACTCACAGAAAAGTTCATCGGAAGATTTTCGCTTCTTCGACCTCCCGTATCTCGAAAACTAATTGTCGGCTCAACTTGGTAATTGACGGTGACTAATGTCTTATCACGAGGCATCGGTCGGCACAAAATCCGCTTCGAAAATCGTGGAACCGAAAAGAATCCTCCCATTTCTTGAACTCATTTAACAAACTTGACTAATAGACCTTGTAAGCGATATTAACAATAATTTATAGAGTTACGTTTTTCTTGTACTTAAAGTTTCATTCGAAGAATATAATTTTGTAATTTAATAATTGAAAAAGGCGAAGGTACGAAAGAAAGAAATTTGTTGGGGAATTTCAGGCGTTCTCGAAAGCGTAGTATTTGAGACACAGTTGGCCGCATTTCGATTTCACGTCTACTTTTAATACCTACTTGTGGCACATGAATCGCGACTATCGGCGATTAAAGTGGCTTTAAAACGCTGCTACCTTTACTACCCTTGCGTACCGATCCATATGTTACTTCGTATGAAATATTCTCATGGCAACGGTCCATTTCATTGAGGTCACCTGCCAGAATGATGGAGGTGTCTTGATAGAGGAAACGTGTTACGCAAGTATGCTGTGAATACAAAAGCGCACAGTAGTATGTACCTTTTCGCGCGTCCCGTATCAGTCAGTGTACCCCAGCAGAACAAAGACACGTTTCGCCAGTCAAATACCATCGGTCGCTCGAACGTCTGAGAAATTTCTCGAAATGAAGCAAAGAAACCTTATGCATTAAGCAGCATTATGCGTGCATTCTTCCGTTTTTGTCACGCGTTCAGTACGCTATTCTCGGTTCCTCGGGCTTGAATAATTTTGATTATTTCGATTCACTTTCCTTATAAATCCTATCTCATATTTGTCATGTTTACACGAATATTTTCTATGTTGTTTTTGCTTGTCGAGCTACTTGTTCCCTTATTTTCAATAAATTTGCGTTTCTTTGTTTCTAAGTAAATGTGATTGACTTTGTCGTAAATTATGCCGACACCTTTTTCTTGTACAACCAAGACAAAATAGTAGACACAACAAAGATGGCCTACTGTTTTAACTATAAATATTTATCATTATTTGAAAGATCCATTGATGGAAATATCTTTGACATTCGAAAAATCCTAATAACCAGACCGCTGTACAACTGATTTCGTGGATACTATGAACACAAATTCTGATATTTGTATCGGGCAAATATGAGAATGCAATAGTTTATTCTTTGTGACTTTAGCAGTTTGTTTGAAGAGATTTAAACTCTCTAGAATAAATCCTCATAGAATTTGCGAATATTTCCTCCAATACGTTGATGTACCCGCGTAATTAATTCACAAATACAGACACGAATCTCATCAGTGCCTAGTCATAGCTGAATATGTATAGAAACAATTACGCCTATACGCGTATACAGATATGAACTTTGCTTAAATGTAATCAATAATGTTATACAAACCGATTTCGATAACTTTTTAACATGTAGTCAAGGTCATCATCCTGAATAGCGGCGCGAAGGTTTTAATCGGTGGTTCCGGATAATTGAAAAGTTATTAGTAAAAATTTTACTCAAAAGTAATTAGCGATGATACATGAAGCTTATCTTAATCTCGCTGTCATAAGAGGAACCATCCATCGCGTCATTATTCTTCACAACCATAATCTACCCTTATTTTCTATTGCTTATGTAATATCAAAAGAAAAGGGGGTATACGCTCGGTCTATCATATGTTTAAGTTCGAGTTTTCTCGGGATAGTATAAGTTGTAAATTTAAGGTATAAACTAAGAATCGTAAGAGTGCTGGGGAAGAGAGAAAGAGAGAGAGTGTGTAAGGAAGAGTGTATGCATGGTGACGTCAAAGCTAAATGAGTAAAAGAGTGGGAGAAGGGTGCGAGGGATGAGGGTCAGCATTTTTTGACCTGGGAAACCAGAAGTTGCGAGCCGAGTGCGAGAATAAGACGTACGAAGATATTGTAGTCAGCTACTGCATTGGGCATTGCTTGTTAAAATAGAACTAAACTTCGCTTCAAATAGAACATCCTTTCTTGTCCTTACTCTAGACCATTTAAGACATCACACTTATCTACTGCCTACCCTCTAACTCTTAACTATTATATGTACAACACCTATTATTATAGATACTCCTTCTTCTCCAACTTTCTCAGCTAATCTAGAGTCCCATCTTTTCCTTCCTCGTTGACTATCTCGTCTCTATAGTAATCCCTCTTTCTAATTCTCCACACTCTCTTGTCACGTGCTCTAGATTTCCGTATTTGTGCTCACAGAGTTCGCATTCCCTTCTTTTTCCAGTATCTTTTCACCTCTTCATCGATCCGCGTCTCCAAGAGTTCACTCAAAAGTATATGGTTTTCCTGGCTTCATTTATATTTAACAGAGCGTAAATCGAATGCACATATTTATTCCTTTCATCGATGTGGCTATTGATATTTTTTTATGACTCCGACAGAACTGGCTTTCTACGACAGAAAGCACGACTCGTGACGTTGTTATAGAATTACGTATGTGTTTGTGTGTCGTGAAGTGAAAGCGTGAGCGTGGGATGATCTCCACCTCTCATACCCCAAAGATTTAAGCTGATCTACGTCTAATTTTAATTTCTACAGAAATGAGGCGTGAAGTTAGGGTTTTTAATGGGTAGGAGTGACTGACCCTGCGCCATTAAAATCATCGAAAACAATTCAGAGTGGTGATTTTGGCAATGTGTTCAAAGATTATCACAATCAGAGGTAGTTTGTTTCTTGATAATAACTTTTTAATAAACGCCAACCTTCGCAACACTACTCGGTTTAGTAATTTTGACAACGCGTTGGAACATTGTCTCGAATCGAATGCCTCCCTCTTTGTAAATGTAAATGTTTACCAATAATTGAAATAACTGAAGCATTCTTAACAAATACCGTCAAAAGTATATCGGGATAAAGGAAGAATAAACAGATACGCCAATTGCCCACCAGCTAATGTTAAGACAACAATCGTTATGGGACAACACACTTCTTGGTATTATCGGTATTATAAAATATTGGTAAAATTGGCATTATATATTAGCGACGACGTATTTCTATTGGCGCTATTCAACTTTAAAATAATTTATTATATCAGGTTTTCCCGAAAGTTTCTTTCTTTTTGTACGGAATTAATAGGTGCACATGTTTCGTTTTATATTATTTTATTGAATTATGAATAATTTATTAATTATTATTATTTGTAGTAACAGAACAAAGTGGGTCATATACAATTCAATAAAATAATATAAAAGGAAGAACGCTGTGCATCTATCATTTCCTCATAAAACGAAAGAAACTTTTCGAACAACCTAATATTCGAACTACGTATGGCCAGTGAGCAGAGAGCGAGCACGTGCCTAACAATATCACGTAACCATCGGGTATCGAGGATGATTGTTTGGAATGAGAGGATTTAACGATGGAAGGGAGTCATTGCATTCAAACAATGGAAACATTGTTCCTAGAAAAGTTGGACACGAAGAGGGAAAGACAAGGGTAGCTTCTGCTAAGAGGACTGTGAGGAGTAGTACAGCATTTATCCCAGAATTTCGTAAAAGATCGCATGCCTGACTGATTCAGCCGAGCAGACTTTTATATCCATCCATAAATGTTAGAATTTAATCTCGAAATTAAGATTAATAAGCTGTGGAAGACACAATGTTTGTGTTGAGATAATATAACGTGATATTTATTAAACAATTATTACAGCGAATATAAGTGAGTGTTGTGGAATGTAGACAGTTGGCTAGTTATTCTCAGACTGACTGGCTTAGTGACCCATGGTCCTTGAAAAGATTTAGAATCCCACTCTCTATGCAGTAACGAGTGTGACCTGTGTGGGTGTCTGTGTGGCGTCACATGTGCCACAGAACCTTCTAGCAGCTTCTCGACGTGCCCATTGTGACACCAATTACCTCTCAGAGAAAAGACGCCAACGCCGTGACGCATCTTAGTCCACATCATAGATAAAGGCTTCGACTCCTGACCTCCGACGCATCTTCGGCTACACAGAAGCTATGACACACCTCAGTCCACGTCATAGATAAAGGCTTCGACCCCCGACCTTCGGACTCCTTTGGACACATCACCACCTTATCATCATAGCCTACACTTAGCCCCTCAACATCCTAAACCCAAAGCGTATATAAACCGAGGCTTCACCTAGACTTGTTCTCCTGCCAGTTGTTGTACAACCCTTTTTCTCCGGTTCAGTGTTTCTCTTGTAAGTGGTAAATCTTATAATAAAGTGTTATAAAGAAGAATTAGTAGTTGGGTTACGACTCAGCCTTCTTATTATCATCCAAGTACCCACTTTACGTGACACCAGCCGCCGCGGTACGTCTCACGAACGCACGCTAGTGGGGATAGCGCTGGGCAACGAAGGGAAGAATCCGTTCGATCAATCACCTCATCTGCATGCGATTAATATCGTTGTATTCCAACAATAAAACTGTCTAACATATACAAATTTCTATTCTTTTGTGAACATCCGCAAAACTATACACTGGGTGCTCTCTTGTCTACTTTAATACTTTGTTTACTTTCGTTACTTTTGAAAGTCATTTTTTTCAAATTTTCAAGGTCACCGACGATTTTCCAATAACAATGGAATATATTTATCATCGTATCGTCGTTGCTGATTCAGCAAGACACTTTAGTATACGACATATGCACGGTAACCTTGCACGTTCGATCATGGAGCAACGGTAGTAATTCCTACTGATTTCTCCATAGATTACCATTTCGATCTTTTCTTCGTGATTGTACATGTCGAAATTAGTGAAATAAATAACGCAGTAGAATCTTTGGTTGTCTGAATTAACTTCATGACTCGATTATGATTGCGTTTCGATTCGATAGCGTAACACCTAGTGTGTCATCGAACGAAATTGGCACTTGAGAACACAATTTATTCAAATTCGGAATGTAATGGAAGTGACATTGAACATTTCTTGTAAAATAATAAAAATTTTGGGCAACGATCGTAAAATGTTCAATTCCTTACTTCCACCCAAATCATCAAAAAATTTCTGCTCAAGGTCATCTCAAGCTCAACATAGTTACATGTTTAAAATCCATTTTTCTATCAGCTACAATAGCATGAAGATACAAATATGCCACCATTATTGAAAAATTGTCGATTACGTTGAAAACTCGAAAAAATGACCTTGAAGGGAAGAAAACATGAATCGCGATATTCGTTGTTCGAAACCAAAGAACTTTTTTCGCGTACATACTTTTTTCTTTGTATTTGCAAAGGTTACGAAGATATTATAATGGACAAGATAAATGAAACACCCTGTATATTTAAATTGATATTATTACACTAAAATAAAATATTCCTAAAATTGTAATGAATATTCAACGAACACGTGGTAAGAAACATTTATATCTATTTATACATTCGCCACTGCACATGATATTCTGTACTTTATTTAGGTGGGGCGTCTCTCGTACTCGGAAAGTCATTAATTCTCTACACTCGAATAGGTTTTAATAGAATGGCATTATAGATTTATCCGAGTTGATAGATTTCTGATGTTCTTTTTTTAAAGTTACTTTTTCACATTATTAACACTCGCTATTAACGCTGCGCTGCTATGCTGCCGTGTTAAGTAGAAAGGGCGTACGTACAATTTCCGCTTCGATCAAGTCGTTGCTCTCAGGTAACACAAAAATAGATTACCTTTGCGTATATTAAGGAAGAAAGTTGCACCTGTATTCAAACTAAATATATAACAATTTACATTTTGAACTATGGACAATTGACATTTGATTGTTATGATTAAATGGGTGACTTTACAGAAGTGGGAATTTTTTGTGACTCTCACTTTTTAAGATAGGCAATGACTTCAATGAGTGCATAGGCAAATTACGAAGAACTATCAATTTAATTTATTTGTAACCAAAAATTACCTTTTTCGCGTGGAATTCTCAGTCCCCTGTTACATCACAACTACAAAATTTCCTTTACAACGCACGATCAGCGAATAAAATTGGTTATCTATTGATTGTCCCTGCCTATACAGTTCGCCTACAGACGTAGAAAAATTTAGGGGGTGATTCTTGAAGTCGAAATGTGACGAAAATCAAAAATCAAAAATTGTGCTTCCGGTTTTGTTTTCTAGTTACTGTTAAGAAAATGAGAGGATTCGGAAATACCAATAATTGACTTTATTTTACACACAGCAGCTTACATCTCTATTACACTCTGAAGACCGTCTTGCACGCACGCTTGTTGCCAACCGACTATCCTAGAAGCTTCTAACGACTAACAACAGTCTTTTTTCTCAACTAAGACCTGGACGTCCGTTGACGCTTACACACACACTCCCATGTACAGTGTAAATGTATCATTTCCCTAACAGACTTGTTATCGAATTCTGCTATTAGCAAGAAACACGAATGCCAACGTTATATTTACGTTACATTAAGCAAAACTCAGTAAAAATAATAAACTTGGAATATGATACGAACCAGAGACCCGAGAAGTTGATTGGGTGCAACAGGCGATTATCAACAAATCTACAATTACAGTACGCTAACTTCGCTTGATTCCTTTCGACTTACATCGTGTGATTTCTTCCTTAATATTCTAGATATATGTATATATACATGTATATATGTAGATTTTTTCATTATACGGGATACAAATGTAAAAATGTTTACTTCCTGAGGCCAAAATAAGGTGAAAATCAAGAATAAAAACTATCTAAGAATAAAAAAATAAGAATAAAAACGAAAAAACAGTTACAGACAATTAAAAATTAGTCGAAATATCCTTGTACGCGAGCAATCCTCCTTATAGGAAGGAAAGTAGGTCAACCGAAGCAGCGAAGTGCATAGAGATCCTCAAATCGAACGCGGGCAGCAGCTTATCTCGCACAAGTCGTAGAGAAGAAGGCTATGATATTCAGAGACGTAAACGATCCCGCACGACGTTTTGCAAGAAAAATGGTAGATTGAACGTAAAACCCACTTACTCGTGGAAATCCATAAGAGCATATCGAAAATCGCCCTATGAAATTTCCGAGTAGAGAGGATTAATGTTTCCTCTAATCCCTTGCCTCCATAATTCATAAATGAAAAATCGTATTGTCAATGTTCATAGAAAGTTTACACACGCACCGCGATTGTCCACAGAACATAAAATGAATTACGGTAGGTATTCGATGTGTCCTCCGTTTTCTCGTAAACAGAGTTTGATTCTGTTTTGATTTCGCCGTATTATGCGAAAGTTTCCCATCGCAGTTTGTGCAACTTTCGCTGCAGAGAAAAGACGATGTTGCACTTTTATTGCCATAAACATCGGTGACGCGTACACTAACTTCTTCTCGCGTTCGCAAAAGTAAAGAGCGAGGGGATTTAAATTTGGAGATCGAGCAGGAGCAAGGCAGAGGTCCTCTTCGGCCACCTACTTCCAAAACATCCGAGTGTAGCCGAGTGTTCTTGCACTGCGTTGGTAGATAAACCACATGCATAGCCACTGCATAAACCACACATTAAACCGCCTATGTGCGTGTTTAAAAATTCCAAGTATGTTGATCCATTTATCCAGGATGGCAAGATAAACGGGCCAATGGTTCTGTTATTTAAAATTCCGGCTCAGACATTTACCCAGAATTGAATTTGCGAATTTGCTTCTCTTAAATCGTGTAGATTTTCAGCTGCCCAGAAATGTTCACATTTGTTAAACGATGCCTCGTCAGTGAATATCTTCGCGGGAAAATTGCAGTTGCGTTGAATTTTCCGAGACATCCATTTTTTGAAACTTTTTCTTCCTCGAAAATCTTGTACTCTTAACTCCTGAACTTTCTGAAAGCTACCCTGATGCAGATTTTCTTGCTTCGATACGGACCTAACGGTGCTGTTACTGACACCTTCTTGCGCACCAGTAATCCTCGTACTTAGCCTGCGATTTTCTTGAATACAGTGCAGTATCCTATCTTTCAGATGTGGATCGCTTCTCTCAATTCGTCCGCCAGATTTCGAAGGTTTCAATGTACCTGTATTCCGCAATCGTTGCTCTATTCTACAAAATACCCTTGCGCTGGGTATAATCCTATTAGGATATTTCACGTTGTATAAACGTTGCGCTTTTGTAGCGTTACCTTCTGCCGCGCCATAACAAGAGTGCATGTCCGAAAGTTCTCCAAATGTATATGCATTTTGTAATAAATATGGTAATATAAATAGTAAACGACGTATGGTACTGCTACACTGCGTACAACGCTCAGTACGCGCACAGCACGCGCGCTATGTGCACCGCACACACAATACAGCCAAGTGACCTAATATCCTAAATCTACGTATAACTGTAACTCAATATTTCCAGTGCTCTGAATGTTTCTCGTTGACTGTCGGGATGAATCTGTTCTTCCAAAACTGTTCTAGCCATTTGCCTCAAAATGGCTAAGACATGGCAGTGTAGCGATGGAGAGTACATTCAGAAAGAAAAATTCACGATACTCTTGCCAATGCTTTCACCTTCTTAGTATGACACGTAATTAACCAGGAACAGTCGGAATATTTGAGAAATTCCTTTTGAAAGCAAAGATATGATGTCGAGAAAGCGAAAAGGCTGTGCACCAGACGTGTTTAAGGAAAGTCCATACCTATTTTGTACAATCTTCAAGCTTTACATAGCTAGAGATTTATTCACATTTCAATTTATCGCATAATTATTTCTCTCTCTGTCTGTTCCTTTTCCTCCCTCTCCCTTTCGCTGCTACAGTGCAAACTGAAGACCCCGCTTAGACTCTCTTTATTTGTTGCAACAGCGAGCAGAGCAGCGCGATTACAACGATGTGCAATTGTCAGAATGTAATGATTTTTCCAGTTTTCAACGTCGAAATAATTATCTAATGTAGTAAGCTGTAAATTAGCGAATAGTTTGGATAGGCACTGCCTGGCGCTGCAAAACGATTATAACAATGGTGGACACGCTGCTAGTAACAAATTAGGACGTGAACAAACAAAGGCTATTATTTAAGGCTTGGAGAATGTAGAAAAAAGACAGAGATGTTTCCGAAACCCATCTGGTAAACAGAAAGTGCGCTTTTTCAATGTCAATGTCTCGGTATCGCGCGCCGTTCGGCTTTGAGGCAGAAATACAAAGCAAAAGCATTGGTAACGAAAGTTGGAAATTTTTCTTCCTGAACAAAGCCTTCGACCACTAACTTTGTAAAGTTTCAACCAGTTAAAATCCTATTTTAAACGGTTTTAACTATCGACTTGAAGCGATTAAAACTGTCTTGCAAGGACATTTTGCTCTTTGACCTGCTCGATCCCAAAATTTAAATCCCCTTACCCTTTACCTTTGAGGGCGGCAGAAGAAGTCAGTGTACGCGTCACCGATGTTTGCGGCAGTAGAAGTGCAACACTCTCTTTTCTCTGCAGCGGAAATAGCATAGACTGCGATGGGAAATTTTCGCATAATACGACAAAATCAAATCAGGATCAAACTCTGTTTACGAGAAATCGAACATCTACCGTAATTTATTGTATGTTCTGTGGACAATCACGGTGCGTGTGTAAACTTTCTATGAACATTGACAATACGATTTCTCATTTATGAATTATGGAGGCAAAGGATCAGAGGAAACATTAATCCTCTCTACTCGGAAATTTCGTAGGGCGGTTTTCGATATGCTCTTATGGATTTTCACGAGTAAGTAGGTTTAATGTTCAATCCACCATTTTTCTTGTAAAACGTCGCGCGGGGTCGTTTACGTCTCTGAATATCATGACCTTCTTCTCTACGATTTGTACGAGGTAAGCTGCTGTCCATGTTCGATTTGAGGATCCCTATGCACCTCGCTGCTTAGGTTGACCTACTTTTGTTCGTGTAACGAGGTTTGCTCGCGCACAAGGATATTTCGTCTAATTTTTAATTGTCAACAACTAAAAGTTAAAGCCGAAAGCGCTATTCGTTTTTATTCTTATTTTTTTATTCTTAGATAGTTTTTATTCTTGATTTTCACCTTATTTTGGCCTCAGGAAGTAAACATTTTTACATTTGTATCCCGTATAATGAAAAAATCTACATATATACATGTATATATATGTCGGGTCATGATTCGACTTTTGGGCGCGTGACAACTCTTCATGTGGATTAGCCATCGTTTCACAAAGCCGAGATTTTATTCACGCGTATATACAAGTCTATCACTAAGCTTAACAAATAATAAGTACAACTAATAATAAGTTTAACAGATAATAAGTCTAATGAATAATACGATTTACGAATAATAAATTAAATAACACTATTCGCAATGTTTTGGGTTCAAACGAATCCACGGTCACCGGGATAACTCTTTACTCAGCGAAACTAATGTTAGGTGCAAATGCGATTGTCGAAAATGCTCGATGTGTCACTCTCCAAGGCAACCGCAAGAATGCCAGCCTCGTGGAGATTTTTCTCGCTGTACGATTGCATTTTGTTTTCTATACCCGTTTGGAAGCATCGAGAAGGTTCCAAACGCCGTTGCTAGGCAGTTTCTGTCTGGAGTTTTGATTATTGATACAATGTATGTCCCATTGCATTGACACCTCCGAGGCAACATCACACGTGGCTAGGCCCGCTCTCGAGGCCGCATGCCGCCACAACCACGTTTCTCAGAAAACACACACAACCACTCCAGACCTCCGTTAGACAAAACGTCCATCCCGTGACCGTGGCTACGTTCGGCGACCGATTGTCACCTCGAACCCAATCTCGCTTATTACAAATCTTAAACAATTACAACTATAATAAAATCTAGGCTAAGGTACTAGAGGATGTTCCCAAAATTTCCAAGGAAAGGCTTCGGCTTTCCTTTCATCTCCGACATATATATAGGCGTATATACATTCGCAATCTTGCAGTTACTCTGTACAAATTTCTACAACAGTGGTACTCGTTGACGAAATTTTCAAAACACAAAGACTTCTTGCACCATCCACAGTTGCTACATCGCCACAGTCACTGTGTCTGGGTCTGTTTCAAAGGAATAACAGTAGCCAGTAGGATTTCCGAACGCTGCCAGGTTTTCGTCTATGTAACCGCTTCTGTTCCACGAGTGTTTAATGAAATTCCGAAACCTTAACGCTGAAAACAAATTACGATAAGAGATGGTAATTTTATTGTGTTATTCGTAGCATAGAAATACCAATCTCCATGATGCACCGTTCTAAATGCCAAAGTATTTAACGCTTTTATCGTGGACCACAGCTTCGTTTATCGCTTTTTTGCAATCACCACTCCAAGAATCCAGAAACGAAACTGTGTCGGTACTGGCATTGGAAAAGTAAATTTCTTTCAGCCATGTCTTTTAAGAAAGTAGACGTTATATGGAATAATTGCGAGATTGCGAATGCATATACACACCTATTTACGCAAACACCTATGTAATTTATGGAAAATTTAGATGAACAAACAAATTAAAAATGCGTGTAATATATGTCAAATTGGTAAAAATATGAATTTATAAAATCCTCGATAATTAGTTCTAATAAACACTCTGGAACGGTAGAGTCGGCGGCCACTGCTATTGTCGAATCGCCTATCGACATCGTCTGTTCGTATCGTTGATCGTTAGCGACGCTAATGTCAACCGGGGTAAAAAAAAAAGTAAAATAAAATGTCAAAATAAAAATAGAATATTTGCATTACTCGATGGGGAAACCATATTAAATATACATCGTTGTATTCGTAATAAAAAATGCAATTTATTTTGACGTATTCACTGTTGCCATATTTTTCAAATAAACATAAACGACGTAATTTTTTCAAATAATTCTGCAAATTTTTTATGAACTTCAGCGTTTACTCCCAATACGCCAAAAGTCATGCAATTTTTGTTCACGAAATTTTTTCCTATTTCTAACCGTTTCCGAGATAACCTTTTAGGCTACTTTAGCGGGTGGTTTCACTACCTAAATTTGAGTTGCCGCAGCTAAAGACAGACACGCATTCGTAGTTTTTTAAAAAATACCGACAAAATCACATGGCTATTTATTCGTCCGGCCGCTTTTGTAGCAAAAATAGTATGTCCTCTGCCATACCCGACGTTTGTTATAATTCATAAATTGAATAAAAAGGTATGTGGACAAAATCTCTGCCGAATAATTCCCACTTCTGTAGAATCACTCAAATACTAAAAGTCATTTTTCTCAAAACCATCTTTTGACCAGATACGCCTATCCGAATTAACACAGCGATACGTATGCCATACTGTATTATCAAACAAAGCTCTGTCGATTTGAAAGATGCTGCCAGATTTTGAATAGTACGTCGTTTCTTTTAGTTTCAAAGTGTATAGGTATCGAGCACTAATGCAAGCGTGAAAGTCGAATGACTGAAAAATCAAGAACCATTTGTCACGGCTTAGTAAGAGTTCCACAGAACACTCGGGAAACTTCAATTTCCGAAAAGACACTTTTTCTTTCAGCTTTTTCCAGAGAAAAAAATCTAACCACGAAGATGATACATTTAGCGTCTGGATAGTAATCGACTATTCTAGAAATGATGGAGAAGCAGAAAGTTTGCGCTACTACGATGTGAGAAATAATCAGAAAAACAACATCTGTTACGAAATGCGGTAAGGAAAGGTAGATACTTTGCCAGCTAAAAATAATGATGAGCTCTGAAACTTATTAGATAGAAATGGTCTTGGAAAAACGTGTCTTCTACGTCATTCTTCTTCTGAAAATATTCAGCTTATATGTTGAACATTTTTCAGCATGACTAAAAGCAAGGGAAATATTTATGTATTCGATTTTTACTGAAACGCTCTATGCAAATTTAATATTTTACGATATAAAATTACTGCCACATTTTGCATAACGTGGAAGAAAACGTACCAAGTATACTTATTACCAGACCGTGGATTTCTATGCATTTGTGAGAAATGGAAAAATGTAAAAGTGCACAGAATACGCATAAATATATCAGTGGCTGGGTATAAGAGGCATCAATATTTTATTTTTTTTTCAAAAATGAGTTAAACCCGGTATTGAATTTGTAAACAATTTTATATCCTATATCCAAAATGGAAACTTTTAATTCTATGTAGAGATGACTACAGTGACAATTTGTACGTATCAATGTCAAAATTTTCATAAAATAAACTTTGTCTAAAAAATACCAAAGTCGACATAGAAAACACAAATAGCATAAGCTTTAATTCTCTCTTTTTTGCACTCGGAAAGAAATTTGAAACAACAGAAATTTATGTACCAAAAATTGAATATGAATTCTTTAAGATATCTTTGAGTGCCAATATCTGATACTTCTTACACCTAGTCACAGATATAAAATATCCAAAGTATAATATTTATTAGACTACTTAATAAATAAAACGATACTCCATTGAAACTGCTTTTTTAATTATGCCGATAAAGATATGAATTTGCATATATGTTCGCAGTCTACTTATTGTCATTGTATATGTTACATAAATCATGTCAACTTAGTAGCAGACAACATAAGACAATATCTTAGAAATTAGAAATCTCAATTAATAAAAGTTTAAAAAGAGCTGTATTAACAATGTATGAAAATTACAGCAGAAAGATCGCAGTATTCGATACAATTTAAAAATTCTTTATAGCACAAGTTCCTTCGTGAAATGAACGCGAATAGAATCGACAGACGGAAGTAGGAAGCGGTTAAATGAAAAGAAAATTTTTTTATTAGTTTGCTTTACTGTATGTGTGTTTTTGCCACACGAAACATCTGTCAGTAGCAGTAGAAATAATGGAAGCCAGTTGTTTCAGAATTTCCTAATGAACTAGGGAACCCGATAGCTTTGAAAACAGGGAAAAAGCTTCTTACAAGCTTTCTGAAATTACCAAAAGCTATAAAAAAGAGTAAGATTTCTATCTTTAATTAACTTGATATTCGCTTAATATTACATTAACTAAATATTATATACTAATTCTTTAATTATTTCAATTTTACTCCTATAGCTAAAACAAGACTAAATAAAATTTACTGTTCCAATTATTATACGCATACATATGCATAAAGTAAATTTATATAAAATTCAAATACTAACTTTAATTAAGAACCAGTGTGATGCGTGAAAGGCTATTTTTATGTAAGTTCCTCCATACAGGCTGGAATAAATTTTGGAATAAAATTGACCTTGAAGTTTAAGGCAAAGGTACATATATTTCGCAACATGTCATTTTAACAAATTTTCGACATGCCATTATCAAAATGAATCCCTTTGCAAATCGCTTGAAAATTTTTAGCAGTGAACCGGTGTCTAAGAAAAGTCGTCGCGCTGGAACAAAACTATATTAGTACTTTAAAAATATATGTACGAATCATAGCATGATTGAAATTCGCAGTGTCAGAAATATATTGTCTAATCATGGCGGAAGTCTAAAATCTAAAATATACATTGCGTATCCTAATCTTTTATTATCATTTATTATATATACTGAATATACAACGCAGCAGAGAGAAATGCACATAGGAGTGTTCTCTAATTTGGCGAAAAATATACATATTGAAACATAATCTAGAGAAATTATCAATTTTTCTTATACTATAGTAACTTTACATTATTAAAAAGTTCGTGGTCAGGTTTAGCAATTGCTTATACCTTGAGTTTAGTAGTTTTCGATATTTCTTGTTTAATTACTGTTTAATCATCAACTGCAAGGCCGGCTACACACGAGTGACGGAATCTCACTGCGATCTCGTAACAGTGTGTGATTCGGCAAGTTTTTATTTTCAATTGTCCAATGCAGAGGAGCGTGCGATCCCGCTACGATGTAACTGACAAGAGATTGTCACAATGTTCGTGTGCGTCACTTACCGATTCGCAAAAAGCTGATACACGTCGATAAGGAAACATTGCTTGGCATACACAAATTGCGAATATACCCGATTCTTTCGATATCGAATTATTTATTGAAGAAATTCGTGAGCATCGCAAAATATGGGATACTATCGCGATATACTGTACTCCTACGTACCGCACGAACAAAATTACGAAGAGTGCAGTAGCATTTTACGTCCATAATGAACAATAATTTTACGTTTAATGGTTTATGGAAAACTACGTTTATTCGACTGCTTCGAATTAAGCGATAAGTGAAAATACGACCTTTATGTGCTGCATTTACGCTACAACCTTACCAGAAAGTAGATAATCGTCTTTTGCCAAACTTTCTCTTCCCGTACGTTCCTCGGTATTGGGCAAAATTTTGTTTCCCTATTAAATAATAAATAACAAATAAAAATGATACTTTAGCTGTGAATAAGAATGAAAAATAAATGTCGTTTAAACGACGCCAAAAGTAACGTATTTATAATCTCTTATTTGCAAATGAAATTTTATTTTTTACTTTGATTTAATTGGAAAACAAATGATAATATATAAATGAGTAGTTTTCTGTTTTATCTTATCTGTTTCATTTTGTACAATGAAAAGATCGTGAAATTAACGTGGTTATTTTTCAATAGACAGATCGTTAAAATTACAATAGAAGTTGATTATCCGAATACCGATTACTCGAAGAATCGATCAATTGTCGAAATCTGATATCGTGTCTACGCAACGAGACACGTATCATCTGTACCAATCTTTATATCTTGAAACACGTTATCCTGCTTACTTCAAATTCACACAATTAGTATATTGTTTGCATTTTAGCAGTATTTACGTATTATTTACGAATGTACATCGTGAATATGGCAAGGAACAGAGTTATGTCGAAGTTAGAAGAGAAATGAAATATTATGGATCGTTCGAAAAGAGGCGAAGGTGCGAGAAGTTTAGCGAAGGAACATAATACTGGAACATCCGCGATTTCCGGAATTCAAAATCGAGAATCACGATTTTTAGATTTTCGAAGCAAAGACGATAATCGTTCCCGAAAGAGTTTGCAATTTGCAACTAACGCTAAACTAGATCTGACAATATGCATGTATAAATGGATTTCACAGAAACGAATTAAACACAAAATTAGATGGCAATGCAATATTTAAAAACTGTACGGGTTGGCTGATACGTTTCAAGTCTAAATGTGGGATACCTGAATTGGAAATTGTAGAGGAAAAATTATCCGTTGATAATTCCGCAGCTAAGCAATTTGTTAAAGTGTTTGCTAATGGTGGAGAAAAGTTGTGACATTTTTAATTGTGGTGAAACCGGTATTTTTTAGAAAACGTTACCGCGTAGAACGCCTACATGAAAATTTGAACGTACAGTATCAGGACATAAAATTAGTTGTATCACCGGGATGATGTGCAAATATGCAAATGTAAAAAGATCAAGATCAATGCTTTTAGTCTTACATAATGCATCGGCACATCCTTCCGTGACTGAACTTTTGGAAGTTTTTTTTTTTTTTTTATTTTCTTTATTGAAATTACGATCAATTCTTACATTGAGAATTTTCAGTAATTTTTCTGGCGTGGCGCAGTGACATGGCTGATTATTTATAATAAGTTAATACTTATTATAGATACGTGTAATTTGTAAGTAAGTATTATAAATAAGTAAATATTACTTAATTTAAATAACTAAATGAATCTAGCGTTTAGGTCTAGCGGGTAATGTCTCTTCAGTCTGCGAGTCTGGTTCGATGTATCAAGTAGTCCAGTGATTAGGGGATTTCTGTGTTTGTTGACTCTTTTGCTATATCTATCACTGTGTTTTGCTATTTCCTCTTTGACTGTGGGTATCTTGAGGTCTCGATGGATTGTTTCGTTGGTTACATACCACGGTGCATCTAATAACGATCTTAGCGTTTTCGATTGGAAGCGTTGAAGTATTTCAATGTTGGAGTTGCTTGCTGTTCCCCATAGTTGGATTCCGTAGGTCCAGACAGGTTTTATTACGGTCTTGTAGAGGGTAATTTTGTTCTGTAGGTTTAGTTTGGAGCGTCGGCCTGTGAGCCAGTAGAACTTTTGGAAGTTTAGGGAGAAAATGTAGAAATTCTTTCCCTATCACCTAATGTAACATTTTTTATTCAGCCAATGACACGAGAGTCTTACAATTTTATACATAAATCAGTTTGAAAGATTGTGTCTACATGTTCGGCGAAGCACGGGAAAATATACCGTCAACTACTCTCCGGCGAGCTTAGAATAAGTTATATAACGATATAAATGACAATGTAACCCCATATGGCATAAAATACATGGCAAATTTGGCACGCAATATATTTGGATTTGAAAATTATGATCAGAATGATATTTGATACTCTGTATACATATATGTAAATTCTATAGAATTCAAACTACCCGCCAACTGACATTTTTACTTTTGCTTTGTTTCACCGGCAGTCATTTGCTGAATAGAATTGATCACGAGAGAAGGACGGTAATTTAGGACTTTGAAAATCGATTCTCCATTTTCCAAGTAAAATTGGTAAAATTTGTAGTAGATTTGTTATTAACTGTTATTCTATTTAATTTCATTATTCCCAAAATAAACTCGATTTTCCAGAATCGATCGCCTGATTTACCCTAAGAATTTACGATATTACATATGGAATATTTTTTTATTATTTAAAATGGATTAGACGGGAAACGATGGTTATTTAACGTGAACTAAATACAATAATGTGCTATAACTAAAACAAATAAATAGTTAATTTACAACTCTCGTCACCACGGTTCCAACGCACTCTTTCACGCGGACCACGCTCCTCGACAACGCTGACGACACTCTGACTTCTCAACTCCCACTCTTGGGCCCGACAACGCCGCCAACACTAAAGAACTCTCTAGCAACACTCAAGCCCGCTGGCAACACTGAAGAACTCTGGCCACACTAAAGCCCTCGCTGGCAACACTAAAGCTCCTCAACTCGCTAACGGCTACCTCTTATACCCTGGCTCCGGTATACCTGGCCCGCACATGTCCCATGATCAAGTAGATCCTCTTAATTACCCAAGGTTTTCCCGATATTACACTATATACCTGGTATGCACATGTTCCATGGTCAAATAGACCTTCTTAATTACTCAGGGTTTTCCTCCGATACTACACATATATATGTCGGGGTCAAGTCGGGGATAGGGATGTGAGTGTTTGATGAACCTTCGTCGGAATTAGCCATATTGCGGTATGACAAGGCACAGTTTATTAACACAAGAGATACACAAGTTTGACAATCGACTACGGCGATTGAGCGCACGCGACACTAGTGATAGTGATCTCGGGTTCAATAACGAATCAGCGGTCAACAGGATGAACGTTCTAAGTCCGAGTGATTACCGACCATAAAAGAGTTACTCTTTTCTCCACGAAATCGCGATAGAGAATGAAATTCCCGTCCCAACGATGCCACCGAGGAAAACTATCGTGGGGTGTGTCTAAGGGCACGAGATCATCGGATTCGTCGAGGGTAGCCTTCGTTCGGAAAGTAAGGGAAATTGGCGTTGCTGCTAATTGGTCAATTTCCATATCGATGGTTAGAAAAAGATGCTAGCCGCCCTCGAGGGAAAGTCGGTAGTGGGAGACGTCGTTCGTTGAAAAAAATAGGTCTCCCCTATCTTCCCATAGTTGGGACAAGGACTGTTTGTCTGTTTGAAGAACTTTAGTCAACTAAATCTTAAGATTTATAACGGGCCCTCAGGCTAGCTGAACATGTACTGCGGAGACGCATCGACATCTGGCAATCATCTTACTCGAAGAATAGGGTCTGCGTGTGGCGAGCTACGGGACAGAGACCGTAGGAATGTTTACTGTTGAGTGTTACAACTATTTCCTTTTTTAAGGGGAGCTATAGAATTGCTCCATGCCTTTGTTAGACAAAGCGTTCATCCCTTGACCGCGAACACGTTGGCGACTGACTGTCGCCTCGAGCCCAAGCTCACTATCACAAATCTCTGACAATTACAATCGGGTTGAATAACTACAATTGTTTAATTACAGCTATAGTAAACTTTAGATTACAATGTTGCGGGATTATCCAAAGGCTCCGGTGTTCTTTCATCTCCGACATATATATAGTATGTAATGTAAATAAGAACAATCCCGAATAATAAATTACGAGTCATCGTGAAATTGTTTGACTTGGCAAGACCTGCGCTGTTGTCCCACTGCATTGCAAAGCTAAAGGTGCATTAGATATTGTATTAAGGCGGGGAGAAACGCAAAAGGAAATAGATGCATGTAAGAAGCAGTGAAAGCGAATTCACGATAGTCCCGTTTACAGCGCGTTTTGTAAACTCGAAAAATGACGAACTCGCGTGGTCTTACTTTCACATTCGCCTACTGTGACAATTGCGCAAAAAATACCCGAGTACCCTCAGCGTCGGAGCCACGAAGAAGGTCAAAAGCCGCTATTCTGTTCGCTAGCGAGGGAGACGGCACAGCTTTCGACACACTCGAGCGATGACAGTAATGACAGTGATGACAGGACTCGGGCAATCGGAATCGCGAAACGTCGGCACCGCTGGCTCACATAGCATGCGGATGAGAGCTTAATTTATGGCGCCCTTAAGCATCGATGCTTTCTTTTTCCCATAGCTGAAGGTGAAGAAGGACATTTGCCCCGGGCATTCAGACTTTGCATTTTCTTACATTTACTTGCATTTATAGAAGATTTAATCTTTTCTTTAATTTAAGATTATTGCAAGATTACATTTATCATTTGCTTTTGCATATGATAAATAAAATTGTTTATGTTCAGTCTGCCCTCCTATTGTTTTTCCGTTTTTCCAACAAACTTTCAGAAGGTCTACTTGATTTTGGCGTATTCTTCATACGAACAAATATTATTAAAAATTGCTATTTGCTATTGCTAATTTACAATAATCTCTCGGACTGAAATGTTACACGTATGCGAAAATAAATTTGTTCATTTTGCTCAGATGAAAATAATAAATAAAAGATAAAATTGCATTTTTAGACCTGTCTAAATACCAAGCAATTCGTCTCTGCTTTTTATTAGAACTCTCAAATAACGAATGACTGTATTCAAATAATTATTTAAATGAAAATGTATTCAATAATGCCCAACATTCACACGACTAAATCTATATTTTCTCCGATTCCTTTGCCTAAATTCGCTCGCATCTGATTATCGTCAACTTTGCACATTTTGTGACGAGACTCAGCGGACCCAATTATGAACAAGCGTTAGGCTTCTACTCTTTCTCTCTCGCTCCTTCTTCATCCTCCTCCACGCGAAAACGTAAAAAGGCAGGGATGTGCCAGCCCTTATCTTACTGCCGCTCAGACAGTTTATCCGGACGCACCTGCACGTTTCCTTTCGTTATCAGCCAGTATTAATATCTGTTTTAGTTCAGTCAGTTTTATTCGTGATTTAACTTATTGTTAACACTTAGCCAACCGAATAGGGAGACCCCCTCTGCAAAATACATCGCTGCGTGACCCTTTCGACCTTTGCGCGCGTTTCCTTCTTCTTTTTCTTTTTCTTCTTTTCTTGTTATTATCAGTTATTATTTACCTGGAATTGTTTCCAATTAATTGCGCTACACTTTCTGCTTTTATAAAGTACAGTATATAATAAAATACATCAATTTAGTGTGAAAATTAATTAAAAAGCTACACTATCAATTATGATTAAGATATAATCGAACGATACCATATTGCAAAAAAAATATTAACACTAGAACTACCACACCAGTCAAGTTGACTGGTTTTACAATTTTATTTTAAAATTTTTACTTCATGTTATATTTTTTCCGCAATGAAGTAATGACTTTCACAACGATAACTAAAAGAATAATATAATGAATTTTATTTTGTTTTTTATGTATTTAAAATCAAAATAATTTTGTATCAAGGTTGCCTAGACCAGTACCAGTCAAAATGACTGCTACTTGTCAAAGTGTAAATTAACCAGTTTCCTCGTTTTGTACAACTTCCCACGCGTTTTTAAAATCATTCGATACGATGAAAATTCCGGATCGATCGCTCGACTAATACTAGAAATACCACATCAGTCAAAATGACTGGTTCTACAATTTTATAAACGTGTCAACCCTCGTTTAGGGATCATGGCCCCAGATGGATTAATAATACCAAAAATGTACTACGTAACATGGAATTCCTTCTGTAAGAAAGTAATAAATCAATAAATATAAACATATTCTATTATTACGTATTTTTTACAGACCAGTCATTTTCACTGGTTTTGGTAGAAATAGCTTCGTGTTAACTGTCGGTAGTTCTGGCGTTAAAATGCATTATGAATTTTTAATTTCACGTTCAAATCGTGTTATTTATCTTTAGTCATCTTGAATGTTTTTAATTTTACCTATATTTCTTTATACTTTTAATATATACTTGCAACTGGATGTTTTGTAGAAATAATATGTGAAATCGTTAAATAAAATCATTACCGCAAGATATAATTGACCACTTAAATAATTTTTATAGCTCACTGTGTTAAAAGCCTAATTTGTTAATAAGTCAAGTGCGCCACTGGATCAACCGAAAGGAATTCCTACCCGCGCATCCAGCTATGAGTCAACGTCCGCTTATCGCTAATACACAACAACGGTATGTTTGGAGATTTCATTCCAGGAAAAAGTTGATCTCTTTGAATATCTAGATCATTATTCTTATCTATACATAGTATAAAATAAAGTAAGCATCCGTATATTCGAACTAGTCTGGAGAGTCGCTAAATGGACTTTTCTGCGATTTTCATCAATTTAAAGGGTGTTTCTCGAGTAAATTTTAGATGTGTGAGACAGTAGCCTATGACAAAAAAAAGCAAAAATCGAAGCTGTAAACTTTCTTTTCTTGGCGTGAAGCATCTAAAGCTTCGCGACTTGGATGTGTGATAATAATCGATGTTGTTTCGCGGACTACAGAACGTTTACCGAACCAATAAAAATCCACAAAATCGTCAGCTATATTATTCAAAAGATCACATAAGTAGCAGATTCTTTTATGTACATACATAGTTGAACATATAATTTGAATCTATTATTCCAAATAATATGACGCAGAGATACTATTTACGATAATAATACTACGATTTGGTCATTTTGGGTTTTAGTACAACCACCCTTAACTGGCGTCGCCTCCATAGAAATATGTAAATAGCTACGTTCATTAACGTGGCAAATCACAGCGCCATTGCAGCAGCCGTCTACAGAGTCGCACCACGATACCGCCGCGATGTCACTTGCAATTGTCGTAGACGGACGATGCCGCCTGCAATTGACGAACAGTCGGTCGTAGTGGTACCACAATACGATAGTGTCCATAGCGTTACCAGATGCAGGCAATTCGCGACGTCACATTACCCCCATTGCCATTCTACTCTCTTCGTCGCGTCTACACGTCGCTGTGGACAAATGGTGGTCGGGGGACAACTAACTTTGCTGGTAGCGATGCGACGAGGAGAGACGAAAGACGAAATTCATGTCACGTGACACAAACGACTTAGCACAGAGTAGTAGTGGGGGTATGAATAGGGAATCGTCTAGTAACTTTGATTGATTTTTCACAACTAGTCGGGATTCAATTTGCGGACGGTTTGGCTTGTGCTTCGCTATACGAGTGTCGAGACTTGTTTATATGATCATGATCCCTACGCATAGGGATTTCTAACGTCGTTATATGCCCTCAGTTGTCTCTACGGTACTCTAGTAAACGTAACTATACCTACATATGTATACCATACATACGACTCGTGCACACCACACTGGGATTGATAGCAACACGTCCCTACGTGGGGACCGTAACACCCCATATATACTGTCAATATATGTCAGTTGCACGTCACACGGCGACATAAAATAGGATCGAAGTGAAAGGAGCGGCAAAGCTGGCGAAGGCTAGTGCGTCGGTCGCACGATAATGCAACGTAGAAAAGATCAACGTCGAAAAAGAAAGGTTCATAGGCCTAATCAGGAGCGACCGTTTCATGCGAAAATAAACATTAATCTGATCGCACAGCGTGGCCACACAGTAGGATCGTTTTCACCTTCGTATTGGTAAGACGACACTAATGCAACGACGAAACTTTTTTATTCTAAATCTTTTGTTAATAAAAATGTCATTAACACACCGATGACGTTTTCCTGGTTAAAATGAGATTAAACACAATGTCATAAAGTTTTATAGTAAATCGGTATAGTATGTGGATACTGTCACATCGCCCAATTTTATATCGATTCCTGAAAGAAATATCAAAGGAATAAATAAATATTACACGTTATAGCGCGTTATATCTACCATTTAAATTTTGTCGTGTAAATGTAACACAATTGGCTGTGAATAATTTGTCGAAACTTTGTCTTCAGTTGTGACATTAAAGATTACAGCTGGGAAAAGTAAAGCAATTAGTGTAGAAGAGCGAAAGATAATTATCAATTTGCCTAATCGAGTTAGCCAAAGTTTATTTGAAATTTCACGTGTTATGAAAAGATCAAGATCTACGATGCACGGAATCGTTAATAGATACGAATTACGGAAACGCGATGAGAAACAGTGGATTATTATACCCAAGCACGGCTACGAGAAATTACTGAGTGGCCTTCGTATTGTTCGATTAATTAAAAAGATCCGAAGATGAGTGCAACAAAGATGGTTGAAGAGTTTAATAATAATTTTAGCATTAACGTATCCACCACTACTATGTGCAACTTCTTGCAGAGCTAAGAGTATTATACTACACTAATGAAAGCAGAATGTCGCGTAAATGAAACGAATAAGAAGGAGTTAAATAAGAAGGAAGAAGTAATTGAAACAGGGTAATTTCTACAGATGAGAATAAATTTAATATGTTTGACTCTAATGGAGACTTTATAGTGTGGAGAAAGAAAAATACATACGATCTCTTATCTGTTTGGAACTATGTTTAGAAGACTATCTGTAATTGTACAATCAAATTTGTAATCGTTCGATTGTATTGTAATCAGGCAATCAAAATACCGATTTATAATTGCCAAGACTAATTACAAGTACTACTTTTAAACATTCGTGATATTTTAACAACTGATGCTTAAATTAATAGTACATTTGACCCAAGACCGGTACGAATACTTATTGCGCGTTTTGTTCTGTTAAAATTACCCAAATAATGTAAATTTTTTAAGACCTTCGAAGAATATGTATAACACAGCTTTTTAAAAAATATTGCTTAATAAACCTAACTGTTTAGTATTTTGCTATATACAGAATGTTTTACAATAATTATTCTTTGATAAAAATATGTTAATTTGTAGCAAAATTGTATTATCAAAATTATTATTTTATTTAAAGAAATTGGCAGGGTACGGTTTAGGAGACCAGTATGGCATAGATATCTCATACACTGTGTTCTGCAGAAATATAGATATCTTTAAAACTAATAATATTCTAATTATTCACAGCAGACCATTTAAACTAATTAACGTATACTCCCATCTGCACAACAAAACGTATTGAGAACGCTAATAATAAGGAATTGAACCCACAAACTGAAATCATATAATACCGTTAAATTCGGTCCTTTTTATTCCGGATCTCGATGAACCTGAACGATTCTATCGATGCGTGTTATTCATGAACATACGTGTAGAATTATCGTACACGAAATTCATAGAGCAATTAATAACTTTACTTCGTAGTTCAATACGTGTGCTTGCAACTAATGAATAATTGCTTTATATAAAACTGAAGCACACACACGTATATTGTTTGGTTTTAATTTTATAAAATTTTCATTCAGATATCAAGGAAATAAGCGAAAAAATCCAACTGCTGTGCATGTTTCGGTTGTACTTCCGAAAATTATCACGCCTGACTCGACTGAAATTTTGCAAACAGCTTCATCTTAAATAAAGATAATGTTTGCGAGAAGGATTTTTGTCGACTCAAATATGAAGATCCAAAATTTTGCAAACGACTTTACCATTTCAGCGTCACTGCCTGTAATTTTGAAAACTTCTATGCTTTGATTTGATTGAAATTCTAAAGATAGGTTTCTTTTAGGTAGAAACAACTTTCGCGAGAAGAAATTTTGGTGATTCGAAAATTAAAAACCTAGATATTTCCAGTAGAATCATAGATCCTTGGTAATATATATATCGTAGTTTATAGATTAGATAAAAGCAACTTTTATCAGTGGGATCGGTCCTATTTCGGATGGTTGATTTCTTTTTATTTCGAAATTTATTTATCGTTTTTAAAGCGGGCAGGAGATGAGCATCGCTTGGAAATATGCCCCAACAATAAACGCGACGGAGCTACACTTTTGTAATTAACGAAGAAAGCGTGGCGATAAGATCTTAATTTTCAAGTCAGCAAAAATCCTTCTGGCAAACATCGTTTTTATGTAAAATGAAGCTATTTGCGAAATTTTAATCGAATCGGGCGTGACAGGTTTTCGAAAATTTCGTTCACGTTCCTACATAAATTGCATAGTGCAGAATATGGAACTGACAAATAGCAAAATGTAACGACAAATCAAACGAGAAATATTTCTAATTGAATAAGTCAGACGTACGCATACGCATAAACGTTCGTGGCGAAAAATGAAAATCTGTCGTTTGCCAAGAATTACCAAGAAACAAATCAACAACAACAAACAAATCAACAAATCAACAAAACAAAGATCTTAATTTTCAAGTCAGCAAAAATCCTTCTGGCAAACATCGTTTTTATATAAAATGAAGCTATTTGCGAGATTTTAATCGAATCGGGCGTGACAGGTTTTCGAAAATTTCGTTCATGTTCCTACATAAATTGCATAGTGCAGAATATGGAACTGACAAATAGCAAAATGTAACGACAAATCAAACGAGAAATATTTCTAATTGAATAAGTCAGACGTACGCATACGCATAAACGTTCGTGGCGAAAAATGAAAATCTGTCGTTTGCCAAGAATTACCAAGAAACAAATAAATAAAATAGCGAGCTTATGTTGCCTCCGCTTGAAGCTTAAACCCTTTTAACTGTAGCTAAGTTACATAAACTTGCGTTATACACATGCTACATCCAGGGGAAGGCAGAATGTACACGTTCGAGTAACTTGTTCTTGTGCCGCTTGACTGAATAACTGCGAGCTAGCTGTCAGAAACAGGTATCGACGTCAAACGATAGAAAGCCAGTAAGAGTACCTATGGAGTAGTTGAGCGAAAATATTTGTGTTTTTCTTTAGTTCCATAAAATTTATCAAACGACCTGCATTCGTCCGACCGTAGTCGATACATTGCTTATAGATGACTGGCGACGGAACTTATATCCTGCTGTTCACGGTTCGAAGGATCACTCCCGCCTATCCCGAAGGATCTGTCTCATGTATCTGACAGATACGACTTCGGTTGTCACTGTCGTTTCTTGTTTTATGGAAGAATTACACAGCCTGAAATATATCTCATAGTTATTAAATAGCTTACTTTTATATGTAATTATATATCTGATATATATTTATATTTCATATATATTTATTACCTATAAACCTTGCCTAAATGCATTTTTTATCTATTTTTTATCTAAGGTATTATTAACTTAACCAACTATTATTAAATATCAACAGCATATGTAGTTACTTCTGTTTTTTAGAATATAAGTGTAACTTTTTTTCACTACGCTCATCTTTTATTTCAGTCCTTGTATTTGTATCCAGTCGACGTTTTAGAGATAAAATAAAAACAAACGTGAAAAGATGCAAAAGCTTCATAAATATGTTTAAATTATCAGACTTTCAATAAGAAAATAAATAGTTTTTAAGATATTATAGTTATTTATTTTAAAACTTTTTTATATCCCAAAAAGATTGTAAATATCATTTCGGTTAAACTAATTTCTGAAAAAATTTCTGAAAACTGAATCATCTATCCTAAAGTGTCGGAAGAGACGTCACACCTTCCTATTTCTGCATCCTATGCAGATATTGGAAGCAATTTATTTGGTTAGAGGAACACTTTACGTATTCCTTATAAAATATCCGTTATCTTAGTAGATTATTTTTTCCTAAATTATGAAAAACTATGAACGTTTAATTACAATGATAGTCAAAATAGAACAATTATGGAAGTAAATTGTATTATCTCGAAAAGCTGCAGTCTTAAAAAAATAAAAATCAGGGCCCGAACAGTATTAAGTCACTCGTGCAAAAATCCGGCCCAAGAGACATTTATTACTTCTGTTGTATGTTTCACATTTAATAAAACATATGTGGAACGCTATGGTTAAAACCCTGTGCTTCGTATCATTTTATAGAACAAGTCTATCACATAGTTACATCGTTCAACAACAACGTTCAAAAGGAAAAAATATTTCATACCTTCCGATATAATATTTCATGGTTAATACATAACCTTTATAACAATGATCTTCTATGGTTAATATTTTCTGATTTAATCAAATCATAATTACTTTAATAATATTGTAGTATCGTTGACGAGGGGGCTGGGGGGGGGGTCGTGCGAATTATAAACAAGCGGTTGCTGAGTATGTGCATGATGGGGCTTAAACAAAAATACGAAGGGTTGCTAAGGGACATAAACGAATTAACAGCAGTATGAGTTGAAAAGCCAGAGAGTGCGGATTGCGATGTCGAGATAGTGTTGTTTGCGTTGTTGAGAGAGAGTCGAATCTGTGTTGACGAGAGTTGTTAATTAATTATAATACGTTGTTACGATTAGTTCATGTTAAATAACCATTGTTTTCTGTTTAATCCATTTATTATTAATAAACTAATTATTTATATTTACGATACTACAATATTTATATCGAAATATTCTGTGGCATAAGCAACTTTATGTCTTTCTAGATGGAATAACGAGATATTAAGAATTGTGACTCTATTTAAATAGACATAATTGTAAAAAAGTTAATAACACTAAATCGTATCTCTGTAGTGACAATATGTGATAATAATATAATAATTCGTATCACTATTTCGCGTGCTTCCTCGTTAATATCACGCTATTTACATTGTTTTTTACTGTGAAATGTAAACATATCTTAAATAATATCAATGTAAGAGCTAATGGGACCTCAACATCATTTTTCAAAAGAAATTTTAACAAATTTCTCCTTCGATATTCAATGTCGAAGCAAATTTCTACCAATCCAGAGATGTAGAAACCTTGTCTTTCCTAAAAAAATTCAGATACCTTATATATTGGATTTCATGTAAATTATATTCCAACCTTAATAACCTTAATAATAATAATCTTCTATGGTTGATATTTTCTGCTTTAATCTAATTTCTGAACCATCTGTAACATTTTTTTAAATATTTCATTTTCTATATAATATTTGTATTTTTCTTATCGACTTTTGCAGAAGTTATGTTGTTTCATTTTTGTACGAAATTAATAACACGACACCATTAAGGTACATAGTTATTGACACATTAATTATATCGGGAAATTGCATTGCAAAAAGTTGGTATAAAATATATTCTAGAACGCTGCTGATTACTTATTTATTTATTTACCTTGCGGGTATTGAACCCCTTCACACGGATAGAAATCACAGCTTTCGATACAAGGTGTTAAGCAATATATGCAGCCAATTCTAAACATCGAAATAAACGCTAAATTTAATACGTGAAAATGTTGGTTGAGAATTACAATTAGTTTTCAATTTCGAAGCAATTAAATTCTCTGATCGAAATTTGTGTAAGTAAACAAGTCCCAAAAACGTTCAGAACCGTATTACGATTTCACTTACCTTTACTGAAAATTCTCAATGCGAGAATTGATTGTAAATTTTAATAAATAAAATAAAAAAAAAAAAGTTTCACTTACCTAACAGAGTCCGCGCTTGGCTAAATCGCTACGCGTCCTGCTACTTGCCTTTCTGCCGAAATTTACAAAAGTTACTTGTTGGGTCAGTGAGACCGGCGAGCCTTTCCCCTTTATTTTACTCGCAGTTATTGTTTCCCACTTCGACTTCCAACACACTTCTGAAACTAAATTCATGCTGTCAAACATAAAAATCACGTCTACACTGACAGACAATTGTCGGCAAACGCGTCGTCTGGGGAAAAGCCTCGAAAAATGCATGTCCGCGGACGAGTATTTTACTTTCCATTGAAATTGCTATCGAAGGGAAGAAAGGCGAAAGTAGACAATGTGAAAATACATGGAAATTTTACGTCGTAAAGAATTTTTTGGAAACCAAACAAAGGTCAATTTCATTCTTCTTGGTAGAACTATACACTTTTTAACGCATTCCTTATAAAAAGTTATTAACCTATGTATATATGTTGGAAAACTACTACTATCAAGGAAACAAATTTTTCGGAAGGGTTGAAAACATAAACATATGTGTAGTATTTTATGGTAGGCAATTTTTTCCTTATTATAATAGCTATTTAATATTTATATTAGCTATTTGTATTTATATGATTTCGAACTTTGAACCTATGTATTTATTGTTTGAAAGTTCTGATTCAAAAGCTTATTAAAATATAAATAAATAAATATCAAAAAATATCAAGCATACGCCGCAATTAACAGCAATCCTTTAAATTTAATTTCTTACGAATTTGTACCATTTATTCGCCAGTAGAGCGGTCAATTCTGAACAAAAATTCTAGTAAAGGATTAAACTCTTTACATGCGAAATATATTTGGATAATGTAACATTCGGATTTTATTATTTTGAACAGTTTCAAGTTTAAGGTACATTAGTTAAAGGTGTTATTAATTTTCGTTGTACTTCCGAAAGACACCAGTGGCATTATGCAGTGAAATAGTAGATTCGAAAAATGCAGATCCCTATATATTTATTATTAAATTATTTCCAATTATTTCACGGCAAACACCGTTACCAGAGCAGTTAGGGAGAAAGATGAATGGTTATGGATAGAGTACAATATTCGCAGTATCGTGTTCTTTTTAGAATTGTCTGTAATGGCGCATATAGAATCAACAATTGCATTATTTTTTTTTATATGGAAATTTACGTTTCTTTTTACATAGATAGATTCCCCTCGTCATTTTGTGTAAAAATATATTGGGCCACAATGGTAAAAAATTTAGAGATATTAAAAAAGAATGTCTTTATTGAAGATACTGAAAACACTGTAAACTTTCCAGACAACGTTTCTCAACTGTTTTCATAACAGAGTTAAGGTAATCTCTAGTTATTGTTGTACATCGTAGTATTAACCGTTCCTTTACATTCTCTACAGAATTTATAGGATTTGAATAAATCCTATCTTTTAAATAACGAATACGTATCTGCTTTTGTTACGACCACGTACATCGATATCGACAAGTACAGCATTGCCATGAAACGTTTGAATAACTTCTCCTTCACATCTTCAGTAAACACATTTTTTTAATATTTCGATAACTCGTAAATCTTTTACCAGTACTTTTTGTACGTAAAATGGCGAAAGAACACTGTCATGCTTTTCCGCAAAAAAAAAGTGATACAGTTGTTGATTGCACATGCATCATTGCACTTCTAAAATAAAACATGGTCCTACAAATGTAATACTGTTTGATGCATTCATTTTTCTCCACTGACATTTTCGGTAACTACTCTGGTAATGTTTATTGCTATTAAACGCAACGTTCAATAATTCAGTCATTGTCGGAACAGGTCATAGGTTTTCAAATAGCTACGCTTTTCGAGCTATTCTTTTTTTTTTCTTTTAATTTTAATTTGTGCTTTAGAATTTGCCCAGCAGGACATTTGATAAATTTTTCTAACTTTATTGCTAAATAACACGTGGTCCAATCTCCAACGATGTCTCGACACTATGGAAAAGTGGTTTCATAAATGGGGCTTCAAAATTAATGAAAAAAAATCCTCACATGTAACCTTCACGCTCCGTAAACAAACCTGCCCCCAGGTCACCATCAACGACACAATAATTCCTAGCAAGGACTCAGTCAAATACCTGGGCATGACCCTGGACAGGAGACTTACTTGGAAAAACCACATTTCAGACAAAACGAAGCAATTAAAGGAAAAATTAAAAAAATTCTACTGGCTCACAGGCCGACGCTCCAAACTAAACCTACAGAACAAAATTACCCTCTACAAGACCGTAATAAAACCTGTCTGGACCTACGGAATCCAACTATGGCGAACAGCAAGCAACTCCAACATTGAAATACTTCAACGCTTCCAATCGAAAACGCTAAGATCATTATTACAATCATTATTACAAACAATCCATCGAGACCTCAAGATACCCACAGTCATAGAGGAAATAGCAAAACACAGCGATAGATATAGCAAAAGAGTCAACAAACACAGAAATCCCCTAATCACTGGACTACTTGATACGTCGAACCAGACTCGCAGACTGAAGAGACATTACCCGCTAGACCTAAACGCTAGATTCAATTAGTTATTTAAATTAAGTAATATTTACTTATTTATAATACTTACTTACAAATTACACGTATCTATAATAAGTATTAACTTATTATAAATAATCAGCCATGTCACTGCGCCACGCCAGAAAAATTACTGAAAATTCTCAATGTAAGAATTGATCGTAATTTCAATAAACAAAATAAAAAAAAAAAAAAAAATAACACGTGGATGGCTACCCCCAGCGGGATACCATCTTCCAGTTTGTCTATTTTATTTTTAGTCTGCTTTGCGGGTATGTCGACAGTTTTGGGCCGATTCGCTAAAGGAAAAAGCCAGGCGCAATTATCGACGAATCGTCGTAATAACAAACATAAAGTTTCTATGTTTTTCATTTTATTGTTATGAGATTGTTTTAACTGGACTGTGCAGATTCTTATGATCAAAATGGCATCGAACATGACTATATTTAAATTACAGTAGAGCCTTTCCTGTCTGAACTAATAGGCAGACAACAGTATTGGCATAATGAAATTGTCAGATAATAAAACAATCACTTTTCTCATATGAAATTCTTAGAGAGAATCTTTACAGATTCTTTAGATGTTTACAGATCCAACATTTTTTTGGATGCTAATTGGCATAATTTTTTCGATATGGGTAATTGCATACAGTTACATTCTTTTTGTACTTTGAGCCATTCAAGTGCTTTACGAATGCTTCGGTTTGAAAAGGTACCTGCTCAGCTAGTACTTTATTTATCTTTTCCATTTTTGTAAAATCGTTATTATTACCGTCTTTATCGCGACCAGACCATCTCATTGCATCGGCATTCGATAAATGAGGCTCTTCTGCGATTTCTACCTTAATAACTCTTATATATATAATACGTGTGTAACTTACTTTGTGTTTGTTCGCCTGTCTGGTTGAACTATTGTAAGTAAAATTTCACTCACACCCCAATCAGCTAAGAAACTGAAATTTGAAGCACATGCGCATTTTCGACGACAATATAATCTAATTTTAAGAAATTTACCATTTTGTCTTATTGGAAATATGTAACTGTCTAGTTAGCTGAGGTGGAATCTGAAAAAATCATTTTATCCCACAATAAGGTTTGATGTATGTTGTCGGATGACAGTTAAAGATACGTTAAAAGTAAAATATATAAGTTTCAAAAATTAAGAAATATGGTTTCTATTGAAAAATGCACTAAAAGGAGAAAAATAATCTTCTTCGCCAGATATTAAGTAATTGAGTGTAATAATAACATACAAGGAAACCTGTATATGTCGAGCATAGGCGGTAATCGCATAATGGGATATCACGCATTGTTGGACTTGTATTATTAAAAATAAAATCCTGGCGGACTTATCGCATCAACGTTGCGACGCATTTTCCATTCGGCCAGCGGCGAACGAACGAATGGATGAACTTTTTGGATGAAGAAATTCCTGATGAAGACAAGGTAGGCAATTCTCTAGCGATTACGAGGTAAAAATGGAAGAACGTTTGATTCAAGTCATGAATCCGATATTTATCTAATCAGATAGAGAATCTTTGAAAATGTTCAAATTCTGACTCTAATATGATTTTATTTTTACTAATATGAGTTCCACGATTGAATGGTATTCTATTAGACGTATGATCATCGCGTATGCTCAACATGTACAGATTTTTCGGTACATTATTATTATTACGTTCAATTAATTAATGATACCCGATTACGAAGATTGTTTTCTTCTTCTTAATACATTTCTAAATTTAAAAAGTAAAATTCTTTTCTAATTTTTTAAATTTATATGTCGGGTCAGGATTCGAATTTTGGGCGCGTGACAACTCTTCATGTGGATTAGCCATCGTTTCACAAAGCCGAGATTTTATTCACGCGTATATACAAGTCTATCACTAAGCTTAACAAATAATAAGTACCACTAATAATAAGTCTAACAAATACTAAACCTAATGAATAATGCGATCTACGAATAATAAATTAAATAACACTAGTAGCAAAGTTTTAGGTTCAAACGAATCCACGGTCACCGGGATAACTCTTTACTCAGCGAAACTAATATTAGGTGCAAATGCGATCGTCGAAAATGCTCGATGTGTCACTCTCCAAGGCAACCGCAAGAAAGCCAGCCTCGTGGAGATTTTTCTCGCTGTACGATTGCATTTTGTTTTCTATACCCGTTTGGAAGCATCGAGAAGGTTCCAAACGCCGTTGCTAGGCACACTCGTTGGAAGCATCGAGAAAGTTCCAAACGCCGTTGCTAGGCAGTTTCTGTCTGGAGTTTGATTATTGATACAATGTATGTCCCATTGCATCGACACCTCCGAGGCAACATCACACGTGGCTAGGCCCGCTCTCGAGGCCGCATGCCGCCACAACCACATTTCTCGGAAAACACATACAACCACTCCAGACCTCCGTTGGACAAAACGTCCATCCCGTGACCGTGGCTACGTTCGGCGACCGATTGTCGCCTCGAACCCAATCTCGCTTATTATTAATCTTAAACGATTACAACTATAATAAAATCTAGGCTAAGGTACTAGAGGATGTTCCCAAAATTTCCAAGGAAAGGCTTCGGCTTTCCTTTCATCTCCGACATATACATTTTACTTTAAACATGTTGTACACCTTGATTTGCTTGTCGTTGAACAAGCGTTAAAAGCGCCTCCCAGTGCATACAGACTTAACTTGCACGAGTAGTTTTGTGTTAAATTAAACAGAATCAGGTCGATGAACTGATGGTTCATATAATTATCGTACGGTAGCGTACGATCTGTTTGAACCTTGTTAATTTTGTAGTATTTCAAAAAATTATTAAAATGATTCTCCACGAAATTCTCTAAACATGAATTTCACGAGACATCGGCTATATTTTATTTGTTTCCTTGTTTCTCATTCTTGCACTTGACGTATTCGTAGTAAAATGACAACATACAGTAAAATACGTTGGAAACGAAAAATATCGAAGCAAGTAGAGCAAGAACTACGATATTTGTAAGAATGCGAATAATAACATTACACAGAATTACTTTTCAGGTAAGCATCTTGCGTTACAAAATCGGCCTGGTCTCGCTTATTACCTACACAGTGTATCTCGTTTTAATCGATGCGTGCAAGTATCTGCGAAAGTGCGCGTTATTCGAAAGAATGTTTCAAGTGGAACTTGTTGCATTTCGGAGAGACGTTTTATCGTGACCGGCAGATTTGTCTAGATGGAGGTCTTTTCGAGATTTCGATACAAGCTTTAACTCTTTACAGAAAAGATGTCGAGGTACTTGTGTCTGAAAGCGCATAATTCAAAAAATATTTCAATGTCAACTTCGTCTTCGGTGTGAACTGTGATTTATACGTGTCAATTCAGTGTATATTCAATTGTGATTATTGAATTTATAATAGAGTTTGATAAAAAGAAAGTTAATAGTTGTGTTACGGCTCAACCTTCTTGTTTTTATCATCTAAGTCTCAAGTTTACGTGACAGATCCGTGGTGACGAGAATTGCAAATTAACTATTTTGTTGTCTAAATTATAGTACGTTATTGTATACAGTTCGCGTTAAACAACCATCGTTTCCTGTTTAACCAACACCTGTTTAATCCGTTTATTGTAAATAAATTAATCGTAGTAAAGGTCTTACAATACAATAAGTTTTATAAAATGAATATTAAAATAGTTTTTAAATTAATCATTTTTTGACCCAAGTGCCTCAGTCCTTTTTTTTTGAGAATTAAAAAATTAAAAAATGCATAGAATGATATATAAAAAATGTATAGTTCCGTTTAAAAAGGCAAAGATGTGACCATTAAAAAGTACTTCTATGGAAAAAGGTAAGCTTTTTTGAAACATTTTTTCGAATAATGCATAGTTTGGAAGATACGTGCGTTGGTCGATTAAAATGAAACAGCTTGTACAACTCGACGTAATAGTAAGTTACCATTTTCTAGGTCCTAGCGTGCGGAGCAATAAAAAATAAGTAGGGACCTACATTTTCGGAACGAATGATTTTACATTTCAGATAAGATTTCTATTATCTTGTTCAATGATGACCACCACATTCAATCCCGATCTATCACTGGTGCCATCCGAAATAATATTCTTAGTTTTGTAACCAAGAATGAATTAGCTAATAATTATATTTCCTGAATTTTTTTATAAAACGTTATTAAATTAGATACACACATGTATGTGTAAGAGAAATCAATAAGTTTAATCGTCTTCAATCTTTTTTACTGCACTGGCAAAGGTTCTTTTATTATACTCCTCCCATTATAACCATAAAGTTTCGTAAATAATGCCTGATACTATCGCTGAAAATAACCGAAATGATTTTACATTAAACTTTATACTATATAGCGGACGTTTAATTTAACACAAAGTTATCTGCAAATCCAAAACACTAAAAGGCTTCCGTGGAAATTTCAAAGATTTCTCAGGTTACGAAACCCACAATTTATTTTAAATATGTAATTTTCTATTTGCAAATATAGCACATTCAATGCTTTTAATAATACATATTTTATAATTTCCTTGTTTAGGAAATAGTCATTGTTTGGAAAACGGAATGAATCGGTAAAAAGAAATACTGCAAATGAAGCACATTTTTATCTCTGTTTTACGCCGTATGAAACGATGCAATTGTACCCACTACAGTAAATTTCATCTCTTCTAAACCATTTTATACCAAAGTTTCAATGAGCAATATTCGTAAATTTAACAGGTTTGTTAATTGATAAGAGACATTTATTCAGAACGATTTAGCGAAGCGAATATCCTGGAATGCCTTGTACTGTACACTTTCTGTAATTCCACTGCACTCTGTACGTATAAATAACCTCATTTCATATACGATACATGACTCTCCCACATGTCACTGATGTTTAAACGTAGGATATGAGCCAAAAATGTTCCTCGCCTGAGTTATCTAGGTTACTTTAGGTATATAAAAAACACTTAAAGTATAAAAGTTGTATGGTATCGGTATACAGTTCCGAAAGGTCTGGGTGGCCGATCGACACGAAATTTGAAAGAGTTGGTGGAGAGAAGGGAGGGGATGGATGCCGAATAGTAAAATTTTAATTAATAAAAAATTCTCAGTACTCTACATTCAATTTTGCCTATATATATGTAATATCGTGATATAATGTTTATTTACAAGGAATGGATGATACAGATCTTAATCAAACAGAAAAAGACGATTGTTGTTCAACCTGAACTATTCACACCAAACGTACAGAAAACAGCACAACTTAATAATTAGTTAACGACGCGACTTTCACAAAATGCAATCAACACTCTCTCGGCAACGCCACTCGCAATCTCTCTGTTGATTCCTTCTTTTCCCGTCCCTTGGCAACCGCTCGTGGCCAAGATCACGTAGGCCTCCTCTTTCCAAAACTACGCGATCAAAAACAAACGCCTCGGCTCTCGCGACATTCCACGCGGTTCACCCGCCAACTCCCAGGCCTCTCGCTCGCGATACTACATATATGTTACTAATACATCCATGTGCGATGCAGTACTCGTCGTCGATGGTCATCGAATAACCGGTCATACAATAGCGATATTGGCCTCATTGTCAGTATATATATAATAATTTAATATAACTTTGAGTAGGGAGGATTAATGTTCCCTTAAATTCTTTGTCTCCATAAATAATTAATAAATAATATCATACATGAACAACAAATTTCACACACGCATTGGGATCATCCCGTCCGCGGGTGATTACAGAAAAATCACACACGCATTGCGAGTGTCCAGTCTGTTCACAGAAAAATTGTAACGAAAACAGCAGTCGTTTTATATTACGGTAAATGTCCGATATAACGTCTGTTTTCTTGCAAACAAAGTACACAATCGGCACGATACATACAACGATACATGCATACAGCACTGTATGCACTAACACCCAAAAAATATTACATGGTAGTACCAGTACCTCAATACTAGGTTTATGGTAGTGTAAGTAATAATATGTCACTCGTTGATAGATTTTAGAATTACAGTAAAAGTTCGTTTATCCGAACCAGTCGGACAATAAAATAATTCGAATAACCGACTTTGGAAAATAGAGGCTCACTTGCTACCCCCACCATCCGCTGCTATGAGTTTCGATAATATAGGTTGACGTTCGGATAATTGAGGTTGAACAACAATTTCGACGCAAATTGTGTTAAATTGTATGTCAGCTTAGACAAAACACAGGGCGTTCGTATAACTGAAAGTACGTTCCAGCGTAGTTCGGATAATATAGACTCAATTACGAGTTTATACAGGGTGTCCTAGTATTGATGGTGCAACCGTGGAGGAGGTTATTGTACACGAGAAAATACGTCGGAAATATTAAATCTTTTATTATTAACATCTTTTTCATTCGGAGCTTCGTTTTCTATGGGTAATACTGCATACACTCTGCTCTTAGTTCTTCGAACGCTAAAATGATCCTCGCTTTTAATTGCGAAAGACTTGCGTTGCCTTCGGAATAAATTTCTCCTTTAATATGATCCCATAGATAAAACTCAAAGGGTGACAAATCCTAAAATGCGACATTCGTATCGTTCATTTAACGGATTTTGACTTGTGAAAAATGCGGCGGAGCTCCATCGCGTTGGAAAACGAAATTTATGCCAGTTTGGGGGATGGGTTGTGGAACTAGGTGAAAAGAGGATGATGATGAGCGTTTCGTCCCAGGATTACCGGTGGACTCGTCAGTAAGGCTATGCCCGGTAGTCCCTGCCTTAGACGTAGAGTCTCGCTAGGTGCGGTATTTGTATGAAGTGCCCGAATATTCAGCCGCTAGCGAGATAGACTCGTTGTCGTCGTAACCCTCTGGTGTTGGCGGTTGGTACCCGCGGATCGCCCGGGAGGTGTTGCGCCGCGTTGATGCCTCGACCTGGCGCCGTCCTATTGATACCGATCCGCCACAGAATATTTGTTTGATGTCACGATGCATATTCGTAGGTAAAATTATAGAACAAAAGTATCATTAAAGATAATTGTAAGTAAAAAACGTTAATTTTCTAAGTACTGCATATTAATGGCTACTAACACTGTACATTTATCATATCAAAATATCAGAATCGTCATCGTTTATCATATCGTATCAGAAATAATTTCTGCGTGTTCATACGCCATGATAAACCGTTAGTTTAATAAACTCGAGAATTTCTTACAAATTCCCTCTTTACAATTGGTTACTTTGTCCATTAACTGCAGGCCCATACCTACACGTAACACCAATTGTTAGCGATCACTGCTATGATCGTGGTTATAGTGAATAATGAAACATCCAAAGACTCCAATGTATACACTCGTAAAAATCTGTGGCGGATGTGAAGAGAGAGTGAGCGTTTCGTCCCCGGACTACCGGTGGACTAGTCAGTAAGGCTATGCCCGGTAGTCCCTGCCTTAGACGTAGAGGGAGTCTCGCTAGGTGCGGTATTTGTATGAAGTGCCCAATATTCGACCGCTAGCGAGATAGACAGACTCGTTGTCGTCGTAGCCCTCTGGTGTTGGCGATTGGTACTCGCGGACCGCCCGGGAGGTGTTGCGCCGCGTTGATGCCTCGACCTATCGGCGTCCTGTTGATACCGATCCGCCACACCAGACATATGCCTTCTAACAAAACACGTAGATCTTCGCGCAAGAAGTTTAAATACTCTGCTCCGTTTAAAGTACTTGGGAATAAACGAGGTTCTACAATTTCATTCTCGATTATCCCTGCCCAGATGTTTACGCTCCATGTTTCCTGAAAATGTGTTTCCGCGACGATGTGCGGATTTGTAGTCGACCACCAACGTGTATTGTGCACGTTGAAAATTTTGCTTCATCTGTCCATAAAACACGGGAGAAAAAATGTGAATCGGTATAATTTTGCTCAAGCATTAAATGACAAAAAGTTTCCGTTAGGTCAAAATCACGAGACATTAGTTCTTGAGCTCTCTTGAGGTGTATTATAAGGATGCATCTTACTTACTATCTTTTAAAATGCGACAGACTGTCGATTTACTAATACCATGTTGTGCAGACAGGTTTCTTATACCGATCCGAGGATTATGTACTACACTTTTCGTAATCGTTTTGTGGCGGCACTCGACAACAAATACTGCCACTCGACACTAACTTGTACCGGACGACGGTAGTGTCACGTAAAATAACACAAAAGAACAAAAAAATAAAAAAAGAAACTTTATTTTTCTTCTAACACAATTCACAATTTTTACTTCCGAACTCTAGGCGTGACCTTTTAAGACTGACTCTTACAACTCGACTTCCGATCGGATTCGGTTATTTGTCTTTTGTCACCCCTCAATATCCCCACTATCCTTGAGTTTGTTAGGCATCCGCGATCGCCGCCACGCACACCTTCTCCTCGAATATTCGGCGGAAGGACCGTTGGGATATTGCTGGCTCGTTAGGCACTTCGGCGATATACATTGTCGCCGAGTGCCGCCACATCTTTATCTCCGATTTTAAAGTGAGCCGGTGGTGACAGCGGCCTGGTCTCTGATGTGGATTGACGTCACAGTAGCGCAGTGGTTAGCGCCTTAGGTTACGAACGTTCGGGACCCGGGTTTCGAATCCCGGCGCCCGTAGTTCTATTTTTCTTCCACGCATTTAAATTAGAAGAAAAATAACAGTACCCCAACAGCGACATCTTCAGCCAGCAGCTACAATCATCAGGGACAACACTTACGCCTCAGCAGTTTCTTCTGCGAATACGTTTCCGACGTAATTCGTGATTGTACTGAAATCAGAACATTCCAGAAGACTGTGCTCTATTCTTTGAATCACGTCTCTATCTTGATAACGTCGAGTCGGATATTTTTCGCAAACAAGCGACGGCAGACGCGTTACCATCTAACGCAAGAGCATATCCACGTGTTCTCGATTACTGTATCTCGTCGTTATAACGGACTAATAGAAACTAACAGTCGGAACCAAAAGATAATAATAAAGCAGACTCGATGACAACAGGCTATAACGCGTACAATAACAAGTGTACATAATATCGTGTTAACATGTTTCTACATAAATGGATAAAGTAAAGTCAAGTGCATGCGCAATCGGAGGACATTCAAAGTCAATTTTCTCTAAAACAGTCCCCAATGAAAGAGATTTATGTTAAGAAATGTTAAGTTGGTATGATCACTCGTTTCTACAAGCTAAGTTGGTACAACTTCTAACGACGCTCTTTTGTCTTAGAAGTCGACCACGTTGTTCGATTGACTTGGAGATTCCTGTGTGGTAAGACGTGTTATAAGACTGTTGTACAAGACTGAAATATATTAGAGAAAACGAATTTAAGTGAATCGTTAATTAATAAATACCAAAACCTTATTAAATAACAATTTATTCCATACTTTCGACTTATTTTCTCGTGTGCAATCGCCCTTTCCACGGTTGTACCACCAATACTGGGACACCCTGTATAACTGACGGTAAATAAAAATTGGTGCGTATAAACAAGGGTCGAATAAAAAATGAACGTCTACTGTACTTACGTTTTAAAACAAAGAGAATTACTAAGAATTTTTAAGAAAATTACTAGAATTTCTGTAAAAGAGATGGTTGCAATTTGAACAAACATTGAAATAAAGTTTACTATAAACTTGGCACAGAGTTTGTAAAAACATCGTGTAATATGCTTATTGAATTTACCATAAAGTCCTCAACAATCTCACGAGGAAGATAGATCTATTTATGTTGCCCAAGGTGAGCTTGCTTTCGCAAAATTTTGTTATCATTATTTGTACACCATTAAAGCTCGGTTCGGAAAATTTATTGTTACATGCCGCGAAATGGCAAGCAAATAGTGTCACGTTACGCGGGGCAATCTGTATATATGCACAATTGATTTTCGTTAGAATATTGCGTTGTGTAATAAGTCCGCTTTTTCTGCCAATTTCTTTTATCAAGTATATTTGATCAATGAGCTTTTGCCGTCCTTCTGCTAACTTATATTGAGTTGTTTCACAAGTTTCGTTTTATAAGGAAATAATAGATGCACATTTTTTGTTCTATATAAGTATAATCTATAATATATAGTAGAACAAAATACATAATTCAATGAAATAATATAAAACAATAAACGTTGTGCATCTATTACTTCCTTATAAAACGAAAGAACTTTTTGCGACAACTTAATATATTTCTTTGCTTTGCAAATTTCCATTTTGTGTTGAAAGAATTCAGATTACGCGAAAATCTCTGTTTCAAAACCATTTAACCCTTAGAGTGCTATGGACGCATATATGCGTTTTCTGTAAGTGTCCGGCATGGAATAAGGACGCATATATGCGTTTGTCAATTTTTCCAAACACCTACGCAGAAGTAATACTATTACGTTTGTGTGAGATAAATATTTTATATCAAAAATCTACTGCTTCGAAACAAAAATTTAGTGAATTTCATTTAGCGTTGATAAGAGGTATTTTGCGAAAATATTTCCAACGTAGAAGCATGTTAGGAGGAGGAAAGAGAAAGTCTGAGAATTTACCATTTCGTTTAATCGATAGGCATTTTCCATCAAAATACCCTAATCGTGCCGGCACAACACAATTATCAAGAAGAAAATGCGTTGTTTGTGTGAAAAATAAGAGAAGGAGAAAATGCGATGTCGGATTATGTATCGATAATTGTTTTGAAATTTTTCACACACAACTGAATTATTAACTTGTGTTATATTTGCTAAATTTAGTTTTCTATTTTATTACCCAAATTCTACTTTATTGTAAATTTCAATGTTTATAATAAATAATTAATACTACAAAATAACGCTTGTATTTTCGACCAATCGCGGGGAGACGCAATCGCGAGGAGAGACGTCAACGGGAGTCGTAAATTCCCGTTACGATTATGATAATCGACACCACGAATCGATCGATCCCCTGATTTCCGTTAAGATAATAGGGGTGATTAAGTTTATATAATACTGTGATTCACAGAATTATAAATTATATATTTCCAACACTTAACTTACACTGTCGAGTAGTTACAAATAGACAACAACTTGTCGCACGAAGATAATATAGAGATGCGCGCTAGAGCAGGGCTCTTATAATTGAATGTCGTATGTTAATGGACGCAGCACGATATGATACTTAATAGCGTATGTGAATGTTCGATGATACCGAGAACCGACTTCGAATGCTGCGTTAGGCGTTCGATGTGTTACAACTTTAGTAAACCTCCTGATGTCGCAGGAGCAGTAGTTGACTTTCCCGAGGTCTTATGAGATGAGTTACAGTGACGATGTTTGTGCTATAACTAACTTGTCGTTCTAATGTTAATACGGAAGAAAGCTCGGTGTGGGTGTGCCCCTTTGCCTGAGGAACGCGGATTCGTTGTTCACACTTTTCGTTAGAAAAGTGAGGGTAACGATCTGCGATGTCGATTCGTTATAACCTACGCTGAGGTCTTAATGGATGAGTAGGAAACCTCCTACCATCGTGGTTCGTGTACATGGGAAAAACCAGCTTGTTTGTTAGCTAGCTATTCGGTTTTTCCTAATAGGTATATATCCGCTTTCTCCGTATTTTTTTAAGTGCGCCTAATAAACCCAAGGACCTCCCTAAAAGCCAGATGTGCCTCGAAAATATTTTTAGACTTGAGAAATTCTTCAGGACAAACGAATTGGCTGAAGACACATGTCGATGCAAGACAATGAAAGAGAAAGTCTATGGTGGGTCCTTAGGTTTATTGAGGGTCGAGGTGACGTTACGCAGGCCGCTGGCTGTCCTGTCGCGACGGCTGAAATGCAGATGTTTTAGGCGGCGTAACAACGCTCTTGAATCATTTAATCTCGTGTAAAAGAATTACTATAACTTATTACGATTTGCGCTTTGAATAGTCAATCAACAGAGTTCGGTCTAGCTGAAAAGTACTCCGTCCACAGCGATGGTCAGCGCTGGCCGCGCGCCGTCCGTACGGACCGCATAGGCCGCGAGTATTCAGCACCCTAAGGGCACTCCACTTTCAAATGCCACGTTCACTAATAGCAACACCACCATAAACGCTACAAATGTTCCTTTTCCAACTTCTTCCGCATCTTTTTGCTTTTCTTGCTATCGAGACTGAGAGAAACGATTGAGACTGATTGAAGGCACAGGCAAGAGTTGTACATCCAGTCACTCTAATAACATTCAAACCTCTGCAAACATTACACTCTTATAACATTACACTCTTCGAGGAAGGCGATATGCAATTTGAACGATGTTGAAATAAAGTGTACTGTACTCCTAGTATTGGGTTAATTAAAACTTAAATTCGTTTATGAGTATTATCGTCATTTGTAGTACACTCGACAGCATTTTGTTACGTGTCCGGAAATTGCAGGAAATACTATACAACGTTGTACGCTCAGTATAGAAACAGAATCATAATGTGAGATGTTTTATTTTAAGTGGATGAAGTTTATTCTTAGAAATTTAAGTTAGAAAATTGTAATAAGCTCGAATAGTTGAAAGCATGCACGGATATTAGCGTCGAGAGTATGAATATGTAGCCGATTAGATGATAAAACGTATCTATCTATGACAGCGGTTTCAAGCGTTAAGCGATATAGTTTCTGTGGCGTGGTGGCAGCATCGCTGACTCCTTATCACCAGTGCGTTCAATGCATAAAGCGTAAAGTTCGTATCTCATGCATACATTCATAGAGGTAGTGGAAAGTGCTGTGGCAGGAGGACCGAGGCGAAAGTCATAACTTACGGTGCTCCATCGTTCGCGTCGTTCTCTCCTCTATCCTCTCTTTTTCGCCTGCGAAGTATCGAAATACCCGCGAAATCACCGAAGGGTGACTGAGGCACGTATGACGGCCAGCCGTGGCTTTTGATATGCCGTTGAAACGAGCACGAACCGCTCAAAATTCCATTTCCCCGAGAGAATTCATTCTCTCCCTTGAGTTCATTGAAAAATAGCCCACTTACCACGCTTCGCGGCCTCTTGTTACCATAAATCAATCGCGTCTTTCCGATTCTTCACTCCCCGTCTTTCGCCCTCTCCCATTCTTTGCATCTATTTCTCTTGCGATTTTTCTATTTTTCTAAAAGCTAATGTCTGCCAGCATACAAAATCGTAAATGTCAAAATATGCCTAGCGATTCCATTCGTATTCTAATTACGTTTGATTTAAAAGAGCCTTCTTTACCCGAACTAATAGACAGACAAATCTGCTCGGATAATGGAATTTAACAAGGTATTAATATAGAATAATCACTTTTCCGGTATGACATTTCATTTATTCAAATACGGATTGAGATTAATCGACAGATTTCTTAAGTATTTATGGATCTCGTATCCTTTCGGCTGTCGAGTCACATAATTTTTTCAACATAAGTAACTAAAACGTACAGTTACGTTCTTTTTGTATGACGAGGCACCTCTCCATTGCTACTTTCGTTTGCTGTTTCCAGTTTTGTCAAATCGTTCTTATTCAATTCAATCGTTCTTATATCAAGGTGTATTTAAGGTTTCTCTACTGTTGCCAGCATCTGTGCAATCTACGCGCTCTAAATAATTTTCAATATCATGTTTCTGCTTTTTGATGTGTATAACTCTGGCTTCACCAGCATCGTGTACTTTTGCTAATTCTGTTGTACTTGCATCGCTTTCCAGTTTTCTAATTACGTCGTATTTCGTTTCCATAGCTAGAACGCTATTAGTTTCATACTAAATTCTTATAATTGGAGTTCACTCGATCGAATAAAGGAAACAATACATTGTACGTACACTATTACGCCAAAATTGCAGTAATAAAATATGTACTTATTTGAAATTGGAAAAGACATCCATTACTGGGAAACATTATGTTCGGATCATAGAACCCGGATAAATACTTGCTGTATTTGTACTTAACAAGTTAATTCGTTTCTCATTAGATAGTTGATAAACACTCTACGCTACTTTGTATGTATACTTCTAATTAATTTATATACTCACGCGTTGTATTTTAATTTATCGAAATTCTTTAATTCTTTAACTTTATAAAAATTTACACAGGCAAAGTTTAAACATGTTACGAACTAAAATAGTCTCTGCAAGTAAGAAGTATAATCAAATTTCCGTGGCACTCTCGGCCGGCAAAATCAATAATTTGTGAGATATTTTAGAACTTTGTATCTCATTCTTTAAGTTGAAATATTTCGGGAATCTTTGACCGTTTTTTAACATTGTGCCTTGATACTTTTTGACGTAGAATGTTCAGAAGAATTGCAATATGTAAAATGTCAAATTATCTTCCTGTTACGTCAGGCGACATTCTACCTAGACCAGGCCCCACGCCGCGGGCCATACGGGAACCAGATGTCCGCTCATCCTTACAAGTACCCTCTATAAATCTTAGGAATTCCTAGTCAAAGTCCTTCAGACTGAACAAATATTCTTTCTGTGAATTACTTCCTACAGTTTATTGTCCACCACGGATTGACACGGGAAAGTTGCCTTTTCTCACGTATGAGGTCTCCCACTAGCGACTTCATCTCGAGGGCGGTTAGCACCCTTCCTCATCCACCACCACAGTAAATGACCAATCAACAACGAAGCCTATCTCCCTCACTCTCTTAGCCAAAATCATCACCAACAAATCCGATGGTCCCGTGCGCTAGACACACCCATCCTTAGTTTTCCTCCGCCACAGCATCGTCACCGAACGGCACTAATTTTCCATCTTCAGACGAGTCAACATCCCTCGAACGGGTTTACCTCCGGAAAATAGTCATTCACCACTGTAACTTACTTCTCCTAAGACCTCGAGAAAGTCGACTTCTCCTACGACAACAGGAGAGTCAAGTCAACTACTTTTTCTATACCGCTAGAAAAGTCAATCACTCATCTTGTACATACGCACCAGCGTAACTACCTTCTTTACAAGTGTTAGAAATAAACTGTGATACATAACTTGTTACATCGCAGTGTCATTCAATCAACCACCCCTATTATCTTAACAGAAATCAGGGGAACGACTGTTTCGCGGCGTCGATTAACCGAATCGTAGCGAGAAGTTACGCCTCTCGCTGACGCGTTTTCCTAGCGACCGCGTCTCTCCGCGAACGGTCGTAACACTTCCTTTCCTTTTTTATACGTGAGGAAATTCTCATGGACACCCGCCGCTACTGAGAAGTCGGACTTTAGTGTCGGACTTTACCGACTAAACCCCACGGTGGTCCGCCTGATGCTCAACAGGGATGCCCTGGGACCTCTCCCGAATTACTGCCGGAGCACTTCTGCATCTTCTCTCATTCTGACAGAGTCGTTCCTAGGTTAGTTTGAGCATTGGGTGGGGCCAGCCCTCTCAACGCAATCCCCTGGGCCGTCGTGCAAGTCTGAGGAGATCCCAGATCTTCCTCGGTGTGTCAGTCCCTATGACCACCTAGGGCGGCGTAGGGCCGCCCTTCGGAGCGGAACCCTGCAAGGGTGGGATGTTGTCGCCGTCTCCCGCTCTCTCCGATCCTTTGCAAGCATTGGGAGCGGACTTCGAGGAACTTTTGCTGCCCCCTCAGCATTGCTTTCACAACTAAACTCTCGCTAATCGCTAGTAGCAAAATACGACGGGGGGCCTCACAAAACTCCAGCGTGTGCTGGGCCGTGTCCTCGCAGTCTCCGCAATGGTGACAGGTGTTCGTCACCTCTCTTCCGATTTTCTGCAGATATTCCCCAAATGTCCTGCGAGCACATGCGTCATCCGGAAGGATAGCGGGAATCCTCCGCGGTCCCTCCAAGCCACCAAATTTGGGAGGGCCGATCTAACGGCTCGATGGCCACGGATCTGATCTTCGGCGAGTAGGTCGGAGCGCCACCGCTCCCACACCTCTTGCCTAGCTTTCCCCCTGAACGTCTCGGGCGAGTCTCCGCCTGAGCCCAGCCCCCCTCCGGTTTTCGTACACCCGTCGGAGCGCCAAGGCCTGGAGCTCGAACGGAGGAGACACCGCCAGGACGCCGACGCATACGATATCGTCCGGTATCCCCTTACGATTTTGATGGCGGTCATCCTACGTAGCCTCCTTAGCAGAAAAGTCTGTTTTTTATGTGGAGGAAATCTTCATAGACACCTCACCTCACGCCCTGCAAGCAGGGAACAGGGCGGCCAAGGTAGTGCCGGATTCTTACCGGTTAAAACCTCCACGGGCGGGATGGTAGACCAGTGCGAGTGATATCGTCGGCCCTGGTATACTTACCAAGCACTCGCAGAAAGTACAACACAACATGCAAGGGATCCTGCTTGCTTGTTGTATATTACTTTTAAGAGAGATTTTGGTTTTCCATCCTTTGCAAATATATCCAGAGCGAGGGTTCGAACTCGCGACGCATCATCTTCCGTTTGAGGCTTTAACGGGCGTTTTTTTTTTAATGTGTTTATTTACCAAGAATACAATTTTTAAATACAATTTTGTTATTCAAAATAAACAATGAATTTTGGTAATGATGTGTTAGGCGAACGTACCGATACGCGACGGCACGACGTAGCCATACGGTATTGTGTGTCGGCGCTTTACATCTTTTTGTGTTTGATGCGATTTTTGGATTTAAGCCGCTCGGGGGCGGAGCCTGAAAACTGGCCTTAACGGGCGTAGCTGGCTGCCTTGCCACCCTTTGCAACCTATTTAACTTTCACCTGAAGCATTTTCACTAAAATCATTACACAGTAAACAAAGTGGTTCCAGTTACATGCTCCACTCTGTATATGAAACATCATCATTACAAGTCTAATTGTAATAAAATTAGTAGTTAAATTGTAATAATTATAGAAATATAAATCAAACCTTAAAAAGTAATCTTATTTCTTCTTTCTTTTAATAAAACTTTTACTTTTTATAGTCGAATCCGATGGAACCACGAATTCTGGATATAAAAGTATTAACAATAAGACGTAATAACATCTACATATATATAACAAGTATATATATATACACACATATATATATCTACATATAAATAACAAGTAATAACATTTATATGTATAATCTGTACAAAGCTGAATACCGAAGTGTTAAAAATCGTTCTACTATCACCATCGCAGTATATTTTGTTGTTTACTTGCTTTTCGACCCAAGATTTGATAACGATAATGTTAAAATCACTGAATGATGGTTTTATGACTGTTGAGATATGTGTAATTTTCTGTGCTGGACTGAGTTAAGTGCGTAGTAGAAATACTTATATGTATATATCAGTGTGTGGAAGTATGTGTGTGTGCGCAGCGTCTCGAAAAAAGGAAATGTAAACAGTCAGTCGGTTAAGAGTCGTCGTCGATGAAGAGTCGGGTATAGAAGATGGTGCTGAGACGCGTGCAAGTTTGTATCCATAAATATATAAGGAATCGTCCATGTAACAAATATATCATTATTTTAATAATAGCTGTCAATATATATTTTATGTTCCTATAACATTATTTCGGCTTCAAAGATCCACAATTCTCAACAATGACCGTAAAACCACAGTGAAAATTGAATAATGCAGATTCACGAAGCTTTCTATTTGCTATCTAATTTTTTACCACTTTACAAGTATCGAATATAACGTAACAACGAATTCGAATATCACAGTAACCGCGAGTTTTAAATAAATAGAGTAGAAGAGAAATACCTTCATGTTTAGTAGAAGAATGTTTTGCGCAAGAAGCGAAAAGCGGCTTTTGAACGTAATCAAATGAAATATTCGAACAGGATGAATAATGCTCATAAAACATATTTGCAAGATACAGTATAGTGCCACATAAACGAGAAAAAGTGACGTAATTAGCCCCTTTCGGCCAAATTGCGGAGACAAATAAATAATATTTCTATAATTTGTCGAGGAGTGTGTCTGCAACATTTTCATAGTGATAACTCGAAAAACGCATTTTTTGAAGTCAGGTTTACCCGGTAAATCTTATGATTTACCAACCAATGTCGATATAAGTCCAAAATGCTATGAAATCAATATCTCTTTCGTACTTTTAGTGAAATTAATTGGCAAATCTTAACGTTTTCTGCTAAGCTGGAGCCAATATCAGAAGTTTTATCTAGAGACATGGAATCGCATGTATTGTTGCAATAAAACGAGTGTAAAGGTTCTCTAATATGAGATCCTAGCTAACTTTGGCACAGAACTCTCGAATGTCCTGTAGCGAAGCTGTTTTGTCGCGTAATAATCCGTTTACCAGTTGTTTCCTCCGTACATAGTCGTTTAAATCAATTAAGTGTCTTGGCAGAGTATATTGTGCAATACGTTGTAGAAAGTTTTCTTCGGGTGATTCAATAAAGTTAAAAATAGTTTCAAGATGCTAAGTGAATAATCATTTTCATAAATATTGCCGTATAGTGTATGCAAGTTCAAGATTTACTGCTTTTTTAATTATTAAATAATGAAGTCTTAAGCTTGAAGCTATTTAATAGCCATCATGTTATTGTTTTCGAATATAGAACACTCGAAATTTTCCATTATGTGACAGTTATAACATTATCATGTAATATTATATCCAATTTTGTTTGAACACGTTCACACCGGCGCTGCTATTTGTGTTTCTCGCCGTGACGCGGCGCTCGTATTCATGTTTATAATAAGTTTATATTATTGAATTATGTTTTTAAATAAATCCTACTTTTTTCAATTAATATACGTTAAATTTCTATTATTTAAATTTTCAATTATATAGCAATTTTTTCTAGTTACTAAATAGTCCGATGGAATATTCAAGTGTGAGCCACCGGTGGTGCACGCCGGCGTGAACGTGTCAAGTGTATTTCGTTAAAAAGCGCAAACAATGGGCAAAAATAAAATGATATCAGCGGTTTTAAGCGGTTAGAGAACATGCTGTGGGCTATAGATTTTGTTATGCCCATAAATTCCCGAACGTTATGTAAGCTCATCAACACTAGCTGTCTTGATATGAATAGTAGATATTTTGGTTTGCTGAGATCGGATATACAGCAAATGCTCTTTGAATTGTTTACTTGTAATAGTCTTCGTCAATCACAGAAGGAACTGCGGGAAAGAGATGGTCCAAAACAAAAGATTATTTTAAAAAGTTCACTAAAAGAGGACGCGTAGAAAGAACACGACTGATGAGTGTGAAGGAAAACTCTTTTCTGAATGATTAAAGTGATTATGAAGAATATTATGATGCAGAATGATTTATTTGCACAGGTTTCTACTCCTCAGATGCACGTAATAAAGCCCACCAAAATTGCAATGCTCAAAAAGTAGATTTCGTATGCCCAATGTGTGAAGGAGAAAGAAAAAAAACGAACAGACATACGGTTTTCATATTAGGAAGCCACTTTTTTAATTTGTGCTTTTTTTATCATCTTTGCCTGTTACGACCGTTCGCGGAGAGACGCGGTCGCTAGGAAAACGCGTCAGCGAGAGGCGTAACTTCTCGCTACGATTCGGTTAATCGACGCCGCGAAATAGTCGTTCCCCTGATTTCTGTTAAGATAATAGGGGTGGTTGATTGCATGACACTGCGATGTAACAAGTTATGTATCACAGTTTATTTTACACTTGTAAAGTAGGTAGTTACGCTGGTGCGTATGTACAAGATGAGTGATTGACTTTTCTAGCGGTATAGAAGAAGTAGTTGACTTGACTCTCCTGTTGTCGTAGGAGAAGTCGACTTTCCCGAGGTCTTAGGAGAAGTAAGTTACAGTGGTGAATGACTATTTTCCGGAGGTAAACCCGTTCGAGGGATGTTAACTCGTCTGAAGATGGAAAATTAGTGTCGTTCGGTGACGATGCTGTGGCGGAGGAAAGCTAGCGATGGGTGTGTCTAGCGCACGGGACCATCGGATTTGTTCATGGCATTTTGGCGAGGAAAGTGAGGGCAATATACATTGCCTTTGATTGGATAGACGAAGGTTTGTGGGCTAGGAAGGGTCTTAGCCGCCCTCGATGGAAAGTGGCTAGTGGGAGGAAGGTTGCATCGTACGTAAGAAAAAACTAACTTTCCCTTGTCAACCGTAGAAGACAATGAACTGTAGGAAGCAATTTGCCGAAAGAATATTTGTTCAGTCTGAAGGACTTTGACTAGGAATTCCTAAGATTTATAGAGGGTACTTGTAAGGATGAGCGGACATCTGGTTCCCGTATGGCCCGCGGCGTGGGGCCTGGTCTAGGTAGAATGTCGCCCGACGTAACATTGCCATTTTTATTTCGTTACGAAGAAACTTTTTTTTTTTTATATTTACGTGGAGGAAATCCGCACGGACGCCAGGCCGCTGCTTCTGGGGAAAGCGGCGTGGTAGTGTCGGACTCCAACCGACTAAAACCTCCACGATAACCGTCCCGGCTGCGATCGAGAGAGGCCCTGGAACCGGTGTGAGCGTCGCAACCGGGGCCTCCCCCGCGCGCCTAATACCACCGCTGATGGGGCGGTGTGTGACCATTGTCACACCGCGCCTCGTCGCCGGAGCCGCCGTGCCAGGCAGCCCGGTTCCCCTACCGGACTGCGCGTTACGAAGAAACTGAATATTTTCCAACTGTATTTTTCAGTAGGTTTCAAGAAAAGACATATTTTACAGTTTTAAAACGTGTAGTGATTTTTGATAAGGGTGTTCTCATTCGAGATCGTATAATTTCAGATTTTAGTACTGGCTAGGGATAATTGTCCGAATGCTAAATAGTGAAAGGGCAACATGAAAGACGAGAAGGTTGTCGTTCTGCGAGACAGACAGAGATGAATAAAGTCTCGTTGTCTCTGCCAGAGACATTCATAGCACGTCACACACGCGCAGAACAAGAAGTCCTCCATGTTGATTTTTGACGACTCAATTTTCGAACGGTTTTTCTCTATGCTTCGGTGTATATGTGTCGAGACCTGTTTATATGATCGTGGTTACTTTTTAATCCGCACTGTCTCGAACAGTAATTCATAGAATGTTTCCTTTATACTCATTTTATTTGAATATTAGCAGAAGAGAGCAACGTGTAAGTTGAAACAAAAGAACTTGTAATACGTGTGTGCGTGTGCAAACTTGTTGCTCAACTAAAAAACCTCGTTCATCGACTTGTCAGTCAACGTCAACAAATAAAAACGCGATAGTTACGTCCTTACATGAAACTTGTAATATTTACCGCCGGTCGTTGTCCGTGGTAAATGTTTAGATTTGCCGAATAATTTCGGCAAGGGCATAAAATAAATATTAATTTCATAATATTTTGTACACGTACCAGTTCCGTATCGCACCCAGTCATTACACACTCGTCCATTTCTTCATCCGTTCTTCATCAACAACCTTTCGAGAATGGCCGTTTCTAATATTCTAAAGCTGTCATATGCCTTTTTCTATTTCGCTTTCTACGCTTTCCTCAACTTATTCATTCGGACCAGCAATAATCTCCAGGCAGCCGTTACTACGTGTCGAAAACTAGCCGTTATTTCCACTGATTCCATCTATCTGCCACGAGGTTTAGTATTTGCCATCGAGTCCCTTATTTTCCCCTTATTTTGAGGGTACATTTCGTACCTGCGAGTGACCTTCAGTTTGGCGGCGATCAGTTCTCATTTTGTTTACCAGTTTTTTTCTACAAATTAGCAACGATGGTCGTTGCCCTTGCTTCTTCATCGAAAATTCTGACTGACAAATTCGCTTTCCCGTAGGGAGGACTTGCTTATGGGGGCTGGCAAACCCACGTTCCCGCAGCCGGGGAGGACCGTTGGGACAAGCGTCCCGCTTACGTGAGTCCTCTATGTAGACCGCGGGGAACGTCGCCGGGAGTGTAAGACGTTTAAGTATGGTTACACTCTCTCTACGTGACCTTGGGTAGTAGCGCACCCACGATCCTGATGCCAAGAATGGGACCGTCGGGTTAAGTTCCCGGGTACTTTGTACCTTGAGGCCCTTGCTTACGTGAGTCCCATTTGGAACTGCCGAGCACGGTTAGCAGGTCGCCGGCCGGTAGTGACGTGGCCGTACATCCACACGATAGTCCCACCAATGACTTAGGATGGTACCACGGGGGTCGAGTGTAAGCCCGGAGGGAGTAGCGACCCCTCTGCTCGACCAATTATGGGTTTGGACTCGTGGTGGCAGTGGTTGATGGCCAAGATGCTGGCAAGAGGGCCGATTTAAGGGGTATTGGCTCGCCCAAATGGCCTTCGGCGGGTGAGCAATGTCCCACCTGCTCCGGAATCGTCCTGGAGAGACGGACCTGAACGAGCGACAGGCTTAGCTAATCCAGGTAGCAAGGCACTGGGTGCCTTGTGCGCTGGTTGGGCGTAACCCCAACCCCTATGGCCCTAGAGGTGCCTGGGTACTGTATAGCGCTAAATTTACGCTCAGGAAAGCACCCGTAACCAAAGATGAGAATACTTGACAAATCCGCTTGCCCCATGTTGTAGACACGACAATCCCAAGTTTTCATCTTTTCAACTTTTGCACTCGGCTCTCCATACAAGACGCACAGCAGAACCACACCGTTCCGTGCACACTTAACATTCATCCGGATATTCAGTTTTTGAAGGTGTTTTTTGTGAAATGTATAGCTATGTTTAAACTTTGAAACCCTGTGTTAGATTTTATCTAAATATACCTCCATCGTAATCGAAGTAAGGAATCGAGTATTTATACATACAGTTAAAAAAGAATTGTTTAAAGTGACATAGATCTTGAATATTTCATATTAATATTATAATATTCTTGAAACGCTGTTCCAAACTTAAACTTGAATTATCTCTGTGGCCAGTGCTCTTGTGACTGTTGTTTGGGAATTGACTGAAAATAGTGGTGACATACATGTGTTGTCGTCGGTCATTGCGGCCAGATATTGTATATACATATGCTATGTCATCTGTCTCGTATGTGTTAAATTTGAGACATTGAAATATCTGGTAAACTAATGGTTTTTCGGTATAAATATGTCGGAGATGCAAGAAAGACCGGAGCCTTCCCTTCGCAATTTTGGGAAAAGTCCTCTAATGTTATAGTTTAGATTTTATCATAGCTGTAATTAAGCAATTTTTATCATCCGATCTGATTATAATTGTACGAAATTTGCGATAGCGAAATTGGGTTCGAGGTGACAACTGGTCGCCGAACGTAGCCACGGTCACGGGATAAACGTTTAGCTCGACGAAAGTGTAGAACGGTTGTGTGGTTTCCCTAGATATGTGGTATGTGGCGGCATACGGCCTCAAGAACGGGTCTAGTCACATATGATTGTATTTTGGAGGTGTCGATATTATGGGACACACGTTGTATTAAGAATCAAACTGCAGACAGAAATTGCTTAGCAACGGCGATTGGAACTTTCTCGATGCTTCCAACGAGTAAATAATAAACTTTTGGCAGAGATTGCCTAGCAACGGTGATTGGAACCTTCTCGATGCTTCCAGCGAGCATGTAACTAACAAAATGCAATCGTACAGCGAGAAAGAATTCCATCAGATTAGGCATTCGTGTGATCGCCTTGGAAAGTGACACATCGAGTAATATACAGAGCGTCTCAGTGAATAGTTGTCCCGTTGGCCGTGGATTCGTTTGAACCCAAAGAAAACATTGTTATTAGCGTATATTAAATTCATTCTTCGTTAAATTTAGTATTCCTAAAATTTATCGTTCGTTACACTTATTAATCGTTAGTTTTATTATTCGTTAAATTTATTATTCGTTAATCTAATCATTCGTTAAACTTATTATTTGTTAAGCTCATTATTCATTAAACACAATATTCATTATACCTTTGTAAAATCGTGTGCATACGTGTAAATACAATCTGTGTTTGATAAAACAATGGCCAATTCAAACGAAGAAGCGTTAGACGCCCTCAAGTCTAATGTGAATCCGACAAATATATTGATACCTTTTTGTAAAGAATGTTCAACTGAATCAACTACTGTTGAGAATATATATACGATACCACTTGAAAAACCTAATGCCAGCTTAATATCTTAAAAAATATAAGGAATTAAAAAACCAACTTTTAGTCGCCTGATGATCAAGTTTCTCAAATACATTCGAATATAACGAGTTACTTCAGGTGATCACTCTTATTGACTCAAAAATTTACAATTTTATTAACAAATATATTCGCCTACGCCCTTACTATAAAGGATCTATCATTTTTTTATAATTATATATAACTTTTATCATTATTTACTATCATTATTAAAAATAATGGTAATATTCAAGTCCACGAAACAATCTTTATGTACATAGATGAAGAATGTTCTGATACGTGCCTATACGTACGTTAAACTTACTTCGAATATGGAAATATTATTTTTACTCATTTTAAAGCACACGTTTGTTTTATAAACTAGGGTACTGTATGTACCGTGTTTCCTCTCGTCATTCTGCAATCCCACAAATTTCCGTTAAATTTGTAAAATAGTTGTAAAAAGTTTTCATCATAGATATACATAGTTTTCATAAATATTTGTTTCGAGAAACGAACGATCTGGGTCGATCAAAGGAGGATGGTAGGAAATAGTAGTACACTGTCATGTAAAGAAAAAAACACAATGTAACAACTCTTCGTTATGTGTAAAATATTATATTTTGCTTTACTAGGTAGGTCACAGTACAATTACAAACATATTTCTTCGAATAGATGCACCGCTATTTGTTATCATAGTTTATTGCTTTCTAGAAATGTTCAAAAATATTTTTGTCAATTATTTTTGTCGTACAATATAAACATCAACTTTTATCTATAAAATGGCATTTGAATTTTTGAGTTTCATCCTATTTGTTACAAAGTTACGATCGTTTGAATTTAAGAATTATCAAATTTTTCCTTTGATCACTTCATAGTTCAACTGCCTTTTTTACAACTTTCCCATCATATTACCGATAAAAGATTGTGCTTTAACAATTTCTTGGAACCTGTAGAATGAATGATGTCCTGTAAATATTTTTGGTGCCTGAGTTACACAAAAATTGATCATTCCCTACCACCCTCCTTTATTACTGCAACCATTAAGAAAAAAAAAAAAAAACTGTCAAAACGACCATTGATTCTGATTGACGATAACTTCTTTCACAGGAACGAATTAAGAATATAATGGACTGATTCGAATTAATCATTGAAAATTGAGGGTAGCGTGGACTGATTAAGATTTGGCATTGAATAATGGAGTAGCTCTTGAAACTTTGGAAGGTAACATCAGTCAACAACCCATTACTTCAACTATTCATTTATTCGCTTGTCAATCTTTTGAAAAAAGTCTCGTTATAAAGGTCTATATGCATCGTTATCTCTTAATTGCATTTTACGCTTGATTGCTCATACACGAGTGCTCGTTGCAGCTCCAAATTTTACTGTACTTTTCAGTAACGTCGATAGTACGAAACGCTGCTGTTCCTTTAATCGGTGATTACTAATTTAATTTTGATTTCGCATTTTAAGCCTGGCGGTATATGGTTTTTATTTTCTACCATGTAGGAAATATGCATTGTATGTATGTTGGTATTACATATTAAAAATTTATGTGCAGAATTCTGGCAATATCCGTTTTTTAAAATGAACGTAATACATACAAATTATTATTTCCTGCCGATTTTTAATACATTTAAAATTCGAAAGCTTTTTAAAATCAAGCTGATGTGGTAAAACTTATCGATTTGTTCAGTTTAACCAGACATTGGATTTTAGAATTATTTGTATTAAAACTGATAAGGAATTTTATTTAAATTGATCGAGTAGTCTAATTTTCTGAAATTTATATTACTTTGAGTTGTACTATTTCATGTAAGGTAATATGGTGAGTTATGTTCGTGTGGTATACTTATAGAGGGTATTAATATCAAATAATTTGTTACAATATTTTCTTGATTTACCACTTTTGCAGCAAGAGAATGCCTTTAATATAAGAATATAATATAAAATAAAGTTATTAAAAAATTAATATATATAAAATTACAGCGAAAAGTTAAAAAATTGTTTTACTCAAAATAATAGTTCTTTTATGCATTATTTAGGAAAAAGTTACGAATAAAAATTAATTTTTATTTAAATAACAACGAGTTATCAATAAATTTCATCAAAGAAATTTCTCAAAAAATAAAGTGGTTAAAAGATATTAATTTTTAATCGACCTTATTATAAATAACCAATATGAATGACTGAATAAAATTTCTTTTGCCCACCAGTAATCATTGCCCATGGCCAGAATTTTATTTTGATTACCGACAATCAAATTGGTTATTCGGTTATCGATGACGACAATTTTTTCTGGTTATGCTCGATTATCATCGATTGTTACTGATATTAGTGATAACTAATACTCTTAATTACACTTAACCCCTTAACCTACGATTTACGTTCGAGAATTTTGGGCCGAAAACGTAAACAAGATCATCGTACAACGGGCTATGCCCGTAGTTGTAGGTTAAGGGGTTAATATAAAAATACTTCATTATACACGTTATGTATCTTACCAAGTAAAAAAACGGCAGTTTCACTAAAAATTTCCATGGAACTTATTTGCACAGATAAAACACCTCCTTGCCGTTGATATATTTATTTGATAAAATAAGCTAATTAGTTTCTGAACAATTAATAATTAATAGAAATAAATAATTTATTCGCCTATATTCGATCAAACCCCAAGCAGTTGTAGTATCATTTCGCTGTCTCTATGAACGGTTCCACCTTGAGTCATACGTTTCCGTGTCTAATCAGTAATCGATTTGGATGTGAGTGTCTCTGAAACCGAACCAGGATGGCCCTCGAATCTTCCAAGACCGTTTTCTCATCTTTCACTCTTTTTTTCTTAAGTTATTCCGTTATAAATTTTGCTGGTTGAACGATTGCTGTTCCTCTAGCTCGCTGATCGATCCCATTCACGAATCACTCCTTTCGTAAATCTTTTCCTATTAGAGATATCTGTTATAAAGTTCCTATTTCCTTTCCTTCCTGCTGTCATTACCCCGTTGTTTTCCTCTCTTCGTTTGTATCTAATTTCCGCCTTGGGAAAACCAATCATGTTCACTCCTTTCGGGGTGGAACCTATGTTCGTTATAATCTTACTAGTATAGTGACCTTATTTCTTTGGTAGATGGATTTATTTACAGTGATTGAAACAAGAAACTATGACTATTTAATCAGAGCTATTTCTTAATGTAGCAATGTAATACAAATTACTGAAAATTCTCAATGTAAGAATTGATCGTAATTTCAATAAACAAAATAAAAAAAAAAAATTGCATTGTACAATAGTTTGGACTCCTAGCGAGTTTTTTCCTATGATTTTTTCACGATACTACTGTGGGAAAGTATAGTGCTAGTAGGTTTGGTAATGGTATGATTTGTTTCAATATCGTTCACGTCAACGCAAAATCAGGTATGATGCTTCGACAGTCTATATACACGCAGTCACTCGCTACTCTCGTCACAACGGTTCCAACGCTCTTTTTCACGCTGACAACGCTGACAACGCTGACAACACTTACCCCTCAACTGCCTAACAGCTACCTCTTATACCATGGCTCCGGTATACTCGGCACGCCCATGTTCCACAGACGTGGACGACCCATGATCAAGTAGACCTTCTGAATTATCCAGGGCTTTCCCCGATACTGTACTACACTGGCGTAATCGCTTTTCGAGATTATTGTAATTATATATTCTTCTCCAAGTAATATTCGTTTCGTACATCTTAGGCATATCCTCGATATCGTCTGCTTTGTCTTCTTTATTCATTTCTTTGTCTAATACTTTTTCTTTAACCCTGCCTGTATCTCCTGCATTTTTTAATTACTTTCTCCAATCATCTTCACCTCTGCCTTTATCGGTTAGCTTATTTTCACTATCGATTATTGCGTATTTTCCGTGACTCAGCCGATGGAGCTTCTTCGATTCTTCATGGCGTCGCTTCGTTTCTCCTTGGTGTCTCGTCCGGATATTTTTTCCTCCTCCAATTACCTTATCCTCTCATTATTCCTTTGCTAATCGGCTACTTTCGCTATTCCAACTTCCACTTGTCTCTTGACGCCTTCCTACTTCGTTTTTTCTGTTTTCTATCTTTTTCTCCTTTGTTTTCTTTAGTCTCTTCGATAATTTGTATTTTCCAGCAGCATTTTTCACGGGAGATCTATCTTCCTTTAGCTCTTTCAGCAGGTTTTCGATCAAGACGTCATATTTATTTCTTATTAACGCTTTTATTTCGTCTATTATTTTTTCATTCGACTCATTCCTTCTTCCTGCAATGACATTTTCCACTTTTAAACTTTCAAACATTTCTATATAACGAACGCGCGTTCCTCCCTTTCTTATCTGCACTATCTGTTTTCTAGCTACTCATGGTCGCTATTTTTTCCCACATTATCTAAATCTAAAACCTTAATTTAGACTTATCACTAATCATATCACTAGATACGAGAGAATTTGCTCTTCCCTCGCACGTCCGCTCGAGACAGCGTCCCAAACGACTCTCTCACAAACAATCGTCGAATCACGTTAAAAACTGACTTTTCGGATTTCGAGTTTATGATCCACCGTTAAGGGTTTGAGAACTACGTGCGAAACTCTGAAAATTCTAACTGTACAAACTAATCAACGACATGAAATCAACGGAAAAGGTACTACTCAAAAATACCTGTGGCGTATAATTGCACCATGAACCGTTCCAATAAAAGCCTATTCAATATACAGAGACTATATTAATATTCGACACCTTACGATATAACGTGTCCGAGATGTTGTATTTCTGTATATGTTTGTTTATAATAGCGCGAAAGAATTGATTGTATTTTTTAATGTGTTGAATCGAACATTGTAGTTCGATATTTATACACGTACTCTTTTAAATAACAGATAAAAAATATGTGCGTTAAATGAATCGAGTAGAGAGAACTGCAAAAAAATTACCTACAAAAACGCACTTTAGCACACTAAGAAACACAATGAATTATTTTACTATTATAAACTTTATTACAAACATGTACATGTGTGATAATATCTCGATCACTATGATATCCGGCGTGCCTCTCTATTTTATAGTTATCGCAGTGTTTTTCCAATCTCCAACGATGTCTCGACACTATGGAAAAGTGGTTTCATAAATGGGGCTTCAAAATTAATGAAAAAAAATCCTCACATGTAACCTTCACGCTCCGTAAACAAACCTGCCCCCAGGTCACCATCAACAACACAATAATTCCTAGCAAGGACTCAGTCAAATACCTGGGCATGACCCTGGACAGGAGACTTACTTGGAAAAACCACATTTCAGACAAAACGAAGCAATTAAAGGAAAAATTAAAAAAATTCTACTGGCTCACAGGCCGACGCTCCAAACTAAACCTACAGAACAAAATTACCCTCTACAAGACCGTAATAAAACCTGTCTGGACCTACGGAATCCAACTATGGGGAACAGCAAGCAACTCCAACATTGAAATACTTCAACGCTTCCAATCGAAAACGCTAAGATCGTTATTAGATGCACCGTGGTATGTAACCAACGAAACAATCCATCGAGACCTCAAGATACCCACAGTCAAAGAGGAAATAGCAAAACACAGTGATAGATATAGCAAAAGAGTCAACAAACACAGAAACCCCCTAATCACTGGACTACTTGATACATCGAACCAGACTCGCAGACTGAAGAGACATTACCCGCTAGACCTAAACGCTAGATTCAATTAGTTATTAATACTTACTTACAAATTACACGTATCTATAATAAGTATTAACTTATTATAAATAATCAGCCATGTCACTGCGCCACGCCAGAAAAATTACTGAAAATTCTCAATGTAAGAATTGATCGTAATTTCAATAAAGAAAATAAAAAAAAAAAAAAAAGAAAAAAACCACTTCTTCTAAACCGCTAGAAAAGTCAATCACTCATCTTGTACATACGCACCAGCGTAACTACCTTCTTTGCAAGTGTTAAATTAAACTGTGATATATAACTTACTATACAGTGTTACATTCAATTAACCACCCCTATTATCTCAACAGAAATCAGGGGAACGACTATTTCGCGGCGTCGATTAACCGAATCGTAGCGAGAATTTACGCCTCTCGCTGACGCGTTTTCCTAGCGACCGCGTCTCTCCGCGAACGGTCGTAACACTAGCCTTTTGTCAAATTTCTAAAATCGCTAAAACATGTTACGCAACAAGGTAGTGGAGAGTTCAGTCGGAAAGAAAAATTTACGATATTCTTCGCCAACGCTTTTGTTCTCTCCGCAAAATGAAATTAACCAGAAGCAGTTACGATAACTGAGGTGTTTCTTTTAGAAACACGGTTGGGTTTACCTATTGAGAAAACGAATAAGCTGCTTACCAGATAGTTAGAACTACGTAAAATTTTTTATATTGCAATTTGTAGCCGGCTAGAAGCTGGTCCAACTTTGTTTGAATCTTCTCTTTTTTTTTTGTTTTTTGTCAGAATACCGGAAATCCCTGAAAAATCGTGGCAACAGCCATAGCATACGCTCTGTGAAATCTCAACTTCTGCAATCGCTCTGCTGTTAAGCTACATCACAAATAAAGAAATACAGTGTAGCTGTTTGAATCGAGACCCTGCTGATACGTCGCAGGTTGCTAGATGCAGCAAAGGGATTGCAGTGGTGATCCAGTGGAGAATCTATGGAACGACGATTTCTTGTTTTCAGCCAAATGGCTTCGTTTTATCGCACGCGATAAAGAACGCACAGGGACAGAGTTTGCATCCCCAAAAGGGACCAAATTCTGCAAAAGATGATACCTACAGCAAAATACTGACTATGCTAGTCAGGCACACTGATCCAGAAACGACAGTCACATTACTATGATTAAGAGCATATCGGAAAAATAGAAAAATGGTTGCAAGATAAACAAATGAAAGCAAAGCCCAGTAAATGCAACCATACTATATTTACACTACGAAAACGGAAATCACCAAATATCCTATTGAATGGCACGCATAAACAAAGCAAATTAACTACCTAGGGCTCCGCTTAGACCCACAACGTACGTGGAAGCAACATATTGAAACAATTATAGACGAAATACGGAAAAAAGAAGATGTACTGGCTAACTAGTCGGAATTCTAAACTCAGCGTAAAAAATAAATTAAAAATTTACAAAACGATAATAAAACCAATTTGGACGTGCAGAATAGCAGTATGGGGGGCAGCGGCAATAAGCCACATAAATAAAAATAAAAAAATATTCAGAACAATAGTTAACGCCCCATGGTATGTCAGAAACGACAATTTACGCAATGACTTAAAAATATCAGTAGTCAGGGAAGAAATCGGCAGATACGCAAAAAAATGCAAAGAAAGAAGGCTGCTAAAACGAACAAAGAAGAAAACATGCCACCGATCTCGCTGAAGAAATAAAATAGACAAACTGGAAGACGGTATCGTGTTATTTAGTAATTAAAAATTTACCAAATTTACCAAATATCCAGCTGGACAGATTGTAAAGTACAAATTGAAAGTAAAAAAAAAAGAGATGACACCTGAAATTTTCTTGCGCGTACTTATAAAAATGACAAATCCTATATGTTTACCACTCGAAATTTCTTGCACGGTCTTTGCAAATAATCTCGTAATTTGTGGAAAACAGATTTTTTTTCATACGACAACGATGCTAGTAATCGGGTCGTAAAAATTTTAGAATGAGAATTGTAGGCATTAAAAATATCTATCAAACGAGACGTCACACGTTAAGATTGATTGACTCGTTGAGCCATAAGGGAAGAAGGATTTTATTTTAGCCATGTGCTCCTCCTCTATCTTTCCAGTCTGTATAACAGACCACAATAGGTACATCTATCATTACTATATTTAGCTAAAATGTTTTTCACAATTGCTAAATATTTTCTTCTCATAAGAGACAAATTGCATACGATTTTTAAGTTGTTAGGCATTTTTAGTCAAAAGTAATACTGGTAGCTTACCTTTGTTTTATTGATACTCTTTTACAGGTATCGCGTTTAATTCTTATTTACTCACTTTATAAGAAAAGGTCTATAATAATCTTGTATATATGTCGGAGATGCAAGAAAGACCGGAGCCTTCCCTTCGCAATTTTGGGAAAAGTCCTCTAATGTTATAGTTTAGATTTTATCATAGCTGTAATTAAGCAATTTTTATCATCCGATCTGATTATAATTGTACGAAATTTGCGATAGCGAAATTGGGTTCGAGGTGACAACTGGTCGCCGAACGTAGCCACGGTCACGGGATAAACGTTTAGCTTGACGAAAGTGTAGAACGGTTGTGAGGTTTCCCTAGATATGTGGTATGTGGCGGCATACGGCCTCAAGAACGGGTCTAGTCACATATGATTGTATTTTGGAGGTGTCGATATTATGGGACACACGTTGTATTAAGAATCAAACTGCAGACAGAAATTGCTTAGCAACGGCGATTGGAACTTTTTCGATGCTTCCAACGAGTAAATAATAAACTTTTGGCAGAGATTGCCTAGCAACGGTGATTGGAACCTTCTCGATGCTTCCAGCGAGCATGTAACTAACAAAATGCAATCGTACAGCGAGAAAGAATTCCATCAGATTAGGCATTCGTGTGATCGCCTTGGAAAGTGACACATCGAGTAATATACAGAGCGTCTCAGTGAATAGTTGTCCCGTTGGCCGTGGATTCGTTTGAACCCAAAGAAAACATTGTTATTAGCGTATATTAAATTCATTCTTCGTTAAATTTAGTATTCCTAAAATTTATTGTTCGTTAAACTTATTAATCGTTAGTTTTATTATTCGTTAAATTTATTATTCGTTAATCTAATCATTCGTTAAACTTATTATTTGTTAAGCTCATTATTCATTAAACACAATATTCATTATACCTTTGTAAAGTCGTGTGCATACGTGTAAATACAATCTGTGTTTGATAAAACAATGGCTAATTCAAACGAAGAAGCGTTAGACGCCCACAAGTCTAATGTGAATCCGACATATATAACAAAGTTCCATTTCGTTGTTCTGCTGTTCAAGTACGCGACATATAAAATATATAAATTTTTCGATACGACAAAATAAATAAAACAAAAACAAATCGAGTTTTGTCTACTTTCAGATCATCAAGTAGTGTGCCAAACTGTCATCGCAAAAGTGGTTAATTCTCATGGCAGCACGGAAACTCGCAGCCCTCTTCACCGCAGTTCTGCATCTTTGCTTATGTGAGTGAGTTTTATTTTCTCCGAATAACTGATTACCGATTTTGCTACAGTATATTCAAAATCACACATTGCCAGCTTATACCTGTAAATCTCAAATCACATTTGCGATTTAACAGAAAGCGCTGATCGTTTGAAAATAAACTCCACGTAGACGCACGAAAGAAACGAGAATAGCTGTATGCAATAAATTAAAATTTCGCGTTACACAATTGCATCGATTACTGTCGATTAATTTTTAGGAGGAAACGACAGATGTACCGGGTAGTGTATGAAAATGTATGTGCATATCTTATAAAAGAAGTCCAATTTTAATTTTATTATTCGAATGACATCTAGAAAGAAATTACAATAATTAAAAAGAATAGTGATTAGAATTCAATTGCATCGTTGTTATTAACAATGATCAGAATAAATATATTTTTACCACTATAGCGCATAATTGGACTTTTAAAGCAGTCAATATGTTTACTGCCACTATTGGACAGTAGAGTAATTACGGGAGAGGTAGCGTCAAAAATTGAATAATAAATACTATTTGTAAATATTGCAATAGAAAGTTCGTATAAGGATAGGTACCGTTAGTTGAACATTTTATGCATTTTTATTGAAATCAGCTAAAGTTTTAACGTATACTAATGGGGTCAGAAGAGAGGTCCGCCCGACAGTCGTTAAGCAATTTATTCTGACCTTGAATAATGCACGATCCGTGCCGTCTATGCCCGAAGAACCACCTAATTACGTTATACTAATTGTGTCTCCAAGATGAGACTGACTGAACTTTACAACGTGGTGAAATTTACCAAACAGGCTGAAGTTTGGTCTTTTTGCTTTTAATCTGACTGATGACTTTTTAGCTTCTGACTCCGACTCGAAGAATCAAAATCGTTACGCTGGTCACACTCGTCCCACCCAGGAGTCATCCTCCTGATCTAAAATCTTCAAAATTGCTAATTAGCTCGGCATCTCCGCGAGACTTTGCGGCTCTCTCCCAGCAATCCGTTCTTCTGCAATCGAGGTGAAGTGATTTCGGGTATCATCGAATGTGGCCTCTTGCGATTACTGTGAGGGATCCTCTCCAAGTCTCAGCGATTGATGCCAGTATTTGACATCAGCGCTTGACGTCGATCGAGACCTTTGCGAATACTTAAAACCAATTCATCGGCAAGCTAGACCAACCCGGAAGCATCTGCTTCCATTTATTCTATTTATACGGAACTGTTTCTTCATTTGAAAAATCCATTTTGTACAAATATACGCAACCATTTCCATCAAAGTCAGGTTCAAGGCCCATTTAGCTGAGATTAGCACGGGATTGCCTCGCGAGCAATTTTTCGAAAGGGTCCATCAGGGGCTGTTCTCTCCCCTCTCCTAGCAAAGAGTAGGGATACGACAAGAGGCGACATTGTTATCCCTAATTGGTTGTTACGATGACTACAGACAAGCGGGATGTTTGAAATGACTAAACTCGACGTGTCTCTTTACTTCGCTTAACTCTCCAGTAATTAACAATGCCTTTGTTAATTACTCTCTATCTACCAATAATGGTTTCCAAATTATTTAAATCAAACTTATAGGATTAAAAAGTTAGGAGATAAGAAATATAATGTAATTATGGCTTCGTAAGTGACATATTCCAAATATATCACAAAGGTATATTTCATAAATAAGTTACACAAGCATTTATTACAAATAAATGTAATATTGGAATATATTAAAGGTGTAGTTTTGTCCGATTAATTATAATTTATTAATAAAGGATTGAAAATACAGATAGTTAGACAGAAGAACGATGTTTGATTAACAGGAAAACTAAATGCAACGCTTGTATTTACATAAATAACTCGACAACTATTTGGTAACTCTCTCTCTCTCTCGCTAGCAACTCTAACACTCGACGACACTCACAACTCTAACGACTCTATGCTTCGACGTCTCGATCAACTCTAACTGTCGCAAAATGCATTTCTGCTCGGTCGTGCTCGCTCTTGCTCTCGTCCTCTCTCTCTCTCACACACACACTTTTCGGCTCACACACTCTGGCCTCTCGGTTGCCACTCCTTGAAATATGAAACCGTACTTTTGTTTTGACGCTGCTCATCTTTTCTCGCATCACTGTTACTAGGCGCTCTTGGATGTAAACAAACCACAAAAGACGGCGTACATGGTGTTTTCTAATTTCAGCCGATCTCCAATCAAAGCTATTCTACGATATTACATAAATATGTTACAAGTAACTTACAGAGATATTTGATATATTCTCATGTGTAAAGAATTTTGCAAGTATTGGCTCGGCATTGCCGATTACCAGATCTCACCACAGGGAAGTTAATGTGAGTGGAGATTCGTAGGGAATTTTCACGCGAGTTACCGATCGTTACCGAAGCTTGCCGAATGGACATTTAAATTGGTTGTATCGTTTCATCTCTACCTAGAAGTTGTTTCTTTGTCAGGAGGGTTTTGTTATATGTCCCTACTCTTCGTGTCGATCGTCACATTACTGTTTTTAATTTCTGCTTGTCAGTTGTCAGTTCGTAAACTTATTACGATTGCAACCAAAATTTATTCGTATGACGAATATCAGAAAAGCGATAAAAAAACAGTAAATACAGGATTAACGTTAAACGCTTAATATTATAACGTTGAAAAAGTAGACGTATTTGGTTATTGATATTTGACAGAAATGCAACATTTAACGATCTTATTTACGTTTTTTAACATACGAAAAACATTTTTGTTTGTTTTTCAATTATTATTCAACCAGCTGAAAACTAGCTTGCACGCGCATTCAATCACCAAACATCCTAATTAAAAAAATTTTTATACGTAAATAATAAATAAGTGTATTCTACGCATGAAAATGAGAAAAAAGTATCATACAAACGTAGGCTCAAAAATGCTTTGTTAAAAAATAATAACAAAAGTTCAAAATAACGTTATCCGGTGTGTGTGAGATTCGATAGGACTAGAAAACTTGAGCTTTTTTCACAAATTAAAAGGATTAGTTTACTAGATGAAAAAGTACTAGAGTTTGTACAACTTTTTTATCAGAGCCTGTAATGAAAATTTAAACTATACGTACTGTAGATTTATGTGAGTTATATACGTGCTAAAAATTTTATCGAAATCGGTTGATGCAGACGCAAGCGGCATGCGTCGAAAGGCGTAAAAATCTTTAGATTTATTACAGTTATAGGCCAAAAATCGCGGCAAACTGCGATTTTCATCATTTTTAACCGTTTGTAGCTCGTAGCAACGTTAACCGATTTTGATGAAATTTTCAGCGCCTACACGACTGACATACATTTACCAAACATATTTTTTACGTATATAACTCTACCTCTGTACAAACGTGTTTGTCAACGCTTACAGTAGCACATGAACTTGTCGAATAGTTCCATTCCGAACAACTTCTTCCTACATGTATAACGGGTGTCCGGTCTTGGTTTTTGGTTTATACATAAAACTACGTTGCTACGGTATATGTACTTTCTTTGTATATTTTATACATGCGATCTTTGTTTTAAATCATCCGTTTATACCGCCACCTTTAAAATATCCTAATCCTGCCTACCTCTTTCCATTTGGGATATTCAGTGGCAGAAATTTTGATTATTTCTTCCATTGTTTATACACCACTATGAAGATATTGAAGAAAGTTGCGTTAAAATTCACGAGGAGGTAACACATCGACAGATTCACGCGACATACAGTCGGAGACAAAAGTAAGTGGACAGGCAGTGGAAGTCGATATGAATAAATTTTAATCGAATTAGTACTAGTGTTATATTCTTTATTTATTTTATTTATTATGTGCTCTTATACTACATAGATTATTTGGTAAACTATTGAAAATAATATTCACAATTTTTTGTAAACTAGCTATATTTAACGAAACTATATGATACCAAACGTGCTTCTACGTATAATTCAAAAACTAAGGCAGAGCATTTTATTTCGTTAATGATAAAATCATCGGTATTGCAGGTATTTAGTACCGGTTGTGCGACACATAGCACAGACCAGCTATACGTATAGACAAATTACCTTATGGACCTCTGTGGCTCAACGTGACTACCATACCGACGTAGAAATTCCATATTGATTTTAGCGTCCTCTACTCGTAAACGACAGTCACTTGATAAAGTACTTGTTAAAGAAGTATTAGCAAGAGCCAAACGGCATTCATGTGTAAATGCACGTATAGAGAGTAGAGACGTTTGATTCGTACGATTGAGGCAATTGCAGACTCGATGCAGTGACGATTTGTGTCGCGCGAATATTTCTTGGGTACTTTAGTAATATGTATATGTGTATACTGAATTACAGGCACATATATATAAAGAAATAGGCGATGGCGATGGAAATAGCGGTGGCGTTGCATGCTCGCAGCGGACAGAAATTGATTATATATTAAATTGAGTAGTATCAAACATGTTTATTATTAAACAAAATAATTTCAAAGTTATAAAACATCTTTAAAAGACTCTTTCACAAAAATACATCGTAGAAAAAATTTGTCAGTGATCGTTATAACACGTGTATTTCTTTTTATCTTTCTGATGACCCATTGCGTCTAAAACTAGAGTAAATTAACTAACTGCTGTAAAGTAAAACGAGAAAAGGGGAAAGAATTCGCAAATTAATTATAAACAAATTAACTGATTGATTTTAATGAAACTAATTGCGAAGATAGAACTGCGAGGAAGTTAGTTTCATAATTATTTTACGACACTTAACTTGCTTACCCGTTTGCCTGCATCTCGCTACTGTCCCGACAAATATTCTTAGATTTTCAGCTATTTCGCAGATTTTTATCATTTTAAAGTGACCCGCAATGGAATTTATTGTTCTTAGCGCAGTAAGCGTAACAATGTTTTCGTATTCTGTTGGTAACGTTGTAAGTGACACGAGAATGGTAACGGGGTTCTACAGCGCCAGAAACTTAAGCCAAAAAGGTACATTGCATGATTGTTCTAGTCTTCATATGTAATAATTTCGTCAATTATATATCTATTATAAATAAATTTGTTTTACGAGGTAAACTTTTTCAATCTAAAAATTTTCAAAATCAAACTAAAGTTCACGCCTCATAGTATTATAGAAAAGTAGCCAAACGCTAATTCTTCGCACATGTTAATTTAAAGTTACCATTTCATTGTAACGAAACATCTTGCGCAACTTAATCGTAAAATACGTTTGGTAAAAAGCATAATTAAAAATGATACGGAGAAACAGCGCCCACTGTTTTTTATCGATCTTCAGAAAACAAAGAAGGAACTGTGGCGTCGAGAAAATATTATTATCTCATTCCAACTACCATGATCAAACAAAGAAATCGTTCAATGCATTCAGAAAATAGAAATTTGGCCATGCAAAAAATTACTGCAATAAAATTCCAGTTTGAGTGATATGCCAAAAATTACTTCGACGCAAAACGAAACACGAGAACAAATGCAAAAGTAGTGTAGTACGGTAAGTTCTATAATATACAAAATGATATATCTACTAAACTGGTAGTTTCTCGCAATTGGTACGTTAATAACTTTTTATAAAGAATCGTGAGCTGCACTGAATAATGTATTAAAAAGTATATGATTGTATTTTCTATAAAAACAAGGTTGACATTCACACGGCCTTTATGCTCCCGGCTACTAAAATATGCTCAACCTCGAAGCTACCCAACTTTTATCTGAAACATTTTCCGATCAAATTTAATAATAACAAAAGTGTTTCAGCTTCGACTCTTAGATGTCTCAGCATGTGCGTCGATTAAATAACTAAAATTTGTCAATACCGATGTTACGTCGGGCGACACTCTACCTAGACCAGGCCCCACGCTGCGGGCCAGACGGGAACCAGATGTCCGCTCGTCCTTACAAGTACCCTCTATAAATCTTAGGAATTCCTAGTCAAAGTCCTTCAGACTGAACAAATATTCTTTCGGCGAATTACTTCCTACAGTTTATTGTCCACCACGGGTTGACACGGGAAAGTTGTCTTTTCTCACGTACGAGGTCTCCCACTAGCGACTTCATCTCGAGGGCGGTTAGCATCCTTCCTCATCCACCACTACAGTAAATGACCAATCAACAACGAAGCCTATCTCCCTCACTCTCTTAGCCAAAGTCATCACCAACAAATCCGATGGTCCCGTGCGCTAGACACACCCATCCTTAGTTTTCCTCCGCCACCTCATCGTCACCGAACGCCACTAATTTTCCATCTTCAGACGAGTCATCATCCCTCGAACGGGTTTACCTCCGGAAAATAGTCATTCACCACTGTAACTTACTTCTCCTAAGACCTCGGGAAAGTCGACTTCTCCTACGACAACAGGAGAGTCAAGTCAACTACTTTTTCTATACCGCTAGAAAAGTCAATCACTCATCTTGTACATAAGCACCAGCGTAACTACCTTCTTTACAAGTGTTAGAAATAAACTGCGATACATAACTTGTTACATCGCAGTGTCATTCAATCAACCACCCCTATTATCTTAACAGAAATCAGGGGAACGACTATTTCGCGGCGTCGATTAACCGAATCGTAGCGAGAAGTTACGCCTCTCGCTGACGCGTTTTCCTAGCGACCGCGTCTCTCCGCGAACGGTCGTAACAACCGAAATAATTGTCAACGTTTAAAAATCCGTCAACGTTAAAAAAAAAAGGCCGTGAGCAGAAATCAAATTTGTATCACGGTCGTCGTGGTAATGTGATTGCAGATTTATGAAATCATACGATGAAATTCGTGGAATCAAATGGTCTTATTTCATCGTCGATGTACTTGCAGAATTTGATGGAAATAATTTTTATATCGCGGTGGAATGGCGTCGTAACGACCCTGCAACAGCAATGCATCGTCATAGTTGGGCGTAGAGGAGTTTGTAAAATCCACTTAAATCCAGCATGATTTAGTTGGGCACACGACCTCTGAGCTGAATAACGACATAGCCTTTCGAGTAAGTAACAGAACCTCAGGCTTTTTAGACCGATAGGAACGGTTAAAAGGCTATTCGCCACACGGAGCCACTGCCACTTAGTTATGGTACCACATGGATAAATATAGTTTGTTGTTGCGGTATTTATGACGGCCACGTCGCCCTTCTCGTAAACGTATTTCTCTATATTATGAGAAATCACATTTAAGGATTTATCCAGTGGACTTTCAACGAAATGTAATTACAGATTACGAAATAAGCAGAAAAAGCTATTCAACACTAATCGCGTTAAGATCGATACTTGATAATTTCGTTCTAGAAAAAGGTAAAGACACTTTTGTATCAAACTTGCTACAAAATCGATGCAATTTGCAGTAATTCACAAAGTAACAGTGCGTAAAGATATTGTTACATAATAGATACGGAACTCGCTTGTTACGTTTTGTGTTTTGTTTCGATGTCGACCAGTCGCCCGGTGACCAAAAGCCAAGTCCAAACTCGACGACGGAGCTCGGCGACTCGAAGTTGCCAATATCGTAAATATTGCCGAACAGAATGAACGTCGAGGAGAGTGTTGTACTCACAAAGTTGCTTTCAAAGAAAAGGGAAGAAAATGCCGAGTGCATTTCTTATTAAAGGGAAACCGTGCAAAAAGAATGTTTGTCATGCTTCCTAACGACATTAGCAAACATGAAAATAAATTCTTTAGTTTCACGAGAATGTCGATTAAATCGTTCGATGAGATGTTGAGCGTAATAAAACTATCGATAAGGAGGATGGCTGCGAATATGAGATAGGGTTTGCAGTTTTCTTGGCGATAACGGAAATAGCTTAGAAGGAAATGCAACAGGCCCATTGAAAAAGGATATGAAAAATAGCACAGAACAGCTACGTACGCATCGTAAAGATGCCCAACCATATGCAAAATTCTGTTCCGTCTGCGAGAAAGTTGCTCGTTGTATAAACAATGTGAATACAACTATTTGATTCAATGCACTTCGTTGGTCGCCCAGATGTTGCAGTTTCTGAACCTACTGCCCTTATACGCTTGCCCTTATACGCAGTAGAAGCTCCTCTTACAAAAGTATGTCCAAAATAAAAAATTTCTTTGCTGGTAGTTAGTCGATCGTGTGAAGCATAACGTAGTATGATATTTCTTGCCATTCGTTAGCTTAACGATAATAAAACCAATCTGGACGTACGGAATACCGCTATGGGGAACAACGGCAATGAGCCATATAAGCAAAATAGAGGCAATGCAAGCCAAAATTCTCAGAACAATAGTAAACGCGCCATGGTACGTAAGAAACGAAGACATTAGGAAAGACCTGGGAATACCAACGGTCAAGGAGGAAATCAACAGACATGCAATAAGATACAGAAGAAGAATAGCAACACACCCGAACCGGCTGGCAGCGGAAACGGTCAACACAGGTATAGAAAGGAGGCTAAAAAGGAAGCATCCAACAGACCTCATAAAGGACACAACCTAACAAACACGATGATGGTACCCCACTGGGGGTAACCACCCACATGTTATATTATCATACCGCTATAACATTTTACCAAATGTCCTACAGGACAAATTGTAAAATCTAATTAAATAAAAAAAAAAAAAAAAAAAAAAAAAAAAATTCGTTAGCTTTTGATTTAGCTACACAACTGCGAAGAGGTCAGCCACGAAATTCCCGAAAACTATAATTATTGTTTGTTTAATGTAACTAATTTGCGATGGGATGAAGTCTAGCAGAAGCGAACTTGAATCGTTAGTATCGCATTTTAGAACTTTTGATATTTTTTAAATCTGTATATGTATATATGTTTATATAATACTTTCTGAACATTTCCCATTTGTATTGTTTATGTAGCAATTTATGCAGCTTAATGTGGTGCTTTCTCGTTGCATTGCAAAGGGCGATGTCTTACCTTCGATAAAAAGGAAATTAACTTTTCTCTTGTGACTTTATTTTTTAAACAAAGAAAAAAATGAATAAAAGTAAACATGAATTAGTACAAGTTGTAAAATTGTTATTAATTCGTGAAACAAGATGGAAAAAAGAGTAAAGAATAAGTTGAAATAAGATAATATTTGTTAAAACGAATAAAAATAGATTCGTCGATTAGTTTTGAAATAATATAAATAAAGATTTTATAACCGTATTAAAATTCGTATGATTTCAAATAAATATCCGATTTTGCATTATATCCCCCAATAATTAATTTATAAATACGGTTAAAAAATAAATCTTATTGATTATTCCGCATCAGCGAAACTACAAATATACGTCCAAACCGAATAAAATGAAAAAATAACCAATAAATATATGATTTTATTCGGAAAATGTTTTTTACCGTGTTTGAGAAAATACTCCACTGCTCGTCGGCGGCCAACAATACATTTTAACCATTTTTCTTGTATTCTCCTATCCGACATAGAGCTGCAAAAAAAAGAAACACACTAAGCACTTACAAATTGTAAACGCATACACGCAGTTGAAAAAGTATCCGTGTGCCGCTCTATACCATAACAATTGTACAATGTTGTACAATTTCAACAGGAAAAACAATAAATAGTTTTTGCATCATTTAAACACTCGAAAAACTAATATTTACTAATGGTTTCTAAACAGAAAGCAATCGCTTAAAAAGGTTTGAAAGTTTGAAAAGGTGATATATTCTTAAACAATCGCTCAAGCGGAGACTGTCCAAAACCAAAAATGTACAAAATAACTGTAAAAAATTAACTGCCATCATAAACGTGATGTTTTATGCTCCAGGTGTAATTTGTAAATAAATTACGGTGTGTGTGTGTAAATCAAAACTCTCACATATGCATCACGTGTTTATGTTTTTTTTTTTTTTATTTTGTTTATTGAAATTACGATCAATTCTTACATTGAGAATTTTCAGTAATTTTTCTGGCGTGGCGCAGTGACATGGCTGATTATTTATAATAAGTTAATACTTATTATAGATACGTGTAATTTGTAAGTAAGTATTATAAATAAGTAAATATTACTTAATTTAAATAACTAATTGAATCTAGCGTTTAGGTCTAGCGGGTAATGTCTCTTCAGTCTGCGAGTCTGGTTCGATGTATCAAGTAGTCCAGTGATTAGGGGATTTCTGTGTTTGTTGACTCTTTTGCTATATCTATCACTGTGATTTGCTATTTCCTCTTTGACTGTGGGTATCTTGAGGTCTCGATGGATTGTTTCGTTGGTGACATACCACGGTGCATCTAATAACGATCTTAGCGTTTTCGATTGGAAGCGTTGAAGTATTTCGATGTTGGAGTTGCTTGCTGTTCCCCATAGTTGGATTCCGTAGGTCCAGACAGGTTTTATTACGGTCTTGTAGAGGGTAATTTTGTTCTGTAGGTTTAGTTTGGAGCGTCGGCCTGTGAGCCAGTAGAATTTTTTTAATTTTTCCTTTAATTGCTTCGTTTTGTCTGAAATGTGGTTTTTCCAAGTAAGTCTCCTGTCCAGGGTCATGCCCAGGTATTTGACTGAGTCCTTGCTAGGAATTATTGTGTTGTTGATGGTGACCTGGGGGCAGGTTTGTTTACGGAGCGTGAAGGTTACATGTGAGGATTTTTTTTCATTAATTTTGAAGCCCCATTTATGAAACCACTTTTCCATAGTGTCGAGACATCGTTGGAGACTGGATGAGGCAATTACCGGGTCAGCGTGGGAGGCTAATAGCGCTGTGTCGTCTGCAAATGTTGCTACTGTTATCTCAGTACGTGTTTATGTGCTAATATTAATTTCGTATACGTATATCATTGTATGTAGTATTACATATATGTATATTTCATATGCAGGGTAGTACAAGTAGTACAAACGGAAAAGATAAACCAAAAATATACAAAAACGATTTTTTCTCGTAGCTTCGTTTTCGAAAAAATTAACTTTGACAGTATTATGAAAGATACTGATTAATTAATGCTGTCATTAACGGGCGTGGAACTGAAGAAACTATTTTTTCTCATTTTATGCTTTTAGTATCGACATATCATTATAAATATTCCAATAGATATTTTATAATAGAAAATGTCTTTTAGCACATTTTTTAACGTGGAAACTATAGCTCCCATGTGATCGTGGGATCTGTCCTTTAGGTAAATCCTTAATCCAAGCTATGGTTCCTAAAAAAATATTCCTTATTTTCAACCTTGTTATTATTATCATACTTCACTTACTTTATTTGAAAATTTTATTCCCGGAATTATAATTGTTTTCATTTACTTATATAGATGTTATAATAACATATTGTGATATTGGCAAAGTAAGTAAAAATAAATTCCTGGCCGTGTTTCAAAAGAAATATACTTGAAAATAATAACAATACCTGCTCCTAAAATATTTGAAACCATTGGCAACTAGTACCAACTCTTCCTTTACATGTCATTGATGTAGATAAATTCGCTTGTGGTTATGGAAGATGTATGAATTCCCTGCACAATGGCTCACAGAGGGGCATTTGATTGGAAAGGCCTGGACGCTACAGTTCCCAAAGCGGCCGCGAATGTGTTAATGCGGAAATTACAGGAATTATCGTTTATCTTGTCGTAAACAGAACGTTACTCGCCGAATCACGGAAGCGTGAACTAATGTCAATGAATTTTGAGTCCATATGTGTTTAGGTATCTGCATAGTTTTTTTTTCCTAACTGTTACGAATGTACGTTCTTCAAATGCACAATACAAGAAGTACACAAATAATGTTACCCCATGAAAAAGATCCGGCGGAACGAGCTGCGGTGATCTTGCAGGCTGAATCATCATTTTACCAAGATCAACCGTGACATTTTTAATGTTTATGGTCATAAAGACGGGAACGAGGCACTCTGAGTGTCTCGAATATCTCGCGCTGGCGAAGAGTTTTCGAACTGAATTTTCTCCAAAACTAAGTCTCAAACAAAAAATTGTTATTCTATATCTTTGAGTATTGTTTTACAAGGAATCCATCCATGTCCGCTTATGTATACTACTCGTCCATCCTTACTTTGTCTTCAGATTGATATTCTTCAATACCACTTAAGGGTTTATACTATTCGGTTAACAAACTGCAATATGCATTTATGACACGAAACTCCTCGAAACTTCAGCTATGCATCGAGTTTTACCCGACAATTCCTTATGTGTAAGAAATTGTCATCTTCTTTCTTTCCAGTGATGGAGTGCGTTATGATACATGGCGACGATTTTTATCTTTATCTTTACTGAAACTAAATAATTCGACTCCTCTTGAAACTAGATGCGACTCATTGTTTTTGAAAAGATTGGCGTTTCTATATATGAAACAGTTGACCAGTAATTATATATATTATCTGTACGTGCCTGTATATATATGTCGGATCATGATTCAAATTTTGGGCGCGCGACAACTCTTCCTGTGGATTAGCCATCGTTTCACAAAGCCGAGATTTTATTCACACGTATATACAAGTCTATCACTAAGCTTAACAAATAATAAGTACCACTAATAATAAGTCTAACAAATACTAAACCTAATGAATAATGCGATCTACGAATAATAAATTAAATAACACTAGTTGCAAAGTTTTAGGTTCAAACGAATCCACGGTCACCGGGATAACTCTTTACTCAGCGAAACTAATGTTAGGCGCAAATGCGATCGTCGAAAATGCTCGATGTGTCACTCTCCAAGGCAACCGCAAGAATGCCAGCCTCGTGGAGATTTTTCTCGCTGTACGATTGCATTTTGTTTTCTATACCCGTTTGGAAGCATCGAGAAGGTTCCAAACGTCGTTGCTAGGCACACTCGTTGGAAGCATCGAGAAAGTTCCAAACGCCGTTGCTAGGCAGTTTCTGTCTGGAGTTTTGATTATTGATACAATGTATGTCCCATTGCATCGACACCTCCGAGGCAACATCACACGTGGCTAGGCCCGCTCTCGAGGCCGCATGCCGCCACAACCACATTTCTCGGAAAACACATACAACCACTCCAGACCTCCGTTGGACAAAACGTCCATCCCGTGACCGTGGCTACGTTCGGCGACTGATTGTCACCTCGAACCCAATCTCGCTTATTACAAATCTTAAACGATTACAACTATAATAAAATCTAGGCTAAGGTACTAGAGGATGTTCCCAAAATTTCCAAGGAAAGGCTTCGGCTTTCCTTTCATCTCCGACATATATATCTCGTATCGTCATCGTAATACGAGTCCGGGTCGCTATCGAAGTAAGGGTTTGAGGTATGTAACGAACATTCACTGGAACTATCCATCTTCTTACACAGTTGAAGTAACGTTTATTGACACAAATACAGATGTTACAGAGTTGACAAGGAATCGCGATGATTAGGCACTAGTAACACTGGTCTAAGACTCGATAACGAATCCGCGGTCAACGGGATAGTAGGTTTAATTTTTCGTCAAAGTCTAAGTTGAAATTTATATCAAACGTGGAGTAATCACAGATAGTAAGGCGTTAGTTAACTCGTCAATGGGCTCGTACACGAGAGAGAGTGTGTCTCCCCGTCACGGTGGCGCTGTCGAGGAAAACTATGATGGGGTGTGTCTAAGAGCACGAAATCATCGGATTCATGGAGCGACGCCTTCATTCGGGAAGTGAGGGAAATTGACGTTGCTGTTAATTGGTCAATTTCCATATCGGTGGTTAGAAAAGGATGCTAGCCGTCCTTGAGGGAAGGTTGCTAGCCGGAAGCGTCGTTCGTTGAAAAAATAGATCTTCCCTATCTTCCCGTAGTTGGGACAAAGACTGTTGTTTGTCTGTTTGAAGAACTTTAGTCAACTAAATCTTAAGATTTATAACGGGCCCTCAGGCTAGCCGAACATGTACTGTGGAGACGCGTCGGCATCTGGTAACCATCACACCCGAAGAATAGGGACAGAAACCGTTGGAATATTTACTGTCGCGTGCCGCTACAAATATTTCTTTTAAGGAGAGCTATAGAATTACTCCATACCTTTGTTAGACAAAGCGTTTATCCCGTGACCGCGGCTACGTTCGGCGACTGATTGTCGCCTCGAGCCCAAGCTCATTATCACAAATCTCAAACAAATACAATTGGATAGAATGACGACAATTGTTTAATTATGGTTATGGTAGACTTTAGATTACAATTTTACGGATTTTCGAAGGCTCCGGTGTCCTTTCATCTCCGACATATATGTCTGTACATCAATATAATTAAACTCAGAGACTTTGTCATTTCTCTCACTGTGACATCAATCCATCTCACTGATTTATATCCTTCATATTTGTTTAAAACCTAAGAGCGATATCTACTTGTTGCTGTTGCTCAAATAAATCATTGCCAAGGAACAACCGAGTTATTTCCAATATGTTTCCTCAGGAAACACCCAACAGACCTTACAAAGGGCACAACCTAACAAACACGATGACGGTACCCCACTGGGGGTAACCACCCACATGATATATTACTATACCGCTATAACATTTTACCAAATGTCCTACTGGACAAATTGTAAAATCTAAATAAATAAATAAAAAAAAAAATATGTTTCCTCGATCATGAGCTATCGTGTTCACGATTGGAGTTGGATCATATGCTTCTAGTTCAGGTTCCATTATCATTTTCTGACCAATCATCGACACCATCCACGATATTGCCGAAACTAACTATATCATCCTCCGAATCGCTCAAAAGTATTCGACGATTGTCTTGATGTATGGAAATAACAATACTATCATCTTCGCTAAACTCATAATCACGTACCTGCATGTCGTTATCTTCAGAACAGTCTGATAGTTCGCCCATGAACAATTCACTTACATTTTCACCGTTGCTTCTGGACATTTTTAACGGTATTTTTTTTATAAAATAAAACACTATTTATCTTCAACAACTGTAGAGATGTAGGAGTGTTTTGGCCGAAGAGTCGATAGCAAGCGAGGCTCGGTGACGGTTACGTGGAAGAGGAAAGCTTGTGATGGGTGTGTTTAGAACATGAGAAAACCCGCTTACCCCGTGCTTTGTCGTAATGAGCAATAATCCTAAGGAGCGTCTCGATTTCAAGAAAGCTAATAAGTTTATTGCTGGTCCGAGCAAGTGTGTTTACATAGCTGACCACCTTGGCCGAAGGATGAATTATAATATGCTTAGGTCACAGGATGTAACACCTTATACTTTATTTGTTAATATTTATTTTTACACCTTATATTATTATGACTTTATTTAATCATAACTGATATTGTAACTTGTTAATTAATTTTAACATCACTAAATTAGTGTATTTTGTTATATACTATACTTTATAAAAACAGAAAAAATAACGTAATTAATTGGCAAACAATAACTGATAATGACAAAAAAAAAAAAAAGAAAAAAGAAAACGCGCTGCTAAATTCGGTCACGCAGCGATGTTCTTCACAGAGGGGAGATCTCCCTATTCGGTTGGCTAAGTGTTAGCAATAATATTTTATAATACTGTAATATCGTTATATAATGTTTGTTTAAAATGGATGATACGGATCTTAATCAAGCAGAAAAAGACGATTGTTGTTTAACTTGAACTATTCGCATCAAACGTACAGAAAAACAGCACAACTACGTAATTAGCTAACGACCCGACAACACTCTCTCGGTAACGCCATTCGCACTCTCTCGCTTCTCCACTCACACTGCCCTTCTCAACTCGCATCCTCCGACCGTTCTCTAGCATCCCTTTGTCTCTTCCTAGGCCCACCGCACGCGTGTTCCGCAGACGCTCGTGGCCCGGGTCACGTAGGCCCTTTCTACGAAACTATGCACTTGAAAAGACCGATGACACATTGATGGACCCGACGGCGTCTCAGCTCTCGCGACATTGTCTATGGTTAACTCGACGCTTCTTAGGCCCTTTCCCCGATACTACAATACTGTCACGAGTCAATGTTTTCAGTATACACGGTGGGCCTGTGTTGGACCTACATTGTAAACTATAATCGCTTTAACTAATTCCACCATCTTTTGATATACTATGAAGGTTCATAGGAATTGTATAATACGGAGAACCATTAATACGGTGGTCAGAATTTTCTATAGAAGAAGAGGTTCTGAAAATTTCAAGGTTATCTCTTGCGGCGACCTCTCTACACTTATCACCGCAAAGATTTTCATTCAAGACAGTCTCCGAATACTCGTCTTACTATCCTTTCCTAAATGTAGATCCTCTGATCTGACCTTCGCTATTTCAGCGTCTAAGATACAGTCATGCAAAGTCGCCTTATCAATGAGTCCACTAGCAAGCCCGGGTGGAATGCTCTCTCCATATCTTTCTGCCCTTTTCCTTCCTTCCTTGCTTCCTTACAACATCACGATGTATTGTTCTGACAAGAGAAAGACCACAATTGGTCGATTTCGATTTTGTTGAGCAGATTTTAGCTCTACGAGTTGTTAATGTATGTGTCTTGAATGCTATGCTTAAAATATTCGATGTAGTGTTGCCACGATTTTGTTGGCTATTTCTGATGGTGCGACAAAAGAAAAATGTTCCAAATAAAAGTGGATCAGTGTTTGGCAGACTACAAATAACTGCATAGAAGGTTTCCGGAGAGTTATTTTTCGATAAGATGTCACGATCGTCTTGACGTTTTTAAATGGCACAACTCGCAAAAGCTCGTTAAAATCAAAGTTAGTCAGTTGGAGTGCTCCCCTTGTAAGTGTCAAATATTTCTTGTTTCTAGTAGAATAGAATATGATGATTTCAATAATCTACCTGCTAAATTATTCCATGTTTAATGTATCTATATGTCGGAGAAGGAAAGGACAGCGGGATTTTCCGTCCGAAATGCTGGGAAAAACCCCAATACCCTAATTCAGACTTTTACGATAGCCGCATTTAAGCAATAATAAATAAGAAATAACTTTAATGTTCCAACCTGGCTTTATGACGATGTGTTCTGGTTCAAAGTGACATAGCGGGTCACTAGACGTAGCCACGGCCACGGGAGGGACGTGTACCTGACAGAGGTACGAAATGATTATATGGCCCTTCTTAAAAAACAAAGATTGACCCGAGAAGCGGGGACAGGAAATATAAGGACAGTTTCTTTTAGATCAGGAGGCAGTTAGTTAGTCAGTTGGTTAGTGAGTGAGTCGTTGGATGCATTGCCGATGAAGTTATCGAGAAAGTTACCCGAATCGTGTATGACGTTGTGACTTGCCTCCCGTGGACCGTGGATTCGTTATCGAACCTGGATTCATTGTCACCATCAGCTCTATCATATTATCGTCGCTAATATTCATATCCTCTTGTAGTGTCCACATTTGTACCGATACATATTAGAGACATTCGCGACGGTAACGTAAGTAAAGGTTCATCAAACGCCCAAAGTTCCAACCTCGCTCCGACATATAAAATACTCTGAAGGTGTATGGTGTCCTACAGGGCATTTCACCTAACGTGACCATCTTAAACATCTCTGTTATTTCTTGTGATAGAAAAAAATATCAGAGGAAGAGAATACTCGTTTGGAAAGGACAAATATTTTTTTTTTATTTATTAAAATTTACAATCAATTGTCGCATTGAGAATTTTCAGTAATTTTTTCTGGCGTGGCGCAGTGACATGGCTAATTATTTATAATAAGTTAATACTTATTATAGATAAGTATAATTTATAAGTAATTGTTATAAGTAAGTAAATATTACTTAATATAAGTATCTAATTAAATCTAGTGTTTAGGTCTAACGGGTAGTGTCTCTTCAGCCTGCGGTTCTGGTCCGACGTATCGAGTAATCCGGTAATTAGGGGGTTTCGATGTTTGTTGACTCTTTTGCTATATCTATCGCTGTATTTTGCTATTTCCTCTTTGACTGTGGGTATCTTGAGGTCGCGATGTATTAGTTCGTTGGTGACATACCAAGGTGCATTTATAATGGATCTTAGCGTGGAAGGGACAAATGAAGGGCAAAAATGTGACCTTGAGAAAACATTTTTCGAAAGATTTCAAGGTCATTTTTAAATGGCGCTGCATATTTTTATTACAACACTCTTGTAGCTCATAGAAAAACAAATTCAACCATGTGCATGATCACACGTTGACCTTCTCGCAACCTGCAACAAGAAAATCATGTTTGTATAGAGAAAAGGCAAAAGTAAGATTTGTATGTTTCAATGGAAAATATTTATTTCAGAAGATGTTCAACATGTGCACTATTAACTTCAGTACACTTTTGGACCCTACATTTTCAAATACTTCTATAGTAGTCGATGTACATGCATGTAGAACCCTTTGTCGTATGTTTTCCGGTGTAATGCAAGAAATACAAATGCATTATTTTTCTTATTTCTATTTACCAACCATTGCGCGATTACCGAAACAGACTACAAGCAATGGTGTTTCGTGCTATCAGTTTTATAAAGCATTGGAGTAACTCATGTCTATTTTTTTTTCAAACTCGTTTCCTTTGAAAACGAAGCTTTAAACAAAAAATGTTGTGCTTTTCTTCGGTCTATTTTTACATGTAGAATCATTATCCGTTGTACCACGATTTTAGACACACCTCGTGTGTTAACTTTGAAGACATTTTAAATATTCAGTTTTATTCTCTTTCGGGATACCATTTTTGTTTCACCGCGTGGCCAGATGCATTGTCTGTTTTTTCAGATGCATCATCGTGTTTCACACTTGCCACGCTATCATCCACACGTTTACACGACTCGCGCCGGTCACTACGCAACATCCTGTATATATTCTAACATGTCTGGATTAATTACGTAAGGCCTAGGAAACTTATTTAATGTGCTTTGGAATTGTATGCGTATCATTAGCTCAATACATTTTTATATTGTAGTATAAATTAATTGAAATCATCCCCGATTTTTCGTGGCAGAAGTACACGGTGATTTATCGAATTTATTTTTTAGTTTATTATTTAAAATTATTTTTTTCGAATATTCTACATTAGTGGAATGCCATTTCTCTGTCAATCTATTCTTCAGTTCATTAACGATGTATTTATTTGGAGGTTTTATAAATTCTAGGATCAAGTTTATCCCATGAATTGCCTGTAGAAGGTAGATCTGGAAATTGGGATGGAAAACGCGCAACATACATGAAATGTAATAAAATTTGACAATTTATGGGACGTATTGTATGTATACTTACTAGTAAATGGTTAAAGCGATAAAACGTGTGTCGAAAAGCTTCTGCTGAAATTCGGGAGTAGTTAATTCGTCACAAACTAATAAATCTTCTCGTGAGATTTACCTACTATTACAAATTGGACAATTTACGATTAACGATATAGCAAGGCACAGTGCAGTTTGGAAACCGGGCCCAAAGTGGAATACAGCAAAGAATAATTGGAAAAGTTGATCGCATTATAAATTGAAGGTCTATCGTGAAAATGTTGGCATATTATGCCAGCGACTCACACCAGTCACTGTATCGTAACAACACACTTACACGATGAGTCTTTCAGTCTTGTGGAAACCAATGGAATGACGAACGATGTAATATTTTTGATACATGTACATTTATTGGAATAAATAGCAACAGAATGATTCGAAATATTGAATACACCTATTGAACCATCGAACACCTATCGATAGAGGCAACGCAACGTGTAAATAAATTTGAAGATACAAATCTAATCAACTGCATACCTGGCCTTCGTACTCCTAATACGAACATTTTATTACAAAATAATTAATTACAAAATATGAAAAATAACAAATACGTTAGCGTCGACTTCGTGTCGATATAATGGCAGATAGATTTTTTTTTCTTTTTTTTTTATTTTCTTTATTGAAATTACGATCAATTCTTACATTGAGAATTTTCAGTAATTTTTCTGGCGTGGCGCAGTGACATGGCTGATTATTTATAATAAGTTAATACTTATTATAGATACGTGTAATTTGTAAGTAAGTATTATAAATAAGTAAATATTACTTGATTTAAATAACTAATTGAATCTAGCGTTTAGGTCTAGCGGGTAATGTCTCTTCAGTCTGCGAGTCTGGTTCGATGTGTCAAGTAGTCCAGTGATTAGGGGATTTCTGTGTTTGTTGACTCTTTTGCTATATCTATCACTGTGTTTTGCTATTTCCTCTTTGACTGTGGGTATCTTGAGGTCTCGATGGATTGTTTCGTTGGTAACATATCACGGTGCATCTAATAATGATGGCAGATAGATGGCCGCTATTTGGGCTTGCAATAATGTACGACTGGGCCGAAGGCCAGGCTGCTTGAGCGAATTTTTGCAAAGCCGATAGCCGAGCTGTTTGGAGGATGCGTGAAACAGTTTGACGAAGGATAAATTCATAGAGAGATAGACTGAACGTTGCAATGTCAAAGAATACAAAATAGAGAATCGAGACTTTGTTTAAAGGATCTGGCCACGGAATGGGCAAGGCGGTGATTGTTAGCTTTCGTTAAGTGGATTGTGAGGGAGCGCGCGACGCTTACCCCAGAACTTTAGAGGCGCAAAGTATCAACAAAATTCACTTGTAGCGTATATATGTAATAACGGGAATGCTTAGGGTAAATCGGACGATCGATTCTGGAAAATCGAGTTTATTTTGGGAATAATGAAATTAAATGGAATAACAGTTAATAACAAATCTACTACAAATTTGACCAATTTTACCTGGAAAATGGAGAATCGATTTTCTAAGTCCTAAATTACCGTTCTTCTCTCGTGATCATTCAGCAAATGACTGCCGGTAAAACAAGACAAAAGTAAAAATGTCGCTTGGCGGGTGTTACGCCGCCTAAAACATCTGCATTCCAGCCCTCGCGACCGGACAGCCAGCGGCCTGCGTAACGTCACTTCGATAAACCTAAGGACCCACCATAGACTTTCTCTTTCATTGTCTTGCATCGACGTGTGTCTTCAGTCGATTCGTTTGTCCTGAAGAATTTCTCAAGTCTAGAAATATTTTCGAAGCACATCTGGCTTTTAGAGAGGTCCTTGGGTTTATTAGGCGCACTTAAAAAATACGGAGAAAGCGGATACACACCTATTAGGAAAAACCGAATAGCTAGCTAACAAACAAGCTGGTTTTTCCCATGTACACGAACCACGATGGTAGGAGGTTTCCTACTCATCCCTTAAGACCTCAGCGTAGGTTATAACGAATCGACATCGCAGATCGTTACCCTCACTTTTCTAACGAAAAGTGTGAACAACGAATCCGCGTTCCTCAGGCAAAGGGGCACACCCACACCGAGCTTTCTTCCGTATTAACATTAGAGCGACAAGTTAGTTATAGCACAACATCGTCACTGTAACTCATCTCCTAAGACCTCGGGAAAGTCAACTACTGCTCCTGTGACATCAGGAGGTTCACTAAAGTTATTAGTACAAAATCGAACGCCTAACGTTTACGTCTAAGCGCAGCATCAAAAGTCGGTTCTCGGTATTATCGAACATTCACATACTCTAGTAAATATCCTATCGTGCTGCGTCCACTAACATACGAATTCAATTACAAGAGCCCTGCTCTAGTGTGCATCTCTATATTATCTTCGTGCGACAAGTTGTTATCTCTTTGTAACTACTCGACAGTGTAATTTAAGTGTTGGGAATATATAATTTATAATTCTGTGAATCACAGTGTTATATAAACTGAATCACCCCTATTATCTTAACGGAAATCAGGGGATCGATCAATTCGTGGTGTCGATTATAATAATCGTAACGGGAATTTACGACTCCCGTTGACGTCTCTCCTCGCGATTGCGTCTCCCCGCGATTGGTCGAAAATACAGCGGATAGTTTGAATTCTATACAATTTCCATATACATATGTCGGAGAGGAAAGGACATCGGAGACCTTCGCCCTGGAACTTGGGGAAAATCCGAAGAGACTGTAGTTAAGGTTGACAACTGTAATTAAACGATTTGCCGTCATTGTACTTGTTTGTAAATCGCGATAATGGGCTTGGGCTCAGGGCGACCGTTAGTCGCCGAACGTGGCCGCGGTCAACGGGACGTGCGCGTCGTTTAGCAAAAGATGTAGAGTGGTAGTATGGCCCTCGTAAAAAAAGGAAATACCCGTAGAGGTACTTGGCAGTAAAACATTAAAACGGGTCCTTCGGACAGGATGAATGCCAGCTAGCCTGAGAGCACGTTGTAAAACTTAGGTTTTGTTAATTAAGCGGGCGGGCAGTCTTTGTCCCAAATTGACCAATTGACAGCAGCGTCAATTTCCCTTACTTTCTGAACGAGGGCTATACTCGACGAATCGGATGTTCTCGTGTCCTTAGACGCGCCCCATCATAGTTTTCCTCGGTGGCATGTTTGGGACGAACATTCATTCTTAGTTGCGATTTCATCGAGGAAGAGAGGAACGTTTTGGGCTCCGTGAGTACGACACGTTTGAGATAGTTTGTGAGCAAGTAGTTTTATCATCCCGTTGGCCGCGGATTCGTTATCGAGCCTAAGACCAACGTGACTAGTGCCGCGGTTGATCGTCGAATCGGTAGTATCGTTACTCGTGCTAATTATCCGTGCCCTGGTTACAACACAACGATGGCCAGCTCCCAGGAAGAGTTATCAAACGCCCACAACCCTAATTCCGGCCCTTCTCCGACGCATATATTGCGAGATAAAGCATGAAATTCTTTCGTAACACAAAGTGACTAGAAACTTTTGAACACGTCGAATTACCAGTTTTCTAATTAACTATACCTAGTGTAGTAATGATAGAGTGTCGTTCATATATAGAACTTTGTGACTCGATGTACGAGGTTGGGAAGTAAAGGGGCAGTGTGCGTTTCTGTTCGTACACTCGCTCTATTAGCTGCCAGGTATGGAGACAGCGCATAATGTAACTTTTGCAAGGACGATGACGGCAGTAACTCGAGACGCAGCAAGCGCCGATGTGGATCAAAGTACGTTCACGCCACTAATAATAATTAACCTGCTAACTGCGGAGTTTAGTTTCAAAAATCCTTTACGGGGTGCGCCGGTAAAGCGAAGCAGCGACGAGTAACACGTCGACCGCAGGGTAAATGCTCCTATTATAAATTTTACGAAGAGAGTAAAGCAAAACGGGCAAGGATTACGTTTTTATTCGATAAAAAAATCGACGATTCGTTGTTGGAGAAAGCTATCGTTATTGAAAACTTCAAAATTACCAAAAGATAACTAGAGAAATAGCCGGTGCATTTGGGAAAATAATCAACTCAATTTGTACAAAGTAATACACGTTGTACGGAGCATAGCCGATATATAATAGCAAAGAAAATAATCAAAATAATCAAACTTCCTTCTTTTTCTCAAACTTTTGTTTTTATATGTCGGGTTTACATTAAAATTAGGGTTAGGGGCGTGAAATGAATCTTCGTTTGGATTACGCGTGTCGTTATGCAATAGAGAAGACATTGATTAGTGCAGATACGATTATCATAGAACTGGACAAGTAACCGTGGTAATTAGATATTCGAGAAACTAATGACAATGATCCTAGGTTCAATAACGAATCCGCGGTCGACGGGATGATAGATGAACGTGCTCGCGTAATATCCACTGATCGTAAGGAGTTACTTTATGCGTCGATGGGACCACAAGGAAGGAATGAATTTCCGTCCCGATGATGCCACAGAGGAAAACTATGATCGGGTGTGTCTAAGGACACGACATCATCGGATTCGTCGAGTCTAGCCTTCGTTCGGAAAGTAAGGGAAATTGACATTGCTGCTAATTGGTCAGTCTCCATATCGATGGTTAGAAAAGGGATGCTAGCCGCCCTCGAGGGAAAGTCGGTAGTGGGAGACGTCATTCGTTGAAAAAATAGGTCTCCCCTATCTTCCCATAGTTGGGACAAAGACTGTTTGTCTGTTTGAAGGACTTTAGTCAGCTAAGTCTTAAGATTTATAACGGGCCCTCAGGCTAGCCGAACATGTACTGCGGAGACGCATCGACATCTGGCAATCATCTTACTCGAAGAATAGGGTCTGCGTGTGGCGAGCTACGGGACAGAGACAGTAGGAATGTTTACTGTCGAGTGTTACAACTATTTCCTTTTTTTAAGGAGAGCTATAGAATTACTCCATGCCTTTGTTAGACAAAGCGTTCATCCCGTGACCGCGGCTACGTTCGGCGACTGGCTGTCGCCTCGAGCCCAAGCTCACTATCACAAATCTCGAGTAAATACAATCGGATCGAATGACGACAATTGTTTAATTACGCCTATGATAGAATCTAGATTACGGTGTTGAGGGATTTCTCCGAAGTTCCAAACGGAAGGCTCCGATGTCCTTTCATCTCCGACACATATAATGTATGTATTTACTGGGTGTATAAAGGGAACCTACCACTAAATGTCACTTATATTACTTTTTACTAGAAATTTTGAGTTTTTATATTAAGTAGTACTTTTTTGTTTTACGCAGCGAATATGCACGCCAACCGCACCGAAATAAAGTTTTGCATTGACGTGTATACGCAGTTTACCGATTCAGAGAAAGAGACAATGCTTTGCCACTGCTGTCGTAATTGTGATTTCCTATCACAGAAAAAAAACGAATTGTCAAGGTTAGTATTAAATAAACGACATAGAATCTCGTACAGGTGAAATGATAAGCTTACGGTACCTACGAGTAGAAACATAACTCACTATATGTAGATAATTTGGTTAATGCAGAATGGTACCTAAGCCGACCAACAGGTTACCTTTGAGCGTGAAGGCGGTTCAACTTTTCTTTGCGGTAGGAAAAATGGAAAAGAGCATTTAGAAATTATCTTCTCGCGGGAACGAGAAAGAACAACTTTTCAACATACAGACTTATTCCAAGAAATTTACCATAACGCTCTTAACACTGATATACAGATACAGATGCAGATACAGATGTCGACATGTACAAAATTGCAGTGGAAGACTAGTACTATTCTCCTAAGCAAAGTCAGGTATACGAGAGATACCTGTGCAAATTAATGAAACAGGGGAGAGATTTAACAAGTTTCTTATAAGATTCCGCCACCAGAACTAAGTCTAAAGTTTGCAAAAAAAAAAGATACTATTGCTTGTATGAGAAGAAATTATACTTATCACGATTTTCAGATCACGGAAACTTTGTGACAACTGGCAAAATTCCGTAAATTCCAATGCTAGAAAGCAAAGTTTGGTTCGACACTGAGAAAACACAAAGTACGGGCAAAGGAAATTGTATCACGCGCGGCAAACTCACCCATCGCCAATAAAATTCTTTCCGTAAACATACATTTTTTCCAGAGGCTACGTTCCTGAACGAAGGGATTTGTCTATATATATGTCGGAGAAGGAAAGGACAGCGGGATTTTCCGTCCGAAATGCTGGGAAAAAACCCCAATACCCTAATTCAGACTTTTACGATACCCGCATTTAAACAATAATAAATAAGAAATAACTTTAATGTTCCAACCTGGCTTTATGACGATGTGTTCAGGTTCAAAGTGACATAGCGGGTCACTAGACGTAGCCACGGCCACGGGAGGGACGTGTACCTGACAGAGGTACGAAATGATTATATGGCTCTCCTTAAAAACAAAGATTGACCCGAGAAGCGGGGACAGGAAATATAAGGACAGTTTCTTTTAGATCAGGAGGCAGTTAGTTGGTCAGTTGGTTAGTGAGTGAGTCGTTGGACGCATTGCCGATGAAGTTATCGAGAAAGTTACCCGAATCGTGTATGACGTTGTGACTTGCCTCCCGTGGACCGTGGATTCGTTATCGAACCTGGATTCATTGTCACCATCAGCTCTATCATATTATCGTCGCTATTATTCATATCCTCTTGTAGTGTTCACATTTGTACCGATACATATTAGAGACATTCGCGACGGTAACGTAAGTAAAGGTTCATCAAACGCCCAAAGTTCCAACCTCGCTCCGACATATACAACCTCGGTACAACCTTTCCAACAGACACCTTGTTGCAACACTTTGTTCTTATAAACATTAATTTCGCGGTATTTGTGATTGGTCAGATTATGTTGAAAATTTGAATAATTCTTGATCAAAGTAATACTAGAAAAGCTGTGGTGAGTGCACTGTTTATTAGCAGATACTCTTTATCGTGTGAAATTAAAGCGAACACATGTGGTTGGTTAAATATAACTTGATTCCAACTAGACTAATTTAAGAATCTACGATAAAAAGGTTTACGCAATGTGTTATTTTACTACAATTTTGTGCTTTTTACGCGGATATCTTGTATAATCTGTCGCAACTACGATTCACGTACTTTTCTCATCCTTGCAACTATTCATAATCTATGCGCGCTTTTCGTTCTATTTGCCACGCATGTTCCTATCTAATAATTCACACGCTAGATTATATTCTGTCATTCTTACAGAACTTTGCTTCCATCCAGATTTGAATTAAATTACGATAGATCGGTTTAGGCTATGTGTTAGGATGGAGATTACGTTAAACTATAGGTTAGAGTTATATCTAATAATTCAGTTTATCATTTATCTTTGTATTATCGCGATTTATTTTTACTTTGATTAAAATATCGATTATATACAGAGTTGACCTAATTGGTCTAATTTATTAGCCAAATTTATTTTTCTCGGAAGCAAACTACGTTTCCGATTCATTGTCACGCGTAGAGTAATCTTCCGCCGATTATTTTATTTACTCCATGTTACGACCGTTCGTGGAGAGACGCGGTCGCTAGGAAAACGCGTCAGCGAGAGGCGTAACTTCTCGCTACGATTCGGTTAATCGACGCCGCGAAATAGTCGTTCCCCTGATTTCTGTTAAGATAATAGGGGTGGTTGATTGAATGCCACTGCGATGTAACAAGTTATGTATCACAGTTTATTTCTAACACTTGTAAAGAAGGTAGTTACGCTGGTGCGTATGTACAAGATGAGTGATTGACTTTTCTAGTGGTATAGAAGAAGTAGTTGACTTGACTCTCCTGTTGTCGTAGGAGAAGTCGACTTTCCCGAGGTCTTAGGAGAAGTAAGTTACAGTGGTGAATGACTATTTTCCGGAGGTAAACCCGTTCGAGGGATGTTGACTCGTCTGAAGATGGAAAATTAGTGTCGTTCGGTGACGATGCTGTGGCGGAGGAAAGCTAGCGATGGGTGTGTCTAGCGCACGGGACCATCGGATTTGTTCATGGCATTTTGGCGAGGAAAGTGAGGGCAATATACATTGCCTTTGATTGGATAGACGAAGGTTTGTGGGCTAGGAAGGGTCTTAGCCGCCCTCGATGGAAAGTGGCTAGTGGGAGGAAGGTTGCATCGCACGTAAGAAAAAACTAACTTTCCCTTGTCAACCGTAGAAGACAATGGTCTTTCGAAAGTTACTTGAACAGATGTTTGTTGGGTCTGAAGGACCTTAGCCAGTAAATTGCTGGGATTTATGACGGGTCCTTGAGAGTATTGAAGGCACGCCGCAAGGATGAGCGGACATCTGGTTTCCGTCTGCCCCGCGGCGTGGGGCCTGGTCTAGGTAGAGTGTCGCCGGACGTAACACTCCAGTTCGGAATCGACAACGTTCTTGTTCGTATCTTTCCATAAGAAATTATCTCATGCCCGCATGTACATGTTACTCCATCACAAGCTTTATATCTTAGCTTTTACTGTTGGTTTATAATACGAAATAATTAAAATCAATAATTAGATTATATTTACCGAAGCAGATTCCCGAAGACTATAATTTTGTGGCGCGAAAGATCCTGAAAAAACGATTACGTACATACAGCGGCTCGCGACGGTATCCGGACGCTCCTCAAAACAGAAGAACTTTTTTATAGCTGGACCAAACGACTCGAACTTTCTTGAAGGGCTAAAAGGATTAGTTGACTGGATGACGAGCAGGAAGAAAGAGGTCACTTTTTACAACGTTTTTATCCGGGCCTGTAATAAAAGTTTAAACAACGCATTTCAAAGAGTGGAAATAGATTGATGTGAAAGCAAGCAACAGGCATCGAAAGACGGATAAAAGTGTAGATTTATTGCAGTCACAGGACAAAAGTCGCAGAAAACCGCGATTTTCGTCATTTCTGACTGTTTTAACGGCTTTTACTTCTGGCCACGATGAAATTTTCAGCACATAGCTGACATAACTGCTAAAAATGTGTTGTTGAAATTCTCATCACAAGCTCGGGCAAAAGAATCGTAAAGAGCGATCTTAATTTTTTTCTTTCCAATTGCAATCGATTGCATTGTTCCCTTCGTCTGGACAATTCATCCTTCCAACTTGCCAAAAAAGCTCAAGTCGCTTGGCGCGGCTTTAGAAAAATTAGTCTGCTGTGAAAGGCAGTCGAAGGCTTTCATGAGCCACTATATATGTACAGTTTTCACTTCGAAATAACTAACCCTGCAACAGCAGTTGCATTATTACAAGAAAATATTGCAAAAATCGAAAAATGGCTAGAAACTAAACAGATTAAAGCAAACCCTGACAAATGCAAGCACATCATATTCACGCTGCGAAAACAGATACCACCAAACATTACACTAAATGGCACACACATAACCCAAACAAGGCAAGTCAAATACCTAGGACTCCACTTAGATACAAGACTAACTTGGAAACAACACATTAAAACAATAATAGAAAAAATAAAGATAGCAAAGAGACAAATGCATTGGCTAACAAGTCGAAAATCCAAATTAAGTTCAGAAAATAAACTATTAATATACAAAACGATAATAAAACCAATCTGGACGTACGGAATACCGCTATGGGGAACAACGGCAATGAGCCATATAAGCAAAATAGAGGCAATGCAAGCCAAAATTCTCAGAACAATAGTAAACGCGCCATGGTACGTAAGAAACGAAGACATTAGGAAAGACCTGGGAATACCAACGGTCAAGGAGGAAATCAACAGACATGCAATAAGATACAGAAGAAGAATAGCAACACACCCGAACCGGCTGGCAGCGGAAACGGTCAACACATCAGGTATAGAAAGAAGGCTAAAAAGGAAGCACCCAACAGACCTCATAAAGGACACAACCTAACAAACACGATGATGGTACCCCACTGGGGGTAACCACCTACATGTTATATTATCATACCGCTATAACATTTTACCAAATGTCCTACAGGACAAATTGTAAAATCTAATTAAATAAATAAAAAAGAAAAAAAAAACTTCGAAATAAGCAGTGCGCTAGAGACTACGAATCAGGTGCAGTCGATACAGGTATGCTGTTTGGCTTGGCTTTGTTCTCGAACGGGACAAGAGAGAATATGCAGAAAGAAAGAGAAGCTGGAGATAACGGCGAATCATAAAGTGGTCGGACGACCAGCGTTATTGTTCGGAAAAGGATAGAACAAGACACAGGACCTGCTGTCCTGGTATCTAAGCGATGGATGAAACGCTCTTATTTTTTTATAATTGCTTTAGTACGAGTGCGTCGCTAGTTTGCCACAACAATGACATGACTGAGGAATCACGATTTTAGGGAAACCGAGTTTGAATATTTTGTATTGTATCAAACGTAAACAAAAGACAACGGTACAATTGCCCTCGTACACTTATTTTTGAAAACTCACTTATCAGGCTTCACCGGCAAAAAGGACAAACAAGATCCACTTTTTCTATATCAATAACTGAAAAACTTCAAATTCTGAGTTATGTCATTGTCGTAGCGTATCATTATTGCTGGTATATCGTTACCAAGTTATAAATAATACACGGAATATTTAGTTAAAAATGTTTAAAACGTTCCCTCAACTGCCGATGTGAATGCAAACATGGAACAATAAAAGATACGGATAATCAAGACTATCAAATTTAAAGAAAAATTCCATGTTTGTTTATCGCAGTCAGGTAGTATACATTTACATCAAATAATTAGATGATGAGTAGGTGCCGTTTATGTTTGTCGTAAAAATAGCGATATGTTCTTTGACGAGGTCACACGAATATTTTTTCGGAAAAACAAAATTCCTACAATTCCGAGGTTGGTCTCAGTCTCTCGACAACTACTGATCGAGCAGGACGAGACAGTTAAAACGGCGCGGAAAGTTCAAGTTACGAAGTATTGTGTTTTCTTTAATCATGGCGGAAAACCGAAGGAAGAGAAGAACTTTCCTCTCGGTGCAACACAAGAACGCGATCGCTGAAGAATTGAACAGAGGGATGTCAGTGAAATATTTAGCTCGTCAGTATGGAGTTTCGCGAGATGTCATACATAATATTTGTCGCGAGAACGAACACTTAAAAGGTCTTGGAAAGCGAGGATGCCATTCGTCAAAACATAAAAATCGAAGAAGATCTTCGAACGAAGAAGTGGAAGATCGTTTGTATAAGTGGATCCAGGATCAAAAAGCAGTAGGGAAAGAATTAACTGACCCATTAATACAAGAGAAAGCAATCGAACTGTGTGGTGAACAGGAAGGAAGTTCGCTTACTGGAGACAAGGGATGGTTAGCCGAATTTAAGAGCCGATATAACGTCGGCGCAGTGCGAGTTCGTAGAGCAGAAACAAGTACAAGAGAGGAAACTGAAGAAAGACTGACAGATGTTTCCAAGGAAAATTACGACGAGGAGGAGGTTGATGAATATGGCATTTATGATGAAGCACCTGCAAGAAGGTTTGACGAAAATGAAAGTATTCGAGAAAACGAGCAAGAAGAAGAGATAAACGAAGAGATACAAGAAGGAGAAGAAGACGAAGACGAAGCAACAGAAGCGGACAAATCACAATTAAGTTTGACAACAAGAAAGAAGACGGATTTAAACATGCTCAATGAAATTATAAAGAAATACGCACATAATAATCAAGCGGTGTTAATAATGGGAGAAGCGATAATAAACATTTTGTACAATAACATGGCATAGACGAAGGAAAGCCTTCCTTCAATAATCGTAACTTAAAAAGACTATTTTCTGTCAAACAAAAGTAGAGGAAGATGGAAAGTAAATTTACTCAAACATTAATTTAAAGACTCAATCTTCGTTTATCTAGCTTCAATCGACAATTCTTATTCGGATATCACTGTATGTTTCATTATGATTGGGATCAGAGTCGGTTAACTTGGGTGATCGATACTCAAAATCGAAATATCGTAAAATGTTTTCCAAATGTTTTCCATCTTGTTCTAAACAGTAGTATGATCCATTTTCAAATTCAACTGTTTTTAAAATAAAGCAGTGTCATAAAAAAGCACATTGTCATTGATTTTACCTTATCGCTAATAATGATCAGAACAATTAAAACAACTTACTTCCTGTTGCATAATTTTCTTTCCGCTACTTTGCAAATAACAAAAACTGAAATAAACTTTTAATCGAATAAATGTCTTTTCAAGGTAAGGTTCGCTAAAAAAATGTTTCCTATAAAAGTTTCTTCTTTCTTCCAGTAGAATAATGTAATATCGGAATATATTAAAGGTGTAGTTTTGTCCGATTAATTATAATTTATTAATAAAGGATTGAAAATACAGATAGTTAGACAGAAGAACGATGTTTGATTAACAGGAAAACTAAACGCAACGCTTGTATTTACATAAATAACTCGACAACTATTTGGTAACTCTCTCTCTCTCTCGCTAGCAACTCTAACACTCGACAACACTCACAACTCTAACGACTCTATGCTTCGACGTCTCGATCAACTCTATGCCTCGACGTCTCGGCCAACTCTAACTGTCCCAAAATGCATTTCTGCTCGGTCGTGCTCGCTCTTGCTCTCGTCCTCTCTCTCTCTCTCACACACACACACACACACACACACACACACACACACACACACACACACACACACACACACACACACACACACACACACACACACACACACACTTTTCGGCTCACACACTCTGGCCTCTCGGTTGCCACTCCTTGAAATATGAAGCCGTACTTTTGTTTTGACGCTGCTCATCTTTTCTCGCATCACCGTTACTAGGCGCTCTTGGATGTAAACAAACCACAAAAGACGGCATACATGGTGTTCTCTAATTTCAGCCGATCTCCAATCAAAGCTATTCTACGATATTACAATAAGAATCTCTAAAGAAAAGGTACACTTTCCATCTAAAAACAGCAAAGCTGATCTTCAAATGACTTGTAAAACAGCTGAAAAATACGAAACGAGTGAGATATGACGTACTTTTCGAGATATGTAACCGGTCGTGAAATCCTCAAATGAACACCCTGTATAAATATATATAGTAATATCATATATATAGTAACATCGGTGGAGTGAGAAAGCATTATACATATTCTATTCTTCTTCTACTAAACGTCGTCGCTGCTCGTTCGACCATAAAGATTTATGGCTGATCGCTTTCATGGACTCCACTCGTTCTCGAATCTGCCATTCTGCCAGCGATTTCAAATAACGAGGAGGGGACGGCGAGTTTGCTTATTTCGAGGCCAAATTCATCCCTGAAACCAAAGCCAAACCGTGGTTGTGTGTATGTACAGGGTGTTGGGAAAGCAGGTGTCACGGTCATCGCAGCGAGATTCCACATGCTCGGTTGCTCTTGAAATTTTAAGGTAAAACTTTTTTGTTTGCGCCATATTTTACTCGTCACGAGAATCAAACTTGCCAATGGACCCGATGCTTCTCTTGACAAAAGCTGTTAAAGTTCCACTAGCTCTTACCACCACGTTATTTACACGTTTACATTTTAAAGTCATATAGAACGTAAATAATGAGATATTAACGAGGAAACGATGCGTAAAGTAGTCCGATCTGAACAGAATAAAGCATCTAACATCATAATTTCAAATTATTACAAAATTATACACACCGACTTTTTCCCCTTCTGACGAATAGAATACGTTGCAATAAACGAAGCTGATCTTGAATATTAAAGTTTAGGTCATTTTTGCACCAACCTTTTTTTATAAACCTCCGCTAATTCCAAGACGCAGAAAAGTATATTTGTATTAAAACATATTTTTTACATCTTATACATTGTACATATGTTGTACATAGGACAGGGTGTCCTACGTAACGTTATCACCTAAAATATCTCGCTTGCGTCCCATAGCATTAAACGATATTTCAGGTACAGGTTGAATGGTTTCGAAAGGGACATAATTTGGCATGATTAGTGTTTCGGCGGGTGAACGCGTTTTGGCTGCACATTTTGTACAAAAACGGATTGACCTATTCGTGTCGAAAGACTATTAGTTTAGCAGATATTTCAACATTAATTTGTCAAATTTAAGGTATGAAAGTAGCGATATTCTTGTGTTTACGTTGTCTTTCATAAATAGATTAATGCTCTCATTTTTACAGAGAATCCTGGGATGCTTCGATTAATGCATTAAAAAATATGACCCCGCTTAAAAAAATAAAGTTGACTTTGAAGTAACCAAAACGCCTTCTATGCAAAACTATGCAAACGCCAAAACTATGCAACTTTTGTATAAAAACATTTTTTCTCTTACGCATACTTTAAAAGTTATTCGGAGTGTGCAAGTTGAGTGGACCACCCTGTATACAATTAGGATATTATACATATTGGAAGCGAAGGAAAACTTAATCCAGCGCAGTAATCGTCTGAACAAAACAAATAAAGTTTCTAAATTTTTTAGTTTACTGTTACAACGATAATGATACCAAACATGGCTGTATTTAAATTGATTTCTATTTTCTAAAACTAGTTTGTCTAAGTATGAATTTTGTTAAATGTATCGCTATGTCTCTCTGTTCCTCATCCTCGTACTCGACACATTCGCAGCAAATCGATTCAAATTTGCAGAAAATCATCGTTGATAAATTTTAAGTTAAACGTAAAAGAAAATGTCGAATACGTGAAGAACAAATAATCCCAAACGAGATAGAGGAAGGATCGTAACGTTTGTAAAAATGCAAATAATTGCATTGTAATTCGTAAGCAACAATTTAGCCGAGCACGTTAAACTTCGTCATGCAGCGAAATGTAGCTTATAGGAAAAAATTTGTCACCGTAGCTTCGTGAGGTTGCAGGAAGATAACGCTTTTCTTCATTGTATAGAGAACAGTTTTTTTTCTTTTATTATTATTTAATTCGTACTTTACAATTTGCCTAGCTGGGCATTCGGTAAATTTTTCTAGTTCTTACGTGTTAGTGGCGTTATATTTAAGCTTCTCTGGCGACAACCACAATCGCTCCGTGTTCTCGCCTACCATCCACATACGGTGGCGACGGAAACTTTTTGCAACTTGGTTTCGTGTTACGATAAGTATAATATATACGGTACATATATATATCATGAACTGTAGATATTTCAAAGATAACATATCCGTGATAGATAGTGCGTTGGCTTTTCTTCGACGAGGAATTACCAAAGGACGAATATTATGTGACATTTGAATCTCGAGCGAGTTGCTGCTTTCATACCACCGAACGAGATGGTGGCAGCATATACATAGTAGGTTAAAGAAAACAAGTGAGAGCGGGACGAAGGAACAGCAGAAACGAGGAGCGGAGTGCGGACGAGGAAGTCTGCCCTGAGGGTCGTAGAGCAACGTGCGAAAGTATAAACAGAGCAAGAGCGATAGAGTTTGACATTCCCTCCTCTTTCTGTAATTTTTCTCGCTGTACGCGCCCATTGTGAAAATAAACAAAGCTATGACGATTAGTATTCGTATATATCATAACTTTGTATTTAGAGTAGAAATAAGAATGATTTGCTTTATACTCCTACTGTTTCGACCGTTCGCGGAGAGACGCGATCGCGAGATAGCGCGTCAACGAGAGTTGTAAGGTCTCGTTACGATTGAATAATCGACGCCACGAACTGATCGATCCCCTTATTTCTGTTGTGACAATAAGGGTAGTTCAATGAAATTCCACCGATTTACCGCAAATAAAATAATATTTATTTCAACGATTTATCGACTAGAAGATATAATTATAACAGACTGTAAACTGCGACGTATGAAAGGTATTGACGGCTCGAGTTCTCGACAAGTTATGATCGCCCTTCGATCTTTTTCGTCTTTTCTGGCAGACGACCCCCAACTACGTTCGGATCACGCCACATTCTTTTACGCGAGGTAAAATAACGGCTACGAGTCGACGTTTCTGGAAGTCGCCCTGCTTAATGAACCATGCGCTTGCCATTACAATGTTTGTTTGCCGGGCAGACGCGCCGATCCGTCTGCGACATTGCAGTGCCACGATCGACGGTTAAGAATATGGCCTATGGTAAGCCGCATGGCGTAACACCTACTCTTTAGTGGAGAATTAGCCTACATCGAAAGCAAAACAGAATTGACTGTGAGTTAGTATGGGGGTTTTTTTTATTTATTAATTTAAATTTTACAATTTGTCCAGTAGGACATTTGGTAAAATATTATAGCGGTAATATAACATGTGGGTGGTTACCTCCAGTGGGGTACCAAGCTATGGTGTCAACCGTTTCCGAAAACTCTTTTACATTTTGTTAACGAACGATTATTTGATGTTTTTCTTGAAATTTTTTAGGAATACGGTACCTTTTACGATGAGATACATTTAATGCTTCACGATTATCGCGTTTCATTTGATAGAAAAACACTCGACACATTCTAAGGGCAAGTGAATGGAAGCATAGCAAGTTCTCAACGCAAAAGCCGAACGTTTGCCGAGCGTTCGAGCGTCTAGCAAAAAAATTTCACAAAACTTGCTACCCATAAAGGGAACTGTATACCCTGCGGTATATTTGACATTTTTATCTAAACAATAATTAACAGAATTGTACACGAAAGAATCTTTTACATGTCTAAATGTTCTTTATTTCTTTATTTGTGGTAATGTAAAGGGAAATTCTGAAACTTTCTCACGCCACAGTATATAACTGCACTGCCGTCCGCACGTGATCGTAGTACCCTGCGTGTATGTTGCACTGTTGCTATTCTCATTTGGTCTGGCGCGTGTGGGTTCCGAGCTACATGCACATTCCATGTCTGTCTAGACGGAATCATGACACAACTGTTGTCAGTTTGAACGAATAAATCCACCTTTAGGTGGATGACGCTGTAGATATAAAAACCAAAGAGAGCAGCTACGAATTTTGAATTCTCCAGAAAAACAATCCACATTTTAATGCTTTAAAATTAATTTTGTTCATTTTTCACGAAAGTGAAAAGATTTTTGAGATTTGGATAAATTATCTCAATCTTTATTCTTCGTTTAACACATAATGCTAATACAAGCAAAGTCGGCGGTTTGGAGTTTGCATTTACGCGAGCTGGTCTGGCGGTTTTTCCTTCGTTGTGAATAATAACGATTATAACGATGGTTGTAAATAATGTAATCAGGAGAGAAACAGTATCGATCGCTCCAAGTTCTTCGTTTTATCTTAGAATAGAGTCGGTAGAAATTAAAATTAACAAAATGAGTCGGTAGTGCAAATGAAGCGTAATAAGAGGAGGCAGATTAATTTCGTCAAATTCGACAATGAGAATTAATCGTTTGTAAGAATACAAAAATATTGTAACTCGTAGGAAACGAAAAATTACCGTCCAGTACCGATCAATTATTTAACTAGTAGATTTTTTACTCTAAATGATTAACAATGTTAAAGAAAGATGTTAGAATACCCAGTCTTATCCAAATTTGATTTTTACATATATCACAGGTAAAATAATTAATATTGTAATATCGCGAATATATTAAAGGTGTAGTTTTGTCCGATTAATTATAATTTATTAATAAAGGATTGAAAATACAGATAGTTAGACGGAAGAACGATGTTTGATTAACAGGAAAACTAAACGCAACGCTTGTACTTACATAAATAACTCGACAACTATTTGGTAACTCTCTCTCTCTCTCTCGCTAGCAACTCTAACACTCGACAACACTCACAACTCTAACGACTCTATGCTTCGACGTCTCGACCAACTCTATGCCTCGACGTCTCGACCAACTCTAACTGTCGCAAAATGCATTTCTCCTCGGTCGTGCTCGCTCTTGCTCTCGTCCTCTCTCTCTCTCTCTCACACACACACACACACACACACACACAAACACACACACACACACACACACACACACACACACACGCACACACACACACACACACACACGCGCACACACGCACTTTTCGGCTCACACACTCTGGCCTCTCGGTTGCCACTCCTTGAAATATGAAACCGTACTTTTGTTTTGACGCTGTTCATCTTTTCTCGCATCACTGTTACTAGGCGCTCTTGGATGTAAACAAACCACAAAAGACGGCGTACATGGTGTTTTCTAATTTCAGCCGATCTCCAATCAAAGCTATTCTACGATATTACAATATTTTCTTGATCTGTGCATTCGACGTGTACCTGTCTTCGCATTCGTCGTTTTTGAAATATTGGAAGCCTTAGCGGCTTGTCCTCGGGTTATTTTATTTTCGAGAAGTTTTATTTTCTCTGCGTTGGAATTTCAGACATTTTGCCGCGGGAGAAGGTAGAAAAACATCTTCTAATTTAATTTCAGTTGCCAAGAGATTGAACTTGCAGATAAAAGAAATTTACTGGCTGCACTGATCGACAGCTGATTGATCGCTACTTAACGACGAACATGTCGAAATGTTTTCTGGACTGCAATGTATATAATATACAAAGAAAATTGCAAAACGGAGGCTGCTAATTACACTTAATAGACTAGATATAGTATACATAATAGAAAAAAATCATCTCCTTACCTGGAAAACAAAATATCAGCTCTAGAAAAAAAACAGCGAAAACAACGGAATGAACGATGTGGTTCCGAACTGTGTTATACGAAATTATAATATTAATTTGTTTATTTAAACAAAAGTGCTACTATCTGATGAAAAAAATCGGAACTAATTTTGTATAGTATGGTAGACTGTGAAGAACTGTGAAGAAAGTAAACGAGATAAACAGGAAAAAGAGGTTGACTGGCAGCAATCTTTTCTAATGGCAGTAAATATTGCATTTGTAATTCGCGCAGAAGAAGTATAAGTTTGGTAAGATAACGATACCGAATTTAAGATTTAAATAATGTAAACAATCGGGTGTCTAGGAATTTTGTATTCACGTTTTATCAATTTTTCCTGAATTGAATCTCATAGAAAATTTATGGGACGAGTTACATGATTTACATCAATTAAGCAATGACTTTTAGAATGCTGTTACTTTTTATCAAGAGAGAGATTTATTTTCTATGAAAGTATTTTCATTTATTAGACACTCTATTTACCGATGAATTTACTTTTGACAACTATGGACAACTAAATACGCAACGTGCGTTATTTTACTGGAAACCCGAAATCGTTTAAACCAGACAATCATAAAGTCCAGATGATGGTGGTGACAACATTATCGGATGTTTACTATATGTTCTAAACGTTGCAAGTTCATGTACGTTCGAAAATATGCAGAAACCGATCAATTTCCAGAGCTGCTAAAAGAAGTTGTCCAACTTTAAAAATAGCGAATGTGGATTCGAATGACGAATGTCCGATGCACAATGCATCAATAGTCTGTCACGTAATGGATCAAAAGTTTTCGTAACGTTGAATCGATCGTGATGCAGATACTCGGTATCTCTGTACGTTCGATAATTCTGCGTCTCTAATCTCTTCTGTGTGGGATTTAATTAAAGTAACGATCCATGCAGATATTTCCATGGTAGCGGAAAATAGGAAAGAACTGTATGTATTAATATCAATCGGCAATTTATAAGGAAGGCCAAGTGTTACGCGGCCTAAAACATCTGCATTCCAGCCGTCGCGACCGGACAGCCAGCGGCCTGCGTAACGTCACTTCGACCCTCAATAAACCTAAGGACCCACCATAGACTTTCTCTTTCATTGTCTTGCATCGACATGTGTCCTCAGTAAATTCGTTTGTCCTGAAGAATTTCTCTAGTCTAAAAATATTTTCGAAGCACATCTGGCTTTTAGAGAGGTCCTTGGGTTTATTAGGCGCACTTAAAAAATACGGAGAAAGCGGATACACACCTATTAGGAAAAACCGAATAGCTAGCTAACAAACAAGCTGGTTTTTCCCATGTACACGAACCACGATGGTAGGAGGTTTCCTACTCATCCCTTAAGACCTCAGCGTAGGTTATATCCAATCGACATCGCAGATCGTTACCCTCACTTTTCTAACGAAAAATGTGAACAACGAATCCGCGTTCCTCCGCCAAGGGGCACACCCACACCGAGCTTTCTTCCGTATTAACATTAGAACGACAAGTTAGTTATAGCACAGCATCGTCACTGTAACTCATCTCCTAAGACCTCGGGAAAGTCAACTACTGCTCCTGCGACATCAGGAGGTTCACTAAAGTTGTAACACCTCGAACGCCTAACGCAGCATTCAAAATCGGTTCTCGGTATCATCGAACATTCACATACGCTATTAAGTATCGTATCGTGCTGCGTCCACTAACATACGAATTTCAATTATAAGAGCCCTGCTCTAGTGCGTATATCCATATTATCTTCGTGCGACAAGTTGTTATCTATTTGTAACTACTCGAAAGTGTAAGTTAAGTGTTGGAAATATATAATTTATAATTCTGTGAACCACAGTGTTATATAAACTTAATCACCCCTATTATCTTAACGGAAATCAGGGGATCGATCGATTCGTGGTGTCGATTATAATAATCGTAACGGGAATTTACGACTCCCGTTGACGTCTCTCCTCGCGATTGCGTCTCCCCGCGATTGGTCGAAAATACACCAAGGAATCGTTCAAAAAATGTATTAAAGTAAATTTTTTCAACGCTTTTTAAAATTAATTTCTCTTCGTAAATCTCTCTATTGTACTTATTTTATTGTTCGTATATTCCAAGCATTTCCGAATGTTTCATACTCGATGTCACGTAAAAGTCACGAGTATTATAGTGTGCCAGATTCGGTTTCACTTTCATTGTTATACTATGATGATAAAAATGTTTGGTGCCGTCGAAAATCGATGACTTTGGAATTTTGAAACATCTAATTTTAAGAAAAATTGTCTGCTCATCCTAATATTTGTTCCTTCGAGACAAGTGAGGTATTCAAAGTATTCGAGTTAGGTTACATAATGAATTTTTTCGTTGAATTAAAATAAAACTTTAGTTAAATTGCTAATTGAAATAGATGTATTATTGTACACGTAAAAAGTTCTACTGCTAACGAAGGAGAAAGCATCTTTGTTGGTGTTCTTATCAGATCGACGCACGCTATTGATTTTAGCTTAAGTGGGAAATCCAACTAGGAGATAGAAGTTAGATCCAAGACGCGAACTGGTCTCGTAATGCCAGTTTTTTTCTCCCTAAATCCCGTCAATCCACGTCACTGTACGTGAGACGGTAAATGAAAGACTGAACTCTCCTAGAGGAATTTTTGTTACCTCTGAAATCAAGATTTCTTATTTTTTCCCCCATAGTGTTTTATCTCTTTCTTTCAATATATAATACAGAAATATAACGGATAGATGCTAAATATTAACTTACAACAGATAAATGCTATTCAATTATATAATTGAGCCATTTTGTTTATCTTCGGAAACTATTTACTTTGAAGACGAAACAACAAACCATAATCTACAATTGGAGAAGGATCTTTTAAGTACGCCTTTCGATATGCGGAAAAATTAGCAATTACGAGGAATTTGAATATGAATATCTAAAAAATTCCGATTGACAACGTTTGAATCTTGATTCTCGATTATACAATACGCAGGATGCTCTAAGTCAAGTATATCTCCGACACAGGAGAAGATAAAACAAAAGTTTGCTAGACGAAACTGAATGTCGCCTCTATCTTTAATTCTCTAAAATAATTATATTACGTTACTTGTGTCTGAAAATGACTTTTAAAAAACATTTCAACTTCAATATTATGTAGCTTATTGTATGGAAAACAAGGACAACATAAACAAAAGTACTGCGTCACATGTTCCTTTGTTTCTTATGCGGTAAGTTATACAAAATTAAAATATTTTCCAGATTAATTAATTTTCAACCCAAGTGCCGTAATACTTTTTCGTAGGAAACAAAAAGGTTGATATACATAAAAAAATTTGTAATTACACTTAAAACATACATTAGCTTATTTATCATTCTGAACGATTTAATTTCGTTCATTGAAACTTTTTTATCTTCTCCTGCCTCGGAGCTGCACGTTGTCTCTGTTTCGTGCGACTCCTTATATACAGGGTGAGACACCCAAAACAGGACACCTGAATCTCTCGAATGTCATTGATGATAAAAAAGAGAAAGAATCTAAAGCGTTGCGAGAGTGATATCACGGCATGTCGAATTTTGTTCCGATTAAACGCCAGGCAAGCTCTCGTTATACGCTCTTTCGTCTCTTTTCTGGTTATCGGTATCTCATCGTACACTTGCTGCTTTAATTTTCTCCATAGATAAAAATCCCCTATTAATCCGAACCGAATTCGACATGCCGTGATATCCCTCTCATAACGCTTTAGATCATGCATCGACGCTCAAGTTCACCATTTTGGACATTTAAAGCAGCAGTGTACTGGTACATTAACAAATCGCCGTTGCATAAAATAAAGTATTCGATCGCTCACGTAAAGTAAATTATTCTCCACTAAATGGTACATAAAAAACATATCATTTCGTATCGTTATCATATCATTGAGTGGATTTTCACGTTTACATGAAATTACGTGCTACCCGACACCATACAAATTTATCGTGACACATTTCTTTCTGTCACCAATAACGAACGAGATATTCAAGTGGCCTGCTTCACGTATCTCAGCCTGTGTGTGACTAACGCCACCCTCACATTGCGTGCCGGAAAGAAGAAGAAGAAGACAGGAGCATAATGAGCGGGGAGTTTTCTTCTCGTCTTGAAAGTTGGCAAGACGCGCACGCGCCTGCGCAAATGTCCTCGGAGTGTTGAAATAAAAAGGTCGTATTACTGATCAAAATAAAGGTGGCACCATTTGGGAACTTAATCTTATATATATATGTCGGAGCGAGGTTGGAACTTTGGGCGTTTGATGAACCTTTACTTACGTTACCGTCGCGAATGTCTCTAATATGTATCGGTACAAATGTGGACACTACAAGAGGATATGAATAATAGCGACGATAATATGATAGAGCTGATGGTGACAATGAATCCAGGTTCGATAACGAATCCACGGTCCACGGGAGGCAAGTCACAACGTCATACACGATTCGGGTAACTTTCTCGATAACTTCATCGGCAATGCGTCCAACGACTCACTCACTAACCAACGGACCAACTAACTGCCTCCTGATCTAAAAGAAACTGTCCTTATATTTCCTGTCCCCGCTTCTCGGGTCAATCTTTGTTTTTTAAGGAGGGCCATATAATCATTTCGTACCTCTGTCAGGTACACGTCCCTCCTGTGGCCGTGGCTACGTCTAGTGACCCGCTATGTCACTTTGAACCTGAACACATCGTCATAAAGCCAGGTTGGAACATTAAAGTTATTTCTTATTTATTATTGCTTAAATGCGGCTATCGTAAAAGTCTGAATTAGGGTATTGGGGTTTTTTCCCAGCATTTCGGACGGAAAATCCCGCTGTCCTTTCCTTCTCCGACATATATATAGGGTGGATTGTAATCCGTGGTAGTAGCAAGATGAAGGATATACTATAGCTGAAAATGAGATGAAAATCAATAGCAGAATTACGTTAAAAGCTTCGTTTACAAGAAAAATGCATTTGAAAATCAATCGAATACGCGTGTATACTTTGATCGATAGCTCGGGTTATGGATTGCGCTACTGTAAGTAAAATGTTATTCATTAACAGAGCTTCGCTTAAAGGTCAATGCTATGCAACTCTGTTCAACGAGAAGAGTCCGCAGACTTTTAAATATTTCACTATTTCCCGGATAGAATTCGTGAAATTCTTGATTCTCCGAAATGAATAGAATTGAATAAAATTGTTGTGTTAACTAGTTATATACGTACGTAAAACAAGTAATACAATAAATGATGTTGTGTTTGATAATGTATTTCATAAACGAGCGAATATACCTTGTTTAAAGACAGTCCTTTTTCGAATGATGGAAACAACACAGATTTATCTCCGTGTTTCGTGATACACTTGACAGTGTTGACAGTGTCGAAGGAAGCTTTAGCAATGAGTCAGGTAAATCAGCCCCTCGACTCAACATCCGCCAGTCAATAACTCATGTTCCTTGCATCTGTTAGACGCCTAACACGTGATCGTCCTGTTTACCTCTACTGACCTTTCTCGTTGAATAGAGTATAGTTATCCGCATCGATTAAAGTTTATGGCAGTTTATGATAAAGCAATAATAATAAAAGTGTATGATCTTCGGTCGTTGTACGACGATAGCCGGGACACAGCCGGAGCCGGTGCTAGGCTTCCAGCATGCGCTTCATCGGCGACGTAGAGTTCAGCAGGCGAGATACCGTCGAACAATACATTGTATTTGTGTATTATGTATATGTATATATATGTCGGAGAAAGGCCGGAATTATGGTTGTGGGCGTTTGATAACTCTTCCTGGGAGCTGGCCATCGTTGTGTTGTAACCAGGGCACGGATAATTAACACGAGTAACGATACTACCGATTCGACGATCAACCGCGGCACTAGTGACGTTGGTCTTAGGCTCGATAACGAATCCGCGGCCAACGGGATGATAGAACTACTTGCTCACAAGCTAACTCAAACGTGTCTTACGGAGCCCAAAACGTTCCTCTCTTCCTCGATGAAATCGCAACTAAGAATGCCTGTTCGTCCCAATCATGCCACCGAGGAAAACTATGATGGAGCGCGTCTAAGCACACGAGCACATCCGATTCGTCGAGTCTAGCCCTCATCCCGAAAGTAAGGGAAGTTTTATATCGTGCTCTCAGGCTAGCTGGCATTCATCCTGTCCGAAGGACCCGTTTTAATGTTTTATTGCCAAGTACCTCTACGGGTATTTCCTTTTTTTACGAGGGCCATACTACCACTCTACATCTTTTGCTAAACGACGCGCACGTCCCGTTGACCGCGGCCACGTTCGGCGACTAACGGCTAAACTAACGGCTTAAACGACTAACATTATCGCAATTTACAAACAAGTACAATGACGGCAAATCGTTTAGTTACAGTTATCTACTTTAGTTACAGCTTTTCCCCCACGTTCCAGGGCGAAGGTCTCCGGTGTCTTTTCCTCTCCGACACATATATATATTACAGCCGATGGTAGGGAATTGAGCTGGCAGCTGCCAGTGAAAAGAGCGTTAGATGAGTTCACCTTACCGACCGTCACCGACGTCTTCGTCGTCATCGTCGGTGGTCGATAATTTCGTAAACGTTGCACTGGATTCGAGCACTGTAAATCTTGCACCTACGCTACGTGCGACATATGAAAGTATCTGAAGTTTAGACTACCTGACGCCTCAAGACAACTATCGGACAACGTTTAAGAGATCAGTGGAGAGTCATACGAAAAGACCATCTTTTATCACGAGGGTCAATAGACAGGATATACAAAGAAATACATCACGAACTACAACCCACATTTATCAAATCGATCAACACACGACAACCCAAACCAAACACATCCTGGCAATGCTTTTACCTCTCAACTCCAAATTAATCGAAGAATGAAATGGACAAACGAGAACGACGAAACAATAATTTGATCATATTACATAATAGCACATCTCCACGCCTTTCTCATATTAGTGAGCAGAGAATAACAAATCAAAGACGAACAATCATAACGAGAAAATTCATTAGCAAAGATGAGATAGAAAAAAGTCAAACATGAAGTAATTAATGAACTTAGGATAACAACGGACATTGGAGATAGGGATGAGATATAAATTAATAATATCACGAGCTAACACAGCCAGCAACAAACATATGCATGCACTACACACTAATGTACGTTCGTTACTACGTGTGTCTGACCCCTTAGACTCACACACCAAACGGTCACGAACATCATACGGACAGTTTACGTAAACAAGTAATACAGACGCGATAACGCAGTTAGGTAATCAAGAGCTAACTGTAGCAGATACGATTATTAACGACAATTGAATAGATTATTAGCCAGATATTAACCAAAGAAGAGGTACTTTTTTCGCGCAATTAAATTATTTATAGCCAAACAAAAATCATCCATAGCTACGTACTATCGCTATATCCAAACAATAATTTGCTGCTCTGCGTACACAGCACAGCACAGGAGCGAAAATCACACATAAATCAAACGACGAATCACAGACTGAATATAGCCGTGTGACAGAAACGGTTATGAAACAGAATAGAAGACTTTAGAGTGAAAATAGATGGAACAACAGAATACATAAATGGTAATCGCAGTTTGGCTCTGTAGAAAATTGTAGATTTAATAAAACAGCAATACAAAATACACTCGCAACATCAGCTTTAGAGAAAAAATCATTGCCACGCTTTGGGTACATTGAGGAAAAAGCTTAACACACTCGTGATCAGGTAAAAACGACCCTTGGAACGACTCAAAACAAGCAATTTAACAACAATGGAAAGTTATTCTACGACACTAACACCAGCAAGCTTACATGCATTGGCTTAATATATGATCTAATCTGATAGAACACAGTGACAGCAGCTGGATCGAAGAAAATCAAGAGCTTGAAGCCATCAGCAGAGATTATGCTATACGAATATGGCAACTGTAAAATCTCGCAACTGATAATATGCACGACTACTGTTATAATATGTTAATCGGCACTTGTGCAATTTTATTAGCCTACGTTAACAGGTTCATACAGGCACCAGATACACTATCATACTACATCATAGAAGAAATCACATACATGTCATCCGGTTTACCCGCTAGACCTAAATGCTAGATTTATTTAGTTATCAAAATTAAGCAATATTTACTTATTTAAAATACTTACTTATAAATTACACTTATCTATAATAAGTATTAACTTATTATAAATAATCAGCCATGTCACTGCGCCACGCCAGAAAAATTACTGGAAATTCTCAATACGAGAATTGATTGTAATTTCAACAAACAAAATAAAAAAAAATGTCATCCAGTGACCAAGCAGATGTACAGAATCCAGCCAAAATATGATTTATAAAAACATAATTTTGTGCATCAGCAAACTCATCTACGGACACACACACAACCAAAAAGCTGTCGCAAAGACAGTCATTCATGCAAAAAAGTAACTACCTACCGCTGCGGTAGCCTCAAACGAGCAATTATCAAAAACAAAAAAAAAGAAATGTCTTGTATGTCGATTGCAAGAAAGCATACGATTCGATACCACATTTTATATGTCGGAGAAGGAAAGGACAGCGGGATTTTCCGTCCGAAATGCTGGGAAAAAGCCCAATACCCTAATTCAGACTTTTACGATAGCCGCATTTAAGCAATAATAAATAAGAAATAACTTTAATGTTCCAACCTGGCTTTATGACGATGTGTTCAGGTTCAAAGTGACATAGCGGGTCACTAGACGTAGCCACGGCCACGGGAGGGACGTGTACCTGACAGAGGTACGAAATGATTATATGGCCCTCCTTAAAAAACAAAGATTGACCCGAGAAGCGGGGACAGGAAATATAAGGACAGTTTCTTTTAGATCAGGAGGCAGTTAGTTGGTCAGTTGGTTAGTGAGTGAGTCGTTGGACGCATTGCCGATGAAGTTATCGAGAAAGTTACCCGAATCGTGTATGACGTTGTGACTTGCCTCCCGTGGACCGTGGATTCGTTATCGAACCTGGATTCATTGTCACTATCAGCTCTATCATATTATCGTCGCTATTATTCATATCCTCTTGTAGTGTCCACATTTGTACCGATACATATTAGAGACATTCGCGACGGTAACGTAAGTAAAGGTTCATCAAACGCCCAAAGTTCCAACCTCGCTCCGACATATATTTTAACACTGTAAAATACACCTTACAACAGCACAATCTTTTAGAAAATACTATGCGTAACTGGAAAACCGTTCTCAATCTTCGCAACAACAACATATTCATAGCGACAGATGCTATTACTGCCAAGATGCCATATTAAAAGAGGCATATATGTACATGTGTGATATATGTGTATATATGATATTAAACTTTAAGGCAGCACACTTAATGAAATATACAGGGTGTCTCACTAACTCTGTTACAAAAAGATATCACCGTTACTTTTAATGACAAAGGCGCCCACAGTATCACAAGTGCAAATTTACTAAGCGCCTTTGGGTGCCAAGTAAAATCTTTACGAGCGCATACAAAATTTAGGATTCGAAAGATGAAGGTTTGAAACTATTTTACTTGAAACGGTGCGAAGCGCGTATACAGGGACTCTCGATCGCTGATTATTATCTGGCTGATTATATACCTCCGTGGACATTGTCTCGGCGACGAAACTTGATCTTGAAGTCCAAAGGCGGTCACGCAATAGACAACAATTGCTGTCTGCCGTTGCAAAAGTACGCGGAGTACCACCGACGAGAGTATTAAAATTGCTCCAGCTATCGTTAACGACTCGAGGATGACAGAAAAACGGGAACCAACCACGCAACAACCAGGTTGAAAGGAAATGCAAGAAATATCTTATTTGAAAGATTTGCACCATAACGAGCGATACAAAGAACTTTTATTTACAAAACCTCAATCTGTATAAGTGTTTACGTTTTTATAAAAGAGTTTACTGCGGGCGTTGGACAATTTACTCCCTGAAACATTTTACACAGCCCACAAACATACTGCTATCGACAATATGGCTCGCATGTCAACAAAACGAAGTTGCGGGTCAGGCTGAAGTGGGGATTTGGTGTTTATTGATCCTTAATATGTTAACGTATAACGTATGTATATGTATACAGGCAAGATTCGGCGATTAAAACACGATCCTCAGCTTCTTTCTTACTTCGACGAGAGAAGAGATTAAACAGTAAGATTTAGAAATTTGCAAACATAATGCCATACATCCGTGTTGGTAAATCCAAGCAGCTGAATTGAGCTGACTGAGTTGTTGTTGAATTGAATTGCATGACCGTGGCATTGTGACTTTGATGAATCTTCACAGGTTCGTGTAACAGCCAAAAATATCCGATACTCGTTATATTTACCGGGCATTGGTCCACATTTATAGGATGAAAACAGTCCTTACCGTTAAAGATAATGGATTTGCGTCAATGGGCAAGTTTTCTGTTCTTAAACAGCGAACATGACTGTGTAAACATATCTTGAAAAATTCCATATTGACAATTATAAATCGTTCTTAATTTTTGTTATAAATACTAATCGATTTTTGCACAAGTTTATATTATAAACGGGTAAAAGGCGAAGGAATTGTGGAATACTTGGGAAAGTGATGGATGAAAGTAGATGAAAGAGAGTGTCAAGCTTCAAGTTAAGGAACGAGGTGAAAGCAAGAAAGTACTGGGGGATAAAGAGGAAAGGAAATAGAGTGTGTGGAGGAGAAAAAGAAACATGGGAGCAGATGTGGGAAAGATGGGGTGAAGAGAAGAAAGACTAGCGAAAGGTAGGTGATGAAATGCTGGACATGGAGGGAGGTTAGAAATGGTGAACAAGAGAGGCGGCGCTTCTAATCGAAAACGCTAAGATCATTATTAGATGCACCGTGGTATGTAACCAACGAAACAATCCATCGAGACCTCAAGATACCCACAGTCAAAGAGGAAATAGCAAAACACAGTGATAGATATAGCAAAAGAGTCAAGAAACACAGAAATCCCCTAATCACTGGACTACTTGATACATCGAACCAGACTCGCAGACTGAAGAGACATTACCCGCTAGACCTAAACGCTAGATTCAATTAGTTATTTAAATTAAGTAATATTTACTTATTTATAATACTTACTTACAAATTACACGTATCTATAATAAGTATTAACTTATTATAAATAATCAGCCATGTCACTGCGCCACGCCAGAAAAATTACTGAAAATTCTCAATGTAAGAATTGATCGTAATTTCAATAAAGAAAATAAAAAAAAAAAATTGTTAAAGAAGAAGACGAAGACCTAATTGAACCGCACTGTACATGTCACAGGGAACGTTTGATTCTGAAGAAGCAGGTATTGTGACGCCTGGAAATTGGAGAGCAGCAAATAACGAAATAGGTTCACTGTTTCTCTTCAGAAGAATTATCCGACAAACAAGAACCAGATTGCTAGACACGAGAGAGGAACTAGCGAATTATTTTTCGAGGGAAGAGGAACTATAATATAAGATAACTGCGTATAGAAAATAGTATGAAGAATATATAACAAATATACAACACAACTAAATTATAGTGGTTATAATATAACTAACAAATAGCGTAATTTTACTTAAATATTATTCTTATTTGTTTAACTTGCCGCACACTGTGTTCTTCTTGGATTATTTCTATACAACAGAGATTCTAGGTTTTTAAAGCTAAATCACAAACTGGTATATGTCTAATCTGTTCTTAGAAGTAAAAACAAGAATAAACTTAAAAATATACAACGTTTCTGATTTTGTAACCATCGATAGATGATTCTTGTAGACTTTTGTGAGCGAAAATAACTCTTTGCAAAAAGCTAATAAACATTTGGAGATGAAATTTTGCATACCTTTTCAGAAAGGCAAAATGCAAACATGTAGTATTTGTTCCTGAACATAATTTCTATAATTATAGAAAATTTAATATCGAAGTTGGCCTTTTCTGAGAATAATTTGGCTGGATTACATCGCGTCAGCCTTCGGTCGTGGACAGGCCTTTGATGCAACGACGAAAAACCGGCAAAAGACCGATCGGTTCGTTCTCTATCTTTGGATCATATTTTGAAACGTAACGATGCAATGATTACCCGTCCGATACGCAGATACGCAACGAATGAATACGCTCGAAAAAGTTCTGATTGTCGAAACTGTAAGACTGTCGGAACGATTCCGCGCTCTTCTGACTAACAAGAAATAAGATAATGATAAGAAATGCGTACTGTTTGAAAACTCAAACAATTGTTTCTAGTCTTGTTCTACTCGACCGAGACTCTAGCAAGACACCTCAATTCCGAAAATGTGTTTAGTGATTGATTTTCACCGAAAGCAAGAAAATTTAATTAGCGTGCTTTTTAAATATCACTCATGCTCTTCCATGCGCCCGAAGCACACACAGAGCGATTTCTGAATACGAGGTTTTCGAGCGATCAGGTTCTTGACCGATCAAACCAGCACACGTCGTTTAATGACCCTTCGGATGTAATCGCGTCACCCCTTAACCTACAGTATCGTGTGAGAGACGTGGTACGTCGACCGGGCCAAACATAAACAACACGTGTGAGAGACGTGGTACGTCGATGTTGTTGATTTATTATTTACTCCAAGGTAATAAATATTTCTTGTTCAATGGTCAATTGGTAATAATTATTTATGAAATATCTTGCAAAATAAAATTAGATGTATATCGCACGTGCATTTGTATATCAAAAGACACGTGCGATTTGCACAACTTCGAGCGCTCAGCCAAACCGTGAAATGGCTCGACGTGTGGCCGACCATGTTGTTGCTTGTGACTATTACAACTTAAATCGTAAGGCAAGAGGTTAATGAAACGCTCGGTTATTAAAAACGTTATGGACACGGGTAATAAACGTATTATTACGATTTTTGGGAGAAATGAATACTGAATGCCGTGAGAAAATTTCAAATATAATTATACAATCGATGCGTTGCATAGCCAAGCCAGCTTTCCAGAGAATATCGTGAAATTCTTCTCTGCTCCGTTTATTGCCGGACCAGACTTTCCTTTCTCGGATGGCTACGTTGTCGTCAACCGGCGCAGATTCTCCGCCTTTCCGCGCCTTTGTGTACGGTGTATCCATATTTCCTGCAGCGTTACAGCTCGACTTAAAAATCTACAAAAACCCTCACGTTTTTGTTCTTCTCGATAGCGATTTCGTAAATGGGCGCAAATGCTGGGCGAATGAGAAAAACGTGCGATGGGTAATGGACGAGTGTGTGCGCGTGTGTGTGTGTGTGTGTGAGAGAGAGAGAGAGATTGTGGGATAACAATATATAATTACGACTATAAATATCCTCAAGTTAACTCCATTCCTTCTAAAAGGCAGAAGTTTTATCCTCTTAGCCTGTTACGACCGTTCGCGGAGAGACGCGGTCGCTGGGAAAACGCGTCAGCGAGAGGCGTAACTTCTCGCTACGATTCGGTTAATCGACGCCGCGAAATAGTCGTTCCCCTGATTTCTGTTAAGATAATAGGGGTGGTTGATTGAATGACACTGCGATGTAACAAGTTATGTATCACAGTTTATTTCTAACACTTGTAAAGAAGGTAGTTACGCTGGTGCGTATGTACAAGATGAGTGATTGACTTTTCTAGCGGTATAGAAGAAGTAGTTGACTTGACTCTCCTGTTGTCGTAGAAGAAGTCGACTTTCCCGAGGTCTTAGGAGAAGTAAGTTACAGTGGTGAATGACTATTTTCCGGAGGTAAACCCGTTCGAGGGTTGACTCGTCTGAAGATGGAAAATTAGTACCGTTCGGTGACGATGCTGTGGCGGAGGAAAGCTAGCGATGGGTGTGTCTAGCGCACGGGACCATCGGATTTGTTCGTGGCATTTTGGCGAGGAAAGTGAGGGCAATATACATTGCCTTTGATTGGATAGACGAAGGTTTGTGGGCTAGGAAGGGTCTTAGCCGCCCTCGATGGAAAGTGGCTAGTGGGAGGAAGGTTGCATCGTACGTAAGGAAAAACTAACTTTCCCTTGTCAACCGTGGAAGACAATGGTCTTTCGAAAGTTACTTGAACAGATGTTTGTTGGGTCTGAAGGACCTTAGCCAGCAAATTGCTGGGATTTATGACGGGTCCTTGAGAGTATTGAAGGCACGCCGTAAGGATGAGCGGACATCTGGTTTCCGTCTGGCCCGCGGCGTGGGGCCTGGTCTAGGTAGAGTGTCGCCCGACGTAACATAGCCCTTTGCGCTCGAGGACTTTTTCAGTCGGGCGAAGAAAATGATTTTATGCACAAATTGACTTACAAAAACACTATATTCTAATAATTTATCTACATTTACATCTTTGAAAATGTGATTTTGTAACATTAATTTCTGTATTTCTTTGTATGATAATTTATAAAGCATTCACCAAGATGCATTCTTGAATACAATTCATCTCGTTTGTCAACAGTTCAAAACCAAGCTTAGTTTGAGCTAATTTCACTTCTGAAAACCATCTTTTAGGGCTTCTAAACTATAATACTTTAGCCATGATCGTCGAATCCAAATTAACGTCGGAGGTGTCAGAATCATAGTTTCGGAGGCTTTTTGAGAATAAATATTTTACCTCCATTTTAAATTCTAACACTTTACACTTCCTAACAAAGAACATAAAGAGGTAAGGAACCTATTTACGAACCAATACTGCGCTCTAATCAACTGCAGATGTCGAAATCAGCATAAACGGGGGTTGTCGCCTCAATCGTAAAGAGTTAGTTTTACCATTTCGGACAGAAGATGCGTGAAATGGCTGCAAGTGGTTGCAAGTCAAATTGGAAGACAAATAAAAATGTAAATGCTGATATTGGGTCTTCGATGGGAGCCCAATTGCTTAAAGAAGATATTGTTGATGCAAAACGAAATATTACGATTGGCCATTCTACACAGTGAATAATTCTTTGGAAAAGCAGAGGAAATGAAACGCGCTCACTGGAAAACGAGGTTATTCCGCATTAAATTTATCAAATGGCACCTCGTCATTAGATGATATACTCGCGGGAGGAAATTGAAATTGCGTTGGAATTTCCGACTCGTCCATTCGCAAACATTCTTTCTTCTAGAACTTTCTTAAATGCGGTGCAGTATTCCATCTCGCAGATCCGGATCGCCGTGCTGAATTCGACCGTCAGATTGCGCAGATTTTAACGTACCTGTATCCCGCGATCGTTGGTCTATTTTACAAAATATCTTTGCACTGGATACATTCCTATTAGGATATTTTTCGCTGTATAAACGTTGCGCTTTTGTGCTACTGTCGCTCGCCGCACCGTAACAAAGTTCATGTCCAAAAGTCCGCCAAATGTATACGACATTTTGTAACAAATGTGGCGATATAAGTAATAAACGACGTATAGTACTGCACGCACAGTACACCCAAGTAACACTCTAACGTAATATTTTCAGTTCTCTGAAAGTTTCTCGTCGACTGTCGGAATGATTCCATTCTTCCAAAATTGTTCTAGCCTTTTGCTTCAAAATGGCTAAAACACGGTAATGTAGCGATGGAGAGTTCATTTCAAAAGAAAAATTTACGATAAATTTATTTAATTTATTTGTCAATGCCTTCACCTTCTTTGTATAACTCGAAATTATCCAGGAACATAATCATAATATTTGAGAAGGTGCTTTTGAAAGGAAGGGATGGTATTGGGGAAGCGAACAGGTTGTGCACCAACGTATTTAAAAAGAGCACAAACCCATTTTGTACAATCTTCAAATTTTACGTAGCTGCAAATTTATTCATATTTCATATTTACCAGATGGTCATTGGAAAAGTGGACTCTCTGTTTGTCAAGTCGGTTTCGGAAATATCTCATTCCTTCAAGCCTTAAATAATAGCCAACAAAAGAATTCAAATATTGGGATATTGTCCTCGGTTTTTTACGATCGTAACGTGTTCTAAGCGCGGAAAGAAAAAGATTAGATGAATGCTCTAACAAAACTCTAAAAAAAGCTAGAAAAGAAGCACAACGATCGCATCTATTATTTATTTTGAAGCAACCACTGTGACTATATTCATGGAACAATATAAAATATTAATTTGATATTTTGTAGGAACTGTTAAAAAAACCGACTTTAAGGTTTTTGGCAAATATTCACTTTTCCTACAAAATGTATGTCATACTATTTTTTTTCTATTAATTATTAAAAAGGCATTAAAAGGGTAAAGATATCTGATTGTTTTCCTTGAAACCAAGCAAATTATATGTGATGGCGATTACGACGATTACTTGTCTTTGCGTTGTCGATCCATCAACATCTCTTCACTGTCTATATCTACTTTATTTGAGGAATGTGTGAAAAGGGTGAAAAGGGAATGAGCGTTTCGTCCCGGGACTACCGGTGGACTCGTCAGTAAGGCTATGCCCGGTAGTCCCTGCCTTAGACGTAGAGGGAGTCTCGCTAGGTGCGGTATTTGTATGAAATGCCCGCATATTCGACCGCTAGCGAGATAGACAGACTCGTTGTCGTCGTAGCCCTCTGGTGTTGGCGGTTGGTACCCGCGGATCGCCCGGGAGGTGTTGCGCCGCGTTCATGCCACGACCTGGCGGCGTCCTATTGATACCGATCCGCCACAGAATATTTGTTTGATGTCACGATGTCGTAGGTAAAATTATAGAACAAAAGTATCATTAAAGATAATTGTAAGTAAAAAACGTTAATTTTCTAAGTACTGTATATTAATGGCTACTAACACTGTACATTTATCATATCAAAATATCAGAATCGTCATCGTTTATCATATCGTACCAGAAATAATTTCTGCGTGTTCATACGCCATGATAAACCGTTAGTTTAATAAACTCGAGAATTTCTTACAAATTCTCTCTTTACAATTGGTTACTTTGTCCATTAACTGCAGGCCCATACCTACACGTAACACCAATTGTTAGCGATCACTGCTATGATCGTGGTTATAGTGAATAATGAAACATCCAAAGACTCCAATGTATACACTCGTAAAAATCTGTGGCGGATGTGAAGAGAGAGTGAGCGTTTCGTCCCCGGACTACCGGTGGACTAGTCAGTAAGGCTATGCCCGGTAGTCCCTGCCTTGGACGTAGAGGGAGTCTCGCTAGGTGCGGTATTTGTATGAAATGCCCGCATATTCGACAGCTAGCGAGATAGACAGACTCGTTGTCGTCGTAGCCCTCTGGTGTTGGCGGTTGGTACCCGCGGATCGCCCGGGAGGTGTTGCGCCGCGTTGATGCCACGACCTGTCGGCGTCCTGTTGATACCGATCCGCCACATTTATATCTGTTTAACTTCTATCTATACGCACCGAGCGTAACTGTCTATGTGTACAAGTTCTTGGAACAAAGTGTAAATCGTAACCTGTTAACTCAGTGTTATAATCGGGAGCGGGAGAGGGTGAGAACTTCTCACCCTTGTCGGGTTCCGCGCCGAAGGACGGCCTTGCGCCGCTCTAGGTGGTCATAGGGGTCGTCACACCGAGGAGGTTCTGGGATCTCCTTGGTCTTGCACGGCGGCCCAGGGGATGGTCCCTCTCAGTGCCCAAACTAGACTCGAGGAATGGCTCCCTCAAAATGGGAGCAATTCGAAAGAGACCCCGGGGCACCCCTGTTGAGCGTCAGGTGGAACACTGTGGGGTTTTACTCTGTAAGTCCGACACTACCCCGTCGCTTCCCGGAAGAGCGACGGAGCGTCCATGAGGATTTCTCCACGTATAAAAAAAGACAAGGTCTATAAACTCTAAGAAAAGTACTGCAAAGATGTTAATAAACATTTTAGCTTGCGTTATGCAATTGTTGAAATTAATCTTCTATTAAAAAATAAACGCATTAAAAAATAAACGGAAATGGTATGAGCCATAATTTTTTAATCGATTTGCGCTAGTGAACACTCTGTCGCTATTCGACACTCGATTCAAACCAGAAAGTCAGAAATGGATTTCGCATAAGTTGCAGAATGTAAGCATTTCCGAAATACGATAGCTTAAATGGTTGTTTCATTATTTCCCAGATAACTCGCAATTTTTAACGATACGTAGATTTTATAAGATAAGAAAATATTTAAAAAAATGATACAAGGAGATATGTGAAACACATGAAAAAAGTACCGAAGAAGATAGTGAAGACTTTGATGATCATTTGCGGGAAATATATTGTAGAAAGGTAAATGAAATGCACGTGGAATTAATAAAAAACAAGACACTTGTGTTGGTAAGTAAATGGAAACAAATCCTATTGTACGGTGACATAAAACTTTGAAAATAATCGCAAAAAACCTTCAAAGTTTATAGTATGAAACTTTACCTGTCCTCTCTATTAGGTCGACCGTTTATTTCCGAATGTTTGTTTCTTCTTCTTCAAGCATTTAGATTATTTCTGTAAAAGGATTGCTCGAGGAATTTTTATACTTTAGATCCGGTGATTTTTATGAACTTAAAATAATGAAATTAATTAATTACTGAAAAGAATGGATAAAATCGCGTAGAAATTATTTCGATTGAAGGTGCGATATTATGAGACGACTACATACGGCTAAAATTTGCTAAAACCTTGCATTTCAAGGTGAAATACTTTTTACATGCGTCGTATTCTACTCATTACGAGAGCCTAACTTGTAAATATAACATTGCAAAACTAGCAACAAACAAACCGTACCCTTCGACGCCATTCAATTTTCGTTTGAAATCTTTTACATTTACATTATACGTCACAGAAAATTTTGCAACAGTTTGAAATCATCAAGTTCAGCATTTTATTCCATCTAGAATGGGCTATCTCACGTACTAAGAAATAATTTCCTGTTTTCTCGTTAATATCGCACAATTTACTTCCTGTCTGACCATGGAATGTAAACATATTGTAATATCGCGAATATATTAAAGGTGTAGTTTTGTCCGATTAATTATAATTTATTAATAAAGGATTGAAAATACAGATAGTTAGACAGAAGAACGATGTTTGATTAACAGGAAAACTAAACGCAACGCTTGTATTTACATAAATAACTCGACAACTATTTGGTAACTCTCTCTCTCTCGCTAGCAACTCTAACACTCGACAACACTCACAACTCTAACGACTCTATGCTTCGACGTCTCGATCAACCCTAACTGTCGCAAAATGCATTTCTGCTCGGTCGTGCTCGCTCTTGCTCTCGTCCTCTCTCTCTCTCACACACACACACACACACACACACACACACTTTTCGGCTCACACACTCTGGCCTCTCGGTTGCCACTCCTTGAAATATGAAACCGTACTTTTGTTTTGACGCTGCTCATCTTTTCTCGCATCACTGTTACTAGGCGCTCTTGGATGTAAACAAACCACAAAAGATGGCGTACATGGTGTTTTCTAATTTCAGCCGATCTCCAATCAAAGCTATTCTACGATATTACAATATCGTAAATAATATGAATGTAAGAACCAATGGAACTTTAACATCGTATCCATGAAAACGGTTCATTTGCGATCTATGACGGTCAAGGAGGAAATTACAACACATCAGGTATAGAAAGAAGATTAAAAAGGAAACACCCAACAGATCTCACAAAGGACACAACCTAACAAACACGATGATGGTACCCCACTGGGGGTAACCACCCACATGTTATATTACCGCTATAATATTTTACCAAATGTCCTACTGGACAAATTCTAAAATCTAAATAAATAAATAAAAAAAAAACTTTTACATTGAACAAAACATTGACATTTTTTTAGATATTAAATATTAACTAGTTATAAATAAAAAGTTTACATTAAATTAATCAGAAAGTATGTGATATTTCATTTTTTTACCAAAATGGACTTGCACCACTTTCAAAATAAACGGTTCATATTGTAATCTACGAACGGATCGATAGTATGTCGCTCGTAGAGCATCAAAATTATGTCCACTACTACTAGTGTTTCGACCGTTCGCGGAGAGACGCGATCGCGAGATAGCGCGTCAACGAGAGTTGTAAGGTCTCGTTACGATTGAATAATCGACGCCACGAACTGATCGATCCCCTTATTTCTGTTGTGACAATAAGGGTAGTTCAATGAAATTCCACCGATTTACCACAAATAAAATAATATTTATTTCAACGATTTATCGACTAGAAGATATAATTATAACAGACTGTAAACTGCGACGTATGAAAGGTATTGACGGCTCGAGTCCTCGAAAAGTTATGATCGCCCTTCGATCCTTTTCGTCTTTTCTGGCAGACGACCCCCCACTACGTTCGGATCACGCCACATTCTTTTACGCGAGGTAAAATAACGGCTACGAGTCGACGTTTCTGGAAGTCGCCCTGCTTAATGAACCATGCGCTTGCCATTACAATGTCTGTTTGCCGGGCAGACGCGCCGATCCGTCTGCGACATTGCAGTGCCACGATCGACGGTTAAGAATATGGCCTATGGTAAGCCGCATGGCGTAACAACTAGGGATAAGGAAAGGTGACTAATTATTATTACAAGTAGGGTTATACGTATCCTGTATATTATAATATAAAATTGCAAACGATTCTGATGCGAAAATAAAAGCTATTAGTAACTTACATTTACTTAATTTACGACCACGGAAATCCTTCAAAGCGTAAGGCCGACAGGTCTAATGATATCCCTACGGTTCTTTCGCCGAATATTCGGTAGAATGAATACGGGGCAATCGTCGAGCACTTCTAATAAACGCGAGCGGAGTGGGGATATCGAGGTGCAACAAAGGAAACAATCTGTTCGGTTTTGAACCAAAAAGATTCATTCTGCCCCGAGCTGCGAAGTGCGAAAGGTTAAGAGAAGCAAACACAATTAGAGAAACGAGTCGTCGACTCTTGAGAGTTCAGTTTTAGTTAACCGTTGTTAAACGTTATTTGTTGTTCATCGTTAAGAGTGTAATAAACGTTATTGTTGAAAAGCAAGGGTATTTTCTTGTGGGCACCTTCACGGACGATCACCTCATAAGTGTGAATAAATATCTTGGTTGTTGAACATATTCGAGTGTCCCTTCAGTACCTATCGCGACCTATCCACCTCACATTATTAAATCATTACATTAATTTGGCTACATGTATAAACTTATTATTTAAAGCTAATAAATTTCTTTTTCAGGTCAGATAACTCCAGAGCCATTGCCAGAATTTTTAGCTCCTTTGGAGAATCACACAGTGATCCAGGGTCGTGACGTCTTCTTCACTTGCGTCGTCAATAATTTACATTCATACAAGGTATGCTGTTCGATAATTTCTTGATATAATTATAATTAATTTTTCATGTTAAAGCTAATATCAAGACTTAATAAGATTCATAAGTGTAATATAATATGACCCTGAAGTGACCCTAGACTTAGAAATTTAGACTTGCTCGAGGAAAACGTCGACGCAAGAAATTATATTCTTTGTGTTGAGTCGAGAATCTTCGAAGGTTCGCGACTTTAAGCAGACCGTAATATGAGTCGATTTCGGGAGTACGAGTTGGCTAATTATTTGCGAGGTGTTTTGCTCCAAAGTTTAAATAACTTGACACACTTAAATGACATAATAACTTGAAAGCTTAAATAACACAAGAATAAGGTGCATCAAATCCCATTTCTGCTAGGTGGTTGAGCCCCCGGCAAGAAGAATCAGTTAACTTCTTGATACAGTGACGAGCGAGAGTGTAAACTTTGGTAAAAAGCAAAAAAGTGTAAAAGTGTAAACTAAGGAAATCGAAATAAGTGCTAACGGTTGGACCATTCGTCGCTCTTTAAAGAGAATTGGTTTACGAGCGAAGGAAAAAGAAAGTAAACCAGCTCTTTCAAACAAAAATATTAAATTACTAAAACAATTTGTTGACACCTACAAAGAATGGACGACCGAAGATTGGAAACAAAAATTAACAGATTCGAATCCGACAGAAGGTCCTGGTATTGGACTTGATCCGAGAATAATGATCATCAGGTAGTATAAAACAAACTATGAAGTTTGGAGGTGGCTCGATCATGTGTTGGGGTTGGTTTACTCACAGAGACGTTGGTCCCTTAGTTCGAATACCTTCCGTAGTTAATTCTATCGGATATAATGAACGCGAAGTAGTATTTCAACAAGACGGGGCATACCTAAGCATACTGCAAAAATAGTTAAAACCTGGCTAAAAAATCAAAATTTTTCCGTGATGAAGTGGCCAGCACAAAGTCCGGACGTGAATCCGATCGAAAATTTGTGGTCCATTTTGAAAAGAAGGCTGGCAAAATATAATAATGCACCTTCAGATGTTCGTGAATTATGGGAAAGAACACAACAGGAATAGTACAATATTGAACCACAAATAATTAAAAATTTAATTAACAGTATGCCTCGTAGATTAAAAGCATTAAAAAAAAGTAAAGGAAAATGGCCGAAATACTAGGTTGAAACATTAATTCGACGAGTTTAATTAAAGTGCAAAACTGTAAACATGGTTTGAGATGTTCATTTTTGTAAAATGTTCTGTACATTATTAAAGTTAATGAGAATGAACTATTACATTTCGTTAATCAGACGCAGCTTGTAGTTACTGTTACCTAATCTTTACCGATCACTTGAAAAATTAGTCGTATTATCGCCTTTTACATAAAATCAGCGGAGTGTGTTTACACTTTTGCTCGTCAGGCAGGTCAAATACCTAGGACTCCACCTAGAAACACAACTCACATGGAAACAGCATACTAAATCAATAATAGACAAAATACAGACAACGAGGAGACAAATGCATTGGCTAACAAGTGGAAAATCCAAATTAAGCGTAGAGAATAAATGAAAAATATACAAAACTATCATAAAACCAATCAGGACGTACGGAATACCACTATGGGGGACAGCAGCAATGAGCCATATAAACGAAATAGAGACAGTATAAGCTAAAATTCATAGAACAATAGTAAACGCCCCATGGTATGTTAAAAACGAGGATATACGGAAGGACCTGGGAATACCAACGGTCAAAGAGGAAATTAGCAGATACGCAGGAAAATATAAAGAAAGAATAGGAACTCACCCAAACCGGCTAGCTGTGGAAACGATCAACACCTCAAACATGGATAGAAGACTGAAAAGGGAACACCCAGCAGACCTCACAAAGGACACAACCTAACAAACACGAAGATGGTATCCCACTGGGGGTAGCCAGCCACATGATAATCAAACAGCTAAAATATTCTACCAAATGTCCAAACTGGACAAATTGTGAATGTAAAGAATTAAATAAAAAAAAAACTTTTGCTCGTCACTGTACATATCACTCGATACACGTCACTCAAGTTAGGAGAAGGATGTCACACGCTCAAGAAGACCGCCCGCTCAGAAACAGTAATAGGATAGGCTAGACATCCTGCATACCACAGTGTTAGAATTTAATCTTGGAATTAAGATTAATAATCTGTGGAAGACACAATGTTTGTGTTGAAATAATATGATGTGATATTTATTTAACAATTATTACAGAGAACTAGAGAATAAGTGTGTTCTGGAATGTAGACAGTTGGCTAGTTGTTCACAGACTAACTGGCTTAGTGACCCATGGCCCTTGAAAAGGTTTAGAATCCCACTCTCTATGCAGTAACGAGTGTGACCTGTGTGGGTGTCTGTGTGGCGTCACATGTGCCACAGAACCTTCTAGCAGCTTCTCGACGTGCCCATCGAGAACGTTCCATCCATATCCTCACGCTTCTTCCGGCGAATTTTCTAGAAAGCATGCACGTGCTAGCCGCCGTGGTGCATCTCACGAACGCACGCTAGAGGGGATAGCGCTGGGTAACGAAGGGAAGAATCCGTACGATCAATCACCTCATCTGCATGCGATTGATATCGTTGTATTCCAACACACAGCCATCGGAACAATAACCAAATAGTAACGGAATAGGTGCCTCTGAGATACGACCATGACGATACCAGACGACAACCCCTCCAGAGAGACTAAAACCACGGTATAAAAACCCTCCAAAATAAGCGCTCGAGTCAGTCTGTTAAAACATTTTGACCCAGTCTCTTGTAACACTTTGAACCGTCACTCTGTTGGATTTGCATAATAAATTCTATTATCATATATAAAGTTCAATTTCTTCAACTTATTCGTGAAAGGTTCGAGCAACGGTTTATCGGTTTCGTGATTTATCGTGTCTCCAACGTGACACTCGCATACAAATTGCGACTAAGCGGGTCTATGATGCGTCAATTGCCATTGAAGTGAAGAAACTCCGAATTCTCGGTTAATGCTGTATAGTTAGTTCTCTTGGCTACGAACAAGACTAAACGAAACTAAATGGTAAAAGTGTATGTAAAAGCATAAAACCTAACTTGAAACTGTCTATTCCTAACGCCTTGACGCTCTGAATTAAATGAAATGTTCCAAGCAATGATGCAAGTGTCAACCATTCCTAACGAAAGAAATATGCAAGGCCACTCTGATTGGTTTCTCGTGGCGAACATTGTTCGTTTAGCTTTTGCCATAAAAGAAAATCGAATATAGTAGGATCAACGAACACGAGTTTGCACATTTATCGCGTAGTAATTGTGTTACAGCGCGGGAAGCGCTATGGAGCAGCCATCGTGTCGATGTCACATTCAAAATATCCGACGATGTATTTCGCAAAAATGTAACGTACAAAGTAAAATTCTACACATTCATATTTCTGTTGATAAAACCTGCGTTCCCAAGTCCGAGTTCACTAAAAAAGTTACGCACTGGTATTCTGCATGGATGAATTCGTTTTGATGATTAGCTGTGACGTAACGGAATTAAAAATACGCCATATCCTATACGAACATATTTTAGAAAAATCTTTCCCCACAGCTGTACATGTTGTTAATAAAGCGGAACATCTTTGAAGAATCGGTCAAATAATAAACATGTCGGAGCGAGGTTGGAACTTTGGGCGTTTGATGAACCTTTACTTACGTTACCGTCGCGAATGTCTCTAATATGTATCGGTACAAATGTGGACACTACAAGAGGATATGAATAATAGCGACGATAATATGATAGAGCTGATGGTGACAATGAATCCAGGTTCGATAACGAATCCACGGTCCACGGGAGGCAAGTAACAACGTCGTACACGATTCGGGTAACTTTCTCGATAACTTCATCAGCAATGCGTCCAACGACTCACTCACTAACCAACTGACTAACTAACTGTCTCCTGATCTAAAAAGAAACTGTCCTTATATTTCCTGTCCCCGCTTCTCGGGTCAATCTTTGTTTTTAAGGAGAGCCATATAATCATTTCGTACCTCTGTCAGGTACACGTCCCTCCCGTGGCCGTGGCTACGTCTAGTGACCCGCTATGTCACTTTGAACCCGAACACATCGTCATAAAGCCAGGTTGGAACATTAAAGTCATTTCTTATTTATTATTGCTTAAATGCGGGTACCGTAAAAGTCTGAATTAGGGTATTGGGGTTTTTCCCAGCATTTCGGACGGAAAATCCCGCTGTCCTTTCCTTCTCCGACAAACAAATACGAAAGTTACTATGCAAAAATATCGGCTAGGACGTATCTTTTAAGTTATAAACAATTTAATTTACGTTAAAAATCAATTCCGCGTCACAGTGTCACTTAACTAACAAAGCCTCTCGACGGAAAAGTTTTCAAGGTTACGTACTCGTATCATTTTAGATGCGCCATTGATTATGTCGAAATGCATGTGTAACGCAGTATATTATATTTTATATTATTTTATGAATTATGATCCATTTCTTTCCTGTTTAAGTGATAATATAATGTTTTATTAAATATAAAATTTATGTGTAACAGAATAACTTGAAGTATTCTCTTGTACATCTCAAACAGGAGTGAATTCTTTTTATTGCACATTTCCTTTTGTCTTCCTCTTTATCATTCCTCGCGCGTACAACGCATGTACACACATCTATTTACTAACAGTTCCAATAGCACAAATCCTTATAAAACGGAAGATCCACCCATGCAATTTGTTGTTTAATTGAAATTTGCATCGTACATGTTGCGTGATATCCTATGTTCCATGATATTCAGCGCTATATGACGACTATTCAAAACCGTAGGTAAATCATTGCATTACGATTGATCTTCCTACTCGCAAATATCCGCAGGGATTAGCTGTATAGCTTAGTGACACTGTGAAATGCTGACAAATATTTGTTTCTCACTGACAATCGATACTAATAATCATTCATGCCATCGTAGTGATCGGGGATGCATTTGTTTTGCTGCTTCGCTGAATGATAAATCGCAAATTACGAATGTTAAATAAAATAAATCTATATAAGTGTAGTATCGGGGAAAAGGGCCTAAGAAGCGTCGAGTTAACCATAGACAATGTCGCGAGAGCTGAGACGCCGTCGGGTCCATCAATGTGTCATCGGTCTTTTCAAGTGCATAGTTTCGTAGACAGGGCCTACGTGACCCGGGGCATGAGCATTTGCGCAACACGTGTGCGGTGGGCCTAGGAAAAGACAAAGGGATGCTAGAGAACGGTCAGAGAATGCGAGTTGAGAAGCGCAGTGTGAGTGGAGAAGCCAGAGAGTGCGAATGGCGTTACCGAGAGAGTGTTGTCGGGTCGTTAGCTAATTATGTAGTTGTGCTGTTTTTCTGTACGTTTGGTGTGAATAGTTCAAGTTAAACAACAATCGTCTTTTTCTGCTTGATTAAGATCTGTATCATCCATTGTAAACAAACATTATATCACGATATTACATAAGTATAACGATTTGAACATCGTCAACTGAAACCCGTCTAACAGCTGGCGCGCGCCATTCAAGTAGATGCAAATCAAAGTGCAAGGAACAAAAGATCAAGGCACAACCAAAGCTGAAGGATATGTGATAGATCTCAGTACAAGGACACTCGGCCAAGAAGATACTGCTACAGTAACTCGAGAGTTACCGATGGAAACAAAAAGGAACAATTAACCTGTAAAAGTAAGGAGTGGAGATAAACATAATTAATTAGTAGCCAAAGACGAAATAGTTGGAGGACCCGAAGTTAACAAACAGGTACGCGTCCTGCAAAATTCAAGTTTAGAAGAGGAGAACAAAACAGATATTCCAATACTTAAACTGACATGTTGTGGAGCCCCTAACGATTAATAGAAACTTAAAATTAATTAGTAGGACTCCGAAGATGTCTACGAAAGTAATTGCACGGAAAGCAAGCTAGAATACAGCACAAAATCCAGCTGCTTACCGATTAGTAGTCAAAAGGTAAATAGGCGGATTACACTTTTCGACCAAAACGGGAAAGGAAATTTAAAATAGGTGTAGCAGGATTCCAACCAACATGCCAATCGGACGTATAATCCAAATATAATCGAACAAGGAAATTAAGCAACATTGTCAATCTCTCAAGAAAGAGTACGTCGATACCAATGTCCTTAATAGAAGAACGAGCCAACAATGATAAGGAAATACATAGAATCTCAATTTTATATAACACTAGATATCGAGATAAAACTTGGCACAGCAAATAGAAATGGGGCTTCAAAATTAATGAAAAAAAATCCTCACATGTAACCTTCACGCTCCGTAAACAAACCTGCCCCCAGGTCACCATCAACAACACAATAATTCCTAGCAAGGACTCAGTCAAATACCTGGGCATGACCCTGGACAGGAGACTTACTTGGAAAAACCACATTTCAGACAAAACGAAGCAATTAAAGGAAAAATTAAAAAAATTCTACTGGCTCACAGGCCGACGCTCCAAACTAAACCTACAGAACAAAATTACGCTCTACAAGACCGTAATAAAACCTGTCTGGACCTACGGAATCCAACTATGGGGAACAGCAAGCAACTCCAACATTGAAATACTTCAACGCTTCCAATCGAAAACGCTAAGATCGTTATTAGATGCACCGTGGTATGTAACCAACGAACAATCCATCGAGACCTCAAGATACCCACAGTCAAAGAGGAAATAGCAAAACACAGTGATAGATATAGCAAAAGAGTCAACAAACACAGAAATCCCCTAATCACTGGACTACTTGATACATCGAACCAGACTCGCAGACTGAAGAGACATTACCCGCTAGACCTAAACGCTAGATTCATTTAGTTATTTATATTAAGTAATATTTACTTATTTACAATACTTACTTACAAATTACACGTATCTATAATAAGTATTAACTTATTATAAATAATCAGCCATGTCACTGCGCCACGCCAGAAAAATTACTGAAAATTCTCAATGTAAGAATTGATCGTAATTTCAATAAAGAAAATAAAAAAAAAAAGCAAATAGAAATACAACACAACGTGCTGGATTAAATGCTACGGGTACACTAAAACTTCAAGCAGAATCAAAATCAACCGAGCTAAATGTTCGCACTTAATAAAATACGTAAAATCCACTTTGAAAGTTCAGAAATCCTGCAAACAAACTTTGTCAAATATCTCGGATTTCGCCTGGACAATAAGATAGATTGAAAGAAACGTGTCCAATAGAAAGTCGAACAAACAAAAGCTATCAGAAAATCTATAAACTGGTCTATAGCAGGAACTTTCAAATTGAATGCAAGCTACAAATCTAAAAGCTGTCATCAAATCCAGCTGAACATACGAAATTAAAATTTGGCGCACGGCAGCCCAATCTAACGTCAAGAAAATAGAAAGTCCGCAATTTATTGTTCTAAGGACGACTGTTTCGATCGTTCGCGGAGAGACGCGATCGCGAGATAGCGCGTCAACGAGAGTTGTAAGGTCTCGTTACGATTGAATAATCGACGCCACGAACTGATCGATCCCCTTATTTCTGTTATGATAATAAGGGTAGTTCAATGAAATTCCACCGATTTACCACAAATAAAATAATATTTATTTCAACGATTTATCGACTAGAAGATATAATTATAACAGACTGTAAACTGCGACGTATGAAAGGTATTGACGGCTCGAGACCTCGAAAAGTTATGATCGCCCTTCGGTCTTTTTCGTCTTTTCTGGAAGACGACTCCCCACTACGTTCGGATCACGCCACATTCTTTTACGCGAGCTAAAATAACGGCTACGAGTCGACGTTTCTGGAAGTCGCCCTGCTTAATGAACCATGCGCTTGCCATTACAATGTTTGTTTGCCGGGCAGACGCACCGATCCGTCTGCGACATTGCAGTGCCACGATCGACGGTTAAGAATATGGCCTACGGTAAGCCGCATGGCGTAACAACGACATTAAAGGCACGGTCGAACTCAAGAAACGGTGATATTCGAAAAATAGTGAAAATTTCAACCGTGGGGGGAAAAATGGTAAAACACTCTGAAGCAAACCATTACGGGATAACAATCCACACGAGCAAACTTGCCAAAAACTGTCGCTCAGGATTCTCTAGAAAGTTCAAAAGGAAACTCCTTTTAGCTAACTTACTTATACCAAATATTTCATACAGCACTCTATCGCCACAACACGTTATCTAAACTACCTTTTTTAAATAATTAATTAATAATTCGTTCATTTTCATTAATTCTTTTAAAACGTGTAATTGTGTGTAATAATTAGGTACATGTGTAAGCGAACATATAAGAAGAAATTGAGAATAAATAAAATTTTGTACACAAGTTTGAGAAGTAATGCATTCAACTTGCAAATCCTTAAATAGAAGCAAATATTCGATTTTTTTAAATTTAAACGTCGAATGTCGATGTCATTACCTATATTTATTAAAACTACTGATAAACAAGGTGAGTTTAAGATAAAGAAGAAAAAAATATACTAAGCTTTAAATAGGCTGTAAAGTTAGTCATTTAAAAAATTTCGTTACGAATAACCATTATTGTTGACAAAAATTTAAGTTTGGTTACCTGTAAGTTTTTTTGCTTAGCGATGGCAAAGATTTGTTCTCGTTACATCCGACTTTTATCAACTGTTACTAACATTCATGGTAATTACTACATATTCATCGATAACGTAAAAAAATTCAATTACAAAACATATATTTTATTAAGCAAAAGAACAGTATGAAAATATATGAAACAAAGAATAGAATAAAAGATGTTGTAGTACAATGTTAATGTAAGTGTTATTAAAGATATTGTACTATAATATCTTTATTTTATTCTCTGTTTTAGGCATTTTCATACCGCCTTTTTGCTTAATAATATGTAAGTATTATAATTAAGCTTTCTGTGTGTTGCCAATAAATACCAATCGTCAGTAATGTTAATAACAATCGACGATATTCGAACAAGCAGAACAAATTTTTGTCGCCGATATCGGTTAGCGGGAGCGAAAAGAATTTTTCCCATCGATAATCGTTATCGGTAACCAAAATAAAATTCCGGTCATTTATATTGATTACTAGTAACCAAAATTAAATTTCCATCGTCGATAATGGTTATCGGTAACAAAAAATTCCAAACATTCATATTTGTTACTGATAATCAAAATTAAATTTTTGTCATTGATAATGGTCGCTGGTAGCCAAACAAATTTTAGTCATCGCCTAATGGTTTTTCTTAATCCGAAAAATTAAAAACTAATATTTTTAAATCATTCCATTTCCTGAGAAATTTCTCTGAAATTTATTGATAACTGTCAAATCCTTCGCACATTCTGTATGTATAAATGCATGAAAAATTAAATGTGGCGTCAGCGCCACTATTACATGTAGTGCATTATATAATGTAAAATGTAGTTTTACTTTTTCACGACAACAATTTCAATGTTTTCCACAGGTAGCTTGGATGAAATCCGATTCTCGAGCAATCTTGGCGATACACACACATTTAATAGCGCATAATCCACGGCTCTCAGTTACACATAATGGGCACAATACGTGGAAGTTACATGTGTCAAATGTTCAAAAAAATGATTCCGGTGCTTATATGTGCCAAATAAACACCGAACCTATGCAAAGTCAGGTGAGTCAAAATTTAAGCACTTGAAATAATTCCAGTCCATGCGATGTATTTTAAGCTTTATTATATTTGGTATAAATTAAATGATTATTTGACGTATATATGATGATATAAATATGATAAACTGTTTAGAGTATATTTGTAATTTATACAGTCGAGTATTTGGCAGTAGAGTACAAGGTAGTAATACGAATACAATACAAAATAATAATATAATTTTGACATCTTTTACATTACAATCTAGTTATTTCCAGCCATTTCCAGCAGCATGTACATGCACAAGTTTCAAATTTTGATCCGATAATAATACAGGATTTTACGAGCGTTTTAATATGCTACTTGTAAATATTAATAAAATCACGAAAAAGTTATAAATGTGGATTAACATTTGGAATAACATCGATTCAGCATTCGCGCGTTATCAATGGATTGCAAAATCTAAAATTACCACAATTTGGCTACGTTTTGCTTACAACGAGGAAAGAAAAACGTTAATGTTTGGTGCAACATTTTGAATATAACAATTTAATCGAATCATATTTTTATGAACGAAGCTTAACAACAGATAGATATCTAATTTTCTTTGCAAACAATTTTTAAAAGATCAGACGACTCCCTCGTGATATTTGAAAAAAGCGTGTATATGTATATTTCCAGCAAGATAAATGTGCTACAATAGCGCGAGAATACCTTGCAGGATTTACAAGGTAAAACTTTTTTTTTATTATTCAATTTCTGGACATTTGGTAGAACAAGGTATAAGGTTGACATAGTTAGGAAATACCTGAGGAGTAGATCGTGATAGTGATAGGAAAAAACACTTAAGTATATTTAACAATATATATATATGTCGGGTTTACATTAGAATTAGGGTTAGGGGCGTGAAACGAATCTTCGTTTGGATCACGCGTGTCGTTATGCAATAGAGAAGACATTGACTAGTGCAGATACGATTATCATAGAACTGGACAGGTAACCGTGGTAATTAGATATTCGAGAAACTAATGACAATGATCCTAGGTTCAATAACGAATCCGCGGTCGACGGGATGATAGATGAACGTGCTCGCGTAATATCCACTGATCGTAAGGAGTTACTTTATGCGTCGATGGGACCACAAGGAAGAATGAATTTCCGTCCCGATGATGCCACAGAGGAAAACTATCATGGGGTGTGTCTAAGGGCACGAGATCATCGGATTCGTCGAGGGTAGCCTTCGTTCAGAAAGTAAGGGAAATTGGCGTTGCTGCTAATTGGTCAATCTCCATATCGGTGGTTAGAGAAAGATGCTCGTCGCCCTCAAAGGAAAGTTGCTAGTGGGAGACGCCGTTCGTTGAAAAATAGGTCTCCCCTATCTTCCCGTAGTTGGGACAAAGACTGTTTGTCTGTTTGAAGAACTTTAGTCAACTAAATCTTAAGATTTATAACGGGCCCTCAGGCTAGCCGAACATGTACTGCGGAGACGCGTCGACATCTGGCAATCATCTTACTCGAAGAATAGGGTCTGCGTGTGGCGAGCCACGGGGCAGAAACTGTTGGAATGTTTACTGTCGCGTGCCGCCACAAATATTTCTTTTAAGGAGAGCTATAGAATTACTCCATGCCTTTGCTAGACAAAGCGTTCATCCCGTGACCGCGGCTACGTTCGGCGACTGGCTGTCGCCTCGAGCCCAGGCTCACTATCACAAATCTCTGACAATTACAATCGGGTTGAATAACTACAATTGTTTAATTACAGCTATAGTAAACTTTAGATTACAATGTTGCGGGATTATCCAAAGGCTCCGGTGTTCTTTCATCTCCGACATATATATGTGGGGTTAATGTTGGAATTTTGGGTGTTTGGGCGTTAATTTTACTTTCTTTACATTTTTTCCTTTAGGAATACCTGCACTTTATCATTTATGGAAGTTTTGTTAACAAAAACGAAAAATTTAGAAAAGATACGTATAATCAAGGAATCTCAGGATAGCACCCTTAGGCAGCAGATTTTTCTGTATGCAAAAGTAAGTCAAAGGAAGAGGACGAAGTTTTCTTGTATAAGGCTTTGTTTCTGCTTACAATGAAATACGTTTAGTGTGACAGAGTATCGACAACTACTTCAAACTTTAGCTTTAAATAAAAAAAATTTACGCGCAAAAATAAGCTGGAGAAAGGAAAAATGTTTTTTTTGTTTGACGTCTTATCCTGTCTGGCGGTATGGAATTATTCTGGAAAAGCCTGTATATGTACAGCCATGATTCTACAACATTGAATGAAACAGTTTTATAAACGTGTACTCATCGCGAGGACCAACTTGCCAACTTTTCAAAATAAGCTATGAGTCGCAATTGAACCGTTTTCTGGAGAAATGACGTTGAAATTCCATTGGCTCTTACATCGAGATTATTCGCAACAAGTTTACATTTCGCAGTCAGGTAGAAAGTAAGTAACGTGACATTAACGAGAAAACAACAAGTTTTCGTTAGCAGGTGGGATAGCCCACGATAAACAAAATGGAGCAATCAGCGTGATTTCACATTATTACAGAATCATCTACTGCGTGAAAAAAGACTTTCAAACAAAGATTGGACGACGTCGAAGAAGACGCGATCTGATTTTATTAGCTTTCTTTTAGAATAAATAGAAAATAAAATTTGTAAATAACAATTAATCTCATTATTTTAAATAATATATTTAAACTTGTTGAAATTGCAAATAATTTATTTCTGTCTTTTAACATTGAAACAATTATTTAAATGAAAATTTATTTAATAGTGCCCAGTATTGCGCGCAACACATTTTTGAAACAACAAACAATTCGAGATAGTCGGTAATAGAGATAGATGGCAAAATAATTGGATTTATTGATAAAATGAGGATTAGATTGATTAAAAAAAGTAAGTTGATTAAAATGTATACAAATCCTACATATACAGGAATAATATCGTGCACATCATGGTGCCCAAATATACTTTCCCAGTAAAGTTCCATTTGATCCTCGTGCTAAGTAGCATACGATGCCAGCAAACGTCAATTTTTACAAAAGTTTGCATGAATCGATCGATCCGGAGGCTCCGATCCTCCGAAATCACGCTAGTAGGCACTTATACGTCCTGACACTTTTTATGCATGCTGTACATAAAAATATATGTCGGAGATGCAAGAAAGACCGGAGCCTTCCCTTCGCAATTTTGGGAAAAGTCCTCTAATGTTATAGTTTAGATTTTATCATAGCTGTAATTAAGCAATTTTTATCATCCGATCTGATTATAATTGTACGAAATTTGCGATAGCGAAATTGGGTTCGAGGTGACAACTGGTCGCCGAACGTAGCCACGGTCACGGGATAAACGTTTAGCTCGACGAAAGTGTAGAACGGTTGTGTGGTTTCCCTAGATATGTGGTATGTGGCGGCATACGGCCTCAAGAACGGGTCTAGTCACATATGATTGTATTTTGGAGGTGTCGATATTATGGGACACACGTTGTATTAAGAATCAAATTGCAGACAGAAATTGCTTAGCAACGGCGATTGGAACTTTCTCGATGCTTCCAACGAGTAAATAATAAACTTTTGGCAGAGATTGCCTAGCAACGGTGATTGGAACCTTCTCGATGCTTCCAGCGAGCATGTAACTAACAAAATGCAATCGTACAGCGAGAAAGAATTCCATCAGATTAGGCATTCGTGTGATCGCCTTGGAAAGTGACACATCGAGTAATATACAGAGCGTCTCAGTGAATAGTTGTCCCGTTGGCCGTGGATTCGTTTGAACCCAAAGAAAACATTGTTATTAGCGTATATTAAATTCATTTTTCGTTAAATTTAGTATTCCTAAAATTTATTGTTCGTTACACTTATTAATCGTTAGTTTTATTATTCGTTAAATTTATTATTCGTTAATCTAATCATTCGTTAAACTTATTATTTGTTAAGCTCATTATTCATTAAACACAATATTCATTATACCTTTGTAAAGTCGTGTGCATACGTGTAAATACAATCTGTGTTTGATAAAACAATGGCTAATTCAAACGAAGAAGCGTTAGACGCCCTCAAGTCTAATGTGAATCCGACATATATGTATCGAAACTGTTGTTATTTCTATACTCAGAGGTAAGATCAGAATAGTTATTATTTTATTGAATGGATAAATCTATCACACCGTTCTCAGCCAAAAAAACCATTATTGCACGCGCTTACAAAAACTAGGGATAAAAACAAAAAAGCATCTTAAGCCTATCGATTGTAACTGGGTTATCTTCTAGTTACTATTTCTTATAACTAACGCATCTGCATATGGATGGCGAGCACGAACTCACGTTGTCATTTTCAACAGAAACTTTGATACAAAGTACGCAGATTCGTGTATAAATACATTACGGTTGAAAAATTGTTGAATATTTACTACTGTATCTGTTATACTTTTTTCTCGCCTGTCTAACTTACTATCCTCAAAACATTATCAGATTATACATTTTGTTCGGCTCGTAAAATGCAATTTCTTGGAATTTAGAGCTCCCTTTACATTCACTTGTTATTGTACGAGTATTTTGCTCGTTCGCTCATTTTATTTTGCAATCGTGACAATTTGCTGCTGCTTCTCTACTCTGTGTAACGCGTTGCCTACAAACACCAATATGTATATAATCTGATGCATTAATTACTATACGATGCACCATGAGGACGTTAGTACACGCAAAACGAAATAGATAAACAGTATCCGCTAAAATTATAGCTATAAGCTTTCGTTTTGTATACAGTGGGCACCGGGAATTTTTGTTACAGTCGACTTCTCCAAAAATCAAAAGCTTGCCTTGTTATTGACACGTACCGTAAACACTCGACTAATTGCGTATTTCCTAAAGCTATATTTCCCCACTTTACAACTTTTTTACGAGATTGGTTTGAAATCAGACCAATTGATAAAAAGATTGATAATCAAATCTATTTTAGTTTTTGCTATCAAAGGAATATAGATTGGAAGTTGAAATTAAAAACATGGGTTCTAATTAAATACTATTATCTGCTTTTATTCTTAATCGTTTATTACACATTGCTCGTTGCATTCACCCTATTACCCCTACACTTCCGTACCATCAACAGGACCATAGTGGTATCTTCGAATAATTTTCCACAAACGTAAAATCTCCCACATACCTAACCTGCGTGTTAACGTGATAGTTATATCAACCTTTTAATTTCAAAGCTAATTAATTCACGGACATCTTCGACCTTTAACAAGCGTGTATCCTACCAATGATTAGCTACTCTTCATTAATTCATTAATTCATTGATTCAATCTGTAACGTTTCGAGTATGTACATCGCATGTCGTATCATTGTATCGGTATTGTATCTGTTGATTCGAGAGATAGCTGGTTACTCAGGTGGCTAAATTGATCTCGCCATGGACGAAACTTATTTGTGTATCCAACCATGTATATATAAAAGATATACAAAAGCAAACAGATAAGGCAATCGAGAATCTGGATTCAATAGCCGGTAAATATTTACAAAAAAAGGAGATATCGCCGATTTTGACATTTTTTAAATATCGTGTTAATGTTATCAGTTTGAGTGAGATTTTATTTGAGGATTGTCGTTCGTTAAAAAGTTAATACGAAAAAAAGTTCAATGAGTCATTTGCATTTAAGAGAGTGTACTTAGCCAGATTCTTAGTAAACACTTATCCAACAGCCGATCGTTTAGTCATTTTCGATTCGATTATCCGTGTTCGTTCTTTCGTGTTCGATCACGTTTTGCAGAAAAAGATTCGATTCAATGTTTGTAATACGTCATGTATACAATTTTAATAATTACATTCGATAATTGCAGAAAAATCGGGACTGAAACGTTACAATTGGAAGAAGAAGAGAAAGAGAGCCTCGTTAAAGTTGAAAGATTTAATTAAAAAATCACACTTTCTTATTTGCGATTTTTGATCAATGAAACTTTTGCCAATATGTTTCTTACGTTTTACTGGTTAAAATGACACCAAACACGATAGAATTTGGAACATATTTGCTTACTTAGTAATTGATAATTAAATATTATTCATATTATATCATATTTGATCTTGTTTTAAGAAAAAAAATCGGATCGGGAAAATCCTGCAAATACGTCAGCAGAAATTTAATTTTAAAAAGTCTAAAATAAGGCAAGTTTCAGTTTTGAATGATTACTTTGATACATCGTCTCGGCGATAACTGATAATATTGGATCATGTTACACTGTTCGATCGCAATGGGCCGCCAAACTTCCAAAATACCTCAGGGAAATCTTCCCTTCTCAAAGTGGACACGACGGCTGTGTAATTACGTAGAGGACTTTTTCGTGCAATTATCGAATGTTTGTACTAACCGTTTAATTTTTTCTTCCAAAACTCTTATTCTTTATATTAGATGAATAATTCAAATATCTGACTGTGAAGTACCTGTGTTATTATTGATTGATGTTTTATAATTATATTATATGTCGGAGAAGGAAAGGACAGCGGGATTTTCCGTCCGAAATGCTGGGAAAAAGCCCAATACCCAAATTCAGACTTTTACGATAGCCGCATTTAAGCAATAATAAATAAGAAATAACTTTAATGTTCCAACCTGGCTTTATGACGATGTGTTCAGGTTCAAAGTGACATAGCGGGTCACTAGACGTAGCCACGGCCACGGGAGGGACGTGTACCTGACAGAGGTACGAAATGATTATATGGCCCTCCTTAAAAAACAAAGATTGACCCGAGAAGCGGGGACAGGAAATATAAGGAGAGTTTCTTTTAGATCAGGGGGCAGTTAGTTGGTCAGTTGGTTAGTGAGTGAGTCGTTGAACGCATTGCTGATGAAGTTATCGAGAAAGTTACCCGAATCGTGTATGACGTTGTGACTTGCCTCCCGTGGACCGTGGATTCGTTATCGAACCTGGATTCATTGTCACCATCAGCTCTATCATATTATCGTCGCTATTATTCATATCCTCTTGTAGTGTCCACATTTGTACCGATACATATTAGAGACATTCGCGACGGGAACGTAAATAAAGGTTCATCAAACGCCCAAAGTTCCAACCTCGCTCCGACATATATTAAACAGCGAATACTGAGTAACGAAGTATTTTTCGGTTAAGGGTTTCTTTCGTTATTCATAAATAATAATTATTGTACATAGCAATTTCGACAAAGTAACGAAGACGAAGAGTCGAATTCGAGTAAGATAAGAAGTCACACAAAATTTATCTTTTCTCCGATTGATTGCGTCTCCTAATTAATGGTGTTTTATAAACGGGCCGCTTATCTTGAAAATGGTAAATCCATTTTCCTTTGTTTCGGAATATTGAAACATTACGTTCGATTGGACTATTTTACTACGTTTTATCACCTTGAGTGACCTTAAATGAATCCATCTTCAAAAGGGCAACAATGGGACAAATAGGTATTCAAAACTACACGGTTACACTTAAAAAAAACGAAGCCTATTAAAGCGTTCTTTGAAACTCGTAAACGCGTCCATCTGAGAAAAACTTTTTCCATCACGTAATAGCCTCCTCGAAACCAAACAACTTTTGTTTCAAACATTTCCCTGCATCTCAAACAATTGAAAGAATTATTCAGGTGGCTTGCTGTTAAAGATTCAGACTGTATATCTCCAAAATTCCATATAGTTTTGATTGTTAGGCAAACTGACATTGTGATCTAACACGAGTCAACCTCATCAAGGGGCGAAAGGGAGGGGGTGTCAATAGACTAAACACGAAAGTATTCGCCTCTATATGTACCTCGATTCGCTATTTTGAACATAAACAAAAAGATAATAGTACGGAGCGGATGAGAAAAGCATTAAGAATTTTGATCCAGCATTCTTTAATCTTTTTATTGTGTAATATCGGAATATATTAAAGGTGTAGTTTTGTCCGATTAATTATAATTTATTAATAAAGGATTGAAAATACAGATAGTTAGACAGAAGAACGATGTTTGATTAACAGGAAAACTAAATGCAACGCTTGTATTTACATAAATAACTCGACAACTATTTGGTAACTCTCTCTCTCTCGCTAGCAACTCTAACACTCGACAACACTCACAACTCTAACGACTCTATGCTTCGACGTCTCGACCAACTCTATGCCTCGACGTCTCGACCAACTCTAACTGTCGCAAATGCATTTCTGCCCGGTCGTGCTCGCTCTTGCTCTCGTCCTCACACACACACACACACACACACACACACACACACACACACACACGTACGCACTTTTCGGCTCACACACTCTTGCCTCTCGGTTGCCACTCCTTGAAATATGAAACCGTACTTTTGTTTTGACGCTGCTTATCTTTTCTCGCATCACTGTTACTAGGCGCTCTTGGATGTAAACAAACCACAAAAGACGGCGTACATGGTGTTTTCTAATTTCAGCCGATCTCCGATCAAAGCTATTCTACGATATTACAATTGTGACATGAAAACTACGGAAAAAGTAATTTAAAAAAGCGACCAGATCTCGATGACCTACGAAAAAGATAAAATTCATCCGGACAGAAAGAAGGAAGGAAACTAGTTAATGTTTCATCAGAGAAAAAGACATAGTTATTGACCTTGTGAGACAGGAACGTCATAAATGTATAGGTAATCTTGCAGAAGTTGTTAAGAATCTTTATTTTAGTTTGGTATGAAGAATATCGAATAATTTGGATTTCGAATCACATACAAAATAAGATGCAGGGGAGAGTCGCACAGTATCTTGTGCTAGAGTTGGTAAAAATGAAAATTTACAAAGTGACTTTATAGCACAAATGGAACTTGATAAAAGTAGGAAAATTAATTTTATGAAATTCAATAATACGAATTGATGATCCGCAAGAATAGTAATGTCGGAATTTGTAGGAAGCGAAAAATTGTCGTCCAGTACCGATCAATTATTCAATTATTTGATCTTTTGCTCTAAATGGTTAATAATGTTTAAAAAAGTCCTGTAGATGTCAGTATACGTATTCTTATTCAAATTTGATTTTTACGTATATCGTATGGAAAATACTTAATATTTTCTTGATCTGCGCATTCGACGTATGCCCAGACTTCACATTCGTCGTTTTTGAAACATTGGAAGCTTCAGTGACCTGTCATTTTATTTTTAAGGAGTAGCTTCAATGCCCCATTCATGTTCTCCTCTGATCATTTCCCTCTTTTCTGTTTTGGACTTTCAGACATTTTTCTATGGGAAAAGGTAGAAGAAAAATTAAACGAACACCTTCTAATTTAGTCTCAGTTGCCAAAATATTGAACTTAATCGTCGGTATTGGACGACAAATGCGTTGAAACGTTTTAGATTATAATGTATATGTCGGAGAAGGAAAGGACAGCGGGATTTTCCGTCCAAAATGCTGGGAAAAACCCCAATACCCAAATTTAGACTTTTACGATACCCGCATTTAAGCAATAATAAATAAGAAATAACTTTAATATTCCAACCTGGCTTTATGACGATGTGTTCAGGTTCAGAGTGACATAGCGGGTCACTAGACGTAGCCACGGCCACGGGAGGGACGTGTACCTGACAGAGGTACGAAATGATTATATGGCCCTCCTTAAAAAACAAAGATTGACCCGAGAAGCGGGGACAGGAAATATAAGGACAGTTTCTTTTAGATCAGGAGGCAGTTAGTTGGTCAGTTGGTTAATGAGTGAGTCGTTGGACGCATTGCCGATGAAGTTATCGAGAAAGTTACCCGAATCGTGTATGACGTTGTGACTTGCCTCCCGTGGACCGTGGATTCGTTATCGAACCTGGATTCATTGTCACTATCAGCTCTATCATATTATCGTCGCTATTATTCATATCCTCTTGTAGTGTCCACATTTGTACCGATACATATTAGAGACATTCGCGACGAGAACGTAAGTAAAGGTTCATCAAACGCCCAAAGTTCCACCCTCGCTCCGACATATATAATATACAAAGAAAATTGTAAAACTGGGGTAGATAACTGATAATCACACTTAATAAATTAGATGTAGTATACATTAAAAAAATGTACTTACCTGAAAAACAACATATCAACTCTAGAAAATAACTTTTAATTTTCGGAATATCGATGTATATGTTTGACATATCGGATCAATATGGCTCCGAAATATGTTACACGGAATTGTTCATTTTCATTTGTTTGTTCCAATAAAAGCGCTAATATCTGGTGAAAAATCCCATGTATTTGGAAATTAGCAGAAATGTTAAGTGGGCTGTTATTTCGCCCGCACTGTATTTCTTACATGTAATGCCTGTTACACGTTTTATCTTTAAAATAGCAAACTCATTATTTACTCGAGATTTATTCCTAGCGCACAAATATTTTTCAATAGAGCGATGCAAAGTTTTACTGTATCTCGGATCATCACAAGTTAGACTCAAAAAACGGAAGCGCCAAAATCTCGAGGATTCGATTTCACCTGCTCAAAGTGACTTTTGCAGGCAAAAGAAATTGTTCCTCGGATACTTTAATTTTTTTTACCAAATTTCATCAAAAATAGAATTTTATTTGCTGATAGAAGATAACTATGTTTTGGTACTCCTACAAAACAATATCACGACATTCGCTAAAATTACAAATATTGTACGGTATATTTACTTACTCAGCAATTGAAATAGCTTGTAATCCAACATATAAGAATGCTTGCAAAGTATCTTTGCTAGTAACAATTTAAAGTAGAGAGATATTCCTAAAAAATCATATATTTTATACATATATGTACGTAGTATATACAGTGGATATAACTATCTTTCTGAATTTATAAAATAACAATAGTCTCTAATGTCTAGAATAAAATAACAGTAGTCTAAAGTGTCTTCTAATACGGAAAAATCTCGAGAAGATTTAAATACAAATTTTGATTATTTGTTTGAAAATAATTTATTATTTGCACTGAAATGTTACGTCTCGAATGCACTGTACTTTGTTACGCGATTCGTTCCTGCACAATTTTTTCAGGAAACTATCTACGTAAACAATACATGATAAAAACAAAATTGGGTATATTAGTTCTACCAGTATTTTAATTCAAATTAATAATTTATTGAAGAACATTTATTAACACGTTGACTGCCACGACATCCGCATTCGGGTGTCAGCACAGTTTCTGGTCAGGCCGCGTAACCCCATATGTCGCTTATTTGACTACTTGCTAAGGATCGTCGTAGGTATTTGAAAAGATATTCCATAATGATAAAATTGTTGAATTGTTATAAAATAAAAATACGAAAATGCTTTATTAAAAAAATTATTTAGAATGTAAAACTTTAAAGCATTCTATACATAGCTGAGGTTGGTCGGGGCAATTTGGACAATAAGTTGTTGTTTTCTTCAAATTCTTTCGTGCCTTTGTTCGGTCCATTCGACGTCTTTTATTCGCATAACATAGTTTGCACGCGCGTCTAACGCTTCTTCCGGAATCGTTTTTCCGAACGGCGATATCGTGCCGACTCCGTCGAAGACAAGGATTTTTTGTATTTTCAGACAACCCTAATAATTTTGCAACTGATAATTGTCTAAATATTCTAATGTTTATATTTTCCTTGTTGCAATTTTGTAAACCGTCAAAGCGTTTACAACAGAAATTCCCAGAAGGAATCGAATGCCAAGTTTTCTGTACCATTTGATTCCTTTTCTAATCGTGGTGGCATAAGAAACCATTTGGTCGGAGTAATCTATACCACTTTCCTTCGTTATATTCGACAACAGCTAGTGGTTTTAATGTAGCGAACAAACGAAACGAAAGGTCATTGTTGAGACCACCGCTTGAGCGACTCGCATTACTAAAATATCGATGGGAGCACCTAGCAGAGAACGCTTGGTACTGCTGTACGCGTGGCCTGACGGAGATTTCTTTGAAAACACGCGTGCCAGTCAACGTGTTAATAAACAATTAAACTACATGTTGCGAAGAAATATCCCCTTTAAGAACATTTATAAATAGCTCTAGAGTTGATAATATTAGCCTGAATGAGATCTGTATGTACGTGTTGAGAATTGTGGATCTTTGAAGCCGAAATAATGTTATAGGAACATAAAATATATATTGACAGCTATTATTAAAATAATGATATATTTGTTACATGGACGATTCCTTATATATTTATGGATACAAACTTGCACGCGTCTCAGCACCATCTTCTATACCCGACTCTTCATCGACGACGACTCTTAACCGACTGACTGTTTACATTTCTTTATTTCGAGATGCTGCGCACACACACATACTTCCACACACTGATATATACATATAAGTATTTCTACTACGCACTTAACTCAGTCCAGCACAGAAAATTACACATATCTCAACAGTACGTGTAATTGATAGTACTCGCGTACAAAGAGAACATGATACACGTGGAGTAGGTATGAATAAAAATTACAAGAAGCCGGAGAATATTCTAAAACATATGCCGTGATAAAATGTAAATTGTAAAGAGTTATAAATCATGTTATTATATATTCAAATTATACCTAATATGCAGATATTAGCGTAAATATAACGCTGCGTTAATTAAATCCAATAATATTGAGAAAAACGCAAACTGAACAATACCTAGGAATAATCTAGAACAACACTGTTAGATCAATTTCAAATTGGATTTTTTTGCTCGATATCAAACTTAACTCTTATTTGTCTTTTGCATAAACTCTTTTCGAGATATGAAACTTTAGGGTTGATATGCTGCTGGTATTAATCGCACACGCAGAAGAAGATTTTCCAAATTGAACCGAAACGATTTAGACAGAAAGATGTAATATTTTCAACAACTCATAACATTTATTCATGCATTCCGCATATGAACCTGCCGAATATTTATACAACAAAGCAATGTAATTAATATAATTAGTAGCATAAATTTCATTATACAAGTTCTGCCAAAGCATATTATGTATATCCATAGTGTTCAGATATACGAATCATAGCTATACATAGCTAGTATGGTCGGCAGTTGCCCGTCAATTCGTAAAACTGCTCGCTCAAAACAGGCTCCGGCGTAATCTATGATCCGCATCTATGTACTTCAACACGGTATCGAATTATCAGAATAAAAAATTTTCTTTTATTTTTTACCACATTATTACGAGATGTCCCTGTCGAATTATTGAGATTCGTCCGGTCAAAATGATACCAAACGTGACTATATTTGACCAACAATTTTTAATGAAATTAACCCCTTAGCCTACGATTTACGTTCGAGAATTTTGGACCGAAAACCTAAACATTATTATATTATTTTATATTACATATTTGTAGTATCGGGGAAAAGGGCCTAAGAAGCGTCGAGTTAACCATAGACAATGTCGCGAGAGCTGAGACGCCGTCGGGTCCATCAATGTGTCATCGGTCTTTTCAAGTGCATAGTTTCGTAGAAAGGGCCTACGTGACCCGGGGCACGAGCGTCTGCGGAACACGCGTGTGGCGGGCCTAGGAAAAGACAAAAGAGATACGAGAACGGGCAGAGAACGCGAGTTGAGAAGCGCAGTGTGAGTGGAGAAGCGAGAGAGTGCGAATGGCGTTACCGAGAGAGTGTTGTCGGGTCGTTAGCTAATTACGTAGTTGTACTGTTTTTTCTGTACGTTTGATGCGAATAGTTCAAGTTAAACAACAATCGTCTTTTTCTGCTTGATTAAGATTTGTATCATCCATTGTAAACAAACATTATACCACGATATTACATATTATATTTGGCCCGATCATCGCACTACGTGCTATGCCCGTAATATCTACATCTGACCCGATCATCTGCTACGGGTCATGCCCGTAATATTTACGTTTGACCCGATCATCGTACTACGGGCTATGCCCGTAGTTGTAGGTTAAGGGGTTAAAGAGGTAGGTAATGTGTGACTAAGAGACTAAGGGACTAAGAGAGACAAAAATAACTTGGCTCCGCGGTTCGTTATTAAACTTTACCTATTCTGTCTCTCTCGCACTGCCTGCTTTTCTCTCTTACCTTCGGTACACGCACGGTAGAGTATAGCAGGGTGAGCACGAGTCGTATAACTTGGCTCAAATTTTAGAAGCTATCTCTCCGGGTATATAGCTTCTTCATGTGCTCGGTCGTTGGCCATACATATATCCGAACACTACATATTTCATAGCAAATGTAAACAACAAATCATCGTGTAGTGTTATTGTTTGGGCGCCGCACTCCGACTTATCGGCTAGTTGGATTGTAAACTTTGGATTCGCGCACGAGACAAAGAGAGTTAGCTGCGATGAAAACGTTATCTATTTTCGTTGAATAGACTTGATATTTGGCCTTTTTGTGCTAGACGACAAACTGTGGATGACAGATTGCTCGACGATAGATGATTGATCGACATGTCATCGTAAAGTTTGCTTTTTCCAAGACTCGCGAAAATTCGAGGATGGACGTGCTGCTGGGAATAATACGCAGATTGGAGCACTTGCAAATTCTTCGGTCATTAGATTCACAGCAGTAGGCGGCGGAAAAAGATGTTAATCGGTTAGGGAAATTTTGCCGAAGGTGAAAGCTAACCGCCTCTGTCTGCCGGTCATCCTGAGATAACGATCGACCGAGATTGGTTCGTGCGATTACTTGCAAATAATACTTATTCTCAGAATATGTTCTCTACAACTCGTTAGTCATTTGAACCTCACCCGTTTCCAACCTGAAATGGAATTTAACAGACCCGACGGATTTATGATTGTATCATCCCGCTGCAACAGTTTTTTTATATCGAAAGCAAGTTGAAGATTTGGGGGAAAGAGTTGCCTTGAAAATCTTGGCTGACGAATTTCTTCTAAATGTAAAAGTTCCTTATTGTCCCAGAAGTAAAACGAACGAATCTCAATTATAAGAAGCATGGCACTGACAGCTTCGCTTGTAATTAATCTGATTATAAAATGTTGACGTAATGCAGTGGCCAATAATAATATTTCAATGTTACCGTAAATACGATTTTGTATGATAACGTTGGTATAACGACTGTTACAATTTTAATGAAAATTTTAATTGTTCTATTTTTAGAACGGTTACATGGAAGTGGTAATACCGCCGGATATAATGGACGATAAGTCTGCCGAGGGTATGGTAACTCACGAAGGTGGTGAAATAAGGTTGAAATGTGTTGCAACTGGCTCACCGCAGCCTACTGTCACGTGGAAACGAGAAGATGGCCGGAACATTATTCTTCGCGAAGATGGACAGAAACAATGTAAGATATTTCGGATAAATTAATCATTTTAGTGTTCGGAATTATAAATTAAAGGCGTATGTTTATAAAATACTTGAAAGTAATGTAATAATTTGCTCAGTACTTGACATATTAATAAATAAGATTAAGTTCTCAAAACACTTTTAAAAAATGTATTATACCAACTACCAAAGTTCCAGAAAACACGCTATGCATGTGACGCGAGTGTCGACATTCGAATTATATTCTCTTACTTTTACCTCAAAAATATTTGATACACTACTACCAAGCAAATATTAGATTGAAGAGGAAATCATATATGAAAGATGTCACTTTTTTTAAGAAAAAGTTCCTTCTCATCAAAATTTCTGGCAATTTATTACATACCTGTGTACAAAATGGATTACTTTGTAACACAACTGGGAAGTAACTTTCTTTAGCAATGATTTACGTATTAAATTACGTAAAAAGTAAAAAGAAGATTATATTTTAAATAATATTCTAAGAATAACTGTATTTTAAACGTGATTTCAAAAGAATTTTCACTTTAAAAATTCGTCAAAAGTACATACGTACTGCTTCGACACGATCTAGGCTAATTATGTGTACTAATGTTTATACATCTTGACAGTAGCGGTATTCAAAGAGCGCGTCAAATCTTTTTATAGTATTTGCCTTTTGATGTATTAAAAATATCATTAGAGAAATTCTTCTTATTATTTTAAGCTTTCCTATTGTTTTACATTTTAAATATTTCCACAGTTATTTGTTCTCGGTAGAAGAAATATTAATTGCTGCCACTTTTGAGAGAAATTATTTAGAAGTGTATCCGGTTTATCTCGAGCCGCTCAAATATATCGGGAAAAAAATGAATGACACAAAAATCGAATGACATCGAAAGGGATATACTATTCTTGTGTATTTACCTCGTGTGTATTGTCTTAACATGAAATCTCTTGCGTGTTAAAATATTTCCATTTTTCCTCTAAATCTCTAAAATACTAGAAACTTGTGTCTTTCGCACCATCCGCTATCGTGATATAAACTTTCAAATTCGACAGAGCAATACAAAGTACGCGAGAAGTGACTGACGAAAAAAGAACTGAATGTTTTGACGACATTAAGAAACTGCAGCCTTGTATTTCAGCAATATCATACCAGCAATAAACAATTTTGAGAAATATCTTTATGTATTCCTGTGGCGTACTTTGGATAACGCTAATCCCGGCGACACATTAAATTTTGAAGTCCATATGACTGATTCTACAGAAGCGGGAATTATTTGACAGCGATTTCGCTTGCGCGGTTGTTCATTTGATTTGTGAATTGTAAGAGACCTCAAGTATGTCAGAGGACATAGTGATATTGCTACAAAAGCGACTAGACAAATAGAGAGCTACATGTGATTTTATCGTATTCTTTTAACCCTTTCGCTTCGGCAGTCCAGTCCGCCGAAGTACTGTCACTGAACGGAAACGCGGCCAGAAATACGCACAGTGTGCGTGGTTACTGTGTAGTAACTTATGGTTCTTAGAGTAAGGACAAGCAATGATGTTATATTTAGGGTTTAATGTAGTTTACTAAACGATACTCAAATACAAATGGAACGATTACAATATCGTCGGTGTTACGTCGGGCGACATTCTACCTAGACCAGGCCCCACGCCGCGGGCCATACGGGAACCAGATGTCCGCTCATCCTTACAAGTACCCTCTATAAATCTTAGGAATTCCTAGTCAAAGTCCTTCAGACTGAACAAATATTCTTTCGGCGAATTACTTCCTACAGTTTATTGTCCACCACGGGTTGACACGGGAAAGTTGCCTTTTCTCACGTATGAGGTCTCCCACTAGCGACTGCATCTCGAGGGCGGTTAGCATCCTTCCTCATCCACCACCACAGTAAATGACCAATCAACAACGAAGCCTATCTCCCTCACTCTCTTAGCCAAAATCATCACCAACAAATCCGATGGTCCCGTGCGCTAGACACACCCATCCTTAGTTTTCCTCCGCCACAGCATCGTCACCGAACGACACTAATTTTCCATCCTCAGACGAGTCAACATCCCTCGAACGGGTTTACCTCCGGAAAATAGTCATTCACCACTGTAACTTACTTCTCCTACGACAACAGGAGAGTCAAGTCAACTACTTTTTCTATACCGCTAGAAAAGTCAATCACTCATCTTGTACATACGCACCAGCGTAACTACCTTCTTTACAAGTGTTAGAAATAAACTGTGATACATAACTTGTTACATCGCAGTGTCATTCAATCAACCACCCCTATTATCTTAACAGAAATCAGAGGAACGACTATTTCGCGGCGTCGATTAACCGAATCGTAGCGAGAAGTTACGCCTCTCGCTGACGCGTTTTCCTAGCGACCGCGTCTCTCCGCGAACGGTCGTAACAGTCGGACTCTCTGACTTTCTGACTTCTCGATTCACACTCTCTGAACTCTCGACTCGCACTCTCCGAACTCTCGACTCGTACTGCCTGAACTCTCGACTTATACTGCCCATTCCCAATACTCCCTTTGTCTTTTCCTAGGCCTACTACACCCGTGTTCCGCAGATGCTCGTTGCCCGGGTCACATAGACCTTGTCCATGAAACTATAAAATTGAAGAGGACCGTCGGCACCTTAGTGGACCCGACGGAGCCTCGGTTCTCGAGACATTGTTCCGTGCTATCCTAATGTTTTAATGTTTCTTAGGCCCTTTTCCCCGATACTACAACTGTATATACGTTTTCCTAAGTCTTAAATAATAATAATTCTTGTAAGAACCGTATATGAAATATCGTTCCACTGTCAATGAATTTAATAGATTTTTTAGTATGAAACAGTATACGATTTTAATGTTGTTTCAATAATGAGTAACTTAAAGAAGCGATTAATCCAATATGTCGATAAAATCGAGGGAAAATGTTCTGCCGATAACGAAAAAATATATTATTGACTACAGATAGCATTTGTATATGCATCATTTTTGTCAAATTTTGTCTTCAAAACACAACTTTGGACAACACGAGAACTAATTTTAATATTCCTATTTTATCTACTTTTGCTAAAATACATTAAACATATTTCAATACTAAAGATCTTTAAACTTAAAAATGACTCTTGCTTATTCCCATGTCACAAACAATTGCCCTTAATAATTATCGATCAATACTCTCTTATTCATAAGCACATCAGCATATTCAATCCACGTAAAATGCAAATTCATGTAAAATGTTACTACTTCCTGCCTTTCGTTATATGTATCTTAATAAATTGTATCTTATTAAATCTTAATAAATACGTGTCTTGATAAAAAGAAGTTACTTTTTACGTAGACCAAACCTAGTTCTATTATTGAGTGCGTAAGCAGATAAGATGAAGATTAAATATAGGCAAAGCTAAAAATTAACGACTATATATTTTCATGTTTCAGCGTTAAAAACTTATGTGGGTGAAACGCTAGAATTGACTGGAGTTCTTCGACAAGAAATGGGCACTTATCTTTGCATAGCCAGCAACAATGTGCCTCCGACAGTCAGCAAACGTTACTCTGTACAAGTTCACTGTACGTATTATTAAGCGCTTATCATACAGTTATTATACAAATATATTTGCAATTGTATATTATACAAGGTGAATCAGAACACGTGGAAAATATGGCTTATTTTGCGATGCTAAACATTGCACAGATGAACGATTTCTTGGAAAATAGATAAATCGTGCTGGTCTTATTTCCGGACCAATACGCTCTTCGGATCCGAATCCATTCGATTATTAAGTACGGGGACGTTTAAAATCTCTTGCTTATAAAACGTTAGTTGACGTGACGATCAAAGTTTCCGACAAATCCGTGCAAGCTGTTCGAGCAAGGTGGACGATCTATGACGCGACGCATTCGCGTTTCCGTAGAAACTGGTAAGAAAGATAGGTAAGAAAGTACTGTAACACAAAGCAAGCGTCTACTCGAAAACGTTTATACGAACTTTCCTTCTTATTTTAATGCGCTGAATCAGCTCCTGCTTGCCTGGAAGCCGTACTTTCCACGTGTCTCGAACTCTATCGTATTGCACACACAACTTCCAAGAATAGTTAACAATTCTTGGATTTTCTATATTTATTTCATTGAAAAGTTCATATAATATCCTTTTAATTAATCATGACGAACACATTGCACCTCTGACAATTTTCGCCTATAGTTGTAGTATAGTAGCTAAGTACAAAATAGGGGCATCGTAGTTTTAAGGACATCGGTGCCAACTGGCTTGTGCTACTCAATTTTAGAACAATATGTGATAGATATCAAGACCTAATGACAAGAAGTTACGTGTAATTGTTTAAAGTAAGGATAGCAAGTGATTCATGATTGCATTGCCTCAAGATATGGGAACATTGTCTCTAAAAGAGTTGGCCGCGAAATGGAGAAAACAAGGATATCTTCTGATAACAAGAAGTATATATGAAAAATAGCATGAGGCTTATGTCGGAATTTCGAGAAGGAACGCATGCCTAAGTGATTGTGAGCAGTATATTGTAGCTGTCCACAAAAATTTCTAACGTACACATTAATAATACGCTTGTGTGTAAGACGCTACATACATACAAAGTGACCTATTAGATGGTATTACTTGTAGTTATTACTTTATTTGTAATTACGTGAAAGAATTGAACACAAAATTGAAGAATCTCTTTCAAAGTCATTTTTTAAGAAAGTTAAAGATATTTTCTATAGGTCGAGGTTCTTTCTATATTTTTCTACAGCGTACAAAAATTCAACAATTTTAACAACACACCCTTTCAATTATTTAATATCTGCGTTTGTGTTAGAATTTAATCTTGGAATTAAGATTAATAATCTGTGGAAGACACAATGTTTGTGTTGAAATAATATGATGTGATATTTATTTAACAATTATTACAGAGAACTAGAGAATAAGTGTGTTCTGGAATGTAGACAGTTGGCTAGTTGTTCACAGACTGACTGGCTTAGTGACCCATGGCCCTTGAAAAGGTTTAGAATCCCACTCTCTATGCAGTAACGAGTGTGACCTGTGTGGGTGTCTGTGTAGCGTCACATGTGCCACAGAACCTTCTAGCAGCTTCTCGACGTGCCCATTGTGACACCAATTACCTCTCAGAGAAAAGACATCGACTCCCGACTATCGGACGCCAACGCCGTGACGCATCTTAGTCCACATCATAGATAAAGGCTTCGACTCCTGACCTCCGACGCATCTTCGGCTACACAGAAGCTATGACACACCTGAGTCCACGTCATAGATAAGGGCTTCGACCCCCGACCTTCGGACTCCTTTGGACACATCACCACCTTATCATCATAGCCTACACTTAGCCCCTCAACATCCTAAACCCAAAGCGTATATAAACCGAGGCTTCACCTAGACTTGTTCTCCTGCCAGTTGTTGTACAACCCTTTTTCTCCGGTTCAGTGTTTCTCTTGTAAGTGGTAAATCTTATAATAAAGTGTTATAAAGAAGAATTAGTAGTTGGGTTACGACTCAGCCTTCTTATTATCATCCAAGTACCCACTTTACGTGACACCATCGAGAATGTTCCATCCATATCCTCACGCTTCTTCCGGCGAATTTTCTAGAAAGCATGCACGTGCTAGCCGCCGTGGTGCATCTCACGAACGCACGCTAGTGGGGATAGCGCTGGGTAACGAAGGGAAGAATCCGTACGATCAATCACCTCATCTGCATGCGATTGATATCGTTGTATTCCAACAGTTTGAATGCTAAGCGATAACAGAAACTACATGCTTTTGCACTTATGTGACGATTCCTAAAGTTAGTTGCCCAAAAAGATTGCGGTTTGTCTCACTGTATTACTGAAATCGCTCAGTAATGTTTCATACGTGCTTTCTGTTTCAACATTATACCGAATTTTTACTGTTTTTAGACGACTTCAAGGTTTACAAAACCGTAACATTTCTAAATGTACAATCGGACTTTAACAGGTTAGATGATTGGTATATGGAATTTATCATTGACAATGTTATTTAATAAGGTTTTGGGTTTATTAATTAACGATTCACTCAGATTCGTTTTCTCCAATATATTTCAGTCTTATGCAACACGTCTTACCACACAGGAATCTCTTAGTCAATAGAACAACGTGGTCGACTCCTACGAAGTCGTACCAACTTAGCTTGTAGTAACCAGTGATCATACCAACTTAACATTTCTCAACGGACAAGTGTCATATCTTATGCTTCTCTAGAAACAGAAACTCTTCCAATTTCTCCTACACACTAGCTAGGCAGAACACAGGTTGTCTCAAAAGTTTCTTTCGTTTTATAAGGAAACGCAGAGGATAGTTAGTAAGTGAGGTTTAACCCTTTCGCTTCGGCAGTCCAGTCCGCCCAAGTGCTCCCCCTGTACGGAGGCGCGCGCCACAAATTCGCACAGTGGCGTGATTGCTGTATAAATGTTTTCCTAAGTCTTAAATAACAACTGTGCTGAATAAAACAATAATAAAACAATCTTTGCACCAATATGATAAGTATAATTCACATCTTTAACATGAAAAGGCTTCTGCTGGTAACGAAAAAATATATTATTGACTACAGATGGCACTGGTGTATGCCTGATGCATGGGGTGCCGATCGTCGTGTCACGTAAAATTGATACTTGCTTTGTAAGAGAAAAAGAAGGCTGAGTCGTAAGCCAACTATTAATTTTCTTTTATCGAACTTTATTATAATTTTGGCACTTACAATAATAGAATAACACTGAACCGTAAGAAGGCTATTGTACAAGAACAGCAACTAGAACAAGAACAAGAACTAGAACTGCCCGAGCTGAGTGAAGTCTCGGCTTACATGCGTTTTGGTCTGAGGAAGTTGAGGGGCTCGGTGTAGGTTATGATGTGGACAAGTGTCCGAAGGTCTTTGATGTGGACTAAGGTGCGTCACAGCCTTGGTGTAGGCTACGATGATAAGACGGTGATGTGTCCAAAAGAGTCCGAAGGTCGATATCCTATCTCTGATGTAGGTTGAGACGTGATTGATGTCACAGTCGCGTGGTCGCCGCCTATAAGCGGCACCCGAAGCGGAAGGGTTAATGGACGAGTTTGCTCGTTGTTGAAACCGTCGAACATATTTAAGATAATAAATTAATTTACAGTAAATTAATGTACAGCCTGTATACGCGAGTCGTTAGTACAAAGTATAAATCGCAAAATAAAATCGCGGATAAATACTCGTTAATGCTCGTCGCGTAACTCGGTAGATACTCGAAGATACTCGGAGATACTCTGTGTCGCTCGCGATCGCGTCGTCCTTTGACAGCCGCGCCGCTACAGAAATAATAGATGCACAACATTGTTTCTTTTATATTGTATTATTGAATTATGTGTGATCAATTTTGTAGTAATAGAACAATAATAATGATATAAAATAAAAAATGTCGTGCATCTGTTATTTCCTTATAAAACGAAAGAAACTTTTGAGACAACTTGATATATCATCGACATTGTCTTTTGAAATTCAGATACGCAATATTGCCTTGAAATGATTCAAATCACTTGGTTTCCTTTTCATACGTTGCAACTAATCAGAAATCCCTATGCTTTTCTCTACTTATATTACTTCCTCATTCGGCCTGTACTCAAACACGCATCTATCATTTGGGCTCGTCGTACTGCCAAACACAGACTACAGTTAAAGAGAATACAGCATAAACTGCAGAGAATTCAGTTCCGTTTTATCGCATACAGGATATGGCATCCTAAGTCGAGCCTGGACCCTGATGCGGACCTTGGGTACTACCTCGCTTGAAGTCCGAAAAACCTCTGTTTTCTTTCGCAAGATTATTCACGAACAAATCATCAGTCCCATCCTTTTTTTTAGCTTGTCAATTTTAAAGCAACAACACGTCTCTCTAGAACACTAAATGGTCTTTAGGCTATCGTTCTCGTTTCTCTTCGATGTTGTGGAGCCCTTTTCCATATGAATATGTAATATCGTTATATAATGTTTGTTTACAATGGATGATACAGATCTTAATCAAGCAGAAAAAGACGATTGTTGTTTAACTTGAACTATTCACACCAAACGTACAGAAAAACAGCACAACTACGCAATTAGCTAACGACCCGACAACACTCTCTCGGTAACGCCATTCGCACTCTCTCGCTTCTCCACTCACACTGCGCTTCTCAACTCGCGTTCTCTGCCCGTTCTCGTATCTCTTTTGTCTTTTCCTAGGCCCGCCACACACGTGTTCCGCAGACGCTCGTGGCCCGGGCCACGTAGGCCCTTTCTACGAAACTATGCACTTGAAAAGACCGATGACACATTGATGGACCCGACGGCGTCTCAGCTCTCGCGACATTGTCTATGGTTAACTCGACGCTTCTTAGGCCCTTTCCCCGATACTACAAATATGTACTCTTGCTAACTCCTATAACAAAATTGATTCTTTCGCGGAAAATGTAAGTACGCAGAAAACGTCGCTCTATAATGTACTACTTGAAAACGATGTGTAGCTGCCCTGCGTTAAATTTGTCTGTTTCATTAAAGCTTAGCTTTTTCGTTCATTTCCTTTCATTATTGTGCTCTTCCCTTTCTCCTTATTGTTACTTGTTCATTCTGTACTTTTTTGTTACTGCTTTATATGCGTCTACGACCTTATATGCAATATTCTCCGTGTCAAAGTGGGTATTTAATCAGTTTAATAAAATAAATTAAATGATTAATGCATACATAGTTGCAATTTTTTCTTTCAGGTTCTCCGAATTTTTCTCCTTTAAAATCTGTTTTCAGACCTCTAAGAAACAAACTGTACGATACTAATAGGCAAACTGTACTTAAAAGAAACTTGGACATAAAATGAGTCACTGAATATACAAATATCTCTGTTACTCGTCTAGCATACTAATTAAACATTAGTTACCATAAAAATTTAAGCACAGGTCGCGATGATAGGTTCTTGAATACGTCCGATAACAAGGATATAATTTATGTCGATGAAATTGACACTAATGTTGAAATATAACTGCGCTAATAGTAATTTTTTATAACAAATCTTTTTTCCCAAGTACCAATTTGATGGTAGTAATTACTTTCTTTCTATTTTCACTGGTTAGATCGTCTGTCTTCTTTAGTTATGCGAAAATTGTGATGATAATAACGATTATTCCAAAGATATACTAATTTGTTCATTTTGTATGTCGTTAGGCGAAAACTACATTTGTGGTAATACGTTCTACAACGTTTATTTCGATTTACAGTATAAGAGGGATCTTAAAATACGATGTATATAATTTCATTAACTTTTTCTACCTTTTCCTCTGCGTAGTTGATCGATTTGATAAGTAAGCTGCTCATGTAACAATGAAAAAAGATATTTCTGAAGGTTAGTTTTATACGGAATTTCAAGGTTGTCAGTGTTTATTTAAACAATATCTTTTATCTCATTGCTTTGTATCTAACGTCAAGACGAATTCGTCCGCTTTGCATATTATAACCTTGAAATGACCTTAGATTAAAAAATGTTGATACTATCAATGGAAGCGTCAGTATGTGAAATTTATTTGAATTAGAGTAAACATTCAAAGTAGTGGCAATAACATAGGCATTTGGCATTCTTTTTTTTTTTTTTTATTAACGTGGAGGAAATCCGCACGGACACCAGGCCGCTTCTGGGGAAAAGCGGCGTGGTAGGGCCGGACTCCAACCGACTAAAACCTCCACGATGACCATCCCTGTTGCGATCGAGAGCCCGGGAACCGGTGTAAGCGATACACCGCCCCTCCCCTCCGCGCTCAATGCGTCACCTAATGGAGCGGTGTGTGGCCACGTCACACCGCGCCTCGTCGCCGGAGCCGTCGTGCCAGGCAGTCCGGTTCCCCTACCGGGCTGCTTTGAGTCCCGGGGCGCTGAGCTGCCAGCGCCTAAGTTTGCACCCCACCGCGTCCGTGGCCTCTGCCGCGCCCTCGCCGGTCAATTCTCTCAGGGTGAGAGTACCGCACCCTCACCCTCTCCACGGCTTTTTTTCGAAACATAACTTGCTCGCAGAAGCAGGTCACGGCCCTCCTCTTTCTCTCGCTTACCAATAACGCCTGGAGGATCGTCGGCGGCGAGAGGTCCCAACCGATTTCCACGATGAGGTCGTGGCGCGGCCGCGCCCACGCCGGGCAGTATTCCAGCGTGTGCTGCGCCGAATCCACGCTCGCATCGCAGTGGTGGCAGCGCGCGGGAAGCAACCGTGTCCGGTGAGCACCTGTGTCACCCTGTAGGTTAGGGGAGGCCCGCCGCCATCCAACCAAACGTCCCAGTTTGGAAGGACGGCCCCGAGGACCCTTATCCCCGGCGCCCCCGCTCTCGTGTCGAGGCTCCGAGCCCGAACCCTGACGTCGGCGCCCACCGGGCCCACGCCGTCCGACGGACCTCGAGTGTGGAGATAAATCTCGCGACGCCTCAGGGCCTCCAATTCGAACGGGGGAAACCCGGCGAGCACTGCCGCCGCTGCCGCCGAAATGGTGCGGAAGCCCCTCACTACCCTGATTGCCACCGTCCTGTGCAGCCTCCTGACCGCTAGCAGACTGCGACGGTTGGTCATCAGGTCCCCCGCCCAGATCGGGGCGTAGAGGAGCCTCGATCGCACCACGCCGGCGTACAGCCGGCGCACAGTCGGGCCCGCCCAGCCGAGGCAGCAAACCTCCTAAGGCGTTCGCCGTCGCCTCGACGGACGGCGCCAGGCGCTCGAAGTGAGCGCCGAAGGTCCAGTGGCTGTCGAGAGTCAGGCCCAGATACTTTATGATGGTTCCGACCCCAATCTCAGCCCCCTCCAACCTCAGGCGAGAACCCGTTGGAGGCGTCCCGTGATCGGCCTTGCGGCAAAACCACATTGCCTCGGACTTCTCAGGGGACACCCTCAGTCCCAATCCCTTGATCTCGGCGACCACGCAGGCCACCGCCAGCTCCGCCAGGCGGACGGTTCTCCCCCATGCCGTGCCCCAGACCAGCATCAACGTGTCGTCGGCGTAGCACGCCAGTGCCGAGTTCGGAGACATCGGCCTCCGAAGCACTGCGTCGTACGCGATATTCCACAACAACGGACCCAACACCGAACCCTGCGGGACCCCGCGATGTATAGCCCTCCCGGTCACCCCTCCGCCCCGGACGGTGTAGACGATACTCCGGTCCCGGAGGAACCGAAATTCAAGGGCCCGGCATATCCTGTCCCAGGGAATGCTGTTGAAGGCGTTGACCACGTCCAGCGACACGGCCAACGCCACGTAACCACGCTGCTCGTTCCCCTCGACAAGGGAGCGGACACGGGCGACAGCGTCGGTCGTAGACCGCCCTCTCCGGAAACCGAACTGGCCGTCGTGCAGTCCGGGCACACTCCGGGACAAATGCGACTCCAGGCGGGCAGCCACCACTCTCTCCAGCAACTTGCCCGCCTCGTCCAAAAGGCACACTGGCCGGAAGGCGGAAGGCGAGTCCGGTGAGCACCCCGGCTTCGGCAGCAGGACCATCCGCCCCTCCTTCCACGAAGCGGGGAATTCACCCCGTGACAGGCATCCGTCGAACAAATGCATATTAGTCTCGGGGCCAAGACCCCGGCGATGTCCTTCCGGTCCCGGGACTCTATCGGGACCCGGAGCTTTCCGCGCTCCGATCCTCCCGACTGCCCCGGCCAGTTCTTCGTCGGTGACCCTCGATTCCGGGCTCCAACTTCCTGCGGTGACACGTGGTTCTTCTTCCGAGGGTTGAGACTCCTGCTCCTCCTCTTCGGTGAAGCTGCCATTTCCCTCGTTCGCTGCTGCCGGGAGCAGGGTGCCGACGACCTCCTCCAGGAACCGAGGGTCCATGCTCTCCGTTAAGGGAGGCGCCCATGGAAGGAAGTTTGTTTAATACCATCTTGTAGGGGCGCCCCCAGGGATCCGAGTCGAGGCTGGCCAGAAGTTCGTCCCAGGCCCGCCTCTTCGCCTCCTTGATGGCTCGTTGCAGGGGCCTCCGCTCTTCGCGGTAGGCCTCGTACAGACGAGCCACCGTGTCTTCGTCCACCCGCCGCCTACGGCGGGATCTGGTGTACTGGCGCCGAGCGTGGATGCACGCCTCGCGGAGACGAGCGATCTCCTCGGACCACCAGTACACAGCGCCGGCGCGGCGCGGGGCTTCAGACCGCGGCATACACGAATCGCAGATCGCGTGCATGTCGCGCCTCAGCCGGGTCGCTCCAGCTTCCGCGTCCTCGTCGGTCCTGAATTCTTCCATCCAAGCGACGGCTATAGCGGCCGCCGCCATGAAGTCCTCGTCGCGGCGGGTCACCGCCCACCGCGGGAATCTTCTTTTCCTTCCCGGTGGGCCAGTGGGCCCGCGCGCACCCAGCGAACGGTCGCCCATCGCGCCGCCAACCGCCACCTCCATCAAGTTGTAGAGGTGGTCCGAGAGGGTCTCTTCCGGGGAGACCTCCCAACCAGAAACACGGCGGGATGCGGCAGGGTTTGCTCATGTGAGGTCCACTATGGACTCGTCCCGCCACGCCAGGCACGTGCTGGACGACCCCCGGTTCATAAGTCGGAGGTCGAATGCGGCCGCCCAGTCCTGTACGTCGCGCCCCCTTTCGTTGGTCCTGCGGGAGCCCCACGCCATTGAATGGGCGTTGAAGTCTCCGAGGATCAGTGAAGGGCAGGAGCCCAAACGCCTCGCGCAAGCCGCGAGTCCGTCCAGAAAGGAGACGTATTCTGTCCGGCTGATGTTGGGCGACACGTAGACGGCCACCACGGCCAGATCGCCGCATTTCACGGCCACGAAGCCCCGTCCCCGCTCGATCACCGAGCAGGAGGGGCTTCCCGCGATCCTGGTCCAGAATATGGCGACCGAGCCGGTCAGGTCCCCAGCGCCTCGTGACGCGTCGGGAATGCCGTACGGCTCGGCCACCGCCGCCAGGGCAATCCGCCGCTCCGTCAGGCTCTGGAACATTAAGTCCTGAGCCCGGCGGGAACGGTTAAGATTGCACTGCAGGAGCAGTTGCTCTCCTCCTCTTCTTCGGCTCACGTCGGGGAAGGCTCCGTCTCCATAGCCTGCTCCGGGCCGTTCCCCTCGCAGTCGTTGTGTCCGACTTCTCTGACCCCTCTTCTGTCCTTTGTGGGGTCAGTTGGTGGCGGTATCGTTTCCTTCCTCTTCACCGCGCCTCCACTGTGGCCTGGAATGGTCTTTGTTTCCTGTGCGACCTTCTTCTTACGGGCAGGCGGTTTGCATGCCGGTGACCCCATGCGATGCAACGCGGGCAGTCCCAGGTCCGCGCACGCCGGACACATGGGTACTCGCGCCGAGCAGTCCCTGGCGCGGTGTCCTTCCGAGGCATTTAGCATTCTATAAAGCTTCGAACTATTTTGTTGATACAATGAGCTACAAAATATCTGATTATTTTTTCTTTCATGTTCTTCGAAATGATTGATTTTGTGCGCTAAACATCGTCTCAGTTTTTATTAACTAACCAGGGTATTGATTCGTTACATTCAATCCACTGGTTTGATACGAAAAATATTCATACTGATTGGTTTTCACAGAACGTAAAAAAGTCCAATCGGTATGTTCGTTAGGCATCCTTGGCGCGAAGCTCATGGTGGGAAGAATAAGCGAGCGATACCTGGACGAGCTTGAAACTTGGACACGATAAAGCATAAAGCTCATGCATCATTTTTATGACTCTTTGGAAGTAATCGCGTTTATGACACGCTCGGCTGTTGAGAACATGATGGACGCAGAAAAACAAAACGTCGTTACAATTAATTATACAAATTACTAGTAACTAAACAAATCCTTAAACTAGAACCTGTTTTGTTATATGTACCTTGTTCTTAGAAATGAGCATTTCAATAAGTACACATATTCGGAATGCAAGTGTGGGAACGACTCCCTAAAATCTCAACTGTAGTCAAAGTCTTTGCCTTGCGAGAAAATCACGCAAAGATCACGAATTAACACGTTGACTGGCACGCGTGTTTTCAAAGAAATCTCCGTCAGGCCACGCGTACAGCAGTACCAAGCGTTCTCTGCTAGGTGCTCCCATCGATATTTTAGTAATGCGAGTCGCTCAAGCGGTGGTCTCAACAATGACCTTTCGTTTCGTTTGTTCGCAACATTAAAACCACTAGCTGTTGTCGAATATAACGAAGGAAAGTGTGGTATAGATTACTCCGACCAAATGGTTTCTTATGCCACCACGATTAGAAAAGGAATCAAATGGTACAGAAAACTTGGCATTCCATTCCTTCTGGGAATTTCTGTTGTAAACGCTTTGACGGTTTACAAAATTGCAACAAGGAAAATATAAACATTAGAATATTTAGACAATTATCAGTTGCAAAATTATTATAGTTGTCTGAAAATACGAAAAATCCTTGTCTTCGACGGAGTCGGCATAATATCGCCGTTCGGAAAAACGATTCCGGAAGAAGCGTTAGACGCGCGTGCAAACTATGTTATGCGAATAAAAGACGTCGAATGGACCGAACAAAGGCACGAAAGAATTTGAAGAAAACAACAACTTCTTGTCCAAATTGTCCCGACCAACCTTAGCTATGTATAGAATGCTTTAAAGTTTTACATTCTAAATAATTTTTTTAATAAACCATTTTCGTATTTTTATTTTATAACAATTCAACAGTTTTATTATTATGGAATATCTTTTCAAATACCTACGACGATCCTTAGCAAGTAGTCAAATAAGCGACACCCGAATATGGGTTACGTGGCCTGACCAGAAACTTTGCTGACACCCGACTCAAGCCACCGCCTCTTTCGGACTCTCCTTGGGGGTGGCTTGTCTCCGGCAGTCCGGGTCCTTACCCGAACTATGTCCTAGATCACAGCGGGCCGTAGCCATCGGAGGGAGCAGATTACTCTCAGGAGTAGTCATCTATGGTCGACGAATACCTGCGGTCACCTGCGATTGGGACCGGATCCCGATCTCGCTCCGCGGCCTCCTTCTCCTAAAAAAGCATTACTTGCTCACAGAAAGAGACCGTTGTATTTCACGGCCTCTCGCTCTGCAGCATCGCGCTAGCTACGCTTGACAGCTAACATCTGTGCACGAGCAGAGGAGCATGGCGCCCTGACAACCGTACAGCACCGCATAGTGGTCACGATCAAAATACATACGAGTTTAGTTTGTACTCTTATTTGTACCTAAAGTCATTGAATCGAACAAGTTGGACCATGTAATATTATGTGATCAACGGATACGTACTCATACATAATACAGATACTTTTTTTGTAGTAGCTTTTTGCTGTAGAAACAGAAAGATGAAGAGGCTTTAACATTTTTTATCCAGACTCCATCTTAGAAAGATATTTCATAAAATAAAAATGTATTTCAGTTTTGCTATTCTTTGAATACTACAGACTCTAAATGCACTCGTAAAAGGAAATCGACGAATCAGGAGATGTCGACAGCCATTCAACGAAAACCAAAACATATTAAGAACCTAAAACAAGGAATATTAAATGATTAGAGAAGCATAATGTTAGTATCGGAAGATAAGTTACAGCGCTTTACATCGATACACGCAACGATGAGCTTATGCGGTTAGTTAGGCGGTACGAAAGGTATGAACAGAAAGAAAGAAAAAAGAACACATAGACATTGCACTATATTATACCGGGCTATATGTGTAGATTATTATGCAGCTATAGTCGAGAGAGATAGGCGGCGAGCAAGTTCGCACGATCAAATCAAGTCGATCGAAGAAAAGTCGAGGGACATGCTAAATCAAGATAACAAGATAGCACGGTACAATCTATGCATTTACGCACAGACGTCGGTGGAATATTTGAATTGCCAACGTATTATAAAGGAAACCTTGAGAAAAGTAAGGATCGAATTTGGAAACAGATCGTATTATTGCCTAGTGCAAAATTTTGAAAACAACCTATGAAGATTGTGCAAAAGTATTGTAATTCTTTGCGTAATAAAATAGAAGTGCAAAAAGTGTAATTGTTATTAATTTGACCTTATCATCTAATAATGAAACATTAAAGGAGTTTTTTATCCTCTATTTTGAGAGCAACAAAACTGAAAAACATTTTTAAAACAAAGTCTGATAAAAAAATATTCCGCATAAAAGTCTTTTCTTCGTTCCCGTGGAATAAGAATCTGCAAAGAAAAAATATGATTTGCATTTAAAAAACGAAAACCTTGAAGACACCTGACAAATAGCAAATAAATAGGATAGTTGTATCCCCCCTCCGAAACTGTGAAAATTTTCAAATAAACACTCCGTATAAACTAATAAGAAGGCGGTCCTAATAAAATACCTATCCTAATAAAATAACCTAATAATAATAAATAAATATCCTAATAAAATAACTTTCAGATGTTTATGCATTTATTAGAAATTGAAAGATACAAAAGTGTATAGAATTCACATAATCTGTAAATTAATAACATAATAAATATGTCGGGTTTACATTAGAATTAGGGTTAGGGGCGTGAAACGAATCTTCGTTTGGATCACACGTGTCGTTATGCAATAGAGAAGACATTGACTAGTGCAGATACGATTATCATAGAACTGGACAGGTAACCGTGGTAATTAGATATTCGAGAAACTAATGACAATGATCCTAGGTTCAATAACGAATCCGCGGTCGACGGGATGATAGATGAACGTGCTCGCAAAATCTAAGTCGGACGCGTAATATCCACTGATCGTAAGGAGTTACTTTATGCGTCGATGGGACCACAAGGAAGAATGAATTTCCGTCCCGATGATGCCACAGAGGAAAACTATCGTGGGGTGTGTCTAAGGGCACGAGATCATCGGATTCGTCGAGGGTAGCCTTCGTTCAGAAAGTAAGGGAAATTGGCGTTGCTGCTAATTGGTCAATCTCCATATCGGTGGTTAGAAAAAGATGCTCGTCGCCCTCAAAGGAAAGTTGCTAGTGGGAGACGCCGTTCGTTGAAAAATAGGTCTCCCCTATCTTCCCGTAGTTGGGACAAAGACTGTTTGTTTGAAGATCTTTAGTCAACTAAATCTTAAGATTTATAGCGGGCCCTCAGGCTAGCCGGACATGTACTGCGGAGACGCATCGACATCTGGCAATCATCTTACTCGAAGAATAGGGTCTGCGTGTGGCGAGCTACGGGACAGAGACTGTTGGAATGTTTACTGTCGCGTGCCGCCACAAATATTTCTTTTAAGGAGAGCTATAGAATTACTCCATGCCTTTGCTAGACAAAGCGTTCATCCCGTGACCGCGGCTACGTTCGGCGACTGGCTGTCGCCTCGAGCCCAAGCTCACTATCACAAATCTCGAGTAAATACAATCGGATCGAATGACGACAATTGTTTAATTACGCCTATGACAGAATCTAGATTACGGTGTTGAGGGATTCTTCCGAAGTTCCAAAGGGAAGGCTCCGATGTCCTTTCATCTCCGACAAATATATAAAATATCCAAAGTGATAATATCTACCACTAGCGAGTGAAACAAGTCTCTATTGAGGTTGCATTTGTTTGGACGTATTTATAAAAATAGGAATTTGAGCAAAGGAATTTGCAATTCAGATTACACTACGTACAATTGCATTTCGATAATAAAATATATCCAAGCGATATTTCTTCTTCGTATTCCCGTCGCTTCTATATATGTGGGTATAATTACAAAACTATTTTTGTTTCAGTTCCACCTGTTATAAAAGTAACAAATCAACTAGTAGCAGCACCGGTCGAGAGTGACGTTGTTCTTCAATGCCAGGTAGAAGCTTCGCCACAAGCGTTAAACACTTGGCACCAAAATACTGGTAATGAAAATTTATCACAATTAAATATTTCAAATATATAAACCGCTTTCGATATTAATGATCGCCGACGAATTATTATTTGCAAAAAGACATATTGATCTTACTTATCCATTTCGATAACTATTGCGTAATGCGTATAATACGTACCTTGTTTCAATATTGAAAGTACTTGGAGAACGATTTATTTCAAACTAAATCGATTCTTTTCTTGCAATGTAATATCAGAGACTAAAGAGAAATCTAAAAGATTATCTTATACCCAATTTTCTAACGAAAATGTTTTTGGAAATTGAAAAAAGGTATTTGAAATTAATTTTGTGACTTATCAATTTATGACGATCTACTTGAAACTTGATACTGGGATCAACTACCTACGAATGTACTAAATCTTACGCTATCAACTTTTTAATCAATTTTATCACCATGATTATTTCGGTTTTCTAAGTAAATCAGTTACGGCACGATAGCAATTTCAAAACAAAACTCATAAAAATTTAATATATAAGTAGGTTAAAAATATACGACGATGAAAAGTAAAAATAAAAGTTAAATTACATTAAATTAAAAAGAACTAAAAGAATACAATACTTTTTCAAAATTATAAGTATTAGGTTGTCCGAAATGTGTCTTTCTTTTACAGACACGTCTTTTACAACGACGCATCTTTATATATAGAAACATGAAACCTAATCTGTCGAATGTTGTGATCTTTATTTTGATAGAACAAAATGGATCATACGTAATTCGATAAAATAATATAAAACGGAAAATGTTGTGCATTGTGACCTAATATAATATGTATAATAGTCAAAGCGTTGCAAAATAAAACTACAGTCCTTGTAAATATCTAAAAGAAACAAAGTCAGGAACCATCTTCGTTAAAACTTGCGCCTCGATACATACGTGTAAAAAGATTCTGCGAAAAGTTTCAAAATTATAATTTGCGACTGCAAAGCGATTAACTGGATTTGTTTTGAAATCTGTGCTTATCTGGAGGACACTACATATGCACGTATTTCTTTGTATTCTCCTTTTTTTAACAGAAAAAGTTATTTCATATACGTACATCTTGTCACTGTTATCTAAATAAAACATTTTCAGAAATCTAAAAATGATATTGTTTGAGATTTAGTTACGGATATATAACAATTCCGTATACGACACATTTGCCAATTAACGACAAATTGAAGACAGTCAAATTTCAGAAACAATTCTGATAAGCGAACGAGATATTTTATTTGAACTATTTCGCCAACTTTGCAGGAGTGAGCGGCATTTAACAACTTATTTCCAAGTAAATTACACTCTAAAGGAGTTATAAAAAGCAGATCGCTTCTCAGCCGGTCAAGTTGAACAACGCTCCAAGAAACAGATTATATTCAAATTTTTCGTCAACTTGGATACTCCACTTCTTAAAATGATCTTCAAATTTAGCGGACGAGAACCAGGCAAAAAGGGACCAAAAACTGATCGGAAACGGACAGAGGCGGGCTACTTCGTATAACTCTTTTTGAACGTAATTCGCTTAAAAATGAGTCATTAAACAATAACAGTGAAAAATGAATCTAATGCATTCGCTGCTTTCATCGAAGCCAAGAAGAGTCCGTGCAATCTGCTACATACTTTTTGTATTTTCGACCAATCGCGGGGAGACGCAATCGCGAGGAGAGACGTCAACGGGAGTCGTAAATTCCCGTTACGATTATTATAATCGACACCACGAATTGATCGATCCCCTGATTCCCGTTAAGATAATAGGGGTGATTAAATTTATATAACACTGTGGTTCACAGAATTATAAATTAGATATTTCCAACACTTAAACTACACTGTCGGGGAGTTACAAATAGATAACAACTTGTCGCACGAAGATAATATAGATATGCGCACTAGAGCAGGGCTCTTATAATTGAATGTCGTATGTTAATGGACGCAGCACGATATGATACTTAATAGCGTATGTGAATGTTCGATGATACCGAGAACCGACTTTGAATGCTGCGTTAGGCGTTCGATGTGTTACAAATTTAGTAAACCTCCTGATGTCGCAGGAGCAGTAGTTGACTTTCCCGAGGTCTTAGGAGATGAGTTACAGTGACGATGTTGTGCTATAACTAACTTGTCGTTCTAATGTTAATACGGAAGAAAGCTCGGTGTGGGTGTGTCCCTTTGCCTGAGGAACGCGGATTCGTTGTTCACACTTTTCGTTAGAAAAGTGAGGGTAACGATCTGCGATGTCGATTGGTTGTAACCTACGCTGAGGTCTTAAGGGATGAGTAGGAAACCTCCTACCATCGTGGTTCGTGTACATGGGAAAAACCAGCTTGTTTGTTAGCTAGCTATTCGGTTTTTCCTAATAGGTGTGTATCCGCTTTCTCCGTATTTTTTAAGTGCGCCTAATAAACCCAAGGACCTCTCTAAAAGCCAGATGTGCTTCGAAAATATTTTTAGACTAGAGAAATTCTTCAGGACAAACGAATTTACTGAGGACACATGTCGATGCAAGACAATGAAAGAGAAAGTCTATGGTGGGTCCTTAGGTTTATTGAGGGTCGAAGTGACGTTACGCAGGCCGATGGCTGTCCGGTCGCGACGGCTGGAATGCAGATGTTTTAGGCGGCGTAACACTTTTCTCTTCGAAATCAACATTTCGATGAAACAGCACACATGCATATGTATATCATCACGAGTAATTTACTATTAAAACCAGAATGTGTTTTTAACGAAACGTTTCTATTTTTTAGAAAGTCAAAGAGATTTAATTTTAAATCAGTCAAACGATATTCATATGGGAAATCTTTTGCATTTTTTGCAGTTAAAGAACAAAGATCGTTTAAAGAAGAAACAATAGCGTGTACGTTAAAATGAAGCATGTTGTAGAAAAAGAAAAATTATTGCAAGCTGGGGATTCGTCTTATGCGCGTAGCTTATCACTGCTGTGAACCGTCAGTCACAGCTCGAGAGCTTAACAAGTGGAGATGTTTTCGCTGTTACAGCGAATTTATTTCGCACCATAAAGATACAAAGATAGAATACACGAGTCATATGTTGCTGCATAAATAGATGCGATATGGGAATATGGGAATACAAAGAAGACGCTGTATAGCAGAATATTCCGTTCTTGTCTGGTTAGACATGCGCGCCGAATGTGCTTGCGTTATTAGACAAGGACATAAAGGGCCTCTATGCAAGTCTCGTTCTATTCCTATATCGTTTTCTCAGCTCGCTCACGTGCTCTATCTTTACATCTCTATGATGCTGACTTTACCATTTTGACGATTGAGTCGGATGTTGAATGTAATCACAGACAAGTTATTCGTAATATAAGCCCCATGTTCGATGTAGCAAGTCGCAGAGGGCATAAGAAACACTCTCATCTTTTTCCAGGTCGAGACACAAAGGATCCGGGACACAAAGTTCCATTTAATGTCACGTCCATCCTTATTAGTCGATAGTCGCAGACATGTACCGCGATCGTTCGGCCGCCTGCTGCTGGAGCGCACCTCTAAAACTTGAAACAAACGAAGATATCGATATCAAATAACATTTTACAGCGTGTCGGCATTACCAGCCATACGCTTCTTATGACATTCTTCGGCCGATTCCGACCGATTTTTGCCGAAGCGATGCGATGTTAGATTGTCCCTACACGTTTAGAACCCGAGTCGTGTCTGGTATTGTACATTACTCGGGAGCATCTCGCACGCTCCTACGATGCAAGCTTTTTCCTATATGCCGAGTACGATTCTGAGTAGAATTTATTTAGAAATGTATTAAATATCTCGCACCTCGGTTTGTACAAGCTGATAAAAGAAGGTGTCCGATACTTGAAAGGCTTATAGCACTTACCACGAGGAACAGATATGTACTACAATAAATAGATAAGTAGATAAGTATTAAAAGCAATCCTTTGCGTGTAAAATCGACTTGTATTTTCCATTAGCGTTCCGTATTTTGATCATATTTCGAAAATGCAGCAATCAGAGGTATTATTTCAAGGTTGTAAACACAAGATTATTACTGATATCAGCAAACATTACTTCACACACGCAAACGTAGCATGAATCTTTAGTATTCATCCAGTAAGATAAACGTTATTTTCGTGATGTTAATAATTCCATTATTATTTATTAGTTCCACTGGTTATTGTCACGCGGAAATGACGAGCATTACGTTATAATGGTAATATTGTAATATCGGAATATATTAAAGGTGTAGTTTTGTCCGATTAATTATAATTTATTAATAAAGGATTGAAAATACAGATAGTTAGACAGAAGAACGATGTTTGATTAACAGGAAAACTAGATGCAACGCTTGTATTTACATAAATAACTCGACAACTATTTGGTAACTCTCTCTCTCTCTCGCTAGCAACTCTCACACTCGACAACACTAACAACTCTAACGACTCTATGCTTCGACGTCTCGATCAACTCTAACTGTCCCAAAATGCATTTCTGCTCGGTCGTGCTCGCTCTTGCTCTCGTCCTCTCTCTCTCTCTCACACACACACACACACACACACACTTTTCGGCTCACACACTCTTGCCTCTCGGTTGCCACTCCTTGAAATATGAAACCGTACTTCTGTTTCGATGCTGCTTATCTTTTCTCGCATCACTGTTACTAGGCGCTCTTGGATGTAAACAAACCACAAAAGACGGCGTACATGGTGTTTTCTAATTTCAGCCGATCTCCAATCAAAGCTATTCTACGATATTACAATATTACGTTGCTCGTACGCGAAATATATCTCAATTTCCTTCTCCCAAACTGTTTAAGAAGCTTTTCCAACGTTTCAAAGTTTATGTGACCGCGATCTGTTTCTGCCGCTTATACGAGAGAATGTTTTGGGGATGGTAGAAGAGAATCCAGAAACGAGCACTCAAAGGCTGTCAACGATCGTGATATCGGTAAACCGTTTATAAACAGTTACTTTACCCGTACCGCCTTCGACGTATACAACTTTTGAAGTTTCGTCTCGACTGTCTGAAACGATTGACATTTTGTCAATAGTTATCGACAAAATACACTGTAAATCCGAATTTACTTCTCGTCGTACTCTTCGCTGACCAATGAGATTACACATTTTCATAATAATCATGAATCAAGTCGCGAAGAGAAATTCTTTTTGAATGTACGGATCGGAATTTGTATTCCGAACAGAATGTCGAGCAGAAGTTATTGGAACCTTTTAACGAATGACTTGGTTCGAATCTGCAATAATGTGCCGCATCAAAAGTGATTGTGCGTGTAATTTCAGCATGGGGCTCGATCACGCTAATCAATTAACGGAGTTTCCTTTCAAAAATCTCTTACGGGGTGCGCAGGTAAAATCAAGCAATGACGAGTATACACGTCGACCGCAGGGTAAATGCTTGTACTATGAATTTTAGGGAAAAAGCAAAGCAAAACGAGGAAGGAATATATTTTTATTCGATAACAAATTAACAATTCATTGTTGAAAAAACGTGTTCTTATTAAAAACCTAAAAGTTGCCAAAAGGCAATAAAGTAAACAAAAACAAACAAAATAAAATAAACAAGTACACAGAACAATTGGGGGAATAGCCGATGCATTGGGGAAAATATCCAACTCAACTTACAAAGACCAATGCATTATACGGAGCATAACCGACATACCAAAAAGAATCAATCTTTTTTTAAAAACTATTTTCTTTTTATAAAATAGACAATAGGTTTACTGGAAGTATAAAGGAAGCATACCACTAAATGCCATTTATATTACTTCTTACCAAAATTTTGCGTTTTTACACTAAATGGCATTTTTTATTTCACACGACGAGTATACGCGTCAAATTCTCAATGCGAGAATTGATTGTAATTTTAATAAACAAAATAAAAAATATAAGAAAAAACCGCACCGAAATAAAGTTTTAGGTTGACGTGAATACGTGTCGAACGCAGTTAACTGACTAACGCGAGGCAGCATGTAAATCAAACCTTCGGAGAGAGGCGGATAAAACGAGGAGGTCCAGCAGGATAGCTTGCTCGATCGTTTCACTTGAATTCTCTGAATTTTCTTCTGGTCGCTTAAAAACTTTGGTCTGGTCATCGCTGATAAATAACGAGTAGGAAATGCGCGTTGGACAGTAGAACGGAAGCGACATCTGAAAATGTACGTCAATATATGATTGCCGATATGAAGAATACGAAGATTTGTATTACAAATGTGTCTATGAAGCGTGTAAATTCAATATGCTGTGAAGAGTCGTGATACGAGACACTAGTAAATAATAAAAATTGATTTCATATCGACAGGATTACTTTTAAAATCAATGTTCGTTACACGATTATCCACTCGATGAGCGCTATAAGCCCTTTAAGTATCGCATCCTTCTTTTTTCTTCACTTATCTGAAATGTCCCTCAAAGCGATCTTGTAAGGAAGAAAATATTCAGCTAATTGAGCTTGCTGTCCCCTTGGGCTTGAACTCGGATCTTTCATTCGACGGCTGCTTTCCCAACTGAACTAACCAGGCCATCGACGAATATTCTTGCCCTGATTCGCACTTAGCCAACCGAATAGGCAGATCTGCTCACTTTAAAGTAAATCGCTGCATGACCGATCGAGGAGATGTCCCCGCTTTAAAGTAAATCACTACATGACCGATCGGGAAGATCTCCCACTCTGACCTTAGTAACGCGTTTTCTTTTTTTCGTTATTATTATTATCAGTTATTGTTTACTTGGAATTGTTCCCAATTAATTGCGGACGTTCTCGCCTTTTACAAAGTACAGTACATAATAAAATACAACAATTTAGTAGCGTTGGCTTGTCCGAGCGCGGTGAGAAACGTACAGTTCGCTGTAGCGCGCGTATTTGGCTGAGATGGCTGTGCTGTTTGCAATCTCGAATTTGACGTTAATTGCCTAATGAATTGTATGTACGTGTTATGTGTGGGTGAGAGGAACAATAACACCGACTTTTTATCACACTATATTAACACGAATCTGGTACATACGCATTTCACACGAGATAAAAATAAAGTGATCTTTTCTAATCCGCGGAACTCACCTGTCTGTCTTCGCAATCGTTTTAATAGTTTAGCAAGAGCGACGCAAGCTGTCGCTATGATCGCGAGCGCGCAATATTAGGCGTTCGAACATAACAGTATGTACAATAACAATTGCACAGTAACAACGTACCCGCAACTAAATCTCAATGAATATAATGATATCTTTTTTGAGAAGATATTTATTTAGAGCAAGATAATTACACATGAAATAACTGTCTCTGTTAAAGAGAATGGAGAAAATATGTGCATATGTAGTAAGTGTATTCTCCAAATAGGTACTTATTTCACAGTATAAACAAGCGATATTCGAGTTTCATAGGATCCATCGGTGAAAGATCAAAGCACCGATTAGTTACTCACAATCCAGTTAATCACATGCAACCGGAAATTATAAAAATTTTGAACATTTCACAGAATCTTTTTAAAAGCGTGTATTGCAGATGAGATCGGCTGCTCCAATGAGAATAATTCCAAATTTCTCTTTGACCGCTTTAAATATTTAATGCGGCTATATACGATGAAAAATAAATTTTTATTCTGCAGCTCTTTGACTAACAATTGTATACTTAAAAATTTGAAAAGTATCATCATATTTCTTTTAATTGTAGTTAGTCTATAACAGTGGTTTTTAAGTTTCTTATACCTGAGGACTAGCGAAAACGGAAGAATCATTTCAGAAACCACAGTGTAGAGACGAAAACCTTTATTTGTATAATAGTATTTTAATTATTTACTTTTAAATATAATGTCATGCAATGAGAACTTCTAAAAATAACCAGAAGCCAAGCAATTGAAAAAGTGCTAGTAAAGGAATTGAAAATTGAAACAGAATATAATAGAATTGAAATTTTTAGAGGATATTTAATTGGAATAGAACTAGTGCGAAAGCTAATGTTACTTTTTTACAAGAATATTTGATAACCGTGGTTAGAGTGTTGTTTCTGAAAAACGAGGTGGTACATTGACATTTATTCTGCTTCCTTGTTTCGTTCTTACAAACGATAGGACTGAGAGAGTCTTCTCACATAAATAGCTAGAAAATAAAACTAACAATTCAACAGTTCTATGAGGTAGATATTTTTCTTCCGGCGATACCTGAAAATTCTGACAATGTTGCATTCTATGTATGGGCATTCAAACTTGAACTAGAACTCTTCCTCAAACAGCAGCAAATCGACGTAATGCTCGTATCGGAAACCCCGCTTCACCGACAAAAACTATCTGAAAATAAACGGTTATAAATTCTACCATACCCAACATCCCAGCGGAAAGACCCACGGCAGTACCGGAATCATAATCAACTTTCATCATTCCAGAAAGACTACCTCCAAGCAACAAACGTAGCAATAGAAGACTGCCATGGCACAATCACCATTTCAGCAGTATATTGCCCTCCCAGACACTCCATCGCCAAAAAAGACTTTGACAACTTCCTTGACACCCTGGCCAGTAGATTCATAGCTGGAGGAGACCATAACGCCAAACATACCCAATGGGGCAGCAGACTGGTTACAGTAAGAGGCAAAAATCTCTTAAACAGCATAATAACCAACAATCTCAACTACCTCGCCACATACGAACCCACATACTGGCCTACTGACACTAAGAAAATACCTGACCTTCTAGACTTCTTCATAACTAAAAATATCTCGCCAAGATACGTCCAAGTCAACTCCTCGGCTGATCTTTCTTCTGATCATTCCCCCGTGATAGCAACAGTCAGTTCAACAATTATCGAGAATACACCCAACGGCTCTATACATAACCAACTCACCAATTGGCAGCTCTTCAGAGAAGTCTTTAATCACTCAACTTCAGCTTTAACTTCACTAAAAACTGACGAAGAAATCGAAGCAGCCACGGAATTCTTAAACATGAGCATAATAAACGCTATCCGCTCCTCCACACCTACTAAGACTTCTAGCAGCAAACGTGAATATCCCCATTACATATTGAAAAAAATAGCAGAAAATCGTAGACTAAGAAGAGTTTGGCAGACCCATAGAACACCGGACGACAAACGCAAATTAAACAACGCAACTAGAAAGCTAACCAAAATCATCAAAAACTACAAAAATGACTGTCCCCCACAGCTGACACCAACTACTCACTATGGAAGGCTTCCAGGAAACTCACGCGCCCCCCGCAAATAATCCCTCCGCTCCGCCGTTCACAAGGTGGACGGGCGCGTAGCCCTATAGAAAAAGCCAACCTGTTTGCCGAACACTTGTCTAAAGTATTTAAACCCCATCCCTCCAAAGCTGCCGCGGACATCACTGAATACCTGCACTCTCCCTTCCAAATGTCTCCTCCAATTGAACCCTTCACTTCTGCAGAGATCATAGAATCAATCAATCGCCTAAACCCTAAGAAAGCAGCAGGGCACGACCTAATAGGCAACAAAGCAATCAAGGAACTCCCCACAAAAGGGATAGCATTTATCACATCGATTTTCAACGCTATTGTTCGCCTTGAATACTTTCCGAAGGCCTGGAAAATCTCACTGATTACCCTCATCCCTAAACCTGGAAAACCGATATATGAAACAAGCTCCTATCGCCCAATCAGTCTCCTACCTACCCTGTCTAAACTGTTCGAGAAGATACTAACGAATCGACTCCTTCCACTCCTAGAGGATTTGAAAACACTCCCAGATCATCAATTCGGCTTTCGGAAACAACATTCAACAGTAGAGCAAATCCATCGCATAACCCACATGATCAGCCAAACCCTTGAAAGGAACAAATATTGCTCAGCGGTATTCCTAAACATTCAGCAGGCATTCGACAAAGTATGGCACGAAGGACTACTATACAAACTCAAAAATATACTACCACACCCCTACTACTCCATCCTAAAGTCCTACCTAACCAACAGGCAATTCATGGTTAAATGCTTAGACGCCACTTCCGCAACATTCCCAATAGAATCTGGCATACCCCAAGGTAGTGTCCTCGGACCCCTGCTTTTCTCCATCTACACTGCCGACTTACCTATATCAACTGAGATAACAATAGCAACATTTGCTGACGACACAGCGCTATTAGCTTCCCACGCAGACCCGGTAATTGCCTCATCCACTCTCCAGCGATGTCTTGACTCTATGGAAAAGTGGTTTCATAAATGGGGCTTCAAAATAACCTTCACGCTCCGTAAACAAACCTACCCCCAGGTCACCATCAACGACACAACAATTCCTAGCAAGGACTCAGTCAAATACCTGGGCATGACCCTGGACAGGAGACTAACATGGAAAAACCACATTTCAGACAAAACGAAGCAACTAAAGGAAAAATTAAAAAAAATTCTACTGGCTCACAGGCCGACGCTCCAAACTAAACCTACAGAACAAAATTACCCTCTACAAGACCGTAATAAAACCTGTCTGGACCTACGGAATCCAACTATGGGGAACAGCAAGCAACTCCAACATTGAAATACTTCAACGCTTCCAATCGAAAACGCTAAGATCCTTAATAGATGCACCGTGGTATGTTACCAACGAAACAATCCATCGAGACCTCAAGATACCCACAGTCAAAGAGGAAATAGCAAAACACAGTGATAGATATAGCAAAAGAGTCAACAAACACCGAAATCCCCTAATCATTGGACTACTTGATACTTTGGACCAGATCCGCAGACCGAAGAGACACTACCCGCTAGACCTAAACGCTAGATTCAATTAATGATCTAAACGAATTAATGTTTACCTATTTATAATACCTACTTATAAATTATACATATCTATAATAAGCATTAACTTATTATAAATATTTAGCCATGTCACTGCGCCACGCCAGAAAAATTACTGAAAATTCTCAATGCGAGAATTGATTGTAATTTCAATAAATAAAATAAAAAAAACGTATGGGCATTAAAGAAATGTCAGAAGACAGCTCGAACAAATTTTTTTAAGTGCGCAATAATTACGTGCACATGAAGAAAATTAAGTGCACATGAGAGATATCTTTCATGAAAGGCTTATTAATCCAGGGGTTACCTTTACGAGGATCCTCATTTTGAGGCTAATAACGGCAAAAGCTTTTAACTTATGCCCTTAAATGTCAACTTATTATATCAAATATGAATTTCGTGTAGACATCTATAGTAGTCAAAATCTTGTAATAGTGATAACATTCCCTGTATCTCCTTCTTGTATGCGTCCATCTGATTTCTTACTATAAAAATACTTTTGCGCAAAAACATTGAAGAAGGATATTAAGTTCACTGAAAGGATTAGGTACGTTCTATTAAAACAGATTATCGCTCTCTTTGAAATTATTCTACTTGCTTTCTCAGTTGAGAGAAGCGCGAAGGAGCCTCCACTTTCGATAGCCACCTCAGCGCCCTTCCGCGCGCAGAAGGAGACATTGGTGTCGCGAATCCACGCTGTCACTAGTGTCGCAACGACCTTAATCCCTTGCTCTACGATTTAAGTTGCGATGGCGCGTGCTATAAACGAGGTCGGTCACACGTCGAGCCATTTCACGGTTCGGCTAAGCGTTCCAAGTTATGACAATCGCACACGTCTTATGGCATGTAAAAACACGTGTAAGGTGCAACTGGTTTAATTTTGTAAGATGCTTGACAAATAATTACAAGCGATTTATCGGTGAACAAGACGGGCTTATTATCTTGAAGTAAATAATAAATTAATAACATTTTATTTTATTTTAAATTACCAACGTTTCGAAAAAATTTACGGAAAATTTTGCACTGCTACGTTGTTTCGCTACGTTTCTCGTGTCTTTACGCGCAAACTTTACAGATTTCGATGGTCCTGGGTCAATATGCTTGGAAAGATGACCCCGACGTTGCGCGTGTAGTCTCTGTGGCAAACCTCTGCTCGACAATCGTCCTCGTCCTTTATACATTTTTTCGTAATGATTCGACTATACCGATTCTATATTCAGCGTAACTATAATTTTTTCTACTGTTCATTTTATCGAACAAAATGTAGGAGTTAAAAAGTGCAATATCAAACGCGCAAAAGAAAAGTTTTCGCTATCCTTCCGCATATTTTCTGATAACAGGGAAGCACACTAGCATTTGGTCTTGCCGATCAATTCCAATAATTCCTTTGTTGTATTCGATGACACGTTTTGCTTTTAAGGAAAGATTGAATTGATCTTTGCCTTGTTCAGTCATTTCTGCTGTTTCGTGTTTTGTAGAAATAATATAAACGTCTCGTTTGTATTTCCATTTTAATGCCAGTGTTCCATTACAGCTCCTCATTCTACTTTCCCCGTTTTTTTTAATTTTGCTTTAACAAAATCGTTTGGCATATTCTTTCTGTTCAGACGTATTGCCACAACGGCATTAGATTTACTATTACGTAAAGTTAGAAATAGTTTTGACGAAGAGTACCAATTATGTAAGTATAACGTATGTTCTTTGTGTAACACTGACTGTGATACCTCTTTGACGATTGTCATTAGATGCACTGTCATTAGAATTTATTTTATCACTACCTGTGTATATTTTTAAGTCATAACGATTCTGACTCACATAATTTAGAAAATTTAATGCTGAATTTCGCCCTTTTCGATTAAGTTGCTTGTAAGCGTCTCTTATATTTCATTAGCGATTTAGTGATAGCAATGTCTTCCTCCATTATATACGCTTCTTTAAATTTTTTACTAAAAAATTTGATCACAGATTTTATTATGTGCAATTTATCTGTATGGTCAAACGTAATGTTTTCTAAAAATGCAAAAATCTGGTAATTTACGGAAATCTTTTAAATCACATCGTTTCTCTAAACATTCGCGTTTCTATAACTTTAGTTTCTGTAACTCTTAGACCAATTCATTCATTTACGATATTTTCCCAGACCATATTATCAAATATTATATTAAAAATATCCACTTCTGTTTTGTTTGCACCAAACTGATATAAAATTATCTTTTTCCTTCCAAATCCATTACTCCGATAGTTGATAATTAATGTTAGTTGATAATGATAGTTGATAATTAAACATTCGCGTTTCTATAACTTTAGTTTCTGTAACTCTTAGACCAATTCATTCATTTACGATATTTTCCCAGACCATATTATCAAATATTATATTAAAAATATCCAATTCTGTTTTGTTTGCACCAAACTGATATAAAATTATTTTTTCCCTTCCAAATCCATTACTCCGATAGTTGATAATTAATGCGGTCTTGATCGTCGGTATGGTCTTCAATAACCAGTCGCTTACAACGTTTTCTTTTCGTGCAGGAAATAAAATATCGCTGCTGTCGCTGTCACTCTTGAAAATATCCAAAAAATCATTATTCGCAATGTCGGCACAATTCTCGCTGTCCTCGTCAACGCCAAAGTTCCTTTTCGAAGACATTTTTCAGAGATATTTTTCTGCTATGTTTAGAAAATTTATTTGAACGCGCAAAATTAAAACAACGAGTCTGGCCAGTGTCGTTTACGTTTGACCCAATTTTCTTACCACGAGTCTCGCGCGATATTTGCCTCACTCTGAATCCTGGCTTTAAAAATATTCATTAAGAACACTGGATATTTCCGAACTAGCGGTCTGTCCAGATAAATCAAGGCAATAAAGAGGCTCTTCCCTAAAGCGTTCATCTTCGGAATATCTCATGAAGCAAAGTAAAATGGCATGTTCACGTACGTCGCTTGATTTATCAAGTTGAATCACAAAATATGTCGATCTTTTTATTCCTTTAGCAGTTTGCTTCTCGATGTATTTGGCCACATCAATAATTCTCTGGATGATGTTATCCGAAAATGCTATAGCGTCAAGTTTTTGTGCCATTCGAGGACGCAAAATTTCTGGACCGATATCTAGAGTGCAAGCGTTCCAGTGCTCTATCAACTTGCAATAGTAAGCTGTTTCTTCACTTTCGAGATTTGAAGAGCAACCAGTCATCTTCTTCGTTTGAATTTTCTGATTTTTCATCTGGTTGTGTAATTTTTCAAAAGAATGCTGTGGTTTTCAATAAGCTCGCTATGGCTGACACGATGACGGAGCTTCTGGCTTCGTTCGATAAGATTTCAGAATATGTTACACACATGGAACTTGGCGATACTTGTTTTCTTCTTTCACATGATTTGGAGTGATCTTTTCACTATTTTTTCTAAACTCTTTTTTGCTGTTTTCTCATTCCCATTGCCATTCCTTTTTCCCTTTTTCCTATTCGCAGTCCGATTATTACGTCGCAGCTTTATGTTTCAACTGATTGAAATCAGCCGAATTAATAAATTTCGCTCCTAAAACGCACTGTTTTTCTTCTCTTCGCTCAAAAACTAGGGATCCACATTTCAGACAAAACGAAGCAATTAAAGGAAAAATTAAAAAAATTCTACTGGCTCACAGGCCGACGCTCCAAACTAAACCTACAGAACAAAATTACCCTCTACAAGACCGTAATAAAACCTGTCTGGACCTACGGAATCCAACTATGGGGAACAGCAAGCAACTCCAACATTGAAATACTTCAACGCTTCCAATCGAAAACGCTAAGATCATTATTAGATGCACCGTGGTATGTAACCAACGAAACAATCCATCGAGACCTCAAGATACCCACAGTCAAAGAGGAAATAGCAAAACACAGTGATAGATATAGCAAAAGAGTCAACAAACACAGAAATCCCCTAATCACTGGACTACTTGATACATCGAACCAGACTCGCAGACTGAAGAGACAGTACCCGCTAGACCTAAACGCTAGATTCAATTAGTTATTTAAATTAAGCAATATTTACTTATTTATAATACTTACTTACAAATTACACGTATCTATAATAAGTATTAACTTATTATAAATAATCAGCCATGTCACTGCGCCACGCCAGAAAAATTACTGAAAATTCTCAATGTAAGAATTGATCGTAATTTCAATAAAGAAAATAAAAAAAAAAAAAAACTAGGGATGTACCTTCTTGCTAGCGATTCGCATGTTTTGAGTTCTAGATCTTGACAAAATTCAATAGCTTGTTACAATTATAAATTGAGAAATTGGATCAGGCGCGATCTTTTTGGATAAAAGTATAGCCTCGTACCTTAAAATTTGTAAATCTATACACGGTTTGTAGAAAGATAAGAAAAATATATGGAATAACATTTTTGCATTTTCGGCTTAGTTTTCGAGAAAATTGAGTTTGACAATGTATCAAGTATACTTGAACATGGTTAATTCCAGATTGGACAGCACTAAATGATCGACAGGAGATCATTCTGTTATTTAATAAGGTTTTGGGTTTATAAAATAACGATTCGCTCAGATTCGTTTTCTCCAATATATTTCAATCTTATACAACACGTCTTACCACACAGGAATCTCTTAGTCAATAGAACAACGTGGTCGACTCCTAAGACAAAAGAGTGTCACGTAAAGTGGGTACTTGGATGATAATAAGAAGGCTGAGTCGTAACCCAACTACTAATTCTTCTTTATAACACTTTATTATAAGATTTACCACTTACAAGAGAAACACTGAACCGGAGAAAAAGGGTTGTACAACAACTGGCAGGAGAACAAGTCTAGGTGAAGCCTCGGTTTATATACGCTTTGGGTTTAGGATGTTGAGGGGCTAAGTGTAGGCTATGATGATAAGGTGGTGATGTGTCCAAAGGAGTCCGAAGGTCGGGGGTCGAAGCCCTTATCTATGACGTGGACTCAGGTGTGTCATAGCTTCTGTGTAGCCGAAGATGCGTCGGAGGTCAGGAGTCGAAGCCTTTATCTATGATGTGGACTAAGATGCGTCACGGCGTTGGCGTCCGATGGTCGGGAGTCGATGTCTTTTCTCTGAGAGGTAATTGGTGTCACAAGAGCGTCGTTAGAAGTCGTACCAACTTAGCTTGTAGTAACCAGCGATCATAACATTTCTCAACACGTTCTACGTACAAAGCGTTTTGTGAAAAAATGTTATTCTACATTTTTGATTATTTTGCTATTCTACATTTTCACACGTAGAATGATTATCGAGTGCTGCCCAGTCTGGAATAAGCCATGTTCAAGTATACCTGATAAGTGTTCAAACTCGATTTTCTCGGAAACCAAAAAACCAAAAAATGAAAAAACGTTATTTTACGTCTGTTTCTTATTTTTCCACGAGAAATCGCGTCATGCCCACTGTTGTGTGCTGTTCAGCCGGATCCTGTACGAGTCACGCAAACTTTGGATGAGCTAGATTACATACATGTGTAGTAAAGCTGTGTTAAAAACACGTGCGAGCGTACGAAAATCGCAAAGCAACTGAATCTCCGGTCTTTATGCTGCTGTCACGTTGAGGACACAGGGAGAGATGAAATTGAAAAATCGTTTCCTCGCGTCGTTCGAATCATTTCGCCCAGGTTTAAACGCTTCGCGAGCAAGGTAAGAAACATTCAGGCTTTAGATATGGTGGCAGAGTTTATTATGTGAAATCAACAGAGTGACGGTTAAGAATGTTAGAACAGAGTGTAGAGAGTTGATTTTGGGAAGGTTTATATACTATGGGTTTGGCTCTTATGGAGGAGGTGTCGCGATGGCGTGGCCAGGCTGCAGGTCAGAGGTAACCATGCTGTTACTGTCTTCTGACCCTGGGACACGGTTTACGCACGATGTTCTATTGCTAATTTATGGCTGCGTGACACTGCTAATGTGTTACTATTCCATTTACTATTTTGCTAAACTCATTACACGTAAGCAGTATTGCGCATAACTCTATCGTTCTGTGTAATTTTATAAAAAGCGTATGTTCTGTTTGTATAAATAAGCATGTATGAAACACAGTGTAATATTGTCGTTTCTTACGCAGGTGAAAAGCTGCTGCCCAGTGAAAAATATAAAATGTCAGAATACGCGTTGAACGATTACTCTTGGCAGATGAATCTTACTGTCAATTCTCTGGATAAAAGGGACTTTGGAGAATACGTTTGCTCGTCCGTAAACGCTCTTGGAAAAGCTGATGGTGTCGTTCATTTACAAGGTAAATTTTCACAGAATATGACATACATAATTATAGCGAAACAAGTTAAAAGTTGATGGTTTCTGTGATTTAAAGGACAAAAGTCGTAAAGTATTTTAATCTATCAGTAAAATGTATTAATCTATCTATGGAAAAACTTGCAAACATTTGATAAGAAAAGTGGAAAAGACTATACTGAAAGTGATGTTTAATCTACAGGATTAGTATAAGTTTTAATCGGTCGATTGAAAAAATCTATAGGATCCATAGGATTAAAAATATTACACGATAAGATAGTAGGAAATAAAGAAGAATTCGAAATCAAGATATTTTTTTCAAGCTCAGCTGTTTATCCCAAAAGATTATATGTGTTAAATATTACCATAATTTAGATATAGGCGATAAATAACGTATCTACATATTTCTATAAAATACCAAGTTAAATACCGTTTTTAGTAAATTCTTCAAATACAATAAGAGTCAGATACCGTAAGTGTCACGTAGAAGACACAGGAAATCACGAAATTAACAGATCACCGGGGTGGTCTCCTCGCGTCGTAGTTCGAACGTTTCGCAAGCAAGGTAAACAATTCGGACCTTAGATATTTTTTTTTTTTATTTATTTAATTAGATTTTACAATTTGTCCTGTAGGACATTTGGTAAAATGTTATAGCGGTATGATAATATAACATGTGGGTGGTTACCCCCAGTGGGGTACCATCATCGTGTTTGTTAGGTTGTGTCCTTTATGAGGTCTGTTGGATGCTTCCTTTTTAGCCTCCTTTCTATACCTGTGTTGACCGTTTCCGCTGCCAGCCGGTTCGGGTGTGTTGCTATTCTTCTTCTGTATCTTATTGCATGTCTGTTGATTTCCTCCTTGACCGTCGGTATTCCCAGGTCTTTCCTAATGTCTTCGTTTCTTACGTACCATGGCGCGTTTACTATTGTTCTGAGAATTTTGGCTTGCATTGCCTCTATTTTGCTTATATGGCTCATTGCCGTTGTTCCCCATAGCGGTATTCCGTACGTCCAGATTGGTTTTATTATCGTTTTGTATATTAATAGTTTATTTTCTGAACTTAATTTGGATTTTCGACTTGTTAGCCAATGCATTTGTCTCTTTGCTATCTTTATTTTTTCTATTACCTTAGATATGATAGTAAAATTTATCGTACGAATTCAATAGAGTAACGGTTCGCCGTGTTATGACAAAAGAGAGTTGAGTTCTGATTTGGGAAGATTTTTATACTAAAGTTCTGTCCCTCTGGAGGGGTTATCGGCGGGTGTCTATCAGACGTGACTATCCTCTTTCCATTTGGTTACTGTTTCGATGGCTGTGGCATGCAGAATGTTTTGTCTATTCTATTACTGTTTCTGAGCCTGTCACATAAGCGTCGATGTGTTACATCTCTGACAAAAAATTAATTTAGAGTTACCGTGCTTTAACACATAGAAATACGATTCTAGCAAAATTTGTTGTCTTATTTTCCTTCGAATATAAAGCGACGAGACTGACATAAGCAGAAGCTCCAAGTAATTAACATAGTATCAGTAAACGAGACAATCATCACGCATTAGAAACAAGAAACATCTGGACTTAAGAATTCCATATCGTTAGATCGATTGTGACAATTCCATGATTCGATGGTCAATCGATCGTGGACATTGATTCTGGCCTCTTTAGAGATGTAATTAACTAGCATATTTTGGAGAACAAATTTGAACAATTATACATACGATTATACAAACGAGACTTCGAAACGTTACGAAATTTCCTCTGTCTTGTTCCTAAACCGTTAAATACTTGAGTTAATACTTAACACGTTGACTGCCACGACACCCGCATTCGGGTGTCAGCAAAGTTTCTGGTCAGGCCACGTAACCCCATATGTCGCTTATTTGACTACTTGCTAAGGATCGTCGTAGGTATTTGAAAAGATATTCCATAATGATAAAATTATTGAATTGTTATAAAATAAAAATACGAAAACGATTTATTAAAAAAATTATTTAGAATGTAAAAGTTTAAAGCATTCTATACATAGCTGAGGTTGGTCGGGGCAATTTGGACAATAAGTTGTTGTTTTCTTCAAATTCTTTCGTGCCTTTGTTCGGTCCATTCGACGTCTTTTATTCGCATAACATAGTTTGCACGCGCGTCTAACGCTTCTTCCGGGATCGTTTTTCCGAACGGCGATATCGTGCCGACTCCGTCGAAGACAAGGATTTTTTGTATTTTCAGACAACCCTAATAATTTTGCAACTGATAATTGTCTAAATATTCTAATGTTTATATTTTCCTTGTTGCAATTTTGTAAACCGTCAAAGCGTTTACAATAGAAATTCCCAGAAGGAATGGAATGCCAAGTTTTCTGTACCATTTGATTCCTTTTCTAATCGTGGTGGCATAAGAAACCATTTGGTCGGAGTAATCTATACCACACTTTCCTTCGTTATATTCCACAACAGCTAGTGGTTTTAATGTTGCGAACAAACGAAACGAAAGGTCATTGTTGAGACCACCGCTTGAGCGATTCGCATTACTAAAATATCGATGGGAGCACCTAGCAGAGAACGCTTGGTACTGCTGTACGCGTGGCCTGACGGAGATTTCTTTGACAACACGCGTGCCAGTCAACGTGTTAAGGTTCACAAGGCGTCTCTAGACGATGAATCAATAAATGTACACATATTGTATATCGTCAATACAATGTCGAGAAGCTTATATATTGACAATAATATTAATCGTCCGAACGCTCATTTACTTATTATCAATAAACTTCTCGGATTTATGAGGAACAATGAATACTTATCTTCGGTAGCAATGAATACAGAAAATCTGAAAAATATTATTCAAATAGCAAATATCATTGTTAACCATATGCCAACTAAAAAAGCCATCAACTTTTAATTTATTGCCCTGGTTCAGAAACTGTCTAGTGTATGCGAAAATCTATCATAAAATTATCTAGAAAAATTATCACGTTTTGCTTCATCGAACTGTATAGGCGTTATGCAACGCTATCGTACATTTGCATTACGTTCTCGTGACTGTTCGTGCACATTAGTTTACAGGCAGTGTATACGAATTTTTCCACAAAGATTTCCCTACAAATTACATCTTACTTCTATTCAGAATAACAATATGAATATTAGTTGTGGATGATTTTTCTATAATACACAAACTTTCATGTCCATATTGTAAGTGTCATATAAAATATTAAAAAATTTCATTAGCTCTGTAATGAGACATAACTGTCGTAATTATATTAGTAACATTTTAAACTATTCTGACGTATATATGTACATAGAGGGTATAAAACATTTATTGCAAACATATATTTAGTAAACAATTAGTATACAGAAGGAATAAGCATCTTAAGCATATAAGTGTTAAATGTAGTTATATGCCATTAAATTTAGGGGTTTGTTAATATAAAGAACAATTGATCGTTTAAATACCTTTGTGGTTTCTACGAAACATATTGCACTTGTAATTCCTTTTTATATTTTCAGATTTCTTTCAAACGCTCGACACAATTATAATAGTAGAGTTTCGTAACTAGAAGGTGGATGTTCGTGTAAAATTTATGTTAAAATATGCAATGTTTATGCAAAATATATACAAAAGCTGGGTAAAATATATGCAAAATTTATTAACAATACTAATGTGATAGAACATTGTACAACATTTTATATTTTAGATTAGGAATGTGATTTTTTTAATTAAAACACATATTCTGGAAAAACTTTATAAGTTTGATATGAAAATATCCAATGCAATGAAAAATGATTGGATGTAATCCGAAGAAATACAGCTGAACATATAATAGAAAACATTATCATAAACATAATATATGATGCGTGTTTTCGCACGTTCGCGGGGAGACGCGATCTCGAAGAAGCGCGTCAACGGGAGTCGTAAATTCCCGTTACGATTGACCAATCGACGCCACGAATCGTTCGATCCCTTATTTCGGTTAGGATAATAAGGGTAGTTCAATTAAAGAAAGCACTGCTGCTAACAAGTTATTATATATTTGCAAATCCAACAACTTCGGTATGATACAAATGGACGTTTGTTAGAAGATGACTACGCGTGAGAATCTAGTCGCATTGTCGCGTATGATGACGGATTAGCTGCTTGATCGAGACTGACTCTTAACTCTTATGTTTTTCCCGGAGGAAAGCTTGGTGTGGGTGTGCCCTTTGCACGAAAAACGCGGATTCGTTGTTCGCACTTTTCGTCAAGGAAGTGAGGGTAAACATCCGCGATGCTGATTGGTTATGACCCATGCTAAAGACGAAGGATATGCGGAAATCTCCCACCAACGTGGATCGGGGGTTGACTGCATTCCTGGAGAAAACTAGTCGTTTTTGGTGGACATGTGTTCGGTTTTCTATTCGGCGACTATCCGCTTTCTCCGTGATTTTTGAGAGCCTAATAAACTCAAGGACTTTTCCGAAACTCTGACATAAACCAAATATACTTCTCGACACATAGTTCGACTGGCGAGCATACGGAAACAATGAAACTAGAGTTGACGATTTATGGTGGGTCCTTGAGTTTATTGAGGGTCGGGAAGAACGTAGGTAGGCCGCGGACTGCTAGATAGCGTCGGCTGGACTGCAGATGTTCCATGCGACGCAACAATGCGTAGGAATCATTCCATAGTTTTTTTTTTTTTATTTAATATTTTACATTCAAAATTTGTCCAATTTGGACATTTGGTAGAATTTTTTAGCTGTTTGATTATCATGTGGGTGGCTACCCCCAGTGGGGTACCATCTAAAGGTTATATCCTTTATGAGAATTCCATAGTTGTTATTTATTATTTAGGGTAATTTACGTTACAATATGTAACAATAACTCCTTTTATAGTTTTAACTAATCAGCTGGTATTTCTTATCGGACAAAATTAATTTATAAGCCGTGAATGTTCTCTCAACGTATCTGAACTCTTACCGATATTGTACTTCTATTTCGTTTCGATTTTCAACAAGTGAACCACTGAAGATGTTATTAAATTTGTATTTATTGCTATTAAATTAGTACAATATTTTGAATGCCACATTTATCTGGAGAACATGTTTATATTTTGTCGTACAAGACGTATTTTGTCGTATTTTCGACAGAATCCACAACAAATTTCACTAATTCATTCAATGATACAGTTTTTAAGTCTTAAAATTCTTCAAGTAACGATTTTAACGAAAAATGTTTCAAATAAAAGTTGGATGGTTTCGAGAGGGACATAATTTGACGCGATTTGTTTCTTTGTAGAAAGGTTTGTTTTCAAAAAGTATGTATTAAGGTACAATATCGAGAAAATCTACAGTTCGACAGATGTTACGACCGTTCGCGGAGAGACGCGGTCGCTAGGAAAACGCGTCAGCGAGAGGCGTAACTTCTCGCTACGATTCGGTTAATCGACGCCGCGAAGTAGTCGTTCCCCTGATTTCTGTTAAGATAATAGGGGTGGTTGATTGAATGACACTGCGATGTAACAAGTTATGTATCACAGTTTATTTCTAACACTTGTAAAGTAGGTAGTTACGCTGGTGCGTATATACAAGATGAGTGATTGACTTTTCTAGCGGTATAGAAAAAGTAGTTGACTTGACTCTCCTGTTGTCGTAGGAGAAGTCGACTTTCCCGAGGTCTTAGGAGAAGTAAGTTACAGTGGTGAATGACTATTTTCCGGAGGTAAACCCGTTCGAGGGATGTTGACTCGTCTGAAGATGGAAAATTAGTGTCGTTCGGTGACGATGCTGTGGCGGAGGAAAGCTAGCGATGGGTGTGTCTAGCGCACGGGACCATCGGATTTGTTGGTGATGATTTTGGCTAAGAGAGTGAGGGAGATAGGCTTCGTTGTTGATTGGTCATTTACTGTGGTGGTGGATGAGGAAGGATGCTAACCACCCTCGAGATGAAGTCGCTAGTGGGAGACCTCATACGTGAGAAAAGGCAACTTTCCCGTGTTAACCCGTGGTGGACAATAAACTGTAGGAAGCAATTCGCCGAAAGAATATTTGTTCAGTCTGAAGGACTTTGACTAGGAATTCCTAAGATTTATAGAGGGTACTTGTAAAGATGAGCGGACATCTGGTTCCCGTATGGCCCGCGGCGTGGGGCCTGGTCTAGGTAGAATGTCGCCCGACGTAACAACAGATATTTTAAATTTAAAAGTGAGATGTCTCGGATTTCTATATGAAGTAGACAATCGCACATTGCTTGCTTTATGCTTTGTTGGACAGAATGTTTCGAAGAATCGGTCTATCAAAGAAAAGGACTCAAGTTTCGTGTAAAAAAGTGTAGCTGTACAGTTTCGTATAAAAAGAGAATACAGTTTATGTTTCTTAAGCGATTTGTGTATTTGTTATTATGGGTCAACCCTATGGATGACACAAGATCTTTTGTTTCTATCGAATGTTAAAAACTCTTCTCTAAGTACATATATCTACATATACGTACAGGATGTTAATTTTAAATCGGCCATTCAAATTAGTTTAACTTTTTTTTTTAATTTTCGCTACGATTAAGGCAAGAAAGAATGACTAAGAAGGTTTTTAATGGTTTCAAAGTGCGTATCTAATGATGATAAAGACATTATGTGGAGGTCATCTTGACAGTATTTACAACATCATCAAAGTTTTCACTTAACTTTACTCTTTTTTTTACTTCATTATTCGCGGATTTGTTATTCTGTCCATGAAATGAAGAATTTGTTTAATCTTGAAATTTACTTTCCGTTATTTAAAATTTTCTTTTGTTTCCATTTCTAGAACTTTTTCTAATTAGGAAATCTTTACCTTTCGCTTCGAAAAATTAAAATCCTTCTCGTTTTTAAAATTACTAAGCAACAATTGATAATCGTCGCACAAAGCGACTATTGATAACTATACCGAGTACGATACATGTCACCGATTTCGATGGCAAATGGATTCAAAAATATATTGTGAAAGTCAACATTGTATCTTTATTCTGTACATACATATAACCGTCGCTCGTTAACTTTCGAGATATTCGCAAACAACTTTAGTTGAATCAAAGTTAGAATTACAGTACATTCCAGCGTAGGCAGCTGTATATTTGCAGCAAAGAGCAAAATTCAACCCATACACTGCTCTTTGTAGACAATGATAATTTATTTATAAATCACGATAGGGAATGAAAAGAACACGTATATTAATTTACATCTGCTTTTCGTTAATAGACGTATAAAGATTTTATTACGTTCCATTTAGTTCGTTAGGTATATATGTCGGATTCACATTAGACTTGAGGGCGCGTAACGCTTCTTCGTTTGAATTAGCCATCGTTTTACAAAACAGAGATTATATTTACACGTATATACAAGATTTTACAAAGTATAATGAATATTGAGTTTAAGGAATAATAAGCTTGACAAATAATAAGTTTAACGAATGATTAGATTATCGAATAATAAGTTTAACGAATAATGAATTTTGTATTTTCGACCAATCGCGGGGAGACGCAATCGCGAGGAGAGACGTCAACGGGAGTCGTAAATTCCCGTTACGATTATTATAATCGACACCACGAATTGATCGATCCCCTGATTTCCGTTAAGATAATAGGGGTGATTCAGTTTATATAACACTGTGATTCACAGAATTATAATTATATATTTCCAACACTTAACTTACACTGTCGAGTAGCTACAAATAGATAACAACTTGTCGCACGAAGATAATATAGATATGCGCACTAGAGCAGGGCTCTTATAATTGAATGTCGTATGTTAATGGACGCAGCACGATATGATATTTAATAGCGTATGTGAATGTTCGATGATACCGAGAACCGACTTTGAATGCTGCGTTAGGCGTTCGATGTGTTACAAATTTAGTAAACCTCCTGATGTCGCAGGAGCAGTAGTTGAATTTCCCGAGGTCTTAGGAGATGAGTTACAGTGACGGTGTTGTGCTATAACTAACTTGTCGTTCTAATGTTAATACGGAAGAAAGCTCGGTGTGGGTGTGCCCCTTTGCCTGAGGAACGCGGATTCGTTGTTCACACTTTTCGTTAGAAAAGTGAGGGTAACGATCTGCGATGTCGATTGGTTATAACCTACGCTGAGGTCTTAAGGGATGAGTAGGAAACCTCCTACCATCGTGGTTCGTGTACATGGGAAAAACCAGCTTGTTTGTTAGCTAGCTATTCGGTTTTTCCTAATAGGTGTGTATCCGCTTTCTCCGTATTTTTTAAGTGCGCCTAATAAACCCAAGGACCTCTCTAAAAGCCAGATGTGCTTCGAAAATATTTTTAGGTTTAAGAAATTCTTCAGGACAAACGAACTGACTGAAGACACATGTCGATGCAAGACAATGAAAGAGAAAGTCTATGGTGGGTCCTTAGGTTTATTGAGGGTCGAGATGACGTTACGCAGGCCGCTGGCTGTCCGGTCGCGATGGCTGGAATGCAGATGTTTTAGACGGCGTAACAAATTTAATGTACGTTATTAACAACGTTCTTGGGTTCAAACGAATCCACAGCCAACGGGATAACTCTTTACGGAGACGCTCTGTATACTGCTCGATGTGTCACTTTCCAAGACGATCACACGAATGCCTCAATCTGATGGAATTCTTTCTCGCTGTACGATTGCATTTTGTTTGTTATATGCTCGCTGGAAGCATCGAGAAAGTTCCAGTCGCCGTTGCTAGGCAATTTCTGTCTGGAGTTTGATTCTTAATACAACGTGTGTCCCATTATATCGACACCTCCAAAGTACAATCTCATGTGGCCAGGCCCGTTCTTGAGGCCGTATGCAACCACAACCACATATCTAGGGAAACCATACAACCGTTCCACACCTTCGTCGAGCTAAACGTTTATCCCTTGACCGTGGCTACGTTCGGCGACCAGTTGTCACCTCGAACTCAATTTCGCTATCGCAAATCTCGAACAATTACGATCAGATCGAATGACGACAATTGCTTAATTACAGCTATGATAAAATCTAAGCTAAAACATTAGAGGACTTTTCCCAAATTGCAAAGGGAAGGCTCCGGTCTTCCTTTCATCTCCGACATATAGATACGCCTCTGATTGCATTTTGGAGCGTGCGAAAAAGAAATAGAAATAAAAGCTTTAAACGAATACAATATTTTGTACATGGCCCTCTTGCACTTAAAACGGCTGCAATTTGTCTTGCTATTCTGTCAACCAAATTTGTGCTTACTTCTTGAGAGATTGCATACCTTTATTCTTCGCCTCTTTCCTTTCCAATTCTCGGCATTTATGGTGTTTGATCCTTGAGTGGTGACTTATCCAAGTTGTACCGACCGATAGTGACGGTGACAGGATCATCTGTCTGTTACGACAGTCTCGCCAATGATTTTCTTTGATACCACGGAGGCCGTGATCAGCCCCGAAGGTACAGTCCCCCATCTTGGTGGTTTGGTGTTGGATTCGTGGCGATACTGGTTTATTGCCAACTGTTGGTCTGATGGACCGATGAGGTTGCCAGGCGCAGACTTTGTGTCTCCCCAAGGATCGTCAGCGGTTGAGCAGCGTACCACCTAAACCGGTACCGTCCTAGGGAGATGGTAGGGCTCAGTAAAGGGACCCAGCCCGACCTATGATGGGCGAAGGTTGAGCAATTGAAGCCGACACAAGGTGTCTGCCCTACAATTGGTTGGTCGTATCTCAGTCCCACGCACATGGGGACCATGTCAGTTGAGAGATGTTATTGTCGATATTTCAGGATTCTCGACATTATAAATGTGCCAAACGACCATGTTCAACCGATATATTGTCAATATAATATTGTCAGTATTATTGAACATTCGTCATATTATGGAAGAGATTGACGTATTGTCAATATTTCGAATATTTACGAAATTGTTTCATGAAAAATATTTTTACTCCTCGTGTTTTATGTCTTCGGATATAAGTCTCGTTTGGCTTTTGCCTTGATTATATTCAAATAGTGGCTGCACAAGTTTTCTTTTGGTCAGACATCTTGACTAGACATCTTTGAAATCTAATTGGAAATTGAATGTATTGTCGATAATACCGAACGTATAAGAAAAATCCAGTTTGTCAATAAATATTGACGATACCGTATGGACAATATGTTGTATAATGATCGTCTGAAGAACCATAAAATATTGATAATATACATTGATCGTCTGAACACTTAATCACGCTAAATCATTCTCCAATAAAAAATTCATCGAGATTACTTGGTGGGAAATCATATTCATTTTCTAGTTTTTTTTTTTATTTTTTAGTATTTGTTGAGGTTATTCGATGTGTAAACAGAGAAAACACGTGGATAAATTGTTGGACAGAAAATATATTTAAATAGAAGTGTAATTATAAGTAAGAATACAATTTGAGCTGGTCCAGATCCGCACGCTAGCTGTGTTACCCAATAACTGAAAACCCCGAAGCCAACGTCGCCTGTCTACTGTTTATGGTCTGACTTTGTCGCAGTCTTTTGTCTACGCGCTGTCGATGGCTTCGGTGCTTGAGAAAACTAAGAAGACCAGATGTAGAGTTTTCTTATAAGTGGTGACCACTTCAACAGTATTGTCCACAGATTTTCAATCGGATTCAGGTCTAAACCTTGAGCTGACAAGCAGTCCAAAACTGGAAATGGTTACAATTGCAACTATTTTTGCTTTACTCTTAGAACCTGCATCGTGTTAGAAGGCGATATTCCTTTTGTCAATTTTTATATTCTGTGCCCTTTCTTGCCATTTCATATTTAAAATTTCCTTTATACGTGTATTGAATTATTCTGTCACTAATACGTCTCGATGATCCTACGCTATATGTTATTTAATAAGGTTTTGGTATTTATTAATTAACGATTCACTTAGATTCGTTTTCTCTAATATATTTCAGTCTTGTACAACAGTCTTATAACACGTCTTACCACACAGGAATCTCCAAGTCAATAGAACAACGTGGTCGACTTCTAAGACAAAAGAGCGTCGTTAGAAGTCGTACCAACTTAGCTTGTAGAAACGAGTGATCATACCAACTTAACATTTCTTAACACTATATACTGTGGAACATCTCGAGGGCTGTGGGCCGCAGCATTACGGATCCGCCAGCAAATTTCAGTTTCTTTTACACGTCGCTTCTGTAAAGATCCATGTTTGCTGATACAAGGTCGCTGACGTTTATCTCGACAAAATTCTATTAACTGTAGATCTGTCTGACTACGTATTGGAACGTTTCCAATCATCTACTGCTCATATAGTATCGTACAAATAAGTTATCATTTTCAACAAAAGCTCTACATTGTTTCGATTCTTCTCCTTGCTGTATATAACCAAATCTGAACTTAGCTCATTGTCAATGATCGTTTTTAATATCAAGTAGAAAAATAATAGAAATTACATGTTGGGTTAAATTGGTGCATATCAGTTGCTTTATCTGCATATCCGATAGCTATAGTACTAATATGTATGTCGCAGATGAAAGAACATCAGGGCCTTTCCTTTGGAATTTTTGGGAAAATCCCCGATACTTTAGTCTAGACTTTTTATTATAGCTGTATTTAAATAATAAAACTTAGAAGTAGTTGTTTATGATTTAATCCGATTAAGTTTGCCCGAGATTTATAACAGTGGGCTTGGGCTCGAAGTGACACATCCGGTCGCTAAACGTAGCCACGATCACGAAATGGACGTTTTTACCTAACAGAGGTATGGCGGAGTTGTATAGCTCTCCTTAAAAATAGAGTTGACCCAAGCGGTACAGAGAGGTGCATAGAAAAATACATGAGAGGAGTTCCACTTGGACAGTGGACAAGTATTGTAATATCGCGAATATATTAAAGGTGTTGTTTTGTCCGATTAATTATAATTTATTAATAAAGGATTGAAAATACAGATAGTTAGACAGAAGAACGATGTTTGATTAACAGGAAAACTAAACGCAACGCTTGTATTTACATAAATAACTCGACAACTATTTGGTAACTCTCTCTCTCTCGCTAGCAACTCTAACACTCGACAACACTCACAACTCTAACGACTCTATGCTTCGACGTCTCGATCAACTCTAACTGTCGCAAAATGCATTTCTGCTCGGTCGTGCTCGCTCTTGCTCTCGTCTCCTCACACACACACACACACACACACACACACACACACACTTTTCGGCTCACACACTCTGGCCTCTCGGTTGCCACTCCTTGAAATATGAAACCGTACTTTTGTTTTGACGCTGCTCATCTTTTCTCGCATCACTGTTACTAGGCGCTCTTGGATGTAAACAAACCACAAAAGACGGCGTACATGGTGTTTTCTAATTTCAGCCGATCTCCAATCAAAGCTATTCTACGATATTACAGTATGTTCAGTTTCACTTGGACTGTGGACAAGTATGTTCAGTTACACCTGAACTGTGTAAGTTCAGTTCGACTTAGACTTTGGAAGAAAGCGCACTTGCTATCCCGTTGACCATGTATTCGTTGTTGAATCTAAGATTATTGTCACTAGCATCTCGAGTAGCTAATCGCCACGGTTACTTGTCAAATTCTGTAATAATCATATTTGTACAATTAACTATTATCTATTTTGTATAAGAACAATGGCTAATCCAAATGAAGATTCGTTAAACGCCTCTAACCCGACATATATGATAACTTGACATATATGTCGGGTTAAGGTTGGAATTTTGGGCGTTTGATGAACCTTCACTCGTATTCACCATCGCGGTTATAGCTGATATTTATTGGTACAAATGTGGTTATTACAAGAGGCTACAAGTAATAGCGGCGATCTGATGGTCGAGATGTCGATGACAACGAATTCAGGTTCGATAACGAATCCACGGGCAACGGGATGACGAATGCGATGTGATACACGTATGACTCAACGCGTCAGGTCAGTCAGTCTGAAAGATACCGTGCGTCACAGCTAACGTCACTTTGAGTTTCAAAACATATTCAATTGTACAGAGAGTTATCCCGTTGACCGTGGATTCGTTTGAACCTAAGAACATTGTCTTTACTTCAAGAGTGTCTAATAAACACGCAAAATTGTTAAATCCTGTTAAATCAACACTTGTACACATAATTGCAAATATAAACCTCAATGAACAACTACGATGGCTTGTCCTAATGAAGATACGTAACGCGCCCCTAAAACTAGCGCCAAGCCGGCAAATCCGACATATTTATAAATAATATTATACAGTGGAACTTTTGAGATAAGATAACTTTTGCAGGCAAAAGTAAATTGAACATATTTAGACACGATCTTGGATCATTAAAAAAAATGGAAGGTCTTAGAACTCAGGGCGAGTTTATGAAGAAAGAAATAGAATCTCAGAATTTACGAAATACAGTAAGAATACAGTAATACTTCGATATTGCATTGTAATTGCATTATTGCAAATCATGGACGAATTATACAGAATCGTCCACTTAACTCGGAACCTGTGCGACGCTGGTCACACGTACGCTTACTACTACAATCATAGGCGTCTGAGTCGAAAGAGGGAGAGACAGAATCTTCCAAAACAAGTAGAAAATTTTACGCCGTAAAGTGTCCAAAAAAAATTAAGCTCGTACGTGGCGAGTACCTGTCCAAGACTGTCCAACTTTCTCCAAGGCCACTCGAGGCCATAATCTTACGTACTTGTATAGCCCTAGTAAGCACGAATTTGTCCTTTTAAGTGGATACGAGATATCTTCGCTGGAAATAGCTTCCAGTGATCTGGATCAACGATGACGCAACTATCGATGAGATATCAAAGTAGGAAAAACGAGGTTTCTATTGTTTTACAATCTGCACCGCTACAATTGGTATTGTTGTATTTAATACCGCTTCATTCAACATTGTTTGAGGCTTCTGTGAAAGAGTCTGAAAGTAAAAGAATTCCAATGTTTCGCTAGCATTGCAGTTGGCTTCATTAGGACCTCGCACTAATACTGGTATGCACCTGGAAAAGTGCACTTTCACGTCGGTTTGGTTTTTCCGGATCGATGGTCAGCATGACGAAGAAGTAATTTCTGTTGTTTCTCTGTATTTCCTTGGGAAACACCCATGTTCTTTGCTAAAACGAGCATCTTGTCAAAGCATCTTGTCACTATTTTCACCAATATAAGACTTCACACATGAGTAGGATATTTTGTAAACCCCCAATATCTCTAGTTGTGGCAGTGGATCTCTAAGAGAGGCGAGTATTCGTGAGATCTTGGTATGTGTTAGCTAAACTGTTTTGATACTACTCTTGTGGAGGATTCTTCTGATGCGATCGACTAAATCTTTGAAAGTCGTGTGGTAGGAATGTTCGACGGTATGTTGATCATCTTGTGAATTTGTATTCTTGTGTTTGAAAGGACTGTGGCGGCACTCGACAATAAATACCGCCACTCGACACTAACTTCAACCGGACGACGGTAGCGCAGTGGTTAGCGCCTTAGGTTACGAACGTTCGGGACCCGGGTTCCAATCCCGGCGCCCGTAGTTCTATTTTTCTTCCACGCATCTAAATTAGAAGAAAAATAGCAGTGCCCCAGCAGCGACATCCATAGCCAGCAGTTACAAGTATCACGGGCAACACATACACCTCAGGACTATTGATGATATTGGTGAAATAGTTATTTCTAGTAAGGTTGAAGTCATTAGAGGTTATCGCGGTTCTCATATGGTCCAGTTCTGATTCCAAAAGACCCTGTTTGTAAATATTAATCGTGCGGTCGACAAATAAGAAAATGACCGATTCCTTCTGGGTTGGTTGGTAGCGGGATGATGCATGAAGGTACTTGTCAGTATCGGTGAGTTTCCTGCAAACTCGGTGACCGAGAGGATTGCCTGGTTCCTTGGCCAAAAGTACATCCAGGAAAGATATAAGTGGATTTCCATAATAAACTTGACATTTGGATGGTGCAAGTTAAGGAAGTCGTGAAAATTCACCAGACTTTCATGGGGCCAAGTCATAAAGTTATCATCTACATATCTGGACCGGTTGGACTATTCGAGGGGAGCTTCCTTGAAAATCCATTCCTCGAGAGATTCTCCTCGGGAGAGAAAATAGGTAGAAGCGGGACATTGCTGTATGAGGGAAGCAGGTTGTTCGGGATATGGTCCTTTGCGATGACGATGGTATTGGAGACTGGCAAGTTGAGGAACGGTGTCGCGAATTATCAACTAGGTAGCAATCAGTCAGGCTGTAACTGGTCGATTGACGTCGCGAACCTTGAACGCTATTAACGCTGAAGCTGAAAGTAGATTAAAGATGTCTATTAAGGTTGTGTTTAGTAGTAGTTTATTTGAACTATTTAGTATGCACAGAAGAGTATGAACCGTACGTAACGGAGTTAAACTTAGGCGAGTGCGCGATGACTGTCCAGCTTGCATTCTAACTGTCCGTCTATCTGTCACGGGATGTGTTTTTGTCAATGTTTTCTGTGAAGTGGGAATTTATTCTATCCAATCCTGTAACTGTCGAACTGTCATGGGTGTCTCTCATGTGGTGCATCTTGTGCGTACATGCTGGAGGGCGCGTAACGTAACGTCCTGGTCTAGTGTCGCGTTCTCATTGGGTGTTGAGGTTTATGATATTAAGGAGCACTTAGGGTGTCATTTAACCTCTTGACAAGGTCCGCATTGTAAATCTTACACCTTGCGAGGTGAGAATTTCCAACTTTCCAAAAGAGCAAAAGTATTGTTCGTGTCGTACACTGAGGATCGCCCAAAATCCCGAACAAAGAGAGACTGTCTGTCGAAACTGACCAGGATATCGTTAGTGTAGTAACTTATGGTTCTTAGAGTAAGGACGAGTGATGATGTTATATTTAGGGTTTAATGTAGTTTACTAAACTATACTCAAATACAAATGGAACGATTACAATATCGTCGGACGTCTTATTAGCATGCTCTCAGGCTCCTCCACCTTCACTCTCCGACTTCTCGACTCACACTCTCCGAACTCTCGACTTACACTCCGTGAACCATTCCCAACTCGCATTCTGACTTTGTCTTTTCCTAGGCCCACTACACACGTGTTCTGCAGATGCTCGTTGCCCGGGTCACATAGACCTTGTCTATAAAACTATAAAGTTGGAGGGACCGTCGGCACTTTAATGGACCCGACGGAGCCTCGGTTCTCCAGACATTGTTCCTAGCTATCCTAATGTTTTAATGTTTTTTAGGCCCATTTCCCCGATACTACATTAGGTTGGGTGCTAATGTTGCGGACTTTCTCTATGTGTATTTAATATAGGCAGGGGACACTTGCCTGTTAGGGACAGGATTAGGTTAATGGACTAGTAGTTGATGCAATCATCGAAGCTCCTTGTAGCGTTTTTTGAATATTAGCTGCGACCAAGTAACGATCAGCTGCCGCGGAGAGCTCGTTGTCCCTTTTGCTCGTTTACCTGGCCCCGTTGTGATCGGTGTGTGCTTTCGTATCAGCTTCCTGGATTGCAAATTCTATCGAATTTTAAGGGATTGTTACAATAATTCTCAACAAAATTGTCTACATGTGAATATCATACGACTTCTTGCTGTATCTCACTTGCTTCCTTGTTTCTCATTCCTGCATCCAATAATCTGTAAAAGGTGATCATTAACAAATTTGAAATTATAACGCAAAAGAAGATGTTCAAATCGTTATGAATGAAAAATGCCGAACAAAGTTGCAAAAAAAAAAAAGAAGAAAACGGAAATTAATATTGTACAAAATTACTTTTCTGCCTGTGTTCTCGTTTATAATCTGTACAACTCTAGTCCTATCAACAGCTCATAGATGAAGAATGTATGATTATGGCAGCAAACGTATATGTAACTAAAGTTGTCACTTTTCAAGTTCTCGCGCGTTCTAGTTTCGAGTTACGCGAATGATTCTGTATTTCGTTGATGCTATCTACGATGATGGACGGTCATATGTATGTCGGAGAGGAAAAGACACCGGAGACCTTCGCCCTGGAACGTGGGGGAAAAGCTGTAACTAAAGTAGATAACTGTAACTAAACGATTTGCCGTCATTGTACTTGTTACAACTGTAATTAAACGATTTGCCGTCATTGTATTTGTTTGTAAATTGCGATAATGGGCTTAGGCTCAGGGCGACCTTTAGTCGCCGAACGTGGCCGCGGTCAACGGGACGTGCGCGTCGAGTGGTAGTATGACCCTCATAAAAAAAGGAAATACCCGTAGAGGTACTTGGCAATAAAACATTAAAACGGGTCCTTCGGACAGAATGAATGCCAGCTAGCCTGAGAGCACGTTATAAAACTTAGGTTTTGTGAATTAAGGGGACGGGCAGTCTTTGTCTCAAAGTGACCAATTGACAGCAGCGTCAACTTCCCTTACTTTCGGAACGAGGGCTAGACTCGACGAATCGGATGTGTTCGTGTGCTTAGACGCGCTCCATCATAGTTTTCCTCGGTGGCATGATTGGGACGAACAGGCATTCTTAGTTGCGATTTCATCGAGGAAGAGAGGAACGTTTTGGGCTCCGTACGACACGTTTGAGTTAGCTTGTGAGCAAGTAGTTCTATCATCCCGTTGGCCGCGGATTCGTTATCGAGCCTAAGACCAACGTCACTAGTGCCGCGGTTGATCGTCGAATCGGTAGTATCGTTACTCGTGTTAATTATCCGTGCCCTGGTTATAACACAACGATGGCCAGCTCCCAGGAAGAGTTATCAAACGCCCACAACCATAATTCCGGCCTTTCTCCGACATGTATATTAATATTTGAGAAAATATATCTTCACTCTAGTACAAAGAAAACGTGATCATACGAGATATTAATCTCACGCCTGGTGCTTATTATGCAAAAATGCGGATCTTATATAATGTTTGATTATGCAATATGGTAATATGAATTACAATACCTTTGAAACGTAATGATCCGTGCCGTAATCATCAAATATTAGTGTCATCGAATATATACAAGATTATCAACCCTTTGTATTTATAATAAATAGTCAAAATTAAACACTGTGTTAAAAAATGATTTGTCACGATTACCATAGTGTTATTCTACGTCTCTGGAGCAGTAGAGATCTATGAAAAAAAGGTCACCGCAAAATTGGCTTTGGCCTCGAAATTCCAGGCGAAATTTCTCCACTCACCGTGCAGATAAAAAGTCTGAAAGGAAGCATGCGTCGAAACTCAACCATTCTCTTGGAAAAACGTGTTAAAATTTCATTAGTTTTCCAACTCGTTTTATTTGTAACGTGGATACAGTCAAATGCAGGGAAAATAGTATTTATCGTCGCACCTAGATACCCCAGATACGCCGTTATACAGAGTGTAGCTGAACTGGTGGTACAAGCCGAGAAGAGGAGAATCTAAATGAAAAAATAAATGGAAAATATAGAGTGATATATGTTCGTACAAATGATACATCTTCGAAAAAATCGAGTTTGAAATTCAAGTATGCTTGAATACGATTATTTCCGCACTGGATAAACGTAAATGATCAATAGCAGGTTGTTCTACGCGTGAAATTAAGTAAAAAAACGTAGAATAAATTTTGTTCGCAAGACGCTTCGTTTCTGAGAAAACTTGGTCATAGGCGTGTACTAGGCCAATTTTTTGCTAAACATGTTCGTGCTCTGCTTTTTTGAAGATAAAGTCCTGAACGAAGCAATTTTATTCCATATTTTTCACGCACTAAGCAACATTTACTTATTTAAAATACTTACTTATAAATTATACTTATCTATAATAAGTATTAACTTATTATAAATAATCAGTCATGTCACTGCGCCACGCCAGAAAAATTACTGAAAATTCTCAATGCGAGAATTGATTGTAATTTCAATAAACAAAATAAAAAAAAAATATTTTTCACGCGTTGTCGCATTTACACTAATCTCTTACTGATTGTTTGCTCGCACCTAGTTAATAATCAGCTGAATTCGAGTACACTTGACAAATTTTCAAACTCAATTTTTCTGTTAATAGGATGTAATTAATTTGTCAGACCGCTCACACGTTACTGGCAATAACTGGAATCATCCAAGTACGAACAATAACCTATTTGGTAACCTATTGATTTCATAATCTGATAAAGACACAGACATTTATTTTTTTATGTTAAAAAACATTACGGTACGCGTGCACTTTATCACGTCTCGTTATAACGGATCTCACTGTAGATCGTTGTCTGGATGGAAAAATTAAAGAAAGAATTTTTTATTCTATATTTTCAACTTCTTTTTTCGCGTAGAATCACCCCCTTTCCGCTTGTACCACCAGTTACGTCGGGCGACACTCTACCTAGACCAGGCCCCACGCTGCGGGCCAGACGGAAACCAGATGTCCGCTCGTCCTTACGGCGTGCCCTCAACACTCTTAAGGACCCGTCATAAATCCCAGCAATTTCCAAGCTAAGGTCCTTCAGACCCAACAAATATTCTTTCTGTGAATTACTTCCTACAGTTTATTGTCCACCACGGGTTGACACGGGAAAGTTGCCTTTTCTCACGTATGAGGTCTCCCACTAGCGACTTCATCTCGAGGGCGGTTAGCACCCTTCCTCATCCACCACCACAGTAAATGACCAATCAACAACGAAGCCTATTTCCCTCACTCTCTTAGCCAAAATCATCACCAACAAATCCGATGGTCCCGTGCGCTAGACACACCCATCCTTAGTTTTCCTCCGCCACAGCATCGTCACCGAACGGCACTAATTTTCCATCTTCAGACGAGTCAACATCCCTCGAACGGGTTTACCTCCGGAAAATAGTCATTCACCACTGTAACTTACTTCTCCTAAGACCTCGGGAAAGTCGACTTCTCCTACGACAACAGGAGAGTCAAGTCAACTAATTCTTCTATACCGCTAGAAAAGTCAATCACTCATCTTGTACATACGCACCAGCGTAACTACCTTCTTTACAAGTGTTAGAAATAAACTGTGATACATAACTTGTTACATCGCAGTGTCATTCAATCAACCACCCCTATTATCTTAACAGAAATCAGGGGAACGACTATTTCGCGGCGTCGATTAACCGAATCGTAGCGAGAAGTTACGCCTCTCGCTGACGCGTTTTCCTAGCGACCGCGTCTCTCCGCGAACGGTCGTAACACCACCAGTTACCAACCACCCTGTATACTCGTCTGTGTAGACAAAATTCAATGTACAATACCGAAAGCTTTTTATTGGTATTGTAATATCGGAATATATTGAAGATGTAGTTTTGTCCGATTAATTATAATTTATTAATAGAGGATTGAAAATACAGATAGTTAGACAGAAGAACGATGTTTGATTAACAGGAAGAACTAAACGCAACGCTTGTATTAACACAAATAACTTAACAACTATTTGGTAACTCTCTTTCACTCTCACTAGCAACTCTAATATTCAACAACACTTACAACTCAATTCTAACAACTCTATGTTTCGACGTCTCAATCAACTCAATTCTAACAACTCTATGTTTTGACGTCTCGATCAACTCAATTCTAACAACTCTATGTTTTGACGTCTCGATCAACTCAATTCTAACAACTCTATGTTTTGACGTCTCGATCAACTCTGACCTCGCAAAATGCCTTCCTTGACTACCAAACTGTTTTGACGCTGCTCATCTTTTCTCGCGTCACCGTTGCTGGGCGCTCTTGGATGTAAACAAGCCACAGAAAGACGACGTACACGATGTCTTCTAATTTCAGCCGATCTCTAATTTAATTTACTTCATGATATTATAGTATCTCGGAAACTAATAAATACCCGATGCTAAAATTTTATATCTGGGACCCATTTCCCTTTCCACCGTCGCGCTTATTTTAAAAAATGATTGATATACTGACAGTCGTTGAAAAAGAAACTGACTTGTGTTGGAATGATTCGATAACAAGCATTTTTAATCGATTCGACGTTCATTTAAGACAATCCTATTATATTTTAATACTTATTGTATTTTATACGCATAATTGTGTCGTTTTAAGATTCAAGGTCGTTGAGAAGTAGCCTTATGGTAACCAACACGTCTTACCGATTCGATTATTACTAAATTGTAGGCAATAGAAATGGACAGAGAATATGGGGTGATATTTCAGATCACCTTAATATTTCAAAGAATTTAAATTGTAAAAGAGATGAAATCCATTCGTTTGATTTATAACGGATATAATGCATATAAGTCGTCTTTTTGTCAATAAATAAATTATTTCATCAAATCGTTTGTGATAACTATGGAAAATTACTCTACTACTGCAGCCACGTCTGTTGTTGACAAATGTGAGAAACCCTGTACGTTTTATTTGACAAAACATTTGCTCGATGCACCAACACTCGGCCACTAAGCTGCCCCGAAAGTCAGCAAAACGAGTGAGCGGCTGAGGCCGAGCAGAAAATTCCGTGTCCACTGATCTCCGATTCACTGACCTGTCGAACTATGACTTGTAATCCAAGAGAAAGCAACTCTTCTCCGTGTATTATAATAACTCGCCGCTTGGAAACCGTCTAACTTTGTTACATTGACGATGAAAATGATGTAAACGAAAGTATGGCATCCGACCCGTACCTACGTCGGATGACGAAGCTCGACTGAAATTACCAAAAATTTATATATTTTTTGACTGTTATCACAAAGTTACATGATTTTCAAGCAGCTAGTTCTCTTGCACGCTACAAAGTCACTATGTTCCGGACTATTACTATTCAAGCGCCCAGAAGCGTGCAGCAACTCATCTGGCCTGAAGTGATTTCTCACCCGAGAGTTCTCGATTTTTTATTTTTACGCGCAGAAAGATTAGGTCGTAAATTTCGACTGAGCAAATCAAACACTATAGATACCTATTTATGGAAGTATGCCATAAAGTAAAATTATACCTTTGAAACCATATTAAGTTAACACGTTAAGTAAGCACTGCTATTTGTATTTCTCGCCATGGGAAGTGGGTAATATTAAGATGAAATGAAATAAATCCTACTTTCTTTCAATTAATATACGTTAAACTTCCATTATTTAAATGTTCAACTATATGGCAATTTCTTCTAGTTACTAAACGAACTACGTTTTTGTTGGTATGCACCGTCCGATGGAACATTCAAGTGTGAGCCATCGGTGGTGCACGCCGGCGTGGACGCGTTAAATGCAGTTAACGAATACATATGTAATATGCAAATGCTGTAGACACACGCATTTATACAACAGATCTAACCGTCATATATGTAATTAATTGTTCTTTTGGTCTAGAACTACATCTTGTTGCGAAAACAACTCCCAGTCCTTTTGTGAAAATCACCGATCAGAAACCATCGAGAAAGAAACCTATACTAAAAGGGAGAAAGAAGAACAGCAACAGCAACGGCAGAAGAATTCATATGGGCAGTTTCGACGATTTCGATTCCTCTGGAAACGACGACGATTTCAGTACTACGCAAATCATGGGCGGTAGCACACTTCAGGAAGGCCACAGAACAGAAAGGCCATTGATATCACCATCGCTACCCCCACCTTGGGTGAATATAAACACAGCCAATTGCAGGCATCATTTAGTACCGATCACGCTATTCTTTCCGTTATTCATCTTAACTATGATATTTGTTCCTTAAAATATACATTCTTACGAGAAAAAAAAGTTTAACAACGAAATTCATGCAGATAAGATTGGAAACGATTCGGGAATACTATAGAGAGTAATAAATATATTTGATTCGTTCTTCGTAGCACGAGACTATGAAAACGTGCTTGTATTAAAATAAAAAATGTGGTATTGCTTTTTACGATTGGTACATGTGACGGAGAGAAAGCAATTTATATAATAAGCATAACATTTTACTCATGTTACGTGACAACAATAATCCGACTTCGAACGATAGTACAATTTATGTTTATCCGAGCATTGTAGCAAAAGAAACGTAAGAACTGAATGAGTAAGTCCTATGACAAATTTTATTATTGATTCTAAAGGAAAACTGATATTTTTAATATGACAATTTTATACTGAAAGGTACAAGAATTGAAACAATTACCTAGAATTCTGTATTGAAATTTCCAAAATTTTCTTCTTAACGATCCAAAAAATAACAATCATTAATTAAAAGAAAACTGTATATTATTCGTGCTGTATCTTAATCTGGAATACTGATAAACACTTCTAACGCACAAAACATACAAAATGTTATGTAATGAATAATGAATATATATATATATATATGTCGGAGCGAGGTTGGAACTTTGGGCGTTTGATGAACCTTTACTTACGTTCTCGTCGCGAATGTCTCTAATATGTATCGGTACAAATGTGGACACTACAAGAGGATATGAATAATAGCGACGATAATATGATAGAGCTGATGGTGACAATGAATCCAGGTTCGATAACGAATCCACGGTCCACGGGAGGCAAGTCACAACGTCATACACGATTCGGGTAACTTTCTCAATAACTTCATCAGCAATGCGTCCAACGACTCACTCACTAACCAACTGACTGACTAACTGCCTCCTGATCTAAAAGAAACTGTCCTTATATTTCCTGTCCCCGCTTCTCGGGTCAATCTTTGTTTTTTAAGGAGAGCCATATAATCATTTCGTACCTCTGTCAGGTACACGTCCCTCCCGTGGCCGTGGCTACGTCTAGTGACCCGCTATGTCACTCTGAACCTGAACACATCGTCATAAAGCCAGGTTGGAACATTAAAGTTATTTCTTATTTATTATTGCTTAAATGCGGGTATCGTAAAAGTCTGAATTAGGGTATTGGGGTTTTTCCCAGCATTTCGGACGGAAAATCCCGCTGTCCTTTCCTTCTCCGACATATATATACTACGTAAACGTATAATGGGACAAGTTACAATGTTTACAATGAATCTATTTAATATGAAGTTATTTTTTTGTATTATTTATTGCTTTTCGTATTTCCTGAAATCACAGCCAAAAAAGAAGAACCGCAATATTGGGATATAATCTTAATATTTGCTATGTATTGTCTCGCAGACAATAATTTGTTGCTAATGCAAACGATATTTACAACGATACTAGTCAAATTTTTTCCATCAATTTTCTTTACAATCAATTGAATCTTTATTGAGCAACTTTAATGTCTCTCATACAGACATCTAACAAAATTATCCCTACCCTTTAATATGTAATAACAAATACTTCATAATATACCATAAGGTTTCTTTCTTATTACTCTTATTTTACTGGAATTATTTTACAAGAGTAAATATGTTTAGTATTGTGTATTAGTTATATCATTCTAGTTTTGTTCCGAAAATTTTTGCCAGCATATTGTATAAGCAAAATTAAGACGAAAACGTTATGTAAGCGGTCGCTTAAATTCTTTCTCAAAAGGTTATAAGAAAAATACGAAACGACGATGGACTGGTGTTTCATCGACGCAGCATAAGAACAGATCGACGATATCTATTTAACACGATTGCACAAAGTCTAATTCACTTGCTAAGGTCAACTTAATTTGGTCAACCAGTTAAATAACGATTCCATGTGCTCACTGTGAACGAAAAGTTCATTAGGTACACGTTAATACGCGTCAGGAGTTAATGCAAAAGATTCGTGACGTATTTGTTGCAATTAAAGAAAATGAAGGAATAATCGGTGCCGTAATATAGATTCTATTTTCCGCAGATGCATTAAGATGATTCTTAATAACGTGGTGTGGAACAAAAAAGCAACCTTTGGCAATTTCGTAGTTTCGTTATAGGTTTTTTAAACCGTTTAAGAGCCCTATGCTTGCACAACATTTTCTTCTTAATTTTACTTATGGAATATGCTGGTGAAGCTTTAAAACTGGAACTATGTTAAGATCATATGAATCGAGTTGAACAAGGTAAACTAAATTTAATTAGTCTAAAGTGGGTTAATTGTAAATCAATTTTAACATAGTTCCATGTTTATTACTGGTTTTTACAGATAACTACAATGAATATCACAAACAAATTACATTATAATATAATTAATATTACAGATAGCGCGAATAATTACAGACATTTAATAAATCCCACATTACTATGACATATTATGTTGCGACAACTACAAGTATTTGAACAAAGATAAATGAAAAATTCACCGATACACTTTGAAATATTCTTCTAATATAAAATAGCGATTAATATAAAATAACAAATGTATGAACGATATTATTTAAATCGTATTAACGTATTGAAACTTTGTTAGTTTGAGAATGTACCAATGCAAGAAGCAAGACGTATTTTGATATGTTAATTTAACAAGCTTGCAGATGTTCCCGATCGTTTCAGGAAAAGTTAATTAAATGGTACTGACAATTGCTTTGTAAAACTGATTACTCATCAACGTTTACAATGAAATTGATCTTTAGAAGAGGACAGTCAATGGAAATTAAATTCTTATGGAGACGAAAAAAATATAGGTCTTCCTTGCGTTCGACGTAACAAAGACGAATATATACATATATGTATATTTAGCTCTAACGAGGTATAGTTATTGTGGCGCGACCAACATGAAAGCGTTTCTCTGAACAATGTACTGTAAATATATGAGTAGTGTTCATGAATTTCAATTTACACATCTGCTAGACTTCAACTGCGTGTAGATCAACAAATTATATTATATTATACACGAATTTCACGTAATCGTTAACAAAGTCTTCATATCGAAATAAACATTATTGATATACAAACTAAGAACGTTCAAAACATGAAACAACCAGCTTCAGCGTACTCGATGTGTCTACTACGCTTTATGTTTGTGTTTAAAAAATCTTTTAAATACATTATTTTTCTATATTATACTAATAGTTACTTTGCGCTAAATTAAAGAAAGAAACATAAGAAAGAAACTACATGTACATGTGCCATGAACGTCGTTTGTTTTGAATCTTCGGTTTGCTCCACTACTATCATGTATAGAAGTTGAACAACAAAATTGCACGTAACATCTCGACTTTATATGAAGACTTTTGAAAAATACTGCATAACAAATTTTTATATTTTTATTATTTGAACATAAGATACGTGGTCTTTATCGTAGTTTGTACAACGTATAAATTCTATTATGATCCAATGCAATACAGAACGCGTATCATATATTCAAAGATGTATGTATAATTATAATTTTTAAAGTATCTGCCTAAATGTAAAAAGTTATAATGGTTTTGCAACGTGACTAATATCTGGAGCTTCGTGTCGAAACAAAGAGATGCAAAAGTAAACAACTCCATGGGAATTATCCAATATTTATTTCAATACATAATTCCTTCCAAATTACAAATTCTTAATTTCAAAATTCAATTGATATAACTTCCAAAAGTATTTATATAATTAAGTTAAAAGTTCTCAATTAATTAAAAATTAATTATTAAGATCATATAAAAATTCGTGTTGAGTTATGAACCGCGAGCACTAATTGCAAAGAAAATACAGGAATATCAATCTATTACGTACCAAAGATATTTTAACACAAGTTTAACGATAAGGAGTGCAATGTGTGTAGGCGTGTGTACTTATGGAATCACTAAATATCAAAAGAATGAAAAATTTTCATATGCGTAAATGTCAAATGAAGCTTATTTTATTTTTAATGCTATGTCAAAAATGCCAGTTCACGTGCAATCTTACCTTACGCTGGTGTACAGATTCGAGTGGACAGCAAGGAACGTTCAGTGCCATATCACGATATTACTCGGTAAGCAGGACTCGTAACGAAGAATATGTTATTTAATAAGGTTTTTGGTTTATAAAATAACGATTCACTTAGATTCGTTTTCTCCAATATATTTCAGTCTTAGTCCTTACTCCTAGTCAATAGAACAACATGGTCGACTTCTAAGACAAAAGAGCGTCGTTAGAAGTCGTACCAACTTATCTTGTAGTAACCAGCGATCATACCAACTTAACATTTCTCAACAGAATATTCAAAATCCACACGACGCGCGTGTATCGTTCCAAATCTCATCATGTACATACAAGCTGCGACAACTCTATGACATTTAGCGTTGTAAAGTATCGGACAATCTGCCCATTCGCTGAAACCCACAGCGACTAATCAAACACCAACTCGAAGGACGTTTGAATAGGAAGGGTAAATGTATTCTTTCTTTTTTGCATATAAATCTGCCTAATAATTTTCGTAAATGAGTAAATAATCCTTATGCACATGAAAAAATGCATGTACGAACTGCACATATGAGCATTTATGATTATCAACGAGACAAGAAGTATTTCGCATGAAAATAATTCGAAATGGCTACATTCGAACCAACTCGGACTACACTATAAGAATAGTTGTGCTGTACAGTGAATCGACTAACGAATCTTCTTGTGTATTTCACCGATACCAATACTTCTCATTCTGAGGCTTACCAAACAACTGAAATTCAATATCCACACATCGATCACACGTACGTATTCGTCGAAGATACCTGATTCTCTCTAATGCAAATGAATGTTCAAGAATAAAGATTGCAATCGAGAAGAGATTGCAACGTTAAGTACAATTTTTCGTAAGAATTCTTATATCGTTGTGTCGCTTGAGGCCACCATACGCGTTGAGACATGTTGAGAACTCTACATCAGTTTCAGTAAAATGTCTGATCATTTTCCAATTCCAGTATCATTATCAATAATACAAAGTAGGTTGATTATAGAAAATAAAAAGTGAAAAACTAAAAGACTGACTTACATAACTGCAACGACACAACCCAGGCTGAAAGGGAATATAAGGCAGGACACGTACAACTGTCATTGTACGATTCCAAGCAACAATTTACAACAAAATAACTAAAAAGAAATGGGCGAGAAGATGGTTAACTGAGAGAAACAGATTTTCCAATTCCACGTTATTAAAGACGTTAAAAACGAATGGAGCGAGTGACTATAGAGATTATTTGCTGTTGAATAATAAGATCTATTTAAAAAAACTGTTGGCCCAAGGATTGAGAAACAAAATACAACGATGAGAATCTACTACAAATTAAATTTGGTACCGGTGTCACCCTGTACATATTGCAACTAGCGTTCCGATCGCACCTCGCTCATCGACTAAGGATTCTGATTGCTGCATCGATGCAATAATCCTTCGATTATTTCCACGTCTTAATATCCATGTGTGTTAATTAATGATAAATTTGTATGATCATTTCATAGCATAGCTATATTTCACGCCTAGCATATATCCAAATATTAGTATAATTCAAAAAGAAAGGTAGCCTCAACTCCATTGATCTTGACCACGAGATGTTTTGTAGAGGGAAAGCTTCTGGATGATATGCACTTTGTCCGAGGCGTGACACGATCGTGGTTCAAAAGTTAGGTTAGGTCTTTCGGGTCTGCGGGCCTTGGCTCCCCAGCTGTACATGAAATCTAATCTAACCTAATCTAACCACTATTGCTTTGACCCATACTTTACCGCTATTAGAATCGCAATCCCATACAAACGTATATGCAATTTCATCTCTAACCATTTCTATCGAAGTAAATGGAATCTAACAAGTTTCATTTTCTTTTCGTCATAACTTTTGAACGATGATCGTCCCACGCCGCGGACAAAGTGCGTGTTACTCAGGACTTGCAACCTGTCCGAAATTCACTAAAATTGAAATTGGGACCCCTTCTTCTGCGTAATTACCAAAATATCGCACATGTGTTATAATTTGCAATTCCGTAAGTCTCTTTTTTATAACAATATACATATGTTTTTTTTTTTTTGTAACGATATACATATCTTTATGTGTGACGCACTGTATTAAATTTTCGGTATAATCGACCGTATCTGCGTAAAATGAAACGAGATGTCGCGTGCGTAAGTGGTAAGTATTGTGTGTATCTGAAACTTTTCGTTTGACCTGCTTGCCAGTTAACATCGAGATACGTCGCGTCGACATTGCTTCCCGTTTGTCCGAATTTATAATGATTGTATGGATGCATGGATTGAACGAGTACGAGCATTTCTACTACATAACATAAACTTAAATTTTCTATATATCGAAAAAGAAGCCTCAATCGATATTTTTGCAGATGAAATTTCTTCATTGTTTTGATATCTCAGGTTAATCCTGTAAGTAGAGTGCATATACTTTTTAACAGCCGCATAAAACATGTAGTTTTATGTGTACAATATATAATCTATTTCTATATGAAAATACTATAATTTATTTTTAATTATTTATTAATTTATTATTTTTAATTAATTAATTGATTAATTAATTTTTATTAAGAGGAAACCTTGTCATACTGCTCTCATTATATTTGATTTCGAAACAAAATAAATATGACAAAGCATAACATTTAACATTAATTAGACACAAAAACCCTAAATAAAAATTATATTCATTGAAGGTACCTTACAGTTATAAAATAATTTCTATAAAAATTATATTTTTGAAGATACATGGCTATGTGATATCCAAATTACTATCTATACATGACAATTGTGCTACATAAACTACACTGTAATCATGAGTGTAATTGAATTACAATGTAACTGAATTACAGCTGAAAAGTCTGAAGAAATGAGATAAATATTTACATAATCTATGTATGCGACTTATCTTCCGTTTTTCGTTCGTACGTGACTCAATCTTATGTTTATATTTTTCAGTTACGTTATTCAATTATTTTGTGTAATTATATTTCAATTACAACTATGAATTGCATTGTAATTTAGTTAAATTAGAGGTCTGAATTACGAATTACAATGTAATTGAATTACTTTGTGATTATAACTCATGGAACAATTTAAATAATTGTAATACTGCATTGTTCTGCTATATAAATCTTACATTTCTAAATCTGTAATTGGTAAATAAAAGACATGTAAAATTCGTATTACACAAACGTGTGATTCTGGTATAATTTAATTAACACGTCTTACTTACGTACTTAACAGCCGTATATTGCAATAATATTGTTACAAAACTTATACACAGGTCACTTTATAACACCGTGTTTCAAGTGGCATAGATTGAAATTGAAACCACTGATTTACTTTTGCATCTCTTACACTTTTATCTGCATTTTGGTTTACATACATTTTGCGAGTTATGCATATTGTTACTAAAATGCAAATACAAGTTTAAATAGATCCTAGTAAATAATAATACTAATAAAAATAACGATATTAAGTATAATCATCGAGTTGATTATTACTGTATCTTGTACGGTAATAATAATTAAAGGAATTGGTACTACGATTTTACTTATACGTATAATTTCATCTTATCAATAATGTTCTCTAATATCCTTAAAACAACAAACGTTTTTATGTTCTTAGAAAATATTGTAAACATACACTATGCAACTATTTTAAAAGTTATAGAAGATTATCTTCGAACCATAAATAATACGCACCTATTATGAAAATTATTTATATACATTAAAAGCAATATGTGTAATTTATATATGAACATAACAAGTTTAAGTGTAGAAAATATTTTTCACCAGAAATACTATCCCGAAAAGATCAAAGCTGTTCATTTTTGTCTTTCTTTTTTGACAATGGAATCAAATATAATATTCACTTTCTCTAATTTCTTTTTTACTGCACCTATTCTTTCATAAACCTTAATAGATTAATTAAACGAAATTTACATATAAAACTATATCACTGAAAATAAGCATGACAGTTTCAAACTTAGTTGCATAATGTATAATATATGTACCAAATTGCGTATAAAATAACTCTTTGAATGAAAATATCTCCGATCTATGTTATACTTTTTATACGTTATCTACGGTGTCATCTTGTAAAATGTTCTTCATTTTAAAACAAATAATCCTTTCCAGTATATCGTAATTACACGTATAGATGCGAATACAAATATTATATGTATTAATTTACTTTTTAAATTTTCACTTTTAATCCACCCGACATTAGTCATGCATTATGCATCTTATGCTTATATTTATATAGCGAAAGCATTCTTTAATGCTGCTGGTAACATTGAATTTTAAAGAAGAAACTTTAAACAATTATTAAAACTTTGATTAGATAAAGGGAAATAGATCACTATTATTTTTAACTTGCCCCTTTTTTTGAAAATTTACTGGAAAGGATTAGGTGTTTTTTTCGTAAAAACTTATTCGTAGATATACATACATAGACTTAATTATAAATTTATTTCAATGGTTTAGTAAAAAAGTTCATTAGTTAAAGGAAATTATAATACGTAGCAGTTTGCGAAATGAAATGCACGACAATAAGTATAGTATAGTGAAGTTTCATATGATTGAAACTAAAACTTAAAAACCTTCTGGGATATAATATAAACGTTACATAGAAAACAATAATCTTTTATTGTTTGATCATTTATCATCTGTTATCAGTATAATAATCTTCCACTTTTCCAGTTCTGTACGATATCATTTGCTTTTTCCGAATTAAGCTTTTCGGACCCACTGAAAAATGTAAAAGTAGGTTAATTATACCCGTAGGAAAGAGTATACCTCGCCGATTTCAATGAGCATGAAATACGTTGTCAAGGTCGCCATTCTGAACAACTTTTTTTTATTCACGTAACCGCCGCTCAGCTTTTGTTTCCAAGATATTTTATTATTATTATATCATTTCAATTTCCAAGATATTTATAAAAAGGTGCGCTTAAATTTAACTTCACGATGGTTGTATTTTTATATGTAGTTCAATCTAAAGCTAATTCATCGTTGATGATCATTTTTAATATAAATAAAAATATAAAATAGGTAAATTTAATTCCGACCAGACGAGCATGTAGGAATCGTAATTTTCGAAAATCTCGCGAACTAAGGCCATGTATACATAACATTCTTTCTTTTTTTTTTTTTTTTTTAACGTGGAGGAAATCCGCGCGGCGACCAGGCCGCTTCTGTGGAAAGCGGAGTGGTAGTGTCGGACTCCAACGGACTAAAACCTCGACGATGACCGTCCCTGATGCGGTCGAGAGAGGGAACCGCTACGAGCGACACACCGGGCCACGTATGCATAGCCTAAACCTAACCCCAATACTAACGTTTTTTTTTTTTATTTTTTTTTTTTTTATTTATTTAATTAGATTTTACAATTTGTCCTGTAGGACATTTGGTAAAATGTTATAGCGGTATGATAATATAACATGTGGGTGGTTACCCCCAGTGGGGTACCATCATCGTGTTTGTTAGGTTGTGTCCTTTATGAGGTCTGTTGGATGCTTCCTTTTTAGCCTCCTTTCTATACCTGTGTTGACCGTTTCCGCTGCCAGCCGGTTCGGGTGTGTTGCTATTCTTCTTCTGTATCTTATTGCATGTCTGTTGATTTCCTCCTTGACCGTCGGTATTCCCAGGTCTTTCCTAATGTCTTCGTTTCTTACGTACCATGGCGCGTTTACTATTGTTCTGAGAATTTTGGCTTGCATTGCCTCTATTTTGCTTATATGGCTCATTGCCGTTGTTCCCCATAGCGGTATTCCGTACGTCCAGATTGGTTTTACGATCGTTTTGTATATTAATAGTTTATTTTCTGAACTTAATTTGGATTTTCGACTTGTTAGCCAATGCATTTGTCTCTTTGCTATCTTTATTTTTTCTATTATTGTTTTAATGTGTTGTTTCCAAGTTAGTCTTGTATCTAAGTGGAGCAATACTAACGTACTAACGTAACTTTAGAAATACGATATTCAGCGTCGAAAATATTTTTGCCTGTATCTTGGGAACAAAGGCCGAGCGGCGATTACACGTACAATATAAGAGAAAGTGACCTTGGCAACATATTTCGAGCTCATTGAAATCGGTGAGGCGTGCCCTTTTCTATATAATTACCAAAATTAGTATAAATACAGTTTAACATTTTACACATTAAGGATTTCAACACTAAATATTTTAATATGTTTTACAAAATAAAAATAAATCTATTTTTCTCTATTATTTTCTACATATATTAAAAATATATATGTACGTCAAATTTGTTCCTCTTTCATTTACTTTGTCGCTGAAAATAAAAAATATTATTTCTGATACTGAATTGTAATGCATCTTTACCGTATAATACTTGATAATTACAAAAAAGTAATCAGTAAATTCCGAAAGTAATATACAAGTTGTTATTTGCAACTGAAACAAATTCTGCGCATGTTTAATATAGTTAAAGTTGGAAAATACATATTCGAAGGGAAAATTAAACGATGTCGAGTGACATACAAGCTATACCAATTAATTTATGTAAATAATATCTTTGATTGTCGAAAAGATTCAGAGAACAGTACTACTTCGTTTAACAGCAAAATATGTTTCTCAAGGTCACGTCTCTTAAGATTTCAAAACCACGAGTATACTTTTTGCGTGTTACATACGTTTTGAAACATTTTCTTCTATCTTTCATGTTTTTCGAGATATTTGCCTAAGGCAGAAACACGTTTCAGACGAGAATTGTAGTATGTACAGTAACATATTCGTACGTATATACTGAATATACTGAAAGGATAGATGTTAGGATTTATCTAACTTCCACTTCGGAATAACTGAAATACTTAATGAAGATTAATTTGAGATTTTTAAATGAAAAACCAGCTGTCTCATTGTATGTCATTAGCTGATATTATAGCTGATATCAAAACATTTTCAAAACACTACTTACTTATATACTTTTACTTAAATTGATATTGATATTCTGATATTAATATTGATATTGTATAGGAGGCGGTGATGTGAATATCGTGTTGCTTCTTGCAGTTTGAAAATACATAAACAATTTCTTCCTACCAAAAAGACATAATAATCGGATATTATTATCGTACCAGGGTACAATACTTCTCTTCATTGCAAACACTGTGTAATTTCTTTACATGTTTTGATACACTTTGTCTTTTATCAAAAGTAGTTCATGATACGTAATGCTTGGAAATATACTAATTCATACTGAGATAGAATTGTATTCAAGCAGTTTATATAAAAAAATGTGCAATTCGAACAGTTTATAAGAATTGCAACGTTACAAATCGCAAACAAGCGACCGAATATTAACGCTAAAACTATCGAATTTGTTAAAATGATGGTTTTCAAATCTTTTTTCGCATAGTTACTGAAAACATACAGGTATTTTTACCAAAATTATTGTTGATTTTCATTTACATAGAGACATAATTGTAATATCGTTATATAATGTTTGTTTACAATGGATGATACAAATCTTAATCAAGCAGAAAAAGACGATTGTTGTTTAACTTGAACTATTCGCATCAAACGTACAGAAAAACAGCACAACTACGTAATTAGCTAACGACCCGACAACACTCTCTCGGTAACGCCATTCGCACTCTCTCGCTTCTCCACTCACACTGCGCTTCTCAACTCGCGTTCTCTGCCCGTTCTCGTATCTCTTTTGTCTTTTCCTAGGCCCGCCACACGCGTGTTCCGCAGACGCTCGTGGCCCGGGTCACGTAGGCCCTTTCTACGAAACTATGCACTTGAAAAGACCGATGACACATTGATGGACCCGACGGCGTCTCAACTCTCGCGACATTGTCTATGGTTAACTCGACGCTTCTTAGGCCCTTTTCCCCGATACTACATAATTATGTCGATCTATTTATCTTATTCGCTCATTCGTTGTTGAATTATACTGATTTATACAGTAAGTGGTTATACATCAGATTATTTTTGTATTTTTTATTAAATAACGAAATGGAACATTTATAAGCACATGCGTTACATACGCACATTGCAAAGTGGTAATTTTAGTGTCAATGCGACATGAAAAGTGACAATTTTTTGTTTAAAATTTATCGTATAATTAAATATTATTGCTAGGAAGAAATTGTTACGAACAAGCAACACGGTATTTAGATTATCTCCTCTTATAAAAAGCAACAAATACAAGTGCTCTATTCGGATATTAATGATAATACTGACAAGACAACATTCTGAACCCACGAATTCAGAAAATTATGAAATTTTGGAGATATATCGGTATTATACGTTATGCAACTTTTTTTTTGCTACCCAAAATTTGAGATTGACCCCTGAAAATACGACAATCTCCGATTTTGCGTTATAACTCGCGAACTATGTGAGATAGAAAAGAAGTTTTCAGAGAAAAATTACTCCGTTAAATTAGGGCTATCATAATTAGGGCTATGTTACAGCGAGTTGTAATGCAAAATTGGAAAGCAGCCGGATTTTCCGGGATCAATGCCTCCCGCTTAGAGCAAATTTGGGAGAGGAAAAAATTGCGTAACAGATACCTGTATATTCTCTACGTGTTTTTTTTTGTGAGTAACTATATTTACACAAACCACTTTTAAAATATGTATAAACTTTCAGATTGATATAGCGTTAAAGACTATTACCTACATCTAAAAAACAGATTTTTTTTTATTTATTTATTGTTGCACAAACTTACTTGACTTAACTTGAAAATTGCATTACAGATAAAGAACTGAGCAGACTGATTGTACAAAGTTTGTCAAATAATAGTATTTACATTGTAATTTTCTTGTCATGGCTTATTTCCCCATTTTTATTATACTATATCATGTACTGCTCTTATTTCTTTTAAAAATGGATTTTATTGTCATTCAGACAATCTTTAATAATTAACGGTAAATTAATCTCTTCTCTCGAGCTTCTAGTTACGGAACATTCTAATAGTTAGTTTTGCATTGCAACTACTGCAGATGGGTTCTTCCGTTTTTGTAATCAGGTACTGGTAGGTGAGTTTGGTACAGTTTATCTTAATCTCGTTAGGATGATTTGAATTTTTCTCGCCACTGAAAGAACCAGATTAGTCGAGTAGATAGATATTATCTCCTATTTGATGGTGCTTAGTACAATTATTGGTCATCGACTTTGGCTTTACTTACCTAACATCTTTGTTTTAAGAATCTCCCGTGCCTTGTTGATTGGGCTTTCCAGATTTCTAAGATCAACTATTACTTTCCCATTGCTTGCTAAGGATTACCAGATGCCAATTCTATTATTGTACATTAAGTTTTAAAAGTAAATTACACTCTGAATTCTCCTCGTATGATACTATATTGGACTACTTTTGTTTATACAGTTCAAATCGTAGGTTGTTTAGCAAGGATTACAAGGGTTGCAGATTTCGTCAAGTATACTTGGATCACTTATATCAATTACGCTATATAACGATTCTGTGATCGATTTCTATATCTTCTAATGCAATTAAAATAATGTATACATTGTACGTTATCTATTATTACTGTACCTTCAATTGCATTACCTCTCTCTACTTTGGATAGAAATGTGCATATGTGTATGTAGAAATCAAGTAATCTTCAATCAAGCGACTGGTATTTAAAAAAATGGGTTGAGCGAACTTTCTTTTACACTTGAGAAATTTAGTTTCAGTTCCTTAAGAAAGTCTCCTATCGTATCTACAATCGGAGAATATCGTTTCTTCGTTTTGTCGTAACTATCCTGCAATTTGTTATTTCGAATAAGTTGCCGTAACGCACTGACGAAGGATGCTATCAATTTACAGACATAGTAGAATGCTAGTTTCATTCTTCGAATCTCTAGGGCTAATAATTTACCTTTTGCTTGAAGACTTGCCGAGAGATTGGTTGAAAATATTCCCACTGCTGTGCAGGAGCCCGTGTACAATTTAGTGGATAGAATTTAGTAATTAGAATTTAGATGCTGCACTCGCTTAACGTTAGATTCGATGGTGGATTTATAGTTTAATAATGTTACACTACCAGCTCTCCAATTATTGACAGCGAGTATCTTTAAAAAATTAGATTTTTCTACGCAGACGTTTTCATTTATTTATTTATCTCACTTTATTTATTTATTAATGAGGCGCTCGTTGGTATAGAAGTTGATCTTCTTGATAATTTTGCGATTTTCACTTAACATTATGAACTTGAATTTGTTACTCGACTCCGTTCGTAAACTTTGTCACCAGAAGTTTCAAGTGTTTCCTGGATAACTCGAATATTTTTCCCGCCATAGAATAAATAGAAATCGTCAACAATACACGTTTGACTAACTCTCCTATAGGCGGCAGAACTTCGTTTATGTGAACCTGTCGGCGGATAAGTCGATTCACATAACCTAATCCTACTTCTTCCCAGCATTTACGAGTTTTCGTTCGGTTAATAGGAATTCGTGTTCATATAAGGGGATTCCACTAAACATTTGCTCTTAAATACGTAATAATGTTGCAAACTGGTATCGACTGCAATTGATAGAGTTGCCATCCGTCGTGGTATTTTCTAATTTTCTACAGCGACCCAGGTTTGCCGATGCTTGCTGCCCAAACCGCCAGTCTTCACCGATCATCCGTGTACCGTGCCATGTGTGCGATGATTTGGCAGGAGTCAGACGCACCTATACTAATGTACATACCGTAAAACAATGCGTTTGTTTTTCTAGGAGTGATCTTCAAGTTTCGTGTTTGCATCAGACGCGTTAAAAGCAGTTTAAGTAAAAACACACAGTGCTATCTATGATTTATAGAAGTATAATAAGGTTACAATATATAATTTGTGCAAGTTTCTATCTTAGATTTCGTGGTTAACCTAAAAAATAATCACAAGTGTCCTTCGGAAAAGTCTGTTTTAACGCTCTGTATTCTAGATTATTGGCTTTTTAAACGGCAACTCTAACCGTGAAGCACGAGAGTGTGTCTCACATAGCGCGTGCCTTTTTTTTCACATTTTATTTAGTTTACATCTTATAGTTGGCCGTTGATATAAATGGATTGACGTTAAGCGGTAGTTCAGACAACGGGAACTCGGTTAAAGTTCAGATAACCAGTAAATTTCCTTCGTGTAAATAGAGTTCATACACAAATTCCACTGGACCTGACAATGTTATTTGTTGCTAATAGAAACAAACTAACGCTTAGAACGGTACCCTGCGGCATTTGAAATTTCAATAGAAAGCGGAAAGATACCACTGATGTTAACTTGAACGAACCCTATATTTTAGGAAATTGCATATAAATTTGAAATTTTTCTTTAGTATTAATTTACATATATTTCAAACGTAATAAGGTGATCTACTCTCGAACTACCTTATTCGAAACCACTTTGATCAAGTGGTAATATTTTGTGTATTTCTGAGCGAGCCTTGAATATTTTGCTAATAGTTTTCTCCATTATTTTACATGCATTACAAGTTAAAACTTTTGGACGTAGCTTCTCGCAAAAGCCTGGAGATTGGAATAATTATTATTCTAACCACTGTTGGAAATAAACTTTGCCAAACCAAATCACGTTTAAAGGTTTGCACGAAAATTCCAAGTTTTTTAAACTCCTTTTAAATTTCTTGAAGAGAGGAATTCTATTTTTAGGAATTCTATCGGGATCTGGACTTGAACCCTTACGTTGCTTGCAATTAAAGTTACTTCTAGCTCTTCAATGATTTACGTGATTCCCCTATTTATGTTTCTATATTCTGATTCATCGTCATTCTTTGAGAGCCAAATGTTTACCAGGGCTGCAAATTGTTGGTTTTTATATCTTAAAAATTCTTCGGTGTGGGTCGCATCAAATGGATTCCCTGTAAACTTTGGCTTTTATTTTAATTATGGATATAAAATCATTGGGAGATTGTTGGATCAGTTGAACAAAGTTGTTTAGAACTCGGTCGAGCTTGTTTAGCTTGTTCTCTCTATATTTGTCATATCGTTTTCTATTTCTTCTTAATATTTAATGCAATCCGCTTTTTCAAAGTTCCAACGATCGGGATCCGTTGATCGCAGTGTCGTTTGGACACTAGAGAGAATTATCACATAATATAAACTGTGATAAGATAGAGGTCACTGTCATAGAGCTCATCTGCTGCTTCCCATTCAAAGTTTCCTACTACTGACACAGGTGCAATTGTAAGGTCGTTACACTCTCTTCTGCTGGCGCTTGATTAAAACGCACGTTTCCTAGGTACGTTTCCGGATTATTTAGAATTTCTTTGATGATCTAGCACTAGAGATTTATAATGGAAACTTTATCTAGCGAACTTCTGAACTTTACTACGTTTCTCCAGTATCTTTTCTGTCACTGGGATTAGACAACATATTCTTTATTCATTTTTTTACTTTAATAGATTAGTAGAATATTCGCTGACTATCGAATGAGATTATTGAATTTGTTCTTTAAAGAACCTATGTCTTGGATTGACTTTAACTTTATCACTTCGTTCTTCACTTTTGTTATTCTTCGTTGTTTTCTAGTGAGGATTATGAATCAGTGCTTCTGTCCAAATCAGATATTTCATCTGCTACTATATCTGACAAGAAGACTGATTCTTTAATGGACGAGATTAGTCTCTTATTTCCAGTCAGCAGCACTTTTTGGTCTCAGATGATAATAGGAAGACGATAAGAAATATGTGACATTTTGTTTGAAATATGTAAAATAGGAAAACTGATCTTTATTCTTTCTGTTAGTTCCAACTTCTTGGATCGTATTGACAGGTTTTCGTCGAAAGAGTATTGCTCTTTTCGCTTGCATATGAAACAAATACATGGTAGCTAGTGTTTTTATACTCAATTTGTAATTCAATTTATCGTCTAGACGAATTTACTTGTCTCCGGAAGCTTAAGAAGCGTGAACATCATAGTTCATTAAAAGAAAATCAGTTTAATCCTGAGTTCCTCCCAATAGCTTTCCCCAAAATTTTTTCCACAATGTCATACGGAATAATAAGGCACACGTTTGACAGTATTACTCTTTTTGCTCTAGATATAAGTGGTATTACTCGGATCTTATCAGTTCGTAGGGTTATTATTTTCAATTTGTCAAACAAATTGTTAGCGATTTCTCTGTACATATTTCACACATTTCCTCAACATATTCTTTGGCCGTTAATCCTTCTTCTTGTTACTTTAGCGTAACCAGTTCTTTGTTCTTGCATTCTATCTAAATTCCTCGAAGGTTGTTATACCTGGTGTACTCGGCGTGATAAGGAGGCAAAGGAAACACTTTTAATAAATTGGCAAAAATAAAACGAGCAATTAGATTGTATCTTTATCTTCAAATTAATTTGTGCACCGCAAAAACGTTACTCACAACAGTTAGTTTGGTGCAACCAGCCTCGTGCTGAACACGTAGGATTGTTAAAGTATGTTATACAAAATGGTTTGAGGTAAACGGCCTCGATATTTTTTAATATTTAAATATTTATTGGTTTAAGATTTGGAACAGTGAAATAATACTGTAACACGCACACATATACATGCTGTATACATGTACATATAGGTATACTTTGGGTTGCTTTATTAATTAGCTAGCGCTGATTGCTAGCGACATGGTTCACATGGAAAATGGTTGATGCATAGAATGCAAGTAATTGTGAAAACATTTCGATATTAGCGACACTAGTACGTCATGAAAAATGTAGGTTCTTATTTAAAAATTTGAAGTTAAATTTCGGTGAATTTTTTAAAGTCACCGCAAAGTCGATCGCCACAACTTCAGAAATATTCAAAATTAAAATGCAACACGTAAAATAAAAAAATAAGCATATATGTATACATATAGTGTATTTACATATATATATATATATATATATATATATATATATATATATTTATGTGCATTATGTAGCATTGGTTATATGCATAAAAGTGCATAAAAATGATTGTACGTCTAAAATTCCTGAGATATGTAAAATGATGCAATCGACTTTATATCTTACGTGGCTTGTTAATTATGTTATTTAATAAGGTTTTGGTATTTATTAATTAACGATTCACTTAGATTCGTTTTCTCTAATATATTTCAGTCTTGTACAACAGTCTTATAACACGTCTTACCACACAGGAATCTCCAAGTCAATAGAACAACGTGGTCGACTTCTAAGACAAAAGAGCGTCGTTAGAAGTCGTACCAACTTAGCTTGTAGAAACGAGTGATCATACCAACTTAACATTTCTTAACAAATTACACTAAAAAGAACGAAACGATTTAATAATATCTACAATCAGTCACGAAAGTCCACATACACCTACAAAATTTTAGTCTTAGCAAAGAAACTAAGACGAAACTGTCTATGTGTGACATCTCAGAGACATCGAGGAAACCTTTCTTAGCTATGTACCTTAACCTAAGTTAATCTTCGTTCCTGGATACTATCCCTTTAAAACTTTATTTTGGAATTTTCTGATAGCGCTCCGATTGATTTCGACTTTGGGATCTATTGGCTCGAAAATTATGATCAACATATGGATAAGTTTGGCAAACATAATCTTGGAGGAAGATTAAGGGCAGCCGTGAAAGTATACATATGTACATATATCCTAACCAATACTATAGCGATAAGGTTTGTAGTGTTAAGAAATACCAACGCTTTACAGATCCCTACTGGGTAAGGCAGATTAAATCACACTGTAGACTGAGACGGTGTTTTATTTTTGTCAAGGTTATTGCGGTCTAACCGCCTGTTTTTAGTATCTCGTTACAGATATGCACGTCACAACAAAGTAATTAAAAGAGTCAAAATCTATAAAGGCCATCACTCGTCGACAAATTGGCTGGAGCCAAAAACGCATTTTGTCATAAAATTATTTATGTCTACATATTATTATTGATGTATTTCCAAAAAAAAAAAATTAAAATAATTGAAATATTTAATTCACAAAAAATTTGGGGCAAAATTATATGAAAAATTAGGAAACCTTGCATTTTTTCAAAACTTTTTCACCAAAGGAATACCAACATGCTTACATAGGAGTGTCTGAAAGCTATTAATATTAATAATATTAAGTTTACAGTTTCTATGATTTCATATAAATATAACAAGAATATGTAATTTTTGTAACACAGTATTTTATATTTTTATTTTAGAGTGAATGGATTGTGTTACATTTTAACATATTTCGTAAAGTTAGTGCCTTTACTATAATAATGATAACAATAATAATAATAACTTTCATATTTAACAGTTGTAAACAGACTTTTGTGACTGACTGTATGTTTGTCATACTCTCTTTTGTGTTGCAACAAAACATCGGAAAACTTTTTCTTATAATCAAAAACATATGTTTAACTTAAACTTGTTATACTTAATGATATGTTAAACTTAAATGGATTTTCTTGAATATTCCGTATATATAAATTAACTCTTACCGTGTAAACGTTTTTGCGATTACCATGAACAAAGGTCATCTATGTCCGACACGTCTTTCGGTGGATAAAAGGTCTCCGAAAAAATTAAAAAAAATTCATACAGCATCTACAAACTTTGTATAGTGAATTGAGATGCTTAAAGTTGCCTACCCTTCAACTTTGAGAGGTTATCAGAGGTCCGTTACCTGCTTGTTTGGGTTAAATATTCAGATATGACATGTGAACAGTTAGTGCTTTACCTAATTTACATCATAAACATTAAGTAGTATTCAAGCCGCAATTACAAGTAAACTAGATATTCCTCATTCCCGTTTATAAAAAGAGATCTCACTAAATCTGTTGACCTGTTATTCAATTCTTTCTTTTCTACAACAATACGATATATAAAGATATCAGGTGTCCCATCCAAGAACGATATTGCTCTGTACAACATTTAATTTTGTCTTGTGATGTTTTTTTCCATCTTGAACCGTTTAAATGAGGCAACATATTCATGGGACATTCGAATATTATATCACAGAGTATTGATAAATTTAAAAAATGATTTTCCCTGTGGGTTTTTAAGGACAAGGTAAATTGCTTGGTGCATTCCCTATATAGATGCGTATATATGCAAGGAAGTGTGCGTCAAATATCCTCTTATCATAATGGTATCATATAAGTGTGGTGAATCTATCGACGTTAAGTATAATATACATACATGTACACGGCAACGATACATATGAATCATATAGGACCATGTTTTGTGTATGTACATATAGTTATAAAAGCACATATAACAATATGTAACATGTAATGTACATAACATGAAAGCAAATATGACATTGTTGACGAAATTTGAAACTGAAAAGATGATTAGAGTATGAATATAATAGATTATACAATAATAATATTAAATGAGACCTCGTTTTATATAAAATATTAATAAATGGTCTTATAGAGAATGTAACATATTAAGATTAAAAAAGGATGTTTAGACACTTGTTACATATTTATCACATGTAGTATTACAAGTAAGTTAATGTGTACTCGTTCATTGCATCTCTCACAACGAAAATTTCGAACATTAATGATTTCTCTTAAGTGCTTAAAGCTTCCACAGACCTGATACGAATCCTCTGACTTTCTTTATTAAATTAATTATCTAGTTGAATAATTCTGTAAATTTTAGGACTTTTGATCATTTTTGGCCAATTAAACGCCTTCGCTGAATTATACCGATCGCTATAAACTGTTTCAAATATTGTAAATTCGGAAGAGCTGAATGTAAAAGTAATCTGTACATGTTTTTTTCTTTAAATTCACTTTAAGATATCCCGATTAAACTAAAGTATACTCAATAATCTTGACGATCAATTGTAATTACTGACCAAAAATTGCCTAATTATTTTGTAAGTCATACAAATCTCTAACAAATTAGCGGAAAAATATTATTTCTCTTATGTACAAAATATATGTATTTTACATCTTTATGATGTGTATTACTGCGTAAAAAGAAACAAACTACTGCATTTGTTTAAATACTTTAGTCCAAATTTTAATTTATATCAGACATATCGAAATAACGCGTTTTGTTAACATATGATAGTACAATAAGTAATTGCAATAAGTAAATGTTTTGCAGATACTGCGGCATAAATTACTATATGTTTTGTTAAAAATTCTAAGATATGTTCCAATAGCTTTAAATATTCTATAAATACAACTACATGTAAAAATTATATCCAATCTATAAACATGTATTATTAAAAATATTATTGTACGCTGTGACTATCTCCGTATAACAGATGACAGATACGTACATACATATAAACGCAAAGCGAACAAGTTAGACAATTTCACGAAATCGCTAAACTACATAAATTTGAAAGCAATTGTACACAATTTGCAAAAAACATTTTTGCTCCCTCTCTCTCACTGTTTGTGCATCTTTTATAGATTTCAGTTACTAATCTGTTCGTTTCCATTGTATATAAAATGTAACCGACGGTTTGAGGTTATAAAGTTATACACAGCAATAATAATAATATATGCGCTGCTAAATAGAAAGAAGTCTCGCGGCAGGAACGCAGATCCGATTATTCGGGTTATTTCTGACAGGTTCGACACAATCTTAGAGATAAGCACGCGTGTTGGCTGAGTCGCATATGCAAACAAAACATTATAACAACGCGCCAAGGTGAGCGATAGAGAGCAACTTCCCTTGCCCTTGTGCCGTTCCGCGAGATTTCTTTCCAGCAGTGTACTATATGTCTGTGTCGTTAATCAATAAATGGTCATTTATCTTTTATAAATTAAAAATATGAATAACTTGCCTTTATCAATGCAACAATAATAATAATAATTAAAAATGGTAATTAATATACAATTGAATAACGTGACAACTATCAATAGGACAAATTGCGATAGAGAACGAGCATTACGAGCGTACGAGCATACGAGTGTACGATAATATTAACTTCAGACAATAAAATGTTATTATCGATGTTACTTTATGAGTTGTCTTGTACCCTATTTTGGTATACTATTTTGGTTCAGTATTTAATTAATAATATTGTTTGGCATAAATCTTGACTCGCCACGTAACAATCCGAACGCAATATTGCACTATTGCACATCTTCAATTATCGAATACGACTTCTCGTAAAATCATATTGTTTCGACCAAAATAACTGTGTTAGATGAAAAGTAATAACGCTAAAAGATTCAATTCGGTCTTGAATGATAGAACCAATTTGCCTGGATAGATTGGTATATAGAAATAGTCGATATGTAGTATCGGGGAAGGGGGCCTAAGAGGCGTTGAGTTGGCCGTGGACAATATCGCGAGCGAGAGGCCTGGGAGTTGGCGGGTGAACCGCGTGGAATGTCGCGAGAGCCGAGGCGTTTGTTTTTGATCGCGTAGTTTTGGAAAGAGGAGGCCTACGTGATCTTGGCCACGAGCGGTTGCCAAGGGACGGGAAAAGAAGGAATCAACAGAGAGATTGCGAGTGGCGTTGCCGAGAGAGTGTTGATTGCATTTTGTGAAAGTCGAGTCGTTAACTAATTATTAAGTTGTGCTGTTTTCTGTACGTTTGGTATGAATAGTTCAGGTTGAACGACAATCGTCTTTTTCTGTTTGATTAAGATCTGTATCATCCATTCCTTGTAAATAAACATTATATCACGATATTACAGATATAAGAAATTATTACGTTTTAAATTATGTTTGCGGTACGAAAACTTCTTCATTTGGCACAAATTCGTTACATATTTTCAGATTCTGTAAACACTTCTACAAAAGAAAGAAAATTTTTTATTTAGACAGATCAGAAAAATATCCGCCGGGCATGTACGTATATATGTACATACGAGTAAGCATACTTATATATAATGTTTTGCCACCATACTAATCACTCGCCAACTTCAATTTCTCAGTGCCGTAGTTATATGTAAGTGATTTTTAATAATCTATATATGTATAGTATAATGTTCCTCGTATCTGTGCTTGGGAGCAAGAATTTGCAATAACCTAGCGTAAGAAAAGTTATCACTACGTTTTCGAGCAGGAAATCGCTCCAAACGCGATGATACGAGACAGACGAGCAATAGTAGCATGGCGACGAAATATCATACATACTCTCTCAGCATTTTTTTTTTTTTTTTTTTTAACGTGGAGACACCCGCCAAGGCGGGTAGTTACTAAAACTCCACGGTAGCCTCCTGGCGTGTCGGGGTGCCCCGAGTTCCCTTACGGATTCTATCGATCGGCACCCCCGTCTGGTCTCTACGGACGCTTCACATTTATTGCCGGATCGCCAGGTGGACCACTTCCCTAGCGTCCTTCTTCATCGTTGGCCTCTGATGGTCTTCCTCGAGGTCTTCTTTCGTTCCCATGTACTCTCGAAGGGTGGCCCGATCTTACCCTGTCCCTCTCTGCCCGCTCCTTTACCAGCATAACTCGCTCGCAAAAGTTGCGGACGACGGCAGCCTCATGACCACCCTCCAGAATAGCTTCCACAAGCCTACCTGGGGCTAGATCGTCTCCGATCTCCATCCTCAATGTCCATCTCGGCAGTTCCCACGCCGGGCAAGCCGCCAGCGTATGCTGCGCTGTGTCCTCCTCCGTCCCACAGTGATGACATAGGGACGTGTTCTCTTTTCCTATTCTCTTCAGGAATTCCCCAAACATCCCGTGACCGGAGAGTATCTGGGTCATCCTGAAGAACAGCGGAGCCCCTCTCTTGCTCCTCCACCTCTCCCAGTTCGGCAGCACTGCGCAGACCGCCCGGTGTGGTCTCTCCCGGACTTCTTGTTCTAGGCGCGCATGCCAGAGTCTCCATATTCTCTCTTGGACTTCACCTAAGTCGAATTGCTGGGTTGCCTCCTCTGGTCCTTGCAGCAGACTCCTCTTCCACTCGTACCTCTCTTTGAGTGCAAGGGCCTGCAACTCAAAGGGGGGGGGGGGGGGGGAAAGCAGCAAGGACGGTGGCAGATGAATACGACACCGTCCTATAGCCCCTGACGATCCGGATGGCCGTTCGCCTCTGCAGTCCCCTTATCAGAGTCGTGCTGCGTCGACTTGAGTTCAATTCCCTGGCCCAGACCGGGGCCCCGTATAAGACCCGGGAACGCACCACTCCCTCATAGAGGCGTCTCACTCCTGGTCCTGCTCCCCCTAGGTTTGGCAGCAGTCCGCACAGAGCGTTGGCCGATGCCATGACCTTCGGCACCAGTTGATCAAAGCGCTGCTCGAAGGTCCAGTGGCTGTCGATGGTGAGACCCAGATATTTCATGGTTTGTCCCGCCATCACTCTTCCTCCGTCTATGCTTATGCCCATTCCCGGGGGAGGGGGTCCTCTTCGTCCGCTGTTGTAAAAACCCAGCACCTCCGACTAAGCGGGTGACACATGTAGCTCTAGTTTTTTGATTTCTCTTACCTCGGTCAGGTTGGCGGTCTCATGCCACCAGCGATCCCCGGCGATGACCAACGTATCGTCCGCATAGCAAACTACCTCAGTGCTCAGCGGCCTAGGGCATCGCAGCACCCGGTCGTATGCCGTTATCCAGAGGATTGGTCCCAGTACGGATACTTGTGGGACTCCCTTCTCGACCGGCTTCCTCTCCATACCTCTTTGGCTGCGATATCCTACCCATCGGTCATCCAGGTAGGATTTGATCACCTCTACCAGATACTTCGGTACCTGGTAGTGCCGCAGGGCCTCCACTATTCTGTGCCATGGGATCGTATTGAAGGCGTTGGTGATGTCTAATGAGAACGCCAATGCCACTCCCCGGCCGGATGTCGTCTCTTCTGTCGTTCTCCTCACGTGGTTAATTGCGTCCACCGTAGACCGGCACCGGCGGAATCCATATTGGCTGTCGTGCCACCAGGTTTCCCTCTGACTCATATGCCTCTCTAGACGGGCGGCAATCACTCGCTCGAATAGTTCGCCTACCTCGTCCAGAAGGCAAATCGGCCTGTAACCGGAGGGTGAGTCCGGAGGTCTTCCCTCCTTCCTGAGGAGCACTACACCTCGCCGTCTTCCAACTTTTCGGGTACTTCCCTTCCGCCAGGCAGCGGTTGTAGAGATGTCGCAGGCGGGGGGCCACTAGGTGGTATATTAGGGCCCATATTCGTCCTGGAATGCCGTCTGGACCCGGAGCGACGTTCCGGGAGGCCATCTTCCTGACTGCCTCTTGCAGCTCCTCCTCATCATCGGAGTGTGTGAGGGAGGGGAAACCCTCTCTCTCCTGTGAGATGGCCTCTTGCTTGGGGAATAGGATACTCACTACCCTATCCAGCATCCCGGGGTCCATACTTTCGGTCTGTGGGGGGGGGGGCTGGCCTGATCTTACCCATGACCACTTTGTACGGCCGCCCCCAAGGGTCTGATTCCACTGTCTGAATCAGCTCTTTCCAGGCCCTTTCCTTTGCCGACTTGATCTCCCGCTGTAGCGTCTTTTTCATCATCCTGTATAACGCATACAGACGGATGATCTCATTCTCGTTCCTCGTCCACCTGCGACGTTGTGCCCTGGCGAAGTTTCTCCTTGCTCTGTTGCACTGCTCCCTCAGATCGGCGATCTCTGGATTCCACCAGTATACCGGTCTTCCCATGTTGTCCTTTCTGGAGACTCGTGGCATCGCTGCATCGCATATCCTTTTCATTTGGTCTTGGAGATCGGCTGCCTCCTCGTCTACCGACCATACTTTCCTGGGGTCACGCGCATCCCAGCTCCAGGCCAGTCCGGTGGCTGCCGCTTCCAACATGTCCCTATCCAGATTTTTCGGGACCCATCTGGGTTGCATCGGTCTGGTTCCTCTTGCCTGCCTTCTGTTCGCCTCGCACAGATCTAATTCCATGCACACATAGAGGTGGTCCGACAGCGTCTCAACCCCCTCGGCTACATGCCACCTCCTGATCTTCTGGTATAGCTGCGGACATACTCTCTCAGCATATTTTAGTTCTAACATCTTTTTTGAGCGATTCCTTCTCCAGAAATGTCTATAGAATTGAATGCAGTATAAAAAATTTGTCTTAGATAAAGAACTTTTTACAAAAATAATGCATAGAAATTGCGCACATAGACTCTTTTTAAGCTTTGATGACAATTTACAATCACTTGGAACTATGACATTTAACAATTTTTTATATCGATACCAGAAAAATTATCTCTATTTAAAACTAAATCAATCTGTTAACGTTTTGCGCACTTTTAAACATTGGCCATCAACCAAATCGCGTGTTTTTATAAAAATTCTCGTTATTTAAAACTAGAGATATTAGAGCAATTCTGTATTCGGACTCGTGTTTGGAATAGGATATTTTACAAGGATCACTCAGTGGATTCTATAGGTTTGAAAAAGGTTTTGATTTATTAGACAATGAATTTTTTCAGTTATAAGTAAAAATTTTCAGTTAAATTATATTTTATTTAGCAATATTTGTACAAAATGTAATGACTTTTATTTTGCAGTTACTGGATAACTTCGTTTAGCAGCTTTTACACGTAATAACTTATTCTGTTTCTCTATTTCAAGAGCATGTTTTAATTTATCAATATGACTCAAATAATCGATTTCATTTATAATAGCACTTAGCTCGATTTTTTCAACATGTGGTATTACTTTATGCGCATTATTCAACATATGCTTAAATATTTTAACTTGTTTGGGTGTCAGAATAGATATAGCAGTACCGGATTTACCTGCACGTCCTGTTCTTCCTGCTCTGTGAATATAACCGTTAATATGTTTAGGAAGATCATAAGATACGACTAATTGTACATTTGGAATATCTACACCTCTTGCTAATGCATCTGAACATACAAGTCTGAAAGTATAATAAAATTATATCACAATTTTTAGAAAATGTTGATCTTAATTTTCAACGAAATTATAAACAAAACGTACATTTGAATTTTTCCACTTGTAAATTTCGTAAGTATATCCTCACGTTCTTTTGATACAAGTTGTGCAGAAAGTTCTCCAACTATTATATTCTTTTTAGATAAGAGTGATTGGAGTAAAATAGTTAATCTATGAGCAGTTCCTCCAGAATTTGTAAATACTAATGCCTTAGAAGTGATACCATCCCTGATTAATAACTGATATAAAGCTACTGGTTTATATTCTGCTTCACATTCTATTGCTTCTTCTTTTAATTCTTCTGGGCTTGTATAACGCCCTATAAAATTAACCGCTTCTTTATCTAAATTTACATCATCGTCCTTGCCTGTCACCAAAACAGACGTAAATAATATTGGGTGAAAGAGTCCAAGCCGATTAAGTTTTTCAGGATCTTGCGATAATGTTGCACTGAATAATAATTTTTGAGCTGGAATTTTACTATTTAAAAATGAATACATTACTATAAATTTAATATCAGATAATATAACTTTATATTAATACATATGATCTTGGTAAATGATTATTATATAAAAAATTGTAAGTAAATTGTAATTGAAAACTAACCTAGAACGTAAGTTGGAAAGTGTTAATCGTGGTGTTTGATAATGAGGCTCGGGAAGATACTCCAACCAGTCAGCAGCTGTATCTGCTTCATCAATAACAAGAAATCTGATATCATCCAATGAAAATCCTGATGTTTTTAATATATGGTCTATTAACCGTCCAGGTGTAGCAACCACTATATCCACTAGAGAGATATATTCCCCTCTATCATCTGAAATATAAAAATTATAGAAAATATTTTGTATTTTATAAATAATATAAATAAAACCTTCTTCCTAAAATTTATAAACACATACTCTCTTTTCGAATATTTCTTTGTTCTTCATGAAATGCTGATGCGCCAGAAAGTAAACCAACTCTTAAATTTGTACGCGAAGTATATGTAACCATCACTTTGTAAATTTGCATAGCTAATTCTTGTACGGGTGCAACAACTAAACAACGCACCTTTGGAACTAATCGAAACTGTAATATTTGGACAATTGGTAGAACATACGCTAGAGTTTTACCTAAAGAGAAAATAATTTCTTAAATTATTTCTTTTCAGAATATAATTAGAATTTAACATTATTTATTAACAAAACACAATAAAGTATAAAAACTAGAATGTAAATATTTCAGTTCGCTATAAATGACTTGTACATTCGTACCACTGCCTGTAGGAGCAGATACACATGTATCCCTCAACCACCATTTTTGTTGCCTATCTTTATTACACTTCAATAACCAAGATACCATACTAGCTTGAACAGGAAATAATTTATTAATGCCATTAGCTCTTAAAGCTTCAATAAGCTTAGAATCTAAAATTGAATTCATGTCTTCTAAGGTCGGACCGCTATTTAAATCAATAGATATGACTTCTGGATTAGCCAACCATTCTGGTAGAATTCTCTTAACTTCACGCTTCCTTCGCTTATTTTTTACACCCAGAATTATGAAATCACTATTCTGTCCTGATATTTTTTCTTGTGTTTCATTTGGATCCGATGATTTATTAGGTATTTCATTATCCTGATTATCTGTATTTTCACTTTGCAATGTTTTATCTGCAGTTTTAATTGTTTCATTAGAACTTCCTTCGCTATGTTTCCTCTTCTTTTTATTCTTCCTATGCTCTGAAACATGTACTTCTGCCTTTCTTTTAATGTCACTTGATATACTATTTTCATTCAAATTACTATTTTCTATTGGACATTTATCAAGATTTTCTGCTTTTTTCTTTTTCTTTTTATAATTCGATTCATGTGCATTTTGAGAACTACTTTCATGTATTTGATGATTAGTTTTAATAGCTCTTTCTACTTTACGTTCTTCTATTCTTTTTAATAATTCAGACAAATGATTCCTTTCATTTCTCGTTTCTTCTTTTTCACCCTCATATCTATCAACAAATAGTATATGTATATTAATAATATTCTACGGGAAGAACTAAAAACTCGAATACGATTAATATAGTAGAATATTTATTTATATAGTTCAATTGACTAAATTTATTATTCAGTGATTAAGTTTATTAATACATATGTATCATATTTTTTGACATTTTGACATACCTGTTTATCACAAATAAACTCATGTAGTTTTCGATTTTACTCACGTGTTATACACCTTTTATAGGTTATATTCTAACGTGTACTACACCTATTCCACGGTTGTATACACGACCGTGACCTATATTAACCTATGTGTACTAACGCGACTTTAGACTTTAAAACCGGCTGTGAATGTGGACGCTGTCACGATCACGATCATCTTGTGGTATTATTTAAATAGATATTTATTTACTTATGCACATACGTATATAAATAAATACATATACATCTTCAAAAAGGCAAATTTAAAAAAAGGATTATTTTAAACTTGTATTTCATTAAACTTTAACTATGTGTATTTACTATGTGTAAGAATAAACTTAATAATATTTCATCATTATTACATGTGTACATTTATATAATGTTTAGAAACAATTAATTTCAAAAATATGATTGAAATATATATTAAAATTACATATTACTAATATTAAAATCGTCTGCTTAAATTAGCCAAACTACTTCTCAAGAACGTAATTGAAAGTAATTTGTAATTTCAAATTTGTTACAAGCTTACATACGTTGCTTACATAGGTAACATAACCAACAAAAATTACACATGTATATAGTAGCAGGTAATAGTAATATGATAAACGACTATATTTAACAAATTTCAGATAGATATCGTTTTTATAAGTTAAATCACATAATTTTTAACCGTGTTATTGTCTACAAAAAATTATTAATCAATTTTGTTAAACACCTCAATAATCTTTTGTAACTAATAAAAAGACATACAAAAGACATTCGTACAGTAATTAATTTCAACAAAAATATTGTAAAACATCGTTTATTAACAAAATTTTAACAAATAGAAAATATGTGCATATTCCCACAAGTTTGCAGAATAATTTTCATAAAAAGAAGATAGGATATCTCCATCTTCTGTCAAAATATTAATGCATAATAAGTATTTGTACAGTTATAGTTTAATGAAAAAAGCTAATAAGACTTACATATATCTAGAAGAAGAAATCACTAACTTTAATTATTTTGATGCTTATTGGGATTCCCTTCTGATTTTATCATGGCTTGAAACCTTTGTGTCATTGAATTTATCAAATTAATAAATAATCTGCTTGAAATATTTTTGTAAAAGTGATCTCTTTAAATCATTTCTTGGTAACTACATATTTTGCGTTTCAAGTGATCTCATATATTTTCTGTGTTTTTAAGCATTTCTGGACATATACAAAATCTATGTTTGCACATTAGTAGCATTCTGTTTTGGATCGTGATCTTGCATTCGATCTAAATTAAGAAATGATTTAAAGATAGCTCTTTTAGAAGAATGGGAAAATATTTCAAGTAGAGTATTTATCAATTTTATAAATTCAGCGCCACGATGGCTTCAACTGTATGTGCATATATATATATATATATATATATATATATTTATATAATTAAAGGCAAAGATTAACAAAAATGCTATTACTAACTTTATTATTGATAAAAATGGTAAATAAAAAAAGTGCATACATATATATAAACTTATCTTATAGAACATAAGGATAAAAAAAAAATGATCTGCTGGATCTTCCAGTTCATTATATTATATTTCTGTAGTTATTTTCTATAAGATAATAATAACAAAATCTGAGCTATATATAATATATATATATATATATATATATATATATAAGCTATATATCTAGTTAACTGTATGATAAAGTGACTTGGGTTTGTTGTCTAAGTATAATAGAATATTATATAAAAATGAACAATAAATTTGAATGAATAGATACACTGCAATGAACAAATGTTATCAGAGATAGAACTGAAGTACAACAATTACATGAAGGAAGAAAGTACTTGAAATCTAGTAATTTATGACAAAACAGGATTGACTTTCACAAAATTTCATACAAAGTTACTACGTGCTACATATTATATAATATGTGCAGTATATACCGATATACTACATATTATACTAATATACTATACTAATATATTATGTAACATATATATTAGTATGATGTTTAAAATTATGAAACTATAGTAAGTTGAGTTGAGCAAATTAATAAGGTCGCATGTAATAATTGTGTAACTAGAAATATGCAAAAATTTGTAAACCCTTTTGTAATATCGCAAGGTAAGCGATAAGATATACTACTATTGGGCATTTTGAATCACTCTTCTTTTTCTCGGATTATGTATTATATTAAAAGAAAAATATAATATTCTTTCTAAAAAATACAAGGAGACATGAAAGTAATCTGGAATAGCTTTAAAACTTCTGAATGAAATATGTTTCCTTCATATTACTATATTTTACATAAAAAACATTCCTACGTTTTTTATATTTACTATAAGTTAATAGTTATTCTAAATATACATATAGCTTAGGTGGTAAAGTATACATATATATGAGAATAGTACATAGTGTGTGACTGGTGTGCTATAACATTATTAAAATAATTACAAAAGTATCTATAATATAAGCATATAGATTGCAATAGTATTGAAAAGATTTATAGTTACCCATAAATTATACTTACTTAAAAAATTAAAAAAATTAAATTATTAATATTCGAAAATCTGAAATTAAATAATATTGTATATTTTTCATATTTAGCTTTAATTTAAACAGTGCACTTTATTTAAAACTAGCGTAAAGTAACGACAATATTTTATATTTTCTCAATAGTAATTACAAAATTAGATTTGTAAGATTTATAACATTACGATTGATAGTATCATTACGCGTTATATGTATATGTGCACTTATATTAACATTCGGCCATAGGTATGTTGATTCATGCGACAGATATAAATGGTGTATCGTGTATATCATGCGACTAATGTGTTTGGATATTTAATTAAAATGTACATTGTCATAAGGTACAACTAAAAGTTGTACTTTTTTTAATTTCATTGCATTGAATTTTGTTTTTCTACATAAACAAATATGAAATATTTATGATATATTTATTATTTATATAATAGACATTTATATATGAGAAATTTATTATTTTACAAATATTATATAAAAATGCAAGTTAAGAAAAATTATTTCTGACATTAATGAGTAAAACAACATTATTAAAAAGCTAGCAGTGCGATTTGATAAGCAATTAATTCTTAACAAAAATCTGTCAAGTTTTATTGGAGATAAACCTAATAGTTGTTAAGATATCTTGCTTTATTTTTCAATAATTTGCTGTTCATAATATCGATTTCACCGGAAACTATGGACAGGTAACTATTTGGTAACAATTAGGTTTTTGCTAATAAAACTAGACTTTGACATTTTTAAAAGTATAAAACGCAATACAAAATGCGACATATAATTTAAAATTTATTCAAAGTATGGAAGTTAAGTAGACAACTTCACACATATATATATATATATATATATGTAAGTTACATCGGTAAAGTTAGGTAAGGTAAATAGAGAGAAAGATCATTTCTAAACGGGTAAATAACGTCATTATGTTTCTTAGTTTTGTAATCATTACAGGTTTTTATCTAACAAGTCAAGGAATCTCGTTTCGTCACCGTTCAAAGAACTTAATGGATACGTATATATGATATTCGTAATACACATACAATGCGATGAATCACCTGACCTTGTTTCTTGAGAATCTTTTGGTGAACGGGAGACCTAGTCGCGGTTATGACGATAGTCTCTCTCTTCGTTACTCTGCAGCATACTTTATATGACACGTCATCGACTTTACGTCGCTCCACCACCAATTCTCTCTGCTACTGATCCTCTTGTGACATTATAATGTGAAATTGTTTCTTTCAGATACTGTAACCATTTAGTGTACGCGACTGCATGTAACTACATCAAGACGCTTCTTATTTGTCGATAACTATTATATACGTTTAATCGATTTGTAAAACTGGTGATAGTGATACGAAAATTGTGTTTAGTGTTCTAGAGAAATAACGCACAGTTATATAGCCTTTTTAATTGTTATAATCAAAAATTGACATTGACTAAAGGTGAGTAAATAATTCAATTAGATAATGAAATGTCAAAGTGAAGTGGAAAACTTTGTAATATTGATATTGATTTTTAACGTGTTTTCTTTCATTAATAATACAGGAACGGTACTTCTTTGAATTAGAAAAAATACTTGTCAATTATATCATATACATATAATCCGTATACAACTAATATACCAATAGTAGAGTAGTAATATTAAAATACTCTGTTTGTTAAGTGAAATATATTGCATTTTTCTGCTGCATTTGTTTTACTTTTTTTTATTTTGTTTTAAATTGTTGTACTTAACAAATTCAACGGGTGCAGTTAATTAGTAATTCTGTATGTGTAATATACAAATACGCGTGAAACAAATTAAATAGGAACAGTTAACACTTTACTTCATAGTCAATTAGTTATTTATAACACGTTAATTTTCCTGTCTCTCTTTGTCTCTGTCTTTCTCAAAGTTTCATTCAAACAATATGAAAATAATGTTATTTCTATACTAAATATGATATAAGAAAATTAAATTTAGACAATGCACATTTGTTTAAATTACATAATAAAGCTTGTGTCTATTAAAAATTCTTCGTTTTGTACTGTATGTATTGGTAAAACACAGCAATTTTAATATACATAGAAATATACTATACGGAAATATTACTAGTAAAATATAACGTTAAACTATTTAATCAAAGATTGAGTAGTTAAGGCTATGTATTACAAATAAATATATAGAAGGCATAGATATTATATATATGTATGTAAATAAAATATAGACTATTAAAATTGATACATTCTTAACAATTCCAATTACTTTATTCTGTGTATCTGTATATAAATACATTATATTTTTGCATAAACTAGATACCTGAATCTCATTCTCAAGCAATTGTATATCTAGATAACAATTGTGATTTCAATATTCATGATGTATATTTTTTAGATTAATATATCTTTCATTAATTGTAGAACAACAGAGGCTACATTACAAGGATTTCTTGATTCTTGTAACATTTACACATAGTTTTTCAACACTTAACATTATATTGTATATAGCACAATTTTCGTATGAATTGCGCATTAAGTCATCGTTAAATCTCATTTCCTATAGTAGACGCATACGTTCTCCGTTTGTTGCTCCCACCATTCCTGCAAAGAATATCCGTGACGAGCGACGGTTCGTTTCAGTTGGTTACGAGAACCGAACGGAACCGGTACCAGAAGAGAGAATAGAACCTGTAACCGCTTCAAAAGAAGGTAAGAGCCACACCCCAAATACTTGTTTATACATAGACACCGATCAATACAATCTTTGGAATTTCACTACGATAGCTTCTTGGTATTCTTCTTCGCGTATATATCAAACAAGGTTAACTGCAGGTCTTCAAAGATATTTATATCAGCCACTCGAGCATTATTCACCACAATTTCGCAATGCCGTATACTTATGTATATACTGTTCATCAACACACACTTCCTGATAATATGTTTTCTCGCATTTTAAAATTATGTACAGTTAGGTGGGAAGATAAATAAGATACGCGAATGGAAAAATAGGACTGTCAAGATAAAAAACTAACTTATTGTGAAACAATATTAAGCATTTCGACTTCATTTCAGGTTAATCAAGATTGTTATTAACTAAGATTATATTGCAATAAACTTAAAAATTGTTACCTTTTTTTAAACACTAACGTTGCTACGTTTACATTACAAGGCTTTGATGATGTTGTTGTTGGAATCATAATGAAAATGTTATTAATATAGAATGATTTTATGTTTTTAAAGCGATATTTTTAAACGCAACTACCTATTTTTAAGGCATTGAAAGGAAATATGTATGATAATTAAAACGTAATATTATTATAGCATACCTAAAGTTTACCATTTTGTTGTCAGTATCGCGTCATTAGTAGATTCATTTATTTCTCATGACATTACAACCACAAATTCTATACGATATTTTAATATTAATTGCGTCTGCAACTGTATTTTATTTTTAATCGCATCTCACATGTTAAACATTGAACAATTAATAATGAAACAAATGTGTAATGTTAATCATTAGGATAGGAGTATGAGTTTGATTAATTAATGCTTTCGATAAAGTGTTTATGAAATGTTATATAATAAATTTTGTTTTCAGGTAGTAATTTATTTTAATGATAAGTTGATCTTAATTGTGCAACTTTTCCGTGAAATAAGAATTCTAAAATATAACTATAGTATAAATATTATATACATATACTATTATTTAATATTATTTTAATATAAATTTGTATTTTTTAGCTGATTCGAATAATGTCGGCCACTCAGTACTATCATGTGCAGGTAATTACTAACTACTTTCTACTTTATGTATACGGTACACACACGCATAATATGAAAGCCCAAACCTACTTCGTTTTAGAGGAGAAATCTTTTAATGTGGTAAATTAATATTAATATTTCGTAGCTACGCCTTTTGAAACGATAACAATAATGACATATCATATCAGTTAATTTCAAAATAAAGTTTTGAAGTTCCACTATAGGCATAGTTAAATTTTGTTTGAATGTTTAAACTTGTTTGTGCGATCTTATCTTCCTACAAATTCTCAATCGAATTTAAGTGCAGAGATGGGTACTTTAGAACATTTATCCACATTTTTTAAAGCCATTATTTAAGCCATTGTCTCAAGTGTGTTTTATCTAAAATAATAATTAAACAAAATAAAATACTCTGATAGATTTTTACATTAAATTACATTAAATCAGCAATTCTTTGAATAGGGGAGATCTCTCAAACCATAAGATTTTCTTTACCATGTTTCTATTGTTCAAGTTTGTTATTTTGTATATACCACCATTACATAATACTCTCTATTACGTTCAAACAAGTTAAAATAGTTAGAAATCATTAATTACAATTAATTTCACCATTTTAAAAGAGTATTTTGCACGATAATTAGGATCTAAATTACATACTAAATTGAGCATTTATGGGGACAACTAAAACATAGTACAATTCAGGTTCTCAGACACGGTAGAATTACAGTAGAGCATTGTTTAACCTGAATACGATTATACATATCATATTTATATCATATCATACTTAACTTGTGATCCATTTATAAATAATCGTGCCGAATCCGTTCCGTGTCCAAACAGTGACCGGACGTTTATTCATTAATATTTGTATACTACCAGCCGGGATATACCCGAGACAAACATGCTAGTCTGACATAGAAGTCAATCTTACGCAAGTATATAACAAACTGCCGTTTCCAACCAAAGACTTAGCTATAGCAGCGATACGTTTGTATGAAGAGGAGGAAGAAGAAACGAAGCAACAAAGAAAGAAAAGGCGTTATGGCAAACGGATAAGAAGATTTATTAAGATGAAATCATATTTATAGCGTGATACATGTATACATGTATACATGTATACATGTGTACATATAGCAAATAGGAGAAATATAGGAGATTACCAAATGTGAATGGGACACGTCCACGCTGCGGATGATGACTAACACGATACGGATACATATTTAAAAGTATGGCAACCAATTGGGGTCCGGCGCAAGACTGCGGCTGAGACACGAAACGGATACAGCACGGTTATGTATAAATGAACTTTTAAAGGTTAGTTCAGACGACGTAATTTCTTGACCGATTCGAAAGCGGCGTTCATACTGTTTCATATCTACACCGAAAATCCAACTCTTACGATTTTGTTCCTCGCGATGTCATGCAAATTTATCTCGTGATCTATCAATTTTATCATTTTGGCATCTGGTTCATTTCAATTCAAAATTTGGTCTTTTCCTTCTTCATATGTTAGAAATGCTTGCTGTGATCGTAGTAGCTTCAAGAGCTTTGTATTCCTTATTTCTTTCTTACTCTATTCTTCATCTATACTTTCTATACTTTCCGACCGATTCAGTTTTACTATCGGGCCATTTCGTACATATTTATGAAGCCGAATGTCGAAAGCGACCGAATCGGTAATTTCACCGTGTACACGCATGTGAATCCCACGTAAGTATGTTCTACTACGAATGACAAGTAATTGATTCGACAAATGAACGATAAGCTATTATAATAATAGCTATTACACACTGTATGCACTGAATATATTAATTCGTAAGTTTGGAAGCTGAACGTGCGGCGGAAATACAGACACGAGTGAACACTGTTTTCGGCTATTACCGATACCGCAAAATCATCGAATCGGTCAAAAGATCGCATCGTTTGAACTGGTTGTAATTAATCGGACCCTATACAGGGTGACCCAGTATTGATGGTACAACCTGGAGGAAGTGATTGCACATGAAAAATAGGACGCATGCACTTGAGTATGCCGTGGTTAAACGGATCGTAATACAAATCGTATGCCGTAGGTTTATGAGTAATAATAAAGCATGTAATTCTTAAGATTTACTTTATTAATGCAAAAATCGTTGAAAATTTTAGCCACCGTGCTGTATACACCGGTGTGCTATCCGAATTAAATTTTTAACGTAATCTCCGTTTCTAGTTTTTCGAATGCCAAAATGATCCTCGCTTTTAATTGTGAAGACTCGTTGTCTTCGGAATAAACTTTTGTACTTTAAACTTTAATATGTACGTTTCTACATAAATTATACATAAATTATATGTAATATCTGTATACACAGAATAATATCGTCTCATTAAGTATAGATGAATCCAATTATTGGTTTTGCTTCTGCGACGAATAGAAGACGCAGAATGAATGCGAAATAGCGACGAATTATGAATTTCGGTCAACGTTCCGTGATTTATTCTAGGTTAGGTCCCGATTAGTCAGTAGGTCTTGATTTGTCCGCGTTACCTCACTCTCAACGAAGCCGGTTAATCGAAGACACAATGACAGAACGTAATAAAAATACTTGTTTTATTATTTGGAGGTTAATCAATTCGGATTGCAAAAGACGCGATAACAAAATCTTACTAATAGTGTATGCGGTACATAACATGTTAAAACTATTATATTATAAAATAAAATCGTATTTCTCCTGTAAAACAAAGGGGCTAAAAAATGTTTATTTGTCGTTGTTATTTAATAAGGTTTTGGTATTTATTAATTAACGATTCACTTAGATTCGTTTTCTCTAATATATTTCAGTCTTGTACAACAGTCTTATAACACGTCTTACCACACAGGAATCTCCAAGTCAATAAAAACGTGGTCGACTTCTAAGACAAAAGAGCGTCGTTAGAAGTCGTACCAACTTAGCTTGTAGAAACGAGTGATCATACCAACTTAACATTTCTTAACAGTCGTGCTTTCTGTTTATTTGTAATATTCATATGCAAAACACTCGTTAAACGTTTTTTAGATATTTACTATTACATATTGCTTTGAAGTAAATAGTGAAAAGTTTTACATATCAATGTAATATGTATTTAGCATTTTATTTTATTCGTTTAGTGCACACCAACTGTCTATTCTGCTGATCCTTTCGACCCAGAAGAAGATGCAGCTCTTCTACGAACTGCCATGAAGGGTTTCGGCACTGACGAACAGACCATAATCGATGTCCTTGCTCATCGTGGAATTGTACAACGACTTGAAATAGCTGACAAATTTAAAACCATGTATGGAAAGGATCTGATTTCTGAGTTGAAATCAGAACTTGGTGGTAATTTTGAAAAGGCAATTATAGCATTGATGACACCGTTACCGGAATATTTCGCTAAAGAACTTCATAATGCGATGTCTGGAATTGGCACGGACGAAGGTGCTCTTATCGAGGTGCTGGCATCTCTTAGCAACTATGGCATCAAAACCATATCTGCTGTTTATAAAGAAGGTAAGCCTGTTTTTGTTCGAATGATTTTTTAAATAAATACAAATATTTAGTAGAAATATGAACGACATTGTTGCAAATAATTCAATAGCTACTAAAATGAAATACTATAATCTTCTTTTTAAGGAAGATCCATCATTCATTCTCTTTAAAAAATTCATGCTCACAGTATAACATATTTGACCTAAACAAAGAAAGAAAAATGTTAGAGAGTGGCCATTTTTGACATCACCTGGAGTTGAAAAATTCATGTAGGACTTTTAAGAGTTTCTCCCGAGGAACAAGAAGTATCCTTATCATTTTTCTGAAAAAGCAACAGGGAAGTTATTAGAAACGAATCTAAACATGTGATAGCGATCGAACTCACCTATTCCTTATATTTAGTCTTCTTTTTTCTCGGATGTTAAACCATTTTCAAAATAATTAATGAAAAAATCAGCTGACAAGTCGGAAATTAGTTAAAGTTTGGAATCCAGCAAAACCAAAGTACCAGAAAATCATTGCTACATGAATACAACAGCCAATAACGCGTTCGCACTTTCCCGTTTTGTATTCGGAGACGAACATGTGTACCAATTGCAAGTTCAATAACTTAATGATATTCCAAGTAATTATCGGAATATAAGTAGCGGAAAAAAGTCAGAGTAAAGAGATATTATTGTTATAGTTTCAGTAATCAGAACAGTTACAATTCTTTTAAGTCGCAGCTGTGAACTCTGTCATTATAAGGTCAATATATCTTCTTACAGTCGGAGAAATGTTTATGCCAAGCATCTCATGTTACAGTTAGAATTGAATCCACAACAAGAGATACGTTCTGTTGTGTTGGTTATAAAAACTATGAAATTTATATGGAATTAAATAATGTCATTTTGCTGAAAAATTATATTCTCGATATTTCATTAGTTTAAAATATTTTGTATACATATTGATAGTCAAAAGTAAAGTTGGATTGGAAGCCATTCTTGTACTCACATGTGAATGGAAAGTCGGTGTTCGCGTTGTTGGTTGTCCAATTGATTTATCTGCTAATTTCCTTACTGATTACTGTGAAGACGGTTCGGTATCCGAAGAAGGAGATGAAATATAACTCTTAGATGAGTTCGATCATCAGCATATTCCCATGTTTGCATTCATTTTCCACGTTATTCTTTTTTCAGAAAAACGATAACGATGCTTTTTGTTCCCTGGCAGACACTCTTAAATATTCTACATAAATCTTTCAACTCCAGACGATGCCAAAAAATGGCCACTTTCTAACATCCTCCAGTTTCTTCTTCTTTGATATGTTTCTCATGCTATTAAGTATATCTTTTACATAAGATATATTTTAACACAGTGCATGTTTTAAATATTAATTGGAATGAATGGTATTAGCAATTTGTCCGGATGATTTAAAGTCATTAAAAGAAAATACGATTGGGTACATTTTTCATTTGAAACATTTTTAAAACAGAATAATGTCTTTGTTACTCTACGATCTCTTATGTGCTTAAAAACGTTTGAGTTACTGTAAGCATTGTTAATTTTAATAAGAGTGTGAATATTCTCATACTTGATTACGTCAGCTTGACTTGACTTAATTGACAATGTGTAAATTTGATAAAAAGCAACCTCAGGATTTCATTACTGTAGTACGTGTTTCTCTATCAGGAAAATGAAATTATAATTTTATCTTACGGTCACAATATATTGCATTGTTTAAATATACAGGCTGAATCAAAACATATGGGAAGTACGGCATTATTATACGGCAGTTCATATAAACATATACCCGGTATGACCTTGCTTTCGAATTGCAGCTTATTTTATGATGCTAAACATTCGATAGATCAACGAGTTCCTGGCAAATAGATAAGTCATCCTGTCCTTGTTTGTTGGTTAGCCTACTCTTCAGACTTGAATTGGGTACATTTAAAATCTCTAATTTATAAAACATCAATTGACGACGTTGAAACTCCGTCAACAAATCCTTGTAAGCTGTTTGAACAATCTATATTGTGAAGGCAGGTAAGCAACTGTTACAGCACAAAGTAAGCTGTTACTCGAAAATAACGTCATATCGTACCTTTCGTATCGTAGCCTTTGTCGTACTTCCCTGTATATTATTTTTCTATCGAATAAAGGATTTTCAAAAGATTTAACGCATTTATGTAACAGTTAGGTATATGATGAGCTTCTATTTCAGTATGTATTTCTGGATCTGCTTCAATAAATCGATAATCTCTTTTTAATAAACACGAGTTATAATATACTTAACCTTTGTTACATATATTCATGCAGTGGTTCGTGAAAGTATTTGTGCATTTACCATCAAAATCTTTTATGTACATACTGTACGTATTACATAAAACATTTTGGAATTTCATTAACGTTATAATGAGAGGCGACTGTTATAATTATACTGACAAAATTTCTTTCTAATTTGAAAATATATGTCGGGTCAGGATTCGAACTTTGGGCGCGTGACAACTCTTCAGGTGGATTAGCCATCGTTTCACAAAGCCGAGATTTTATTCACGCGTATATACAAGTCTATCACTAAGCTTAACAACTAATAAGTACCACTAATAATAAGTCTAACAGATACTAAACCTAATGAATAATGCGATCTACGAATAATAAATTAAATAACACTATTAGCAAAGTTTTAGGTTCAAACGAATCCACGGTCACCGGGATAACTCTTTACTCAGCGAAACTAATATTAGGTGCAAATGCGACTGTCGAAAATGCTCGATGTGTCACTCTCCAAGGCAACCGCAAGAATGCCAGCCTCGTGGAGATTTTTCTCGCTGTACGATTGCATTTTGTTTTCTATACCCGTTTGGAAGCATCGAGAAGGTTCCAAACGCCGTTGCTAGGCACACTCGTTGGAAGCATCGAGAAAGTTCCAAACGCCGTTGCTAGGCAGTTTCTGTCTGGAGTTTTGATTATTGATACAATGTATGTCCCATTGCATCGACACCTCCGAGGCAACATCACACGTGGCTAGGCCCGCTCTCGAGGTCGCATGCCGCCACAACCACACTTCTCGGAAAACACATACAACCACTCCAGACCTCCGTTAGACAAAACGTCCATCCCGTGACCGTGGCTACGTTCGGCGACCGATTGTCACCTCGAACCCAATCTCGCTTATTACTAATCTTAAACGATTACAACTATAATAAAATCTGGGCTAAGGTACTAGAGGATGTTCCCAAAATTTCCAAGGAAAGGCTTTGGCTTTCCTTTCATCTCCGACATATATATAGAAAATATTTAATACAAACCTGTACGTAGTAAAAAATATATAGTTGAATAATGACTTTAAGCACACGATAAGTGTTAAAAATGGACCGATTGATTACTTCTACGTACATTTTCAAAATCGCTTAAAATTTTACTAATAAAATCATTTCGGATGGGTGTCGTTACAGTTTCGTAATATGTTCACAAAAGATGTCGATAAGTGTAAGAATACTTTCATAAACCACTGCATCTTTTAACTGTCACGAAATCACATGTTTTTGTATGAAGGTATAAGATTCTAAGACATTTTGCATTGCATGTTTTTTATTTGAAAATAATTACTTGTTTAAAATTGGCATGTTACAATTTTTGATAGAAGTAGCACACTGATATAATTTCTTTCTTATTAAAGCCTTTGTAAATTCATTTAATTCTTAATTATAATATGTATTCTTTAACGTAATGTTTTCTTTCTCATAAACGTCTTTGTAAAAAATGTAACATATCTTAATGCTACATCGTGATATACATTTTACATATATTTGCAGTGTATGGAACGGATTTAGAGGAAGATTTGAAAAGCGATACTTCTGGCTATTTTAAGAGGCTGTTAGTTTCACTTTCATGCGTAAGTAAATTTTGTAATATAATAATTAAATTTATATGATTTTTTAAACTTACAAGACTACTCTTTTATTATTTTTATATTCGTTTAAATTGTAAATTTATCTGAATTGTGATATTATCGAAGATCAACATTTGGGACTGTTATTTTAAAAGGAAACGATATATTTAAACAGTTTGTAATACCACAAAACATTTCCAAAAGCACAGCATTAGTCAGTCATATTTCTGTTTCTAGGGTAATTGATGCATATGATGTCTTATACAATAATTGATAACATACTCAAACTGATAACAGAATGATAAATAAGAAACATGAAACGAAATTTTTCTTTCGAATCTCCGTTCTCGAAAACAGTAAACTTCTTTTTTCACTTGATAACAAATACATTGAATGGATCTTAACTCGTGATAAATGATAATTATTGGATTTTTAACGCGACAACTTTTACGTTTTTTTACATTGAACGATTTGGTAACAACTTAACACGTTGATCAGCATAATGGATTACAACCAGATATCTATCGTACCAGGTACAGAAAATGCCCTAATATGAAGGTTTTTCTGAGATTTCAGGATTATCTCGATTTTCTTTGATCGCTTGCCCTACTTTTCTATTCTAGCGATATAGGGGGTGTTTAGATGATTTCATTAATTGAAAGTCATCCAACAATAAATAAAAGAAGTTGAATGTGGAGAACGAGGTAGTCAGGAAACTGATTCTCATCGATTCCGGAAGATCTTTTTAGCTTTAACTTGAACAACTTTACATACATGCGCCGAGTACTTTTCCATTTCTTACTACGTACAACTATGTCCAACAACTAATATAGGAAGAGTATTACAAGATATGAAATGAGGACTTTGTGTGGCATGTACTACTACGAATCCGGAAGTGATAACTAGTGCACGGGCTTTGGCAATTCGATGATTTCAAAGTTACTTTGAACGTTTTTTATTTATTGTCTGATGACCTTCTATTAGAAATTGCTGAAATCAGCTAAATGTCCTCTATTTTGCCCGAATAAAGAAGTATGGCAAGCAATTTAAAAAAATTTCTTTTTTTTTTTTTTTTTATTTATTTAATTAGATTTTACAATTTGTCCTGTAGGACATTTGGTAAAATGTTATAGCGGTATGATAATATAACATGTGGGTGGTTACCCCCAGTGGGGTACCATCATCGTGTTTGTTAGGTTGTGTCCTTTATGAGGTCTGTTGGATGCTTCCTTTTTAGCCTCCTTTCTATACCTGTGTTGACCGTTTCCGCTGCCAGCCGGTTCGGGTGTGTTGCTATTCTTCTTCTGTATCTTATTGCATGTCTGTTGATTTCCTCCTTGACCGTTGGTATTCCCAGGTCTTTCCTAATGTCTTCGTTTCTTACGTACCATGGCGCGTTTACTATTGTTCTGAGAATTTTGGCTTGCATTGCCTCTATTTTGCTTATATGGCTCATTGCCGTTGTTCCCCATAGCGGTATTCCGTACGTCCAGATTGGTTTTATTATCGTTTTGTATATTAATAGTTTATTTTCAATTTAAAAAAAAAAAAAAAAAAAATGGAGGTGATCTTGACATCTCCGAAAAACCTCCATCTACGCAAAAATTATTACTGCCATATCATGGCTCCTGCCGTATTGTACGACTTTTGTAAACAAAGTTTCACCATATCTCTAAAAAGGACGAAAATATTGATCACAGTTATCGCCTCGCTTCTTACATGACGCTGGTGACGACCGTGTTAATGACATAAGAGGGTTTTCATTTTACTGTACTTTTGTGGTGTATATTTCACTGTTACAATCTCAATTCTGAATTCTATCGTGTTTGGGTTATGGCGTGAAATATATAGATGCTGCTACGTTGACCGGATAGGGGGAAAATAAAATGTAAACGTTGCAAATCGACGCACAAGGATAGGTGCTTCAATACTGAATGAAATTTGAAAACGGTGAAACTGACGTTTGGAACAAGTGTTCAAAGTAATGGAATTATAATGAAAATGAATTGAAGATTTACTAATTTACTCGAGTTACTTGTTAAATTTTGTTGTCATAATTTGTACCTTCCACTTTTATCCATTTGCATTGTATATTGACAAATTCATGTTTTCAGTTCACGATTTAAGTTCATACAAGTCCAAAAACGGAAAGCGCTCTATCGAAAAAACGAAAACTTGTGGCTTCAGAGTAATAGCACGACGTCAAACAAATATCAATCTATCTTTCTATATTTAACGCGTGATGAAGATAGAAGTTGATAGCTCACACGCTATTGTCGACGTATTTTAAAAGGATTGAAAGTAAATGACTAAGAGCCATTCTATTCTCATTAGATTCTTACTTACACAGTGTTAAAAAATTATACGTTATGGCTTTGACAAATGATTCTCATTCTACACTTGCGGATCGATGTAGATCTCTTAAAAAGAGATGTAGCGGCACGCGAGCAGGTCAGTTCAAATCCTGTTGTTGTTTTGTTTCGGAGCAGCAAGACCGTTAGGTCATAGGTACGATGAGGAGCAACGAACTCCGAACAAAACAATGTCGCCGCTACCTTCGACTGTCAAACGTTGTTAAGTTTAAATTTTCCGGTTATCCGCCGACCAGTATAAATAATCAGACGCAAGCACGATCGAGAGAGTTAATTGATCAGTGCTTTAGCAATCAGACGTATACGTATCCATCGAGTTCCTCGAGCACTTATATTATTTTGACCGGAACGAATTGTGAACTATTGGTGTATATTTATTCTTATTCATCGAGTAAAATAAATTATACTTATTTTACGATATTTGGCATTCACCTATCCTCCACAGAGATACCGCAAAATTGACAACCTTAAATTTCACCGTACTTGTTGTTATTTAATAAGGTTTTTGGTTTATAAAATAACGATTCACTTAGATTCGTTTTCTCCAATATATTTCAGTCTTATACAACACGTCTTACCACACAGGAGTCTCCTAGTCAATAGAACAACGTGGTCGACTTCTAAGACAAAAGAGCGTCGTTAGAAGTCGTACCAACTTATCTTGTAGTAACCAGCGATCATACCAACTTAACATTTCTCAACACTTGTTACGAGACAGAAAAATCTCGAAGAAATCACTAGTCACAGATAAGCTGTACTTTCGGAAAATAGCATTAGAGTTCCATTATCTCTTACTTTGACGTTAATTACAAACAGACGCTGTTTACATTTCGCAGTCAGATAGAAAGTAAATAGTGTCACATTAATGAGGAAACAGAAAGATGAGGAATTATTCCTTAGCAAATATTATAGAACGAAGCATCTATTTTCAAAGTGTCAAGACTCGATGTCATTGATTTCTTTGCAAATCGATACGTAAAGTGTTATTTAATAAGGTTTTGGTATTTATTAATTAACGATTCACTTAGATTCGTTTTCTCTAATATATTTCAGTCTTGCACAACAGTCTTACAACACGTCTTACCACACAGGAGTCTCCAAGTCAAGAGAACAACGTGGTCGACTTCTAAGACAAAAGAGCGTCGTTAGAAGTCGTACCAACTTAGCTTGTAGAAGCGAGTGATCATACCAACTTAACATTCCTTAACATTAACACAATAAGAATTTTGATACCATCCAAAGGAAAACGTGGTCTCTGCCTGTACACCTGCAAGAAAATAATATCAAACCGTATCAATACCATTCGATTCTCGTTTGAAATATTTTATCGTACAGTAAGTAATCCTGCAATAGTTTGAAATCATAGAGTCAGGTCTTTGTTCTATCGAGAGTGGATTATCTCATGTGCTAAGGAATAATTTTCAGTTTGCTCGTTAATATAACAGCGTTTAATTCTTATCTGACTGCAAAATTCAAACGTATTATAAGTAACACCAATGGAACTTTAACGTCATTCTTTAAAAGAACAGTTCATTTGCGGCCCATAGTTTCTTCGAGACTTTTGTTCCTATGACGAATACTATACGATTCAATATAGAACATCTAACTTTGAGATTCAAGGTCAAAGTCATTTGAAAACGATGAGTCAGTCATGTGTCTAATGGATATGTTTGGATAATAATTTATCGGATATCTTCATAAAAAATGTTAAGAAATGTTAAGTTGGTATGATCACTCGTTTCTACAAGCTAAGTTGGTACGACTTCTAACGACGCTCTTTTGTCTTAGAAGTCGACCACGTTGTTCTATTGACTTGGAGATTCCTGTGTGGTAAGACGTGTTATAAGACTGTTGTACAAGACTGAAATATATTAGAGAAAACGAATCTAAGTGAATCGTTAATTAATAAATACCAAAACCTTATTAAATAACAAAAAATTGGCGATAAATGTCGAGTTCGATTAGCATAGTGTAGACATAACGTGTGATCTACGGAACGAGAAGTAATTGATTTGAATCGCATAAAAAAAAGCGTAGTTGATGCGTTTTATAGGAGTAAGTAACGTAACAATCGATAAAAAAAGTACAATAAATCAGATTTTTTAGTGAGACCTTCGAATCTCTTATGTATGTTTTAAATATAAAAGTTCCGCGAATTAATGTGTATGTTCTATCGTTGGACTCGGAAGTTCAAGCTGTAACGGATCTAGAAACGGTGTTTTAAAGGAACATTCAAATAAATTCAAACATTGTTGTTTATTAACACTTTAGTCACACGTACGAGATGACTAACGAGAGATTAAAAACAACTTTTAACTTTATTATACTTTGTGGTGCAACTCGATTAAAACGAGGCACACAGCAAGTCACTTTCAATCTTGCATCCTTATTTTGTGTTCTAGTTACTCATTAATACGCACATTTAACGTCATGTACATGATCGAGACGTATTCAGTGGTTTAATGATCACATAAAAGCGGCATTGTCGTTTCATAATCTGTCTTTGCTACTATTTTAAACCGTTGTTACGTTCTCTCAGAACGTTTCGAAAATTCCAAGAAGAGGCGATACACGTACATTATCTCGCACAGTATTTTAATGTTTAAACGCGATAATTTGTGAACTAATTATTCGCATAAGATATTTTACGTACAGTGCAAAGTTGATACCACAATCTACAAAATTAACAAACGCACAAATATAGAAGTACTATTCTTATTATTATCCTTATTTAGAATAAAGATATATTTAGTAAAATATGTATAAATTATTTTACAGGCCAACAGAGATGAAAATCCTGAAGTTGACGAACAAGCTGCAATGCAGGATGCCGAAAGATTACTTGCAGCTGGTGAGGAACAATGGGGAACAGACGAAAGTACTTTTAATGCTATTCTCATTACGAAAAGTTTCCCTCAATTACGAAAAATTTTTGAGGAATATGAACGCCTTGCTGGTCACAGCTTAGAAGAAGCTATTAAGACAGAATTTTCCGGATCAGTCGAAGACGGCTATCTTGCAGTTGGTAAGAAATATATATTACTTTTCATAAAGAAGTAAAATCGCACAATTTTTATTTGGTATAATACAAGAAAATGTCATTAACTTTTTTTATCAGTAAGTAGCATGCAATTAGTTTTATGTGCTTTATCCACTCCTGGTGCAAATGTTATGCATATTATTTATGCTTACATTTCTTATATTTTCAGGAATACTCTAAAACATGTAGCTTGTCATCTAATTGTAGTTTGTCCAACAAAACGAGACAGAGGTAGACATAAAGAAAACGCGATTGCTGCCGATAAGTGATACTCGATTGACAGTCATTAGCTGTAACCACAGTAATTGCGTTCTGTTTATGCCGACCTCTTCGCCTCATTGGACAAACTTTAGATAACTATGCATATATATCTAATCTAATATATACCATATAATATAATTATATATGTCGGGTTTACATTAGAATTAGGGTTAGGGGCGTGAAAACGAATCTTCGTTTGGATTACACGTGTCGTTATGCAATAGAGAAGACATTGACTAGTGCCGATACGATTATCATCGAACTGAACAAGTAACCGTGGTAATTAGATATTCGAGAAACTAATGACAATGATCCTAGGTTCAATAACGAATCCGCGGTCGACGGGATGATAGATGAACGTGCTCGCAAAATCTAAGTCGGACGCGTAATATCCACTGATCGTAAGGAGTTACTTTATGCGTCGATGGGACCACGAGGAAGAATGAATTTCCGTCCCGATGATGCCACAGAGGAAAACTATGATGGGGTGTGTCTAAGGACACGAGATCATCGGATTCGTCGAGGGTAGCCTTCGTTCAGAAAGTAAGGGAAATTGGCGTTGCTGCTAATTGGTCAATCTCCATATCGGTGGTTAGAAAAAGATGCTCGTCGCCCTCAAAGGAAAGTTGCTAGTGGGAGACGCCGTTCGTTGAAAAATAGGTCTCCCCTATCTTCCCGTAGTTGGGACAAAGACTGTTTGTTTGAAGAACTTTAGTCAACTAAATCTTAAGATTTATAGCGGGCCCTCAGGCTAGCTGGACATGTACTGCGGAGACGCATCGACATCTGGCAATCATCTTACTCGAAGAATAGGGTCTGCGTGTGGCGAGCCACGGGGCAGAAACTGTTGGAATGTTTACTGTCGCGTGCCGCCACAAATATTTCTTTTAAGGAGAGCTATAGAATTACTCCATGCCTTTGCTAGACAAAGCGTTCATCCCGTGACCGCGGCTACGTTCGGCGACTGGCTGTCGCCTCGAGCCCAAGCTCACTATCACAAATCTCGAGTAAATACAATCGGATCGAATGACGACAATTGTTTAATTACGCCTATGATAGAATCTAGATTACGGTGTTGAGGGATTCTTCCGAAGTTCCAAAGGGAAGGCTCCGATGTCCTTTCATCTCCGACATATATAATTACATATGCATATATATGTAATTAGATTGTGAACAGCTTATCATGTAGAGACTGGGAAAAATCAAGGGAAACATATCTTGTTGTTTTCTAAATAAGTATCAACCACATTTACGCAGATGCACATATATACTTATACACAGATTAAATAAGCAGCACTTCTACTATTACATCACTAAAGATCTGGATAATTATGGATGTTTCATTCACCTCACCGATTTCGATGATTTTTTAATATGCGTTAATATAAGAACAACTTTTTCCTGTACATATAACCGCTACTCAGCCTTCATTTGCAAGATATTCGGAAAAATCTGCCGGCACCGTTACAGCGAATTCTGTCTATAACTGTTCGTCTGTGACAGTGTATTGGTTACCAGCCGCCTCACAGAGTGATATACTGACGCATAAAATAAAATTGTAGGCAAAATTCACTGTAGTGGTATCGACAGTCTTTCGGGAATATCTCGAAAACCAAGGCCGATTGGCGGTTATATGTATAGGAAAAAGTTGTTCAAAATGTTGATTTTTACGATACAACACCGACCTTGCCGGAGCCGGTTTTAAAATTTACTTTAAAATTGTACATTCATTGTTACTTCTTCTGTTCGTCTAACTTTATGTAAATTCTTATACTGACCCTTTGCACTCGAAGCTATCTCGAACGTTCCCTACCAGCAACTCGGCTCCACTTTGTTGCGACCACGATGATGGTACCCCACTGGGGGTAACCACCCACATGATATATTACCACACCGTTATAAAATTTTACCAAATGTCCTATAGGACAAATTGTAAAATCTAAATAAATAAATAAAAAAAAAAAAAACTTTGTTGCGAAAACGTGGACCCAGGAATCGTCAAAATAATATAAACAGTATAGCTTTGGAGCCAAGTAATGTATTGTAATATTTGATTCATGTGAATTCGTAGACACTGAGGGTCATATTTTTTGCCAAAAAGTCAAAATTTTATTTCTTATAATTTTCTGCAGTATGATAAATTTTGAAGCAATTCCCAATATGCATTGCAGGCTAGTTTATACACGTTTAAGTTGTTTTACGCCTTTCGCTTGCTGTTTTCCTATCAGAACAAACGACACAGTCCCGTTTTCTTTCTTCCACGTTGGGAATATGTTAGTTTGTTGTCTGGTCTATTATCCGACGAAGATGTGGATGAACGTGTTGTGTTCTAGATTTCCAAAGGTCATCTCTCAACCGATTTATATGACTTTTGACAAACTTGTAACGTGTCATTGGTTCTTTATTTTTTCTTCCTTCCGAGGTAAATTACGAAATTACAAAATGATATTTGCCACAAGAATATTACTTTTCTGATTTTCTGACTTATTGGTGCAAGAACCTATCTGTAACGCTCGGAGATCAACTTTGAAAATCTTTCTCTCTACTTTTATACCAATCTTTTTCTACAAGTCGTCCTTATCGCTCTTTTCAAGTGGAGCAGAGTATTTCTCACTTTCTCTTCCGATGTAAAATCTACTGATATTTTTTTTATATCTTGGTAATTGTTCCATATTTTGATGTGCTTTTTTGTTCCACTTTAATAGAAAACTTTGGGGAAACATGCATTTCTTAAAAAGTTGCGGTGGAATAAGTTCAGGTGGGATACCCGAGTACAAAAGGTTAATAAAAATTACGAAATTAATTAATCAGATAGTATAAGAATTTACATAAAGTTAGATGAACGAAAGAAATAACGATGAATGTACGATTTTAAATCAAATTTTGAAACCGGGCCTGGTAAGTTGGCGTTAAACCGACCGCTGTAAGGCAATTCTTGGCTCTTAACTTTCGAGTTGTCAAAAATTCTTCTTGTAAACATCGCTTTTATGCTAAATCCATACTATATAGATTATTTTCAAAACTTCGGCCACATCGGACGTGGTAGGTTTTCGGAAACTTTGCCGTAAACGAGAAATAAAGTCAGCCTCCCATAATAATTGCGTATAATCCAATATTAATCGTTTACTCGTGTGATTTGTTTGAGTGAATAATACTGAAATTAAAATTGTCCGATTGAATATCAGAATTAGATTATATAAGGTGTTCGAAGTTCAAACAGTTAAACTCGATCAGTATGTTTTATGAGCAGAAATAAGAAAAAGATGTTATATAAAGGTAGGCCCGCAAACGCTTTATAATCACGCTTTATTATATTGAAAAAACGTTGCTTTATTTCTTTATTTCAAAGTGCAGTTCCCCGTTTCGAATACAAGCTTAACATCATACGAAGTTTGAGTTTATCACTCTCCGAATATTACGTTTATCTTGTTTTAGTTCAGTGAATGACCATTAATCCTTTCTACCAGTTCTTGTCGTAAATTGTCTCTCGTACGACTCTCCACACAATCTTTTTCATTGTTGCCCACAGATAAGAGTCTAATGATGCAGGGCCAGGTGATCTCGCGGGTCAAACAATGTGTTCTCCCCGACTAATCAATCTTTTATGATAACGTCCGCCTATTTTCTTTAGGCTCCATATTTTTCTTATAGCTCTTTTTATAAAGCGTTTGTGAATCTTTGTTAGTATGTATAATGTTTTTTCTCTTATTATTTTTTCTGCATTCTATTAGAATGTAAAAAGTATGTAGAACATACTGGTGAAATTTAATTTTGAGTGGTTTGGTTTGTTTATGTGTTTATGAAATTTAATTGTTAGTGGTTTACGTTTGGATTCATTATTAGTATCATACTATATAATAATGATATATAATAATAAATGTAATATCGTTATATAATGTTTGTTTACAATGGATGATACAAATCTTAATCAAGCAGAAAAAGACGATTGTTGTTTAACTTGAACTATTCGCATCAAACGTACAGAAAAACAGTACAACTACGTAATTAGCTAACGACCCGACAACACTCTCTCGCTAACGCCATTCGCACTCTCTCGCTTCTCCACTCACACTGCTCTTCTCAACTCGCGTTCTCTCCCCGTTCTCGTATCTCTTTTGTCTTTTCCTAGGCCCGCCACACGCGTGTTCCGCAGACGCTCGTGGCCCGGGTCACGTAGGCCCGCCACACGCGTGTTCCGCAGACGCTCGTGGCCCGGGTCACGTAGGCCCTTTCTACGAAACTATGCACTTGAAAAGACCGATGACACATTGATGGACCCGACGGCGTCTCAGCTCTCGCGACATTGTCTATGGTTAACTCGACGCTTCTTAGGCCCTTTTCCCCGATACTACATAAATGAATGACAGAAGTAGTGAAGAGAGGAGTGGTTAGAAAGAAACGAAGTATCTAGACAGATAGGATTTTTGAAAGGAGTTCAAACTAAAATCACATTAAGAGAATTCTCGGAATAAATTGGCAGTAACGCCTAGTCCCTGCTTTAAGCGTGTCACTAGAGTCGCTACGAAGTTTTTAAAATAGCGAATGAGAAATTTGTTACGACCGTTCGCGGAGAGACGCGGTCGCTAGGAAAACGCGTCACTCGTACTATTCGGTTAATCGACGCCGCGAAATAGTCGTTCCCCTGATTTCTGTTAAGATAATAGGGGTGGTTGATTGAATGACACTGCGATGTAACAAGTTATGTATCACAGTTTATTTCTAACACTTGTAAAGAAGGTAGTTACGCTGTTGCGTATGTACAAGATGAGTGATTGACTTTTCTAGCGGTGTAGAAAAAGTAGTTGACTTGACTCTCCTGTTGTCGTAGGAGAATTCGACTTTCCCGAGGTCTTAGGAGAAGTAAGTTACAGTGGTGAATGACTATTTTCCGGAGGTAAACCCGTTCGAGGGATGTTGACTCGTCTGAAGATGGAAAATTAGTGGCGTTCGGTGACGATGCTGTGGCGGAGGAAAACTAAGGATGGGTGTGTCTAGCGCACGGGACCATCGGATTTGTTGATGATGATTTTGGCTAAGAGAGTGAGGGAGATAGGCTTCGTTGTTGATTGGTCATTTACTGTGGTGGTGGATGAGGAAGGATGCTAACCGCCCTCGAGATGAAGTCGCTAGTGGGAGACCTCATACGTGAGAAAAGGCAACTTTCCCGTGTCAAACCGTGGTGAACAATAAACTGTAGGAAGTAATTCACAGAAAGAATATTTGTTCAGTCTGAAGGACTTTGACTAGGAATTCCTAAGATTTATAGAGGGTACTTGTAAGGATGAGCGGACATCTGGTTCCCGTATGGCCCGACGTAACAAAATTCTTCTTCTTTCCTTCTAAATTCCTATTAATTGGACAAGTCCTTTGTTCTATTCATCTCGTTGGATGAATATTTCCCACTTACCTTCATTTTTTTACTAGCTCTTTTCTGTATAAACCAAGTGGGTAATCTTTTACTTCAGCATTTGCTCGCCACAGCCTTTGCTAAAAGATGTGTATTGTTTTGCAGACAAGAAGTTGTTACCAACCGAAGAACAAATAAATGATATCTATTTACGACATTAGTCAAATACTGTATCGCATTAGCATCGAGTATCTTATTGTCAGACGCATATCGCTATGTGAAAAAGTTCTTGAGCTGGGATTACGTTAATCGAGTCTTGATCGGAAATCGGCCGATAATCTACATTATTCCAGTCTTTTTTCGACGATGAAAGTGGTAGACTGTAGTGACAATGAATTCGCTCAAAACGATGTATGTACACTTCAGCCAGCACTGTTATCTAAGCACTGAACACTGAAATGCTGGATTGAAAAAGTAGATCTACGACTCGGTCGTTTCAGTGGATTACTTGTCGCGATGACAACACTGTCTAGATTAGGGTTAGGTTGAGGTTAGGTTCCAGTTACAATTCCCGCCAGATCACGAAAGTTAAGCAGCGCCGGGCACGGATAGTACTTGGATGGGTGATCGCCTGGGAACTCCGTGTGGCGTTGGCGAAGCGCGCTGGGCTCAGCGCCTCGGGGCTGCCAAGCAGAGTCCTCCGGTAGGGGAACCGGACTGCCTGGCACGGCGGCGGCTCTGGCGACGAGGCGCGGTGGTATAACGATGGTCACACACCGCCCCATCAGCGGTGGTATTAGGCGCGCGGGGGAGGCCCCGTTGCGACGCTCACACCGGTTCCCGGGCCTCTCTCGATCGCAGCCGGGACGGTTATCGTGGAGGTTTTAGTCGGTTGGAGTCCGACACTACCACGCCGCTTTCCCCAGAAGCAGCGGCCTGGCGTCCGTGCGGATTTCCTCCGCGTAAATATAATAAAAAAAGGTGTTCCAGTTACAATGCAGTGTTAGGCCGAATAACTACATTCGCATGATATCGAATCGGTGTGAACCCAGTTTTAAAGAGACTGTTCCGATCGTCCTTTGTTATACGCTATAATACGCGACATCCAATGCGGATATTTACTTTTAAAACCCTCCAAATATGTCCCATAGATGGCGACAATTTTCTTCAAATCTGAACTAATGTTCACAGCATATTCATTGCACCAAAGATTTGTAGTTTCATTGCGATCACATAATTCCAAGTACAATTCTTTGTAATAATTTTTTCATTGCCTTTCGTGAAGATTCATTTTGTGGGTATTACGAAAGTGCAATGCAAAATACAGGCTAACAAATTAATTTTGAATTTGTTTATTTTAGTGAGGTGTGCACGAGATAAAACTGCATATTTTGCGGAGAGATTATACAAAGCAATGCGTGGATTAGGTACAGATGACTCGACATTGATACGCATAATCGTAGCTCGATCGGAAATCGATTTAGGAGATATTAAGGATACTTATCAAAAAATGTATGGGCAATCGCTTGCAGGTGATATCGATGTAAGTCGGAGATACTTTATATTTTTATCTAAATACTTGGTGTTTTTGTAAAAATGTTTCTGTAATATTTACCTTTTCTTTTTCTTTTTTTTTTTTTTTTGACAATAAAACTTGCTTGAAATACATATTACGAAATATATACGATGCCATATAATGACACGCATATCAAGTATTCCTTAAAAATAGATATTTTAAGCTATAGCAACTAAAAGAATCGTATTGATAGAATTATGAAAATTAAGGATTTCTTTGCAGAAACATTTATACTTGGACTCACTCTCATCAAAGTAATAATGCACAAAATACACGTCTTAATTTTACACACACACGTGTCTTAATTTTTCATAAATCACTTCATTCTTTAACAAGTACCTTGCCTGTACCTTGGCTGCCCATAATTTTCCATAAATTTCAGGATGACTGTTCAGGAGACTACAAGAGACTCTTGCTTGCTCTACTTGGATGAAAGCATTTCATGTTCAACAATTCTTTTTATTTTTAAATCTTACTTTAACGCCAGGAATATATCTTCGCAACATTCCGCGAAGCTGTATAGATGTCTTAACTTTAATTTGTAGTAAATTACATCAATAATTAGCAGTGATTACGGTACTACATGGCTGGTTTTTGTTTGACTTTATGATATCGTATATGAGTTTGCTCGTAAAATTAGTTCGTTCGCATCGAAATACACTATACTAATCTCTGTGAGACCTATCGAGTGAATATAAATAAATATTGTCTGTTATAATTGTTAAAAATTACATACCGAAATTCCTTAATTAATAAAGTAATTCATATGCCAGTTAACTAATTTTACTAATTTCAAACTGCTTTCATAATGTGCATGCGTACGTGTACATTGAATCTGTATATAAATATAATATTATTTTGCACTTATTACATTGCTTTAATCCTTCCTACATTCTGTTTGCATTTACAGAGTGACTGCAGCGAAGAGTTTAAGCGGCTTCTGATCGCACTTTTAAATTAGAGAAAATCATGGAGAGGAATGTGTTTATTAATTTTATTTAAGAAAAAAAGTACAGGCATCTCTAACATAAATGTTAATAATATGCATCTCACATAACTGTAATATATGTTTCGTTTGCAATAAATTTGCACGTTCGCAAACGACTTTTTATTTATCGTGAACTGTAAGACGAAAACACCAGTATCTTTTTTTTCCAGAGTGATTGTACTGCTGAGTGGAAAAGACTTCTGATCGCGATGTTGAATTAAAAATAGATTTATTCGATAAAAGTCGTTGAAACAATACCCGTATATTACGATACAAAACAACAAACTACATATTAATTGTATAAGATTGAGAAGTAATTTGGAGTTTAAGGAATAAATTACCAATGATATTAAACAGTTCAGGAATTTAATGCAGCCGAAATTTTCAACGGATATTAATGTTATAGCGCACAGATTGTAAAATAGAATTATCGAATAACATTTAGTAATTATGTTGGATTGGTAATAATGAAATAATAAGAAAAACGGAAAAATGGTAATCGAGCAGCTGAAATGTGAGTGATACAAAATAATTTTTATAACGTTCAATGTATCTTATTTATTAAATGTTTTTCCTATTGTATAGAACCAATATTTATTTCTCAATACTCTACAACAGAGTATTCGATGACAGTTGTCGGATTTGACGAGTATAAAAAATAAAACGAAAATAAAGAATAATAGAATTGCGTTTCAATTTCTGTTCATTACTTGTTAATATTTCAAATCAATTAAAATATTCATTACCCGGTATGAATGAATGTAAAGGATTTCAAACGACTGAGCAGGAACGACAAATCAATTGCTCAACTCTTACAAATTCTCTTAAGGAAGAAGATTATGCAGAAATTATTTACATAGCAAACGATCATCGATTTCAATGACATTGAAATATGTTGTCAAGGGATATGTTGTCAACTATTCTGAACGATAGTTTCCATTTTAGTACCACGTTTAGTACCATGTTTCTTCTTCCACAGTTCGTTTCCCTGTCAATAAATTTTGAATTAGGATCGGAGACCTGTAATCAAATGCTAGTTATACGGAATTGCAGCTAATGGGTTAAAAGTCATCAGAACTAAGCTGTTATTTAATAAGGTTTTGGTATTTATTAATTAACGATTCACTTAGATTCGTTTTCTCTAATATATTTCAGTCTTGTACAACAGTCTTATAACACGTCTTACCACACAGGAATCTCCAAGTCAATAAAAACGTGGTCGACTTCTAAGACAAAAGAGCGTCGTTAGAAGTCGTACCAACTTATCTTGTAGTAACCAGCGATCGTACCAACTTAACATTTCTTAACATAAGCAACAACTATTTTGTCCTTCATTTTTATTTTTTGACTTCGAAACATATTCCTTCGGTTTTCTAGCAATTGTTCCCAAACATACAGTGCGTATAATACAAAGATGAACAAAATCCCTATAATATATTACAACAGTTGGAATTAAGTATAATTTATTTACATAGTACTCTCTATATTAAAAACGTTTAAAGTTTGAGAGAATAATATTCATATATGTCGGAGCGTGATTGGAACTTTGGGCGTTTAATGAACCTTTACTTACTTTACCGTCGCGAATATCGCTAATACGTATCGGTACGAATGTGGACACTACAAGAGGACATGAGTAATAGCGACGATAATATGACAGAGCTGATGGTGACAATGAATCCAGGTTCGATAACGAATCCGCGGTTGACGGGATGATAGATGAACGTGCTCGCAAAATCTAAGTCGGACGCGTAATATTCACTGATCGTAAGGAGTTACTTTATTCGTCGATGGGACCACAAGAAAGAATGAATTTCCGTCCCGATGATGCCACAGAGGAAAACTATGATGGGGTGTGTCTAAGGACACGAGATCATCGGATTCGTCGAGGGTAGCCTTCGTTCAGAAAGTAAGGGAAATTGACGTTGCTGCTAATTGGTCAATCTCCATATCGGTGGTTAGAAAAGGATGCTAGCCGTCCTTGAGGGAAAGTTGCTAGTGGGAGACGTCGTTCGTTGAAAGAAATAGATCTCCCCTATCTTCCCGTAGTTGGGACAAAGACTGTTTGTCTGTTTGAAGAACTTTAGTCAACTAAATCTTAAGATTTATAACGGGCCCTCAGGCTAGCCGGACATGTACTGCGGAGACGCATCGACATCTGGCAATCATCTTACTCGAAGAATAGGGTCTGCGTGTGGCGAGCCACGGGACAGAAACTGTTGGAATGTTTACTGTCGCGTGCCGCCACAAATATTTCTTTTAAGGAGAGCTATAGAATTACTCCATGCCTTTGCTAGACAAAGCGTTCATCCCGTGACCGCGGCTTCGTTCGGCGACTGGCTGTCGCCTCGAGCCCAAGCTCACTATCACAAATCTCGAGTAAATACAATCGGATCGAATGACGACAATTGTTTAATTACGCCTATGATAGAATCTAGATTACGGTGTTGAGGGATTTTTCCGAAGTTCCAAAGGGAAGGCTCCGATGTCCTTTCATCTCCGACATATAAAAAGTTGATTAATTATCTAATACACAGAACTATTAAGATACGAGGAAGATAATCTACAGGGTGTAGAAAGTATTCGTGTACCAATGAATTTCAAACGTGACTGCGTGAAATTGTTGTTTACTAACTTTTTCTACATTAGTTACTTGTACAACTTGTGGAATGAGCAAGAAAAAGCAAACTATCGACAGAAATGTACAAGCAATAAGTATTTCTACAGTTCTTATTTCAAACTGCTTACCGGAGAATGCATAAAGTAAACATATGACATTATTGCTTCGTAATCATGATTGATGTTGGGAACGTTATCGGCATCAGTAGCATTAACAGTTTCGATGTATTCAGAATTACCGTTGGAAAATTTTTTTTTTTTTTTTTTTTATTTTCTTTATTGAAATTACGATCAATTCTTACATTGAGAATTTTCAGTAATTTTTCTGGCGCAGTGACATGGCTGATTATTTATAATAAGTTAATACTTATTATAGATACGTGTAATTTGTAAGTAAGTATTATAAATAAGTAAATATTACTTAATTTAAATAACTAATTGAATCTAGCGTTTAGGTCTAGCGGGTAATGTCTCTTCAGTCTGCGAGTCTGGTTCGATGTATCAAGTAGTCCAGTGATTAGGGGATTTCTGTGTTTGTTGACTCTTTTGCTATATCTATCACTGTGTTTTGCTATTTCCTCTTTGACTGTGGGTATCTTGAGGTCTCGATGGATTGTTTCGTTGGTTACATACCACGGTGCATCTAATAATGATCTTAGCGTTTTCGATTGGAAGCGTTGAAGTATTTCAATGTTGGAGTTGCTTGCTGTTCCCCATAGTTGGATTCCGTAGGTCCAGACAGGTTTTATTACGGTCTTGTAGAGGGTAATTTTGTTCTGTAGGTTTAGTTTGGAGCGTCGGCCTGTGAGCTAGTAGAAACCGTTGGAAAATGGGACGTAAATGTGCACAGACTACGATAGCTGAAAGACAAATTATTATTAATGTGCATAATAACGTACAGCGTAAAAGTTTAGCAGAAATTTCACGGATAATAAGCAGACCTCGATCTACTATACAAAGCATAATTGATAGGTATGGACTAGGAAAAAGACTGGAAAATAACTCAGGAAGTGGAAAAGTAATCAGTATATTGGCCGAATTATTATTAGAATGATAAGATAAAATGGAAAAGCAAGTGCTATAGAAATAGTTGGGCACCTTAAAAATAATTTCGATATGGATATATTTGTTAGTACTGTGCGTAGTTTTGTACGAAATCGAGGATTTCACGATCGTGTGGCCCGCATAAAATATTTTGTAAGAGATACAACGGAAAGAAATGATTACAATTTGCAAATAATAATATCCGTACGCCAATGAAGGACTGCAACGAAGTGATTTTCACGGACAAAAATAAATTTATTATTTTCGCGTCCGATGGACACTGTACTATTTTTTTTTTTTTTATTTATTTATTTAGATTTTACAATTTGTCCTGTAGGACATTTGGTAAAATGTTATAGCGGTATGATAATATATCATGTGGGTGGTTACCCCCAGTGGGGTACCATCATCGTGTTTGTTAGGTTGTGTCCTTTGTGAGGTCTGTTGGGTGCTTCCCACTGTATTATTTGGGTGAAAAAAATGAAAAACTGAAACCAGAAACTTGCGGTCTGTAGTGAAACATGGTGGAAGTTCCGTAATTGTGTTAGGTTGCATGAATGCAACTGATGTTAATTCGTTACAATTTACGGTTTACGTTGACATTTTAAAATGCAATCTTTTTCTAGTGAGAAAAAAAATGGATATGAAAAGTAATTTCGTTTTCATGTATGATAACGATGCAAAGCGTACCACATCAGAATGTGGATACCGGCATATTTAAAATCTCCAATTATCAACTCCATAAAAAATGGAATTTCCTCACAAGAAAGCTAAAGGATGCTCTTTTGAAGAAGTGGAACGAGATCCAGCCGCACGTAACATCAAATTTTGCTAATTTAATATCTAAAAGAGTTGCAGTAATTATAAAGTCGGAAGGATATCTTAGGAAATATTAATTGTCTGTTTACATTGATTTTTCATTATTAAATTCACTCAAATTGCGTTTCTTTACGAATAGTTGAAAATTTAAGAATTGTACGAATAAATATTGCGTACATATTTTTGCCACTGTTTGTTTTTTCTCGTAAATTTCGCAAGTTATACAAGCAACTAATTCTTCTTTGCATTGTATCTATTCTACATATTTTCTACAATATTTACTCACTCGTAGTTTATAAAGAATTAGTTGATACACAACAATTTCACGAAGTATTGTTTCAAATTGATTGTTTTATGAATAATTTCTACGCTCACTGTAAATATCTCTGCCGGAATTGAATAGATATGAAAATGTCTGAGATACAGTTGTGTCAACTCAAGATAATCTGTCTGTTTGGTGACTACTTGCTCTCCAATCTTAGTGATTTTTTAACATGTCGAAAGCTTAACATTTTAAACAATTTTTTGCTATACATATAACCGGTGGCTAATCTTAATTTCCGAGAGATTCGCAAAAAGACAGTACAGTGGCACTACTACAGTGCATTCTACATGTGTCACCTTTTACCTTCAAATGTATATATTTTGTAATAAATGTGTCTAGTAGAAATGCGCATTACACATACAAAACGCACCCAAGCAACACTTTAACACATTGACTGCCACGATACTCGTATTCGGGTGTCAGCAAAGTTTTTGATCGGGCCGCGTAACCCATATTCGGGTGTCGCTTATTTGACTGCTTGCTAAGGATCGTCGTAGGTATTTGAAAAGATATTCCATAATAATAAAATTGTTGAATTGTTATAAAATAAAAATACGAAAATGATTTATTAAAAAAATCATTTAGATTGTAAAAGTTTAAAGCGTTCTATACATAGCTGAGGTTGGTCGGGGCAATTTGGACAATAAGTTGTTGTTTTCTTCAAATTCTTTCGTGCCTTTGTTCGGTCCATTCGACGTCTTTTATTCGCATAACATAGTTTGCACGAGCGTCTAACGCTTCTTCCGGAATCGTTTTTCCGAACGGCGATATTGTGCCGACTCCGTCGAAGACAAGGATTTTTCGTATTTTCAGACAACCATAATAATTTTGCAACTGATAATTGTCTAAATATTCTAATGTTTATATTTTCCTTGTTGCAATTTTGTAAACCGTCAAAGCGTTTACAACAGAAATTCCCAGAAGGAATCGAATGCCAAGTTTTCTGTACCATTTGATTCCTTTTCTAATCGTGGTGGCATAAGAAACCATTTGGTCGGAGTAATCTATACCACTTTCCTTCGTTATATTCCACAACAGCTAGTGGTTTTAATGTAGCGAACAAACGAAACGAAAGGTCATTGTTGAGACCACCGCTTGAGCGACTCGCATTACTAAAATATCGATGGGAGCACCTAGCAGAGAACGCTTGGTACTGCTGTACGCGTGGCCAGACGGAGATTTCTTTGAAAACACGCGTAGCAGTCAACGTGTTTGTTTCGACCGTTCGCGGAGAGACGCGATCGCGAGATAGCGCGTCAACGAGAGTTGTAAGGTCTCGTTACGATTGAATAATCGACGCCACGAACTGATCGATCCCCTTATTTCTGTTGTGATAATAAGGGTAGTTCAATGAAATTCCACAGATTTACCACAAATAAAATAATATTTATTTCAACGATTTATCGACTAGAAGATATAATTATAACAGACTGTAAACTGCGACGTATGAAAGGTATTGACGGCTCGAGTTCTCGACAAGTTATGATCGCCCTTCGGTCTTTTTCGTCTTTTCTGGCAGACGACCCCCCCACTACGTTCGGATCACGCCACATTCTTCTACGCGAGGTAAAATAACGGCTACGAGTCGACGTTTCTGGAAGTCGCCCTGCTTAATGAACCATGCGCTTGCCATTACAATGTTTGTTTGCCGGGCAGACGCGCCGATCCGTCTGCGACATTGCAGTGCCACGATCGACGGTTAAGAATATGGCCTTATTACTGAAAATTCTCAATGTAAGAATTGATCGTAATTTCAATAAAGAAAATAAAAAAAAAAAAAAAGAATATGGCCTATGGTAAGCCGCATGGCGTAACAGTGTTAACTTAGTATTTTCGGTTCTCGGAAAGTTCTTCTTCGACTATCGGAGTGATTCTGTTCTAGTGTCGTCCTTCAAAATAGCTAAAACATGGCAATGTAGCGATGGAGAGTACATTCTGAAAGAAAAATTTACGATACTCATCGCCAATGCTTTCACCTTCTTTGTATAATATAACTCGGTATTATCCAACAGTCATAATATTTGAAAAGTTTCTTTTGAAAGTAAAGGTATGGTATCGAAGAAGCGAATAGATAAGCAACCAAATGTGTTTAAAAAACGCGCAAACCTATTTTGCATAATCTTCAAACTCTACATAGTTAGAGATTGATTCATATTTCCTATTTACCAGATGATTCTTGGAAAGGGGGATTTCCTATTTACCAGATGATTCTTGGAAAGGGGGATTTCCTATTTACCAGATGAGTTTCGGAGATATATTGTTCCTTCAAGCCTTAAATAATAGCCAATAAAGCAATAAAAATATTAGAATATTGACTTTAATTTTTATGATTGTAACTTGTTTTAAGAGCGGAAAAAAAGATTAGCACAACTATCGCATTTATTATTTATTTTGAAGCAACCATTGTGACTATATTCGTAGAAAAATATAAAATATTAATTTGACATTTTGTGATGAAAAGCGAATATTTACCGGAAAACTTAAAGTCAGGTTTTCAACAGTTCCTTCAAGATGTATACGTATATCCGTAAATCGGCGAATTCTTTGTATTCTTTGTTATTTTTTAAATCTTTCTTATTTAATTCCAACGCAAGCAATTTGGGCGTGTAACATGTACAGGGCATTTTGTATCTGTCGTGTTCATTGTGTATTTCGTTTGCAAGAAAACAGAGACTATATCGAACATTTACTGTAATATAAAACGATTGCTATTTTGGGTAGGATTTTTCTGTGAACAGTTTGGACACTCGCGTGTACGATTCTTCTCTGTATAGCCGCGGATGGGACGATGGTGAAATTTGTATAAACATCGTTTATGTGCACTATTATTTATTAATTATTTGTGGAGGCAAAGAAATGGAGAAAACATTAATCCTCTCTATTCGCAAAATTCCATGAAGCGGTTTTTGACATGCTGTGATGGATTTTAACGAGTAAGCAGGTTTAACGTTCGATCTACGATTTTTCTTACGAAACGCCGCACACGATGGTTTACGTCTTCAAATGGTATGAACTTTTGCTTTAAAACTTGTACGAGCTACGCAGCTGAATGTATCGTTCGATTTGAGAATCCGTGTGCATCCCGCTGCTTAGGCTGATCTACGTTTGCGCGTGTAAGCAGGTTTGCTCGCGTACAAGCATATTTCAGTTAATTTTTAATTATCAATAACTAACAAACTAACTAATAAATAAATAACCAACTAACAAACAAAGCCAAAAGCACAATTTTTTATTCTTGATATTAATCTTATTCTTCAGGAATCACCCGTTAAATTTTTTACACCTGTAACCGAACACCCTGTGTTACGTCGCCTTTTTTTTTTTTTTTATATTTACGTGGAGGAAATCCGCACGGACGCCAGGCCGCTGCTTCGGGGGAAAGCGGCGTGGCAGTGTCGGACTCCAACCGACTAAAACCTCCACGATAACCGTCCCGGCTGCGATCGAGAGAGGCCCGGGAACCGCTGTGAGCGTCACAACCGGGGCCTCCCCCGCGCGCCTAATACCACCGCTGATGGGGCGGTGTCACACCGCGCCTCGTCGCCGGAGCCGCCGTGCCAGGCAGCCCGGTTCCCCTACCGGACTGCTTGGCGGCCCCGAGGCGCTGAGCCGCCAGCACCCAACCCGAACCCCACAGGGCGGGAAGGGGGGCCCAGCGCGCATCGCCAACGCCACACGGAGTTCCCAGGCGATCAGTGTTACGTCGCCTAAAACATCTGCAATCCAGCCCTCGCGATCAGACAGCCAACGGCCGGCTTAACGGTATTCCGACCCTCAATAAACCTAAGGACTCACCATAAACCGTCACTTTCATTGTCTTGTATCAATATGTGCCTTCATTCAGGTCGTATGTCCTGAAGCATTTTAAGTTTAAAAACATTTTTGACGCACGTCTAGTCGTTAAAGAGGTCCTTGGGTTTATTAGGCGCACTTAAAAATACGAAGAAAGCGGGCACGCAGCCATTAGGAAAAACCAAATAGCTAGGCAACAAAACATGCTGGTTTTTCCCATGGCCAAGGTCACTCAAAAACTACGATGGTAGGAGGCTTCCTACTCATCCCCTCAAGCATTAGCAGAAGTCAGTCCAACATCGAACGTCTAACGTAAAGTGTCATACCGTGCTGCGTTCATATTAAATTATAAGAGCCTTGCTCTAGAGTCTCCATTTCTATTAACTTCGTACGACAAATTGTTATCTGCGAATTATATCTGCTCAACAGTGTATTTTAGGTGTTGAAAATATAAATAATTTATAATTCTGTGAACCACAGTGTTATACAAACTCAATCACCCCCAATTATCTCACCAGAAATTAGGGGATCGATCAATTCGTGGTGTCGATCATTATCGTAATGTAATATCGGAATATATTAAAGGTGTAGTTTTGTCCGATTAATTATAATTTATTAATAAAGGATTGAAAATACAGATAGTTAGACAGAAGAACGATGTTTGATTAACAGGAAAACTAGATGCAACGCTTGTATTTACATAAATAACTTGACAACTATTTGGTAACTCTCTCTCTCTCTCTCGCTAGCAACTCTAACACTCGACAACACTCACAACTCTAACGACTCTATGCTTCGACGTCTCGATCAACTCTAACTGTCCCAAAATGCATTTCTGCTCGGTCGTGCTCGCTCTTGCTCTCGTCCTCTCTCTCTCTCACACACACACACACACACACACACACACACACACACTTTTCGGCTCACACACTCTTGCCTCTCGGTTGCCACTCCTTGAAATATGAAACCGTACTTCTGTTTCGATGCTGCTTATCTTTTCTCGCATCACTGTTACTAGGCGCTCTTGGATGTAAACAAACCACAAAAGACGGCGTACATGGTGTTTTCTAATTTCAGCCGATCTCCAATCAAAGCTATTCTACGATATTACAGTAACGGGAATTTACGACTCCCGTTGACGTCTCTCCTCGCGATTGCGTCTCCCCGCGATTGGTCGAAAATACACCCTGTATAATACAAAGTGGTTATCTGTTGATGACGAGGAGCATTGCAGCATTCTTACGGGACAAATAAGTCCCGTAGAATTTGTCACGATATTATGTTACATTGCACTGCAAAGACTCAATTAGTGTTTTTTCCGTTGCAAAATGTGAAAAAACGACGGAAGTATCAGCTTCCCAAATAGCTAAAGTTCAATGAAAAAGAAATCATTTAGGAGGAAGGTTCGTTACCTTGACCTACCGTGGCCTATACTTCTTTCTTTTTTGCGCGAGGAGGGAAAAATGCATTACATATACCCAGTGACCTGCATCACCGGGTTATATGGGACTCGGCAGATGGTAGCGCCATACCCACTAAAAACCTCTCCTTTTCCAAGCCTTCGTAGAACGGAGGGTCTCGCCGTCACCGCTAAATACGTATTACTTCGGCGAGACTCCAATCGACGCGTCAACTCCTTTTAATTCCACACTGCCCACAATCTTATCAGTGATTGCTCCTTGCGGTCACATTCCTCTTCTTTTAGCATGATTTTTGGCTATTTCCTAGGCCTGCCTAGACTTCATTACTATCCTGCAAAAAACCCAGAACTGCCCCCAGATATGGTCGTTGGCCCAGACTAGTGCGATTATGTTATTCGCTATAAAAATATCCCCCGTCATGTTCTCTAGCGTGATGCGCTGAATTGCTCATCTAGGACACCTTGATAAAACATGTTCGGCGTCATCTGGGCTCGCGTCACAATCCCAACACTTATCGTCAGTTTCTTTGTTGATTCTGACCCTGTAGTTAATGAAGATACTATGCCCAGTCAACATCTGCATGGTGAAGTGGTCGATACTTCTCTTCCTCTTCCGAAAGGTGGCAGCATTATCGATCAGCCTCCTTGTCCAGTTATTGGTGTTATACTTGGACCATTCCTTTCTCCACTCCTCCAAAGCTTCCTCTTCATGCAGCTTGAGCTGATCGAATATCACCTCTGGATTCTGAAAGTCAGGTTGGACTAATTTCTCGACTTCGAAAACTCTACCACGCCACCGCGCCCTGATATGAATGGGAATGGTCCCCGTCAACAGGCACAGCGCCGCATGCGAGACTGTCCTGTAGGACGTCGAAGTACTTGTTACGGTACTTCTCTGAGCCTTGCAGACTTCTTTCTCGACCTTAGTCTTACTTGGCGCATCCACCAACACTGGGCAGACGTATAGCACGACCGACTTCCATACTTGGTAGTACAGCTTCCTGCAGGCATTAGAGAACCCTTTTACATTCGGCAGGAGCCTTCTGATGGCCCTTACAATAGCACCCGCTCTAGCACGAACTACCTCTGTGTGATCGTAAAAATTTCTCTTGGTGTCCAACATCACGCCTAGGTATATCGCCCTTTCGCGTATGATCAATGTCTTCGCTGCAAGAGTTAAGTTGAAAATCCTGGGGACTCTCATTCTTGTCAATAATAAAATTTCCGTTCTTTCTCTTGCTATCTGTAGATCCGAATTGTCACACCAATTGATGATCATCCTCATGTGGAGGTTCAGATTGCCCACCATGATAGCAAGGTCGTCCGTAAATACAATGGTTCTCAAATTGACGTGACTATCAAATCTGGCCAGCAGGTCATCGTAGACCAAGTACCACAATAGCACTGAGCCCTGAGGGACTCCCCCAGGACCACAGAACGTTTATGCTTCTTAAAGAGGCTACCACTGACGCTCATAATGTCTGGGAAACTTCTCCTAGTACCTTTCTGAAACGTGGAGCCCTTACCGACCCTAATAGGAGCAAGGTGGTTCCTATCCAAAACCTCCGACAGCATCCTTCCCCTTCTGTCGGTCTTGGTGCCACCCCACGCCTTAGATTTTCCATTAAAGTCTCCTAAGATGATAACACCCAATGGATATGTCGAGTCTCTCCGCATATTCCTCAAACATGTTCAGGCTGACGTTGGGCGAGCAGTAGCCACTCACGCAGTACGCTTCCCCTATCTTGACTCCGACATATCCCTTCTCTTCAGCCAACGTATCTTCGCTGGAGTGAAGGCCATTAAATCTTGTTGCCCAGATAGACGCATCCCTCTTCGTATCGTTATACCAGAAGGAGAGCTGTCGATTAGGTTCTGAGATGATCACAACGTCGACCCGACGCTCCCAAGCAAACTGCTGCATCAGGTCTTGCGCTTACTCCTATTGAGATTTATTTACAGAATTTTCAGGGTGCCTGTCCTCTGACGGTCCCTTTTCTAATCAGTTTCCTATACGTAGAGCACGCCAACGACCCCATAACGTGTCTAGTCTGTGTCTCGGACTCCTTACTACACGTCGTACACCTAGGAATATTATTGCAGTTTGCAATCGTATGATCCATAGCGCCGGATTTACGGCATCGCTCTTTGCCAGGACTGATCGTGCACTTATTCGACATGTGCCCAATTTCGTGGCACCTAAAGCATCTAACTATCTTAGGGAGGACCCGCATTGTTGCTATAATGAAGCCAGTCCTTATTTTCATGTGCATTTCCTTGCCTGTGATATAAGATGCCGGAACCACAGTAATCCTCGTCTGCGTGCCCCATGGTGCCGCCAACCCATTAACAATGTCCAAATCTTTAACGGACTTAGTAAGGAAAGACGCAAAATTCATTTGGGGTTGTTCGGGATTTGGAGTGGCCGCCTGGTAATTATCGCGACACTTTATGCGAACCAGATGCGATCCTCGCGCAACGCGGGTTTTCCCCAAGTGTAAGGTCATCCTCGCGCGAACCTTCATGGAGGCGGCCAGCCGATCCTCAAACATACGTCTTTACCCAATGATCAGCCAGGAACAGACTTGAGACACACCCACCACTAACTTTCTTCTACGACAGCAACATCACCCAGAGTCACTCTTGCACCAGTATTCTAAGAGTCAACATATAACAGTATTCAGTCAGTGACCATTATATTTAACAGGATAGCCAGTGAACTAAAGACAGTTGTACGCAGAGTAGTGAGTGGAACCCAGTGAACTAAATGACAGTTGTATTCAGAGTATTGAGTGGAATAAATAAGGTGAATTATACCTTGCTCTTTACATTTCTTATAATCCTCCACCTTGGACGCGAATAACGTTCAAGGCTCGCGATACCAACCGATCAGTTGTGCCTGACTGGTCGCCAGTTAGTTGAGTGTCGCATCAGGGGTAAAGGACGAAAACAAAGCTTTACAGAATTAAGCAAAGCGTTAAGCATGCCAAAGTCTCATATTACAATATTCAAATCTTGATAAGCATTTTACCTTAACAGCAGATGCCTCAGATCATGTAACAGGCGTGAAACTTATTGTTAATCGAAAATTTAATGGTCATGATTTACCAATAGCATATATTTAGCTAAAGCTTTAACAAAAATGGAACAAAATTATCTTATTACGGGAAAAGAATGTTTTATCAGTTTTATACGCGATTTTACATTTTCGACTTCACTTATATTTTTTATTTATTTATTTATTTATTTAAATTTTACAATTTGCCCAGTAGGATATTTGGTAAAATATTATAGCTTAGTGGTATAATAATATATGTCGGAGATGGAAGGACACCGGAGCCTTCCCTTTGGAACTTCGGAAAAATCCCTCAACACAGTAATCTAGATTCTATCATAGGCGTAATTAAACAATTGTCGTCATTCGATCCGATTGTATTTACTCGAGATTTGTGATAGTGAGCTTGGGCTCGAGGCGACAACCAGTCGCCGAACGTAGCCGCGGTCACGGGATGAACGCTTTGTCTAGCAAAGGCATGGAGTAATTCTATAGCTCTCCTTAAAAGAAATATTTGTGGCGGCACGCGACAGTAAACATTCCAACAGTTTCTGTCCCGTGGCTCGCCACACGCAGACCCTATTCTTCGAGTAAGATGATTGCCAGATGTCGATGCGTCTCCGCAGTACATGTTCGGCTAGCCTGAGGGCCCGTTATAAATCTTAAGATTTAGTTGACTAAAGTTCTTCAAACAGACAAACAGTCTTTGTCCCAACTACGGGAAGATAGGGGAGACCTATTTTTCAACGAACGGCGTCTCCCACTAGCAACTTTCCTTTGAGGGCGACGAGCATCTTTTTCTAACCACCGATATGGAGATTGACCAATTAGCAGCAACGCCAATTTCCCTTACTTTCTGAACGAAGGCTACCCTCGACGAATCCGATGATCTCGTGTCCTTAGACACACCCCATCATAGTTTTCCTCTGTGGCATCATCGGGACGGAAATTCATTCTTCCTTGTGGTACCATCGACGCATAAAGTAACTCCTTACGATCAGTGGATATTACGCGTCCGACTTAGATTTTGCGAGCACGTTCATCTATCATCCTGTCGACCGCGGATTCGTTATTGAACCTAGGATCATTGTCATTAGTTTCTCGAATATCTAATTACCACGGTTACTTGTCCAGTTCTATGATAATCGTATCTGCACTAGTCAATGTCTTCTCTATTGCATAACGACACGTGTAATCCAAACGAAGATTCGTTTCACGCCCCTAACCCTAATTCTAATGTAAACCCGACATATAATATAACATGTGGGTGGCTACCCCCAGCGGAGTACCATCTTCGTGTTCGTTAGGGCATATCCTTTGGAGATCTGTTGGGTGTTTCTTTTTTATTCTTATTTCTATGCTTGATGTGTTGATCGTTTTCGCTGCCAGCCGGTTCGGGTGCGTTGCTATTCTTTAATTTATTTGCTTTAATTTGTTTAGCTTGTAGCCATTTTTGTATTTTTGTCATATGTTCTTGTAGTAATGTGACTGCTGTTTCAGGGTTAGTGTGCCTGACTAGTACCGCTGTGTCGTCCGCGAATGTCAGCATTTTGCTATTGGTAGTTGTTGGTATGTTGGCCGTGTATATTGTGTATAATATTGGTCCTAAGACGCTTCCTTGCGGAACCCCTGCCTTGATGTCTTTGACTTCGGAGTATGCGTCCTTGATTTTTATTACGAAGGTTCTGCTGCTTATGTAGGATTTTATTAATTGGTATATTTGCTCCGGGAATTGTTTCCTGATTGTTTGTAGAAAGCTTTCGTGGTTTATTTTGTCGAATGCTTTCTCTATGTCCATAAAGGGGGCTGTACAGTATTGTTTGTTTTCTAGAGCTAGTATTATTTCGTTGACCAGTCTGTGCATTTGCTCTATAATGGATCTGAATTGGTGATCCGGTATTCATTTTTCCTTCTCTATTATTGGTTTTATGCGGTCGTAAATTACTTTCTCTAGTATTTTAGAGAACACAGGAAGTAATGATATTGGTCTGTATGATGTAGTTTGATGTGGGTCTTTGCCTGGTTTCGGTAACATTATGATCTAGTGCCAGTTTCCAAATTTTAGGAAAGTATTGTATTCTTAGTATTGCGTTAACTATTATTGTGATTTGTCTTATCACTTTTGGCGGAAGGTTTTACAAGATTTTGCCATTGTTTAGGTCGATTCCTGGTGCTTTATTATTTTTTGTTTTCTCGATTCTGTTTCTAATTTCTTGTGCTGTTGTTTTAGATATGGTGTAGTGTTTGTCAGTTGATGTATTGGTGGTTAGCGCATCCTCGTCCGTATGACTATTGTGGTTGCTGTTGTTAATATTATGTGGTGCAAATGTGTTGCATAGGTAGTTGGAAAATCCTTCAGCTTGCTCTTCGTTGCTTCTTGCCCATGTATTATCTGCTCGTTTGATTGCTGGGACCGTTTTTATTGTCTTCTTTATTTTTTTTTGTGCCTTTCCATAGCGAGTAGTTCTAGTTCTCGTATGCAGATAGTGACTCAATGAATTTTGTGAACTCGTTGTTGTTGTGCTCGTTTATTTTGTTTTTTATTTCCTTCGCAAGTTTGTTTAGGTGCTTTTTGTTTTCTTCTGTTCTATGTTTTTGCCATCTTGCTTTCGCTTTTCTTTTTTCTCTAATTTTTTCGAGGATGTCTAATGGAATTATTTTTGTTAGTCTGTTGGTTGATTCAGGTATAGTGGTCGCCCATGCTGCTTTTTGAATCGTTTCTGTAAATGTTGTTACTGCTTGATCGATGTGTTCAGGTGTTTTCAATGGGATGTTGCAGTTGATTTTGCTCTCAATTATTTCTTTAAATGTTTGCCATTTGGTGGTTTTATTGCATAGTGTCTCTGAGTTGCTGTAAAGTATTGGTTTGTTTCTGTATGTAACTATTATGGGTGTATGATCACAGGTAAGCTCAAGGCTGGATGCTATGTTTAGTTTATTTGCGTTTAGTCCCTTTGTAACTGGAAAATCAAGTAGGTCAGGTATTTTGCTCAGGTCTGTCGGCCAGTATGTCGGTCTTCCCGTGGATAATATATTGAGGTTATTGTTTCTAATGTAGTTTTCCAAGGTTCTGCCTCGTTGTGTAGTGATTCTTGATTCCCATAGTGTGTGCTTTGAGTTGTAGTCTCCAGCTGCGATATACTTGTCACTTAAGCGTTGAAAGTACTTTTCCCACATTTGTGATGTAATTTTGTGTCGCGGCGGTACATATACTGCTGACAACGGTAAATGGTTGCTGCCAGTTTGTACAGTAACGGTGGTTGCTTGTATATGTTCCTTACTAACTTGGCTGTGTAAGTGATGTTTAATATCGTTTAGTATTAATATCGCTTTTCCTGAGGGATGCTTGGTATCATATATGGTGTAGTACGGTATTTTGATATAACTTTTTGTAGTGAAGTGTGTTTCTGAAACGAGTAGTATGTCGATGTTGTTGTTGTATAGGAATGTTTTAGTTTCTAGGGCCCTTTGTTGTAGGCCGTTAGAGTTCCAGGCTGCTATTTTAAGCATGTCCATTTTTATTTCTTATTTTTTGCTCAGCATGTTTGTAAGTAGTTGTAGCATGACTGTGATTTGTTCCGTTTGCTGTCTGAGGACTGCGTTTTGTTCGCTTATCATTTTTGTAAGTATTTCGGTGTTTTTGATGGATTGCTTTAGTAGTTTTTTGATTTCTGTATCGTCTTCGGTGTTGTTGCTTTGATTCTGATTGTTTGTGGGCGTTGCTTGTCTAATGTTTTGGGTTACTTGCGCGTAGCTTTGGTTTCCTTGGGGATCTGTGTTACTGTTTATAGCTTTTTGTTCATTTTGTGCTTTCAATGTTGCTTCGTTATCCATTGTACTTTGTTGTTGTTGGTAGTTATCGACTGATCTATTGCGAAGTGGTGGAAACAGTTTGGGTTGTAGTTGTTTTCTGATTTCACATCCTTTATAGCTGGCTGGGTGGTTTCCGTTACAATTATAACATCTAACTTCTTCTATTTTTCCTGTGTATGGGCCGTGTATTGTTAAGTGATTTTTTGCACATTTAACACACGCCGGGCTTCTGTTACAATAATTTTTTGTGTGACCGTATTGTTGGCACCGCATGCATTGTGGTATATCTTTTTTGTAGCGTGGTGGTTCCACTGTTACTATTGTGTTTAGAATTTTTTTGATTTCATAAATTTCCTTGTTATTGGTTCTGGGTTCAAGTTCTATTAAGAACAGTGGTAATGGTTGCTTCGTATCGTACCTTGTCATATTGTTTATTGTTCTTGTATGATGGCCAATTTTTGCTAGTTCGTCACTTAATTTTTCTGTGTTAAGTTTTGGATGTAATCCTCTTATAACTATTTTGTAGTTCCTTTCCATTTTGAGCTGGTACGTGTGGTATATAGCATTTTTTCCCCTTAATTCTTTTATCACTTTCCTATAATTTTCTGGGGCGTTTGTTTGAATTTTTACTTGTTCTAATTTTATTTGTTTTATTGTGTAATTATCCTTCCCAACTATATTGTTTAGTCGATCAATAAGCGGGTCTATTATTTGCGCCTCAACACATATTGGTGGTGGTTTTGTAATGTGTGTTGGTTGAGTTGTGGCTATACCTGTTGGGTCATCGTCTATTTCTTCCGTTAGCGAGCTGAAGGAGTTTCTTAATGGTAATTCTTGCAGCCATCGCTGCTTTTCCGTATCTAGATTACCTGTTATTTTTCGTTTTTTATTGTAGCTGGCCACCTTCCAGCTTTCATCCCGTTGAGTTGTTTCTTTATTGGTTTCCATATCAACTTCGATTGTAACTGAGCAGTCCTGTTCTTGGTTTATTGGTTGACTTGGTTTTGATATGTTTGTTGTTTTATTTATGTAGTATTGTTCGTCTTTGTTAATAATTTTTATCGGTGAGATGTTTTTTTTCATGTTAGGTTTGCTTATAGTCTTCTTAGTAGAGGACAGTAAGTTCGTAACTTTCTCTTCCCCACTTGCCGCACTTTTTCTGAAGCACTGTTTTTCACGTCCGCTTAGCCCGGCTGTTCTGGCAGAACTGTCAATGCTCAATATCTTGGACCTTTGACGATGCTTGTTGCACGATCGCCGAACGAAGTGCAATTAATTGACTTCGCTTATATGGACGTAGTTATTTACTTTATTTAGTGATCGTGAACCATTGCGTTGGAGAAAGTCAATAAAACATTCAGGCCAAAGATAGATTCGTTGGAGGATAAAATTATGAGACTCCGATTATAATTTCGTTCACGAGTCCGGTAACTTAACACGTTCACGCCGGCGCATACCACCAGCGTCTCACACTTCATTGTTCCATCAGATAGTGTGTTACGTCGGGCGACACTCTACCTAGACCAGGCCCCACGCTGCGGGCCAGACGGAAACCAGATGTCCGCTCGTCCTTACGGCGTGCCCTCAACACTCTTAAGGACCCGTCATAAATCCCAGCAATTTCCAAGCTAAGGTCCTTCAGACCCAACAAATATTCTTTCGGCGAATTACTTCTTACAGTTTATTGTCCACCACGGGTTGACACGGGAAAGTTGCCTTTTCTCACGTATGAGGTCTCCCACTAGTGACTTCATCTCGAGGGCGGTTAGCATCCTTCCTCATCCACCACCACAGTAAATGACCAATCAACAACGAAGCCTATCTCCCTCACTCTCTTAGCCAAAATCATCACCAACAAATCCGATGGTCCCGTGCACTAGACACACCCATCCTTAGTTTTCCTCCGCCACAGCATCGTCACCGAACGGCACTAATTTTCCATCTTCAGACGAGTCAACATCCCTCGAACGGGTTTACCTCCGGAAAATAGTCATTCACCACTGTAACTTACTTCTCCTACGACAACAGGAGAGTCAAGTCAACTACTTTTTCTATACCGCTAGAAAAGTCAATCACTCATCTTGTACATACGCATCAGCGTAACTACCTACTTTACAAGTGTAAAATAAACTGTGATACATAACTTACAATACAGTGTCACATTCAATCAACCACCCCTATTATCTTAACAGAAATCAGGGGAACGACTATTTCGCGGCGTCGATTAACCGAATCGTAGCGAGAAGTTACGCCTCTCGCTGACGCGTTTTCCTAGCGACCGCGTCTCTCCGCGAACGGTCGTAACATAGTGCGTACCACCAAAAATGTAGTTCGTTTAGTAACTAGAAAAAATTACCATATAGTTGAAAATTTATACATGACTTTTAACTTTTCAAATTATAAACATAACTTATAAAACAAAAATTCGATAGTAAAAACATAACAATTCAATATTATAAACTTAACTTAATTGTTTATGTATATCTATGCAATTTTTGAAGCGTTTCAAACAGAATGCTGGCTGGCCCTCACGACGATTGCGATACATCGTTACTCTTTTACTTTTCTTCGTGGCATAATCTCCACCTTTTCTTTAATAAGCATCTACAACATTCCTCGCATCTTTTTCTTCACTTTTTTCCAGACCCATTGTATACGAGTGAAAAAGGTATTTGCTTTTCAACAGCCATTTCTTCAATATGGTGATTATTGGTCAAAAGGTGATCAATAATTCTTTCTCTAAATTGTAAAATATTAATATGTTTATTATCCCACCTTTGACGTACACACCGCGCATGTACGAGGCATGTGCCGCATAGCAATTGCATAATAACTCTTCTGTACCATTTAACGGTTTTCCGTAAACAACTATATTGCGATGTTATCTGACGGATAAGTGAACACCCTTTTTTGCATTATTATAAAAAACATGAATACGAGCGCCCACGGTGAGAAACACAAATAGTAGCGCTGGTGTGAACGTGTTCAACACTAATGAAGATGCCTTATCGCGTAATCCAATCATTTGAAACTATTAATCTAGAAGCAATAGCTATTAGAACTAAATCGAAAACACAACCAAAGGTACTTCAACCTAAATACCTTTGCGAATGTTCCAGCGATAGATATCGTGACCTTTATTTTTTTTGCACGTGGAGAAATCCTCATGGACACCCCGCTGTTGCTAATAATCGGGTAATAGCAGAGTAGTGTCGGACTCCTACCGACCAAAGCTCCATGACGACCATCCTACGCGTATGACAGGAGTGCTCCAGGAACCTCTTATGAATTATCTTCTGTTGCACTCACTTCCCGCGTCCTCTTGTTCGAGCCAGTTCTAATAATTCCCTGACTGTTGAATTTGGCGTTAGGGGGGACCATTGCCCCTATCTATCGCCCCTTCTAGTCGTGGTCCGTTGGGACGGCGATGAAGCGGCTCTAGGCCATCCCCCTCCATCGCGTTATCCTACAAGGGTGAGAGATTTTCTTTCTCTCCCTTTCTGCTCGCTCCTTCGCGAGCATAACTCGCTCGCAGAAGAGGCGGACGGTCTCGTATTCCTGTGGCCCGCTCAACATCGCTTCTACGATCGCCGAGGGGGCCAATCTTTCGCCTATGACGTGCCGCAGGGTATAGTCTCGTGACCTACTGTGTTACCTAATCTGGAATTTCATTCGTAACTGCGAATGCTGGGTGATCATGGAAACCAAAATTCCAGAAAATACACTTCCTGTGGCGGACGAAACACTGCAAAATCCGGAAATACAATCAGATGAAAACATAATGGTCGAAGTATCTAATGCTCGGAACAACGACAGCGATGACGAAATTTTTCGGACTCCGAATCAAAGTAAAGAAAAATTTTCTGACATCTCATCCGACGAAGTTCTGCCCGAGCAGCCGAGCTAGACGGACGTGTAACGCCCAGAGTCAATTGCTCTGCCCGAGTAGTCGTAACATACGGAAGTGTGCAAAAGTGTGACAAGTGTGAATTCAAAGGATACACAAAAGCTAAATAATGGAAAATAAACAAAAAATCCCAACAATAAAAATAGTAAACAAAGGTGATATATATTCCATAAATAGAACCCTAGAAGAAACGATCACAAACAAAACAACAAACGAAGAACAGGATTGCTCAACTATAAAAGAAGTTGAAATGCAAACGCAAATTACACAAAACAAAGAAGAAACGATTAATACCAACAACGATCCACCACAACAAAACGAAAGCTGGAAGACTGTAACTCCCAGCAAAAAACGTAAGATACATATAAACACAAACGCAAGGAGGACTAACGAAACAGAAAGACAACAATGGCTACAGGAAATTCCTCTACAAAACTTCTTCAGATCACTGCCAGAAGAGATGGACACAGAAACAGATGAAACACCAAAAACTCACATCGCTAAACCACCCCCAATATATGTAGATGCTAAAGTAATAGACCCACTCATCGAACTGCTAAACAGCACGGCAGGCAAAGAAAATTACACCATAAAACAACAAAAAATAGACCAGGTAAAACTCCAAACAAAAACCCCGGAAATATACAGAAAAGTCACTAAAGCATTAAAAGAAAAAAATGCCGGGTACCACACGTACCAACTCAAAACCGATAAAAGCTACAAGGCAGTAATCAGAGGATTACACCCAATGACAAATACTATCAAAATATGCGAAGAATTAGCAAAAATCGGACACCAGGTAAGATCGATTAATAACATCACAAGATATGACACTAAAGAACCACTCCCGTTATTCATAATTGAACTGGAACCGAAAAATAATAATAAGGAAATCTTTGAAATCAAAAAACTTCTAAACATAATAATTACTGTCGAGCCACCGAGGTACAAAAAAGACATACCGCAATGCATGAGGTGTCAACAATATGGACACACGAAAAACTACTGCAATAGGAACCCGGCGTGTGTCAAGTGCGCAGGAAAGCACTTAACAATTAACTGTCCTCATAAGGGAAAAATAAACGATGTAAAATGCTACAATTGCGGTGGAAACCACCCGGCTAGCTACAAAGGCTGTATAGCCAGAAAGCAGCTCCAAAGCAAATTATATCCGCCGATTCGTAACAGGACAAACATTAACTTTCACACACAACAGGATAGCACAGCAACTGAGACACCAACAACCGAACAAAATTCAAAGAACATCAACCATAACAATACCATCACCTTAGGCAGCCGAAGCTACGCGCAAGCAGCCAAACAAGCAACACCTCTAGAACATCAAAATCAGAACACTAACAACAACGACGCTACAGAAATAAAAGAACTGCTAAAGCAATCAATAAAAAACACGGAAATGTTAACAAAAATGATATGCGAACAAAACGCAGTACTTAAACAGCAAACGCAGCAAATCACACTCATGCTACAACTACTCACAAACACGCTAAGCAAAAAATAAAAACGGACACGCTTAAAATAGCAGCTTGGAACTCTAATGGCCTACAACAAAGGGCCCTAGAAACTAAAACATTCCTATACAACAACAACATCGACATACTACTCGTTTCAGAAACACACTTCACTATAAAAAGCTACCTAAAAATTCCGTACTACACCATATATGACACCAAGCATCCATCAGGAAAAGCACACGGAGGGACCGCAGTAATAATAAAAAACGACATTAAACACCACCTTCACAGCCAGGTTAGTAAGGAACATATACAAGCAACCACTGTTACTGTACAAACTAGCAGCAACCACCTACAGTTGTCAGCAGTATATGTACCGCCGCGACATAAAATTTCGCCGCAAATGTGGGAGGAGTACTTCAAACAGTAAGGTGATAAGTATATCGCAGCTGGAGACTACAACTCAAAACACACACTATGGGGATCAAGAATTACTACACCACGAGGTAGAACATTGGAAAAGCACATTAGAGAAAACAACCTCAATATACTATCCACGGGGAGGCCGACATACTGGCCAACAGACCTGAGCAAAACACCCGACCTACTCGATTTTGCAGTTACAAAAGGACTAAACGCAAATAAACTAAAAATAGCACCCAGCCTCGAGCTCACCTCCGACCATACACCCATAATAATCACATACAGTAACAAACCAAAACTTTACAATAATCCAAAGACGCTATGCAACAAAACCACCAAATGGCAAATATTTAAGGAAATAATTGAGAGCAAAATTAACTGCAACATCCCACTGAAAACACCAGAACACATCGAACAAGCAGTAACAACACTTACAGAAACTATTCAAGAAACAGCCAGAGCAATCACTAAACCTGAATCAACCAACAGACAAACAAAAATAATTCCAGTAGATATCCCAAAAAAATTAGAGAAAAAAGAAAGGCGAAGGCAAAATGGCAAAAACATAGAACCAAAAAAAACAAAACACACCTAAACAAACTTGCAAAGGAAGTAAAAAACAAAATTAGAGAGCACAACAACAACGAGTTTACAAGGTACATCGAGTCTCTATCTGCACACGAGAATTACAACTACTCCCTTTGGAAAGCCACAAAAAAAATAAGGAAGTCAATAAAAATGATCCCAGCAATCAGAAGACCAGATAACACATGGGCAAGAAGTAACGAAGAGCAGGCCGAAGAATTTTCCAACCATCTATGCAACACATTTACTCCACATAACGTTAACAACAGCAACCACAATAGTCATACGGACGAGGATTCGACAACCACTAGAACATCAATTGGCAAACACTACATTATACCCAAAGCAACAGCTCAGGAAATTAAAAACATAATCGAGAAAATAAAAAATAATAAAGCCCCAGGAATCGACCTAATCAACGGCAAAATCTTGAAAAACTTACCGCCAAAAGCGATAAGACAAATCACAATAATAGTTAACGCAATACTAAGAATACAATACTTTCCAAAAACTTGGAAACTGGCACAAATCATAATGTTACCGAAACCAGGCAAAGACCCACACCAAACTACTTCTTATAGACCAATATCATTACTTCCCATACTCTCCAAAATACTAGAGAAGGTAATATACGACCGCATAAAACCAATAATCGAGAAGGAAAAATTAATACCGGACCACCAATTCGGATTCAGAAACAAACACTCCACTATAGAGCAAATGCACAGACTGGTCAACGAAATAATACAAGCACTAGAAAACAAACAATACTGTACAGCCCTCTTCATGGACATAGAAAAAGCATTCGACAAAATAAACCATGAAAAACTAATTCAAACAATCAGGAAACAATTCCCGGAACAGATATACAATCTAATCAAATCATACCTAAGCAATAGAACATTCGTAGTAAAGATCAAAGACGCATACTCGGAAGTTAAAGACATCAAAGCAGGGGTACCGCAAGGAAGCGTCTTAGGACCAATATTATACACGCTATACACGGCCAATATTCCAACAACCAACAATAGCAAAATTCTAACATTTGCGGACGACATAGCTGTACTAGTCAGGCACACTAACCCTGCAACAGCAGTTGCATTATTACAAGAAAATATTGCAAAAATCGAAAAATGGCTAGAAACTAAACAGATTAAAGCAAACCCTGACAAATGCAAGCACATCACATTTACGCTGCGAAAACAGATACCACCAAACATTACACTAAATGGCACACACATAACCCAAACAAGGCAAGTCAAATACCTAGGACTCCACTTAGATACAAGACTAACTTGGAAACAACACATTAAAACAATAATAGAAAAAATAAAGATAGCAAAGAGACAAATGCATTGGCTAACAAGTCGAAAATCCAAATTAAGTTCAGAAAATAAACTATTAATATACAAAACGATAATAAAACCAATCTGGACGTACGGAATACCGCTATGGGGAACAACGGCAATGAGCCATATAAGCAAAATAGAGGCAATGCAAGCCAAAATTCTCAGAACAATAGTAAACGCGCCATGGTACGTAAGAAACGAAGACATTAGGAAAGACCTGGGAATACCAACGGTCAAGGAGGAAATCAACAGACATGCAATAAGATACAGAAGAAGAATAGCAACACACCCGAACCGGCTGGCAGCGGAAACGGTCAACACAGGTATAGAAAGGAGGCTAAAAAGGAAGCATCCAACAGACCTCATAAAGGACACAACCTAACAAACACGATGATGGTACCCCACTGGGGATAACCACCCACATGTTATATTATCATACCGCTATAACATTTTACCAAATGTCCTACAGGACAAATTGTAAAATCTAATTAAATAAATAAAAAAAAAAAATCTCATCCGACGAAGACGCGACACTTGAACGGACGTACATAGATCGGAAGAACAATTACAGAAATAAATTGACAATTCAGTATCTGATATATGTACTGACAGTTACCTTCATCCTCATCTCTAGTATTATCTGATATTTAATATCTAATAATAAAAATTTGAATAAAAAGTCTAAAGAAGGAAGAGAGGATGGCATTGTGTCAAAATCAAAATTACATTTGTGGCGGCACGGGCCCCGGAACTTTCCAACGGCTCTGGATGCAAAGCGCTACGCCGTCAAAGCGAAACACCGACGTGCCCAATGTGCCATCGATATCTTCACGCTCTTTCCGTCGAATTCTCGAAAGAGCATACACGTGCCAGCCGCGGCGGCACATCTAACGAACGCACGTTAGCGGGGGATATCGATGGGCAACGAAGGGAAGAATACGTTCGATCCAGAACAAAAGGACAGTCAGTCTGTCTTATGCCGTGAAATATAAAAGTCCTCAGTGCCATTGCATAGCAACGCGTCGATTGAACTCTGGCTGTAAATTGTTAGTTGTTAACCGTTACCCGTTATTTGTTAACCATATCTGTTAATTGTTATTTGTTGACTCTGTTTGTTAAATCGTTTCTTAATAAACTATTGTTTGTTAAACTTCTGAGTGTTCCTTTCGCACCTATCACGACAACCACCTCACATTTTACACGTAGCTTAGAATACACAATCTTTCATATCACTCACAATATATTTCCAGACCTATACTAAGTTCAATTCAAAACCAATCGCGAAATTGACAACATGAAATATACAAAACATTATTATTCTAATTATGTTCGTTTCAATAGTTTTTCGTTGTTATTCCACTACTCCTATTGGTAAATTATTTTCTGGTTTAAGCATAATCAATTGAAAAAATTTACAAGAAGAAACTAAAATTAGGGCAGCTATTAGTAGTAAAACGTGGAAAATAACAAATTTTCGGTGTAATTATTGCGATGGAATGGATGTATATAGCCAACGAATCGCTGGTTCGATCTTATGACTCGTGTAGGAGAATCGGAGAATAGAAAGCGGTAAGAGTTTGACAAAAACGCTGCTCAAAACACTCTAAGACTAAGTTTGAGCTAGGTTGGCTGCAAGTTTTCCTTACGAGCAAGTCTTTGTGAAGATTACGAAAAGGATAAAATAATGTTTCTAAAAGAAGTTTTATTATTTTTTTTCTTTTTTTTTTACAAAAATTGTAATTTTTCAAAAGAGAATTTTACAAAAAGCGGATGTGTAACTGAACTTCGCTGATGATATTTTGTCCCAAATTGGTCGAATAGGAAAAACAAGCAGTACACGCGTGTATGCACTCGTAAGTTAACTTATTTGAATGTTACATCGAATAATTTGAATTTGCTAAATTCCCAACAACTGTTAATCTCTTAGGTACGATGCGCCACTATAGTGGCTTTCGCCAATGTCATCTTATATTACTGTTGAAGTAATTACTTCAAGAAAAACTCTACATCTTTATTCATGTATATCCGTGACCTGGAGACCGCTATTACGCAGAAAATAGAATTTAGCGAAACAAAAGTATTCTGAATAAGGAGAGGTCCATATTATTGTGCCCTTGAATATAAATTATGTTTTGGGTTACAAGATTTAGGAACAAAGGAACTAATAAATAGATGTCTATTTATGTTTCTTGTAGCCTTTAGCTAGAGCTATGAGGTTAACTTTTTTGGTAATGTCCTTTTGCTACAAATAATACATGAACGTGCTCCTTATCGATTCTATTGTATTGTAACAGTATGAGAGTGGGAAGGGGGGGGGTCTGGATCAGCATCAAGTTATACGTTATACTTATACCTATACCTTTATTTATTTAAATATATTTTTCTATTACAAGTTCACCTACTCGTTCTTCAATCGGTCAATCACAACAATTACGACGCGCCACTATAGTGGCTTACTACTCTACCAGCTCATTCGCTCACCGTTTGAAATAAACAAATTTTTTCAGTTGTCTTGCTTCACACCTTTTTTGCCCTCACAACGTTTTATAACAGAATTAACGATATTCAGACAGAATATATAGTCTTTGTTTTTGATACGCCAGTATCAGGTATCGATTGTTGCTTTTCATTAAAATAAATATACCATTATTAGATGCTCATTTTAACATGACGATCCGTATTCTTATAATTTTTTAGAATCTTCAACTTCAAATATGTCGTTTCAAAATAGAAAACTAAGAGCAATTTGAAATCTACCTCGGTTATTTCTCCAGGTTCCTTCCTTTATTATGGTGGATCAGTTCTTCAAATAGTTCATGGTTTGTTTTTCCTTGCAGGTTTGCTAGCGTCTTACAATTTTTTGATCTGTTTCTTCCCATTATGTTTGTTTCGACTTTTTCTTCTCTATGACTGTACCTTGTTCTTTTTTTGTCTCCCCATTTGTTATTGATGCTCTATATGTCTACATTCATGATGTATAAATGTCCCGGGCTCGGCGTAGGTTCTTTATCTATTCACATCTATCGTATTGTATCGTATCCCTGTTTTGTATCTCCTGCTAATTATTTCATATCTATTTTTAATTGTTATATCTCCATATGCCTGCTGTATGCACTGTCTTGCTGCATATCTGTCACTTCTGTTTCCGTCTGTTTCTCGTCTATGTCTATTGTTTCAGATCGTAGTCTGTCTTTGCATGTGATATTCTGTCATCGGCATATTTAAGTTTATCCAGTTACTTTATCATATTGATCCTTTTTAGGTTTGGCTAGCGTGTCTGCATTATCGTATCATCTTTTTCTTCTGGATTCGGTTCTCTATTAAAAGCTGGCATACTCTGTGTTACTTGGCTTTTGGCTGTGTGATAGCCGAAACCTAGAAAAATTTGGGGGAAAAATATTGCAAATACTGTTTGAAATATTCGTTGTTCTACAATTCAAATAAAAACTATCTTAAATAGACAGTAAAATTCTGCCAAATAAAGGATTTTAATGTTGACAATGCTTTTATTCTACGAGGAGGGTAAATGCATTATGCATATCCAACAGCCTGTACTGTTGAGTAAAGTGAGATTGGGTTAGATGGTACGCGCCGTACTCAATAAAAACCTTTCTTCCTTTCCTAGCCTTCACAAGGTACATGACGACCAACCCCGGAACCACCATGGGTATTACTTAAGTGTTGGTCTCCTTATTTGTTCGTACTTTAATAATCAACGTGTGGGAAAAACAGTATTTTCCCCTTTTTGCTATCATCCTTTCTTAGAATGTCGTCAAACTTCCCTCTAGTAGGTCTACTCGTCGGCCATCTTACTTATCTATTTAAACCAGCCAATCGCTTCTACTCGTGTCATATATGCCCAGTCTTCATCTGTGAATTTTGATTATTTTAAGTCAGTATGTCTATTCTTCTTCGTTTTTTAATTACTTCCTGCCTTTTATTCTTAAAAATGCGTTCAAATTTTCCTCAAGTTGATCTTCCTGCTAGCTATCTACCTTTTCTACTTGATCGGCCAATCAGCGCACTTATTCCGCGAATCAATCAGTCGCCTTCCTTGAATTTCCGCAGGCCAATTAGCGCGCACCGTTATGGCGGCGCCATCTCTATCGCATCGTGCGCATGCTCGTGATCAATTTCTCCAAGATAGCCGCTTATTGCTCGTGTTAGTACGTGTTCGTCATCGCATCACATCAGATACATCCTGAACGTCGTCGTTTCTGCACGTCCCTACATTATCAGTCATTACCTGTGAGTTCTTATTATTTTCATTATATTATTATTTTTATTATTTTAAGTCGGTATGTCTACTCTTTCTCATTGTCTCATTATTTCCTGTTTTATTTTCTGGGTTTGTCTGGCTTTTGCAATTTTCGCGCATACTTCCACGATTCTTTATACTTTGTAATCTTATCAACAATATTTTGGGATGTAAGAGTTTCTCCTACCCGATTTTTCAATGTCGCTTTTTCCGCAGCTCACTTAGGACTGTTAAATATCTGTATCTCATACGTTTGCGTCATTTTAATAATCTAAAACATAAAATAAAATATTTTAACTTTGCACTAAATATTATTTCAAATATTTCTCGACGGCGAAAATAGATTGGGGAAAGAGATGATATTAAAATGCAAGAAACCATAATATTGAAAATAAATTTAGTTTTCTCTTTTAGTACGGCTATTTGCATGTAACAGAGTGAATCGTTCAAAGTTTTCGTCGCTTAGGCTACTTCTTCGCTGGCACAGAATCAATCCAGCGAAGCTAAGCGATCTTTCAATTGCGATAGACGACGAAATTGTTTCGTATATTTGCACTTTGTGATATTTTGAATTCGTACGACGTTATAGTCTCAGTTTTTCAACGATTCTAATTGTACAGTGTTACTATCATTGTCAAAACTCACTCGGTTTTCCCATGAATGAAAAGAAATCGTCTAATTCTACTATATTTTACGCTTTGCATTGCGAGAGTGAAGAGGATTGATTTCATACACCTTTTAAAGTTTTCAACACTATTTCTTTGATATAATTACGTCTATCTTCCATCTTGGTTACAATCCACCGTAATTTCCATCTTGGATGACTAACAATCGCAATTATGTAATCAGATGTCCTCCAAGTCTTCAGTTTCTAAAAAATCGTAAAAATGAGAAAAAACGCGTAGATAAATTGTATAGTAGAAAATATATTTTAATACAGAAGTGTAAGTACAAGTAGAAATATAATTTGAGCTGGTGCCGATCCACACGCTAGCAGTGTTACCCTATAGCTGAAAAGCCCGAAGCCATCGTCGCCTGTCTACTGTTTATGGTGTGTCTTCGTCTCAGTCTATTGTCTGTACGCTGTGGATAGCTTCAGTGCTTGAGAAAGCTAAAAAGACCAGATGTAGAGTTTCCTTAGAAGTGGTGACCACTTCAACATGTACAATTGTCTACGCCACCGATATCTTGAAAACTATGTTCTATCTATCTAAAATCTATGGAAAAATGTCACCCATATAAGTTTTGTCCTCTTGCAATTTATCCAAAGCGTATGCGATTGATCCAAATATTTATTCTTATCTATATATCTTCGATAAGCACCAGTTTACTCACACCGACACTCGAAATGCATCCCCATACAATCACAGAACCTCCTCCTGCGTGTTTTAAGGTAGGTTTTAAATCTTTGGATTTCAAAACTTCAATCAAAAATGCATTACTTACTCTCGTCGGGGAATATAACGTCATTCCACCAATTTTGAATTTTCTTCATGAATTCTTTAGCGAAAGTCAATCTTTTTTCCTCTGTTTATTTCGTTTATATACGGCTTTCTTCTTGCTATTCGACCATTAAATCTTGTACTGTTTCTACACTGATTTGTTTCCTAGTTTCACGGCCAATCTCTTCTTCAACTCTCCATATTATTATTCTTTCCTCCTTTTCATTAATAATTCCAGGTGGTTTTTTCTTAAATTTGATACAGTCTTCTTCTTTATATTTTTTAATAATATTCGCAACTCTGCTCTTCTCCGTTATTAACAATCGTGCAATTTCACGATAATTTTTACTTTTTTCTCTATGATAAATAACAAGATGTCTTTTATCGAAACTACTATTCTGTCCTTTTCGTGGCACGTTAGAATTCAGACACTGACGCTTCGCAATATAGCTTTGTACTGAGATAGAATTATATTCTAGCAGTTTGTATGCGAAACAAATCTGTTTTGCACTTGGAATGGTTTTTAAGAACTACTAAATGGCACTACAGAGCATAGCATAGTGTACAAACATTAATGTGACGTGAAAATGTGACAACTTTTTGTTTAAAATGCGTTATACTAAAATAAATGGTTTATCTTTTAGTAAAATAGACAATATAATATCTAAGTTATTCTCTTACAAACAGCAATTACAAATAAATACGCAAATTAAAGAGTAACGATAGTTATCACTGATAAATAATCTGGCAGACATGAAATATTTACTTGGACAAATTCTCTGTGTTCATTGCTTCGGCTACGCTATTTTACAATTTGTCTTTTTGAAATTTGAATAAACGTGACGTACACGACACTCCAATGAATTATCGATGTGTACGTACCAATCGAATATTTTGTAAACACTATGTGTGTATAAAAAAAAGACAGTATGAGAAGTTCATCGTCGGATGCGATAATGTTCAAGTAGTACACAGAAAAATTGATATTACATTGGGAGAAAATAGTCTAACAAGGTTATAAAGTTCCACATAATAGAAAATTTCAAAGATGACCGAAAAATATTCCGCCATTGAGAGGGAAATATCGGAGAAAGAAAGTTCAATTAAAATCAGCAATTCTGTTTTTCAGAGATTAACGTCAGGTAGATAGTTGATATTATACGTATAAATAATTTATTTAATTTTTAAGAATTTCATTTCATACTTCAGTTTGTGTGTATGTGGAAGAGAGATGTACGCGCGTGTGAACTCCTTTTATATGTCATAATAACATCATGTTATTATTATCGTATTATTTCTAGATTAAGGTTAACTTTTATTCTTTTCTAGTATAATTGTTCGTTGTTATTAGAGATCAAATGTGTACATTTATAGCAAGCTGTTTGCTATATACACATTTAAGGAAACAAACTATTTGTTAGTTTAATTATAAATTATAATATGTTAGATTATAATATAGTTAATATATCAATATATTATTTTTGTTTGTTTTCTTCTATTCGTGTACGAATAAAGAAATAAATCACATCACGAGTGTATTACATTTTATTTTTTTATACAATATTTGTATATGTTATGTATAAACAATTCAAGTATATTGTATGCGTAATTTGAAATATATGAAAAGAAAGTCATTATAATCATAAAATAGCTAGAATGAAATTTTGAAGAAATTACTCTAACTAATTAATTACAGTATTGTTTTATCAATCGAACGTCATTTTGTATCATTCAATTGATCTGATCGGTCGTCACTCTCACCACTTGCCCAAAGATTAGTACGACACACTGGGAAGCTCGGCTCGGTAGTATGTATATCCTAATCTGAACTTGAATTTCAATGAGTGACAGTAGTAATATGATGAAACTTTTTTATTTTTAACCATACTTCGATTAAACTTTTACTAACGAATTTATGGAATTTTTTTGGTTAAGATTAGAATATGTGGTTAAATTAGAATATATTTTAGATCACATTCAAATACACGTTTAATAGGCGAAAGAAAATAGGCGAATGTAATTAAATCAGCGAATATGTCGCAGATTGTATCGTGGTTTGGTCTTGTTTTAATCATAAAAATCTCATTACATTGGTAAAAGTCTCGCTAAAAACAGGAAAAAGAAAATTAAAAATATAAATGCTTCATTGTTATTTTCGCATTGTCTTACCGAGATATATTTTGGATTAAGCCGGCTTTTTAATTTTTGTTTCTTCACTCGCGGTTTCCTTCCCTACGTTCAGCGAGATGGTAAACCGTAATACGATAATTCGTCACTGAGAGGGATCAATTAATGAGACAGTAGTGTATTTAACAAATGAATATGTTCAATAAAACAAATAAATTTCAAGGTATTGCCAATGAAGAAATCTGTACAACTGATGAAAAATGCTGGCTCGATAAATTAGTTGCTGTTGATAAGGATCATACCAGAGAAGCTGGTTTACATATAAATGAAATTGAAAGACTTTTAAACGACATTGATACATATACACGCACAAAACCTCGACGCGGTTGTCCCGTTGATTCTGTTAAAGTAAGTCTTTCATACAGCTGAAACAAAGGTTTTAAAACTTGTAAAAAAATGCAGTAATTCATTAAATAATATTATTAAGCGTTAATAATAAAATAATAATGTATAACTCCGATGTAAGAAAATGGATTACTTTTTGCTTCTACAAAATTTTCTTACATACAATAAATAGGCATATTCTGAGTAACCTTCTTTACGTATAATTCGAATCAATTATACCAAGAAAAGGTTGACTTTCTACGTAGTACATGTTATTTAATAAGGTTTTGGTATTTATTAATTAACGATTCACTTAGATTTGTTTTCTCTAATATATTTCAGTCTTGTACAACAGTCTTATAACACGTCTTACCACACAGGAATCTCCAAGTCAATAGAACAACGTGGTCGACTTCTAAGACAAAAGAGCGTCGTTAGAAGTCGTACCAACTTAGCTTGTAGAAACGAGTGATCATACCAACTTAACATTTCTTAACAGTACAATGTAAAAAATACTTTACGTTTAGTAAGAAAAATATTGATTCTTCAAGCATGTTTTAAAAAATGGCTGTCTCTTCGTTGGGAAAATCACTAAATAATTACTCACAAAGCGGTCCATCTGACAGATTTCAACGAAGTATGTTGTCAAGGTCAAAATTCTGAACAACTTTCAATAGCGTTATCGTCGTTCGGATTTAGCTTCCGAGGTTAGGTTGGGAAGTTATGGCAGTGTTCTTGTCTTTTCCTTTCTTCCCTTTCCTTCAAACATGTTGCTTCACCCTTACAATTTATCTGTTAACCTCATAATTTACAGCGCCGTTATTAATAAATTGGTTATTAATTACATGCATAATGACAAACGAATTTTCCACACAAACCCATATTTCTCGCATTAACAGTAAAATTTCCTCTATGATAATTACTCAATTTTATTTATATTTGTTAAACGGTTATAATAACGTATAATAATGTAATCTATTTAACAATCGATAACAATTGATTATACATGTAACTGTGTATATCAGAAGATAAAATTTTTATAGCTGAAAATTGTACAATTTTCTCGTTACGTGACTCTCGCGTATCGCAGAATGTAGATGCTGATACGAGTTTGGATCAAACATTCCTCATTCGAAATCAAATGTTTCATTCACGGAGGGAAAAGGCATATCTAATATTATTATTAATGTCGATACTTGACATGTACATGAATATGGCAACATCATGCGTCACCATGGTATTCTCTGAAAGATCTTTTTATTTTAATGAATTTCCTTATGTACAATTTCAAGTGAATTACATACATACAAATTTCTACAAATTATATTATATAACATAAATTCTGTTATAATTTGTGGAGGATTGGTCGAGGATGTATAATGTGTAACAAGAGCGAGAGATTGCTGTCACAATCCGTCAAATATATTTCGAATAAGTTAAATAATTAAATAAATAAATAAAGCACAAACTGTCGTAAGACGCTCGTTTACTGTATTCGCAACGATAGTATATGTTCGCTCGCGGAAAACCCGAGTCGTAGATAATGATGGCTAATATGTGTCACTCGGTATATCCGTCCGTATACTTATACTGGTCGGGGGGAATCGGAAAGTTTGAATTTGTCTAAGATCGACGATTGCCCATAACGGTGACTTTGTTTTTGTCTATCGATATAATTCGAGCGTCAAGGCTGTGTCCGTGTTCCGAGGCACAACAACAACATGAGACGCTCTCGATTCGCCTCGTCCTATGACTCATTTGCCGCTACAAATTTATTATTTTATTGTAATATAAAATTTATGTTATATACATTTTTATAAAGAGCACAAATGACTGGCTGACGTGCAGTGACGACGATAGAACGCGAAACATCGCTATTACGAAATTCAGTCTAGTATTGAATACTATCTAGTAGGAATATTCCAGAATGCTTTAGTATTATCGAATTATACAAAAGAAAGGCCTTGTAGTAGTAGAGGAGAGGAGAGTAGTTCAATCTGTTTTCCAGCGAAAAATGTTCCTTTCAAACAACTGATCCGCGTCGTTAATACGGTGAATTATCTAATAAACATCATTTTTTTTTTTTTTTTATTTATTTAATTAGATTTTACAATTTGTCCTGTAGGACATTTGGTAAAATGTTATAGCGGTATGATAATATAACATGTGGGTGGTTACCCCCAGTGGGGTACCATCATTGTGTTTGTTAGGTTGTGTCCTTTATGAGGTCTGTTGGATGCTTCCTTTTTAGCCTCCTTTCTATACCTGTGTTGACTGTTAATAAACATCATGGACTGTTTTCGATTATGGAGTTCCCAATACACCGAAGGTGTAGTCCAAAAGCATTTGGATCAATGGCAGAATAACAGAAAAATTGTTCAGAACGTAACACTCTTTTCAACTCGATACTAGGTTTACAACAGCGGAAATCATAACACAGTAGAGCCTCGATTGTCCCAACTAATTCTGTTTAGAATGTTCGAAAGTAAGAAAAGGTGTTGTTACGCCAGGGCGACTTGCACGGCAATATAATAATATCGGTACAGTAATAAGCTCAGAAACACAGTTTCCACGCTTATGTACAACGCAAGCTTAGGCGACGAGTGGACGCGTAGGGTGGCAAAGAAATACTAGGCGTTGTATTTAACAATGCGTTTGTTAATTCGACTTAATTCGTTACAACTCTCGACTCGCGACTCGCGCGGATGACTATTTATTCACAACTCTTGTTGACAACTGTCGCAATCGCCACTATTCACTTACGACTCTCGTGTCACACGTCGGAGACACAACAAATCACGAGATCGATAGATCGCCGGTGATCTTATCGCGTAAAAATAACGGGAAAATAATAATAAAAAAATGTTGGGTTCTTGAACCAGAGTTCGAGATATCTTTATTCTATAATAGGATTACAAGCGTGCGATTAGACCGTTACCGAAAGACTGAAGCTTCGATCGAGATCCAGACCTTCTGGATGTTCGTTTATCTTATGTCTACGTGTCGAATTCATATTGCTTTATCTTGGGAGTCGGTGTCGTGTGCAAGGCGGTTCAAGTTTCCTGAGTCGGTTGGAGATATTTGTCGACGTTACAATCTCCTCGCGTCGCAGTTCGAACGTTTCACGAATAAGATGAAGAAATTGAACTTTATATTTGATAATAGGATTTTCAATAGGCAAGTCCAACCGAGTGACGGTTCAAAGCGTTACAAGAGACTGGGTCAAAATGTTTTAACAAAAATAGATAAACAAAATATATATAGATAGACAAAATAGATAAACGACACTGATACGTTAAAACCTGCTGAATCTGGCGAACGATCCACATCTGGAAGATAGAATACTGCTCCGTATTGGCCCGAGACAATCGCGATGCGCGCGTGATCGTTCTGTGGACACTCGTGAACGGGACAATAGCAGTTTACGTCTCTGAATACCATGGTATTTTTTTTTACGACTTGTAAAAAATAAGTTGCCGCCTATGTGTCGTTCGGATTGAGGATCACTGTGCGCCCTGTTGCTTATGCTGACCTCCTTTCGTTCGTGTAAGGGTATTTTTTCCGATTTTTCATTGTCAAAAACTAAGAAACACAATTTTTTTATTCTTAATTTTCGTCTTACTTCGGCTACAAGAATCACCCCTTAAATTTCCTGGCATCTGTAGCGGAACACCCTGTACGAAGTGTTATTATATTTCTCAGTATGAGATAATTTCTAACAGCTTCATCAATAGCACGCTATGTAAGCTCCGTCTGACTGCAAGAAGTGAATATACATAATACAAATAAAATCAGTTATACATATGTATACAGGATTTCTGTTTCACCTCAGTAAAGTGAAATATCTTTTAAGGAAATGACGATTCGAAAAAAGTGCCGTAACAAAAGTTGTTTGGTATAGAGGAGGATGTTATGTGGTGAAGATATTTTTTTCATGCCTAATATGGTGGCAGAGATTTCAAAGTCAATTTAATTTTTTTAGCGGAATATTGTATTTTTGTATAGACAACACTATAGTGCATATCGATACGAGTTCAACGAGCTGGTAATGAAGTCGTTTGCTTTTGTTACGTTTTTGTTTGATTTCTTTTGGTTGTGTTGTCGTTAATTTTTGAATTTAGATTAAATGGTAGCGTTGTCTGATGTTTAATGCGATTGGCAATTAAACTCCACGTTTCGGCTAACCTGTTATGCGCAGGAGTACTGGCACTGCGAGGCTCGAATTTGGTTTCTATACAAATTGTTAAATTTTATTCGAATCTCAAATTGAAACGCTCACTCGCGCTATTGGTAGTTTTAGTCTACGTTACGCCGCGTAAGCAGCGCGGGACGTGACACTTTCACGGAAGGTCCTAAAATTGCGAAAAAGCTGAGATTTGAATTACCCGTTCCTCACTGTCGTATTAGTCCGCTAAGGCTATTTTGTAGTGTAATGTGACTGGGCCCAAACACACACATCTACTGAAGAAATCCTGTTTTCCTCACGAAGTGGTATCTATAAATGGAAGTTTTCAATAATTCAAAATTGAGCACATTGGTAGATATAAACGTATAGTACATTATCTATGTCATTTAGCTATTTGCTAGCTTTATCCGATAATAACTTCTCCTGAGTAGGAGAATTTCTTTAATAGCTGCGTCTGTTTCGCTTCGGCTGCATACAAGCTTAAATAGACTTAGCGCACCGGTGCGGCAGTGAGGAACAGGTGACCCGAATCCTAGTTTTTCACAATTTTACGATCTTCCATGAAAGGAAACGATTTTGTTAGCAGTTTGTTGATATTCCCTTATAAGTCACATTTGATATTATAATTTAAATGAAATTGTACGAGAGGCCCAGGATAAAAAGGGGCAATGTCATGTTGTAGCACTTTTCAGACAACGAAAATTTATTTTTCAATATGTAATGTCACAATTTTATATTTTCTCATAAATATTCTATCAAAATAAGACATTTCGTTCTTCATTTCATTCTGCATCATTTTCCAGTTTTACTTGTAATTTTAGGCAATGTATAATACAGGAAACAGTAATAAATGAAAAATACGTTGTACACGATAATGTAATTCGAATTAACGCGACGTAGCTAGTGATAAAGAGCACACACACAGATATATGAAAAGATGTTAAATTCAAAATTCGTTGAAATTGACATACCTTGTTTTTCTCGTCGACCTTTTATATAATAAGAAATATCATATATTCATGTATATTATATACTAATTAAAGGTGTCAGATTGTTTAAAAGCAAATAAAGGAAATACGTTAACTTGTGAAATAGAAGTAGAAAGCTTTAAAAAATGCATCGATAAATCATTGCATGCTGCTGTTGATAGAAATATGAAAGGTGTACGCAGAAGCAAGAAAGGAAGTTACTTAGAAGCATTTGAAAGGAAATATCAGTTTTGATTCTTTAAAATAAATATAAAAACTTGAATATCACACATCGTACGTACAATATTATTAAGTTTACCAAGAAATTTTTTATGAAATTGAAGTATATTATAAAACAAATAACAATAGGCAAATATTTGCTAACAGCACATATGTATATTATAAGTAAATTATTTATGTATTTCAGATCGACACCGAAGTTAAATAAGATGGTTCCTATTTTCTGTTGAGAGAAATTTTTTCTTGATAAGAAATTAATATATATGACAAAGAAATTCAATTCTAGGACCGAAAAGTGCGTGCATAGAACTTTGAAGTTTAATATGTACCAAATACATAAGTGGTAAAAGAAGTTATTCAGCTTTACTTAGTTTTCCTTTCTTTCTTTTATCTATCTGTTGGTAGACACAAGATTTGGCAAATAAACTTTTTTTTGAAATAATAATTATGTATAAATGGTATTTCAAATACATATTTCAATATTAACTCATACAAATTATTATGAAACGAGTGTTTTATTGAAATATAAGATAAAAGTATTTCAAATAATAATATTTCCATCAATTTCTATTTCAAATAATACTGTGTCAAATAGTAATACTGCTATTTTTACTTAAGTAGTACTGTTTCGACCGTTCGCGGAGAGACGCGATCGCGAGAAAGCACGTCAACGAGAGTCGTAAATTCCCGTTAGGATTAAATAATCGACGCCACGAACTGATCGACCCCCTTATTTCTGTTAGGTTAATATGGGCTGCTTCAGTTGAGTTTACACTGATTTGACAGGTATAAATTAATATTTATTCAAACAACGTCTTGACTAAAGAGGTATAAATTGATAAGATATAATTAAGTTTCAATTGATAGACAAAGTGTGGAGTACGCGATGTAAGCTTAGATGATGACGGTTCGCGATATGTATTAAAACTGACTTTCTGTGAAGATGATGCCGCGGAGGAAATTTGGGTGGGTCTAAGGACACGAAAAGAGCTGATTTGTTAAGGACAAGTTTTCGTTGGTAGGTGAGGGAATAGATTTTGCTGTTAATTGGACATTTGACAAGTTGGTGGGTGAGAAAGGGTACTAAGGCCCCCGAGAGAAAGTTGCTAGTGGAAAGCATCATACGCGAGAAAAGCCAATTTTCCTGTAAAGTAAAAGGATATTTGTTTATCAAAGGATATTGTTGTTTAGAAAATTCCTGAGATTTAGGGAGGGTACGCAGTAAGGATGTATAGACATCTGGTTGCCGTCTTGCCCGCTGTGTGTGGCCTGGTCAATGCAGAGAGTCACCAGACGTAACATACTCCCCCGAGGAGAGGGTACCGATCAAAGTTAGCGAGGTGTGGTGTTGTTTGAATTCTCATCCTATTTCGTCCCGGTCGTTTGTTATTCGGATTTCTCGAAATCGGGTTGATTCGGCAGTGGAACAAGCCTTTTGACGCTCCGATCCAAGATTCTCTTTGCCGTCTGAACTATAGCTGTCCGGATGATACCATCGGCACCTGGCTGGACCTTGATAACTCTACCCAGAGGCCACTGCATTGAGGGCACGTTGTCCTCTCTGAGAATGACGATTGTGCCTTCCTGGATGCTGTGTCCTTTGCTTCATTTATTGCGACCGGTCGTCTCATTCAAGTATTCTTTATGCCAGCGGTTCCAAAAATGCTGTTTGATTTGTTGAATGTATTGCCATTGAGAAAGACGGTTGGATGGAGTGTTCCTGAAATCTCGCTCAGACAAACTCATTAGTGAATCACCAATGAGGAAATTCATTGTTTGCGCCGATAAGGTTTGTGCCGTTATCGGAGTGGATGGTCGAACAAAACCCTCGATGCCGAAAGCTCAAAGCCGAGCGATGAAGGTTTCGCTCGTGAGATCTCCAACGAGCTCAATGTGCTCCGCTTTAACTGCTAGGCATACGAAGATGGTCACGTATACCTTGATCTGACGGCGGTTACGATTTCGTTTCTCCTTGATGTGGAATGGCCCACGATAATCCACGCCGATGTTTGTCAATGGGCGAGATTCCGTTACTCCGGCAAATCACCCATTATGTAATCCACCCGTGGTGGTTGAGCGTGACAAAAACGGACGCAGCCTTTTATGGTACGCCAGACTTGACTTCGGCCGCCGACGGGCCAGTATTGTTGTCTTACTGCATATAACGTGGCCTGCGTGTCGGAGTGCACGTGGACCTTGTGTTCATGTTCGATAATGCGTTCTGTGACTGATGATTTAGGTAGTATTATGGAATGTTTTCGGGCGAAGGTCATCGACGACTGACTAAGTCGGCCACCGAGTCGCAATATTCCTTCTTTGTCTATGAACGGGTTGAGTCGCGTGAGTTTCCCTTTTATTGCCGTGTTTCGATCCTTTCGGAGTGTACGTATTTCCCCGGAAGAATGGATGTTCTTTAATAATTTTATTAGCTTATCGTGTGTTAGGTTCAATTCGGTTACGGTTAAAGACGTTGCTTGGTTCTGTTTTTGTTTCCAACGGAGGCAACGAGCGATGATTCGTATCAACTTGGGCCACGATGAGTATCTTTGTAACAAGCTATAGTCGGCGGGAGTTGCAGACAGACAAATGACCCTCTTCTGTTCCGGTAATTCGATTTGTGGTGTTGATATCTATGTCGACCAGCAGTCTTCAGACCAGTGGAGCCACTCAGGACCGTGCTCCCAAATGCTCGGGCGTAGAAACTCTTCGGGTATTCTTAGATCCGCGGGATTGTCGTTGGTGGGAACATGACACCAATCACGGATACTGGTTTTTGTTTGGATTTCGGAAACTCTGTTAGCGACAAATGTTTTGAATCTTTCCACGCGATGTGTTTATCCAATGGAGTACGATGGTGGAATCGGTTTATCTATTGGATAGTTCAAGTAATGTTGTGCAATAGGGCCTGCTGTACAATCGATATCAGGACGTGAGGAAGAGCGCTCCGCTCAACTCGAACCGAGGAATGGTTTGGGATTTGAGCGGGGCGACTTTTGATTTCGCGGCGTAGCGATAAATTGAGGGTAACTGTAACGGTACCGTATGTCGCGATCCGCGTTCCGTTGGCCGCGAACAGTTCGTAGTCAGTTTCGTTCGTGTATCCGCGGATCTTACTGCGCGGATAAACACAAGTGTCAGCACCGGTGTCCACTAAATACGAGATTTTCGTTCGTATATCTTTAATGAAAATGCGGCGTGTTTTTAATCCGTCGGCGTTCGCCGCGTTTACGGACGGCTGGTCGTGTTTTCCTGTTTCCACTTACACGGGAATCGATACCTTCTCGCACGTTTGCGGAATACTTCATGATAATAATAGAGGCCGGAATCATGCGTCCTTTGTCGCGACCTGGAAAGGCTCCGACTTCTTGATCGGCAGTGTCGACGCGGAGGGTGGTTAATATTCATCGCACTCACCTCGGCTCTTAATCGGTTCATCTGGTCGTTAAATGTATTAAAAAGTGCGAGCTAGGGAGCTTCAGATGGTTCCGAGTGCGCCGGGTGGTCCGTTATCATTCCTACCTGCGAAGTATGTCCCGTATCTCATTTGAACTCCTCCACGATGAGGTCCACTGATCGGATCAGTTTGTTTAGGTCGGAATCGTCGACGGCAGCTGGTATGTGCCTGATCCGGGCGGGGAGCCGATTTCTCCACAACGATTTGACAAACTCATCTGGTGTGGAGGAGCTGGCGAGCTTTCTCAGATGGTGGTACAATTGGGACGGTTTCCTATCGCCCATTTCTTCATTCTCCATCAACTTTTTACGCGATCGCTATCCGAGTCCGTAAGGATGTGAATAAGTTCGTTCTTTATTCTTCTTTTTTGTCCGGTTGGTGGCTGGCGGGTCCGTCATAACGCTCTCCACCTGCTGGAAGAGCTGGCTGTCGAGGCTCTTTGCAAGGGTCGCGAACCTTACCTTACCTTATCGGACGTAACGTCCGCCGCGTCTAGATGCGTTTTCAACAATGCAAACCAAACAGTAATGTTGGAGGGTTGCAGCGGAGGCATTGTAACCGCGACACTACCCGTAGCCTTAACATCGTCTTTCGTAGTCGTCATGTTAGTGTTTTCTATCACATCGAGGTTACGAATGTGGAGGATTAATAGTGAATCGGTATCGCGAAGTAATGAGGGCGAAATATTGCTGTCGCAGTCCGTCAAGTATATTCGAAATAAATAAATATACTTACAGTGAGTCGTTGATACAATACAAAACTCGGAATTAATACTCGTTATCGCTCGTCGCGCAGATACTCAGAAATGCTCGTTAATACTCGTTGATACTCGATATGAACTGTTAGATACTGTGTCGCACTCGATCGCGTCTGTTTATTTATACTGGTTGGGGGAGAATCGGAAAATTCAAATTCGTCTTCATTCGACGGTTGCATGTAGCGGTGACATCGTTTTGCCCGGAGTTTTTTTTGTTCTTACGTTACTTGTAATCTAACGGTCTTGATAATTCGAGGCAAAACAACAACATGATTTGAAATGTCTTCTGACTCATGTGCGCCCACAGATCTAAGTGTAAGAGCTTCGTTCTTTGTCTCAGCTCCGGTGATAGCATCGTCGACGTAGAAATCCCGCTGCAGTACTTGCGTTGCACGCGGAAATCGATGTCCCTCATCTTCTGCCAGTTGCTTGAGGCACCGAATGGCTAGATACGGGCCTGCAGATAAACCAAACGTTCCTGTGGTGAGTTGACGCGTTTCGGTTTCTCCACTCGCGCTGTGCCATAATATCCTTTGATATTTTCGGTCCCTCTGGTCATATGAGGAATTGCCAGTACATCTTTTAAATATCGCTAGTGAGTACGTATTAATAAGAGCGGAATTTAATAAGCGTGCAAAACAAGTCTTTCTGCAGCTTGGGCCCTGTATAAAGTGTATCATTTAAGGAGAGTCCGGTGGTGTTCGTTGCCGATCCGTCGAATACGACACGGAGTTTGGTTGTTTGGCTCGATGTCTTGATCACGCCGTGATGCGGTAGATAGTACCCGCTGTCGTCGGTGGGGTCTGTTATGATTCTCGTCATGTGTCCCAGCTCCAGGTATTCTTGTAATACTGGAACCGCGTTGGAATCGGCGCTTGAGGGATGCGAGTCGTTTCATCGCCATTGCTTTGGAGGATCCAAGCGACTGAAGATGACCGTTGAATGGGAGAGCGACGATGTACCGTCGGATTAACCCTGCGACCATCGGTGCAGGCGGTACTCATGTAAATGAATGCCGAGACGGTGCAGGGAATAATCGGTTGAAAAGACAACCTGCTGGGACCGAGCTACATGCTGGCAGCTCCGCCTCCTCGTGGCCCTCGCTGGTAACGGCGCGGCGAGATGCGTCCATCTCCAAGTCGCGCGCCGACCTTGTAAGCGCGCCGTTCCCCGTGCAATGGACGCTTGAAAGTAGACGATAATTAACGAATGTCGGCCACAAAGCCGAGCCCTTATACGCTCACACTACTTGTACCGTTGGATTCGAGGGTATGGATGATTTACCGGTTGGAAGGTTTATAGGTGTCGACCGGGTTGATGGTTGCAGGCTGTTCATGAGATCTATTAATCGTGAGTCAGTGGTTTGATATTCGTGTAGCAGAGATTTTACACGCGTATTTTCGCCCTCGTCTAGGTCTTCCAATTCTTCTTGAACAGAGTTTATCTTGCTCCATACATCGTCGATCGTTTTGCGATAAGACATTGGGAGGTTTATGTCTGGCTGGCCGGACTGTTCGTATGCGTCGAGTTGACGAGCCGTAAGTGTAAATCGGCCGATTGGGGAGCCTCGCCTGTGCGGCACGAAGTTGCGTGTATGCTTCGCGAGGAACGCATTCCTTCCCGACAGCCTCTCGTTTGGTTGTGTGATTAAAGTTGTTGGAATTGATTGCTTCTATTTCGTCCCGGTCATTGGTTATTCGGATTTCTCGAGATCGTTGAATTGGCAGTGGAACAGGCCTTTTGACGTTCCGATCCAAGATGCTCTTTGCCGTCTGATTTATAGCTGTCCGGATGATACCATCGTCACCTGAATGAACCTTATTAACTCGACCCAGCGGCCACTGCATTGAGGGCACGTTGTCCTCTCTGAGAATGACGATTGTGCCTTCCTGGATGCTGTGTCCACCTTTGCTTCATTTATTGCAATCGGTCAACTCATTCTGATATTCTTTATGCCAGCGGTTCCAAAAATGCTGTTTGATTTGTTAAATGTGTTGTTATCTAGGAAGCCGGTTGGATGGAGTGTTCCTGAAATCTCGCTCAGGCAAACTCATTAGTGAATCACCAATGAGGAAATGGCCGAGAGTGAGGACTAGGAGATCGTTTAGATCCGTGGATATGGGTGTTAGCGGCCATGAATTGAGGATTGATTCTATTTCGATGATGAGGGTGTTAAATTGTTCAAAGATAACTCGTTGCCGACGACGCGTCTAAAGTGGTGTTTGAATGATTTTACCGTTACTTTTCAAAGCCCACCGTACTAATTCATTTTTAGTAATTGCGTCAAGTAAGTATGTTTCCCTCGGCTCCGTCTTGTTACCCCCCCCCCCCCCCACCGATGATTTGGCATTAAAATCGCCGGCCACCATCAGCGCCGGAGCACTTTTCCTCCCATCCTTTAGTACCCCCTCTAATTTAATTTGCGTGGGGAATTCAACATTTAGCTTCTTGACGAAGAATCTTTTATCGCTTTATTTGAATGGCACTTCACTTACGGCGAATAAAAAGGAAATACGTTCGGCTATATATGTGGTTTTTAGGTTTAGATTGATTTCATAGAGAACTTTTCATAGAGAACACGTCTATCGAATTGTATCTACGTGGTTTTGGTTCGTAGCGTTCGGAAATTCTTTCACATGAAACAGAAAAAAATTGGTATGTGGATTTTGTTTCTAACTGTTCTTATAGCCACAGCATCGGAAATTGTTTTAATCGAGCGTTTTGATCGAAAACGTTAATAGTTAAGTTTTTAAACGACACAGTTAAAAATGATTCTAAATGAAAGAAAAAAAAGAGAACAACACGGTGAACAAAGAACTACCGTAACTCTTTTACGGAATTCTATCGTCGAGAAATATATGTAGAGCAAATGCTTGACCATCGAACCCACCCTCGTCATTAAACCAGTAAGGCAACTGTCTATAGGGCTCGAACATGACCACTATGTCCATCCTGTTTTCACAAACGGACTGCATTATCAGGTCTTGCGCCAACCCGCACCTATTTAGGTTAATTTGTAGGACCCTTATTGAGTCCCCGTCTATTAGCTCTAAAACCTAGACGTACCATCGAGCACGCCAACGATCCTGTTATGTGTCTAGTGCTCATACCCTCATACTTTGAGCACATCGCGCATTTAGGCTCCTTATCACAATCCGTCATTATATGGTCCGCACTGCCACACCTCCTACACAGCTCCTTATACCAGGACACACCGCAGTACACTTCGCCGCCATATGTCCCAGCATATGGCACCTATAGCAACGCTGTACGTCCGCAAGTAGCCTTGCCGAGGCTATGGCCAGGCCCGTTTTGAGCCTCCAATCTCTTTCTTCGCGCGGCACTTCATTAGCCGGGGGGACCACGACAGTCACTTGTGTACCCCACGGTGCTATTCTCAGGGATTTAACCTCAATATTGTTGTTACTTATCCTCCACTGCTATGTCTTCCACCAGCTCCTCCTTGCTGGTGAGGGGATCGATATTCATAATCTGTAGGATCGCTCTGTTGAAGAGAGCAGCTACCTCCGTATTGTCACTCAAAGCGGCTCTTAACTTGACCGCCGCCTCGTTCACCGCCACCGACCTGTCAAATTCTATCAGTATATGGCCGGCTCTCGTTCTACGCCCCCCCCCCTATAAAACCCCTCCTCCTATTCACTCCTTTCCGGTACTCGAGGTACCAACCCGGTACAGTCATACGACATTACTTCGGGTTGGCCTCTACACACACGTACCCATCTTCATCGACAATCACCCAACATCTTCTATCCACTCCTCCTACTTACCCTTCTTCGTTGGGCCTTCACCTCCCTTTCCTTATTCAGCCGACTTGACATAACTTTTACACAAAAGTTGCTGAACTTTACCCATAGCCGCTCCTCGGCAGCCATCTTCTCCACGAACCGGTTCTCGATCATACACTCTTCTCCTAACTCGGCCTCGAACTTCACGCGCTCCCTCGTCCATCTGGGGCAGAAAAGAGAACATGCTCGGCATCATCCACGGCGGCTCCGCAATCCCAACAACTGGTGTGCGTCTCCTTCCCAATCCTGTGCCGGTACCAATTGAAGATACCGTGCCCTGTGAGAATCTGCATAACGTGGTAGTTGACGCCCCTCTTCGTCCTATAGAAGATCAACGGATCCTCGATCAACCTCTTCGTCCAGTTGTAGGGATTGTGGAACATCCATTCCATCCTCCATCTATCCTCGGCTTCCGTCTTCAGCTCCTCCATTTCTTCGGTCCATGCATGCTCCCTTCCATCCAAGTTCTCGACGATCCGCCTCTTCACGCCGTACTGCTTCCACCGCAACCACGCCTTTATGTGTGTAGGTATGTTGCCCGTCACCACACACAAGGCTCCGTGCGACACTGTACGGTAGGCAGTAGACGTACGGATCATCGCCGCCCTTTGTGCCCTCTTGATGATCCTCTTGTTGATTACCCTGACGATGGATGAGACCCATATAGGTGCACCATACAGGACCACAGACTCCCACACCCCGTAATAGAGCCTTCGAACCACGTCCCTAGGCCCGTTCACGTTAGGGAGCAGGCCCCGTATGGCACCCAAGAACCGCTCCGCCTTCTCACACGCCGATTCGATGTGGGGGGAGAACCCCCTAGCATTATCCAACCAAACTCCCAAGTACTTTACTGTCTTGCAGGTGGAGATCTCTCCCCGTGTCCCACGTCCAAGCTAAAAATCGTCGGTATCCTCTTCCTGGTTAGGAGGATAACCTCCGTCTTCTCTCTTGCCAAATGAAGCCCCGCGTCGCTGCACCATCTGGTGGCAATGCTGATTACCGCCCTTATCCTCTGCTTGATGGCGAGGGACTCCCTGACCTTAAGGAGTACCGCCAGATCGTCGGCGAACGCCACAACTTCGACGTCCTTCTCCCGGTCAAGCGTCCCTAAAATTCCATCGTACACGAGGTTCCACAGCAGCGGCCCTAAGACCGACCCCTGCGGGACCCCCGCACCGACACTCCTCCTTATGACGCCATCCCGAGAGTGCGCTATAATCCTCCTATCAGCCAGGTAATCCCTGATCAGCTCCTGCAGTCGTCCCGGCAACCGTCTCCTACGCGTTTCCTCCAAGATACACTCGAGCCTTAATGTGTTGAACGCGTTCTTTACGTCGAGGGCAACCAGAACGCATACCAGGCCCTTTCTCCTGCAGTCTTCCGCAACCGCGACCGTCCTATTCAGGGCTTCGACGGTCCCCCTCCTCCTCCTGAAGCCATACTGGTCCTTGTGGAAGGGATCTTGCCCGATGCTCCTCTCGATGAGTATCTTCAGCGCATGCTCCCAGAGCATGCCGAGCTTGCTCAATGCCGGCAGTATACTGATCGGCCTGTAGGCCTATGACTGCGTCGGATCTCCATTGGGCTTGGGTATCAACACCACCCTAGCCACCTTCCATACTGCCGGTATCCTACCGCCGTTGTTAACTCCATTGAGCACCGCCAGGAGCACGTTCGGTCTTCGTTCCGCCAACAATCTGATCAAAGTACCGGGGATCCCATCCACCCCTGCAGCCTTTCTAGGATCACATCTTCCGACGGCCATCTTCAGATCTTCTTCGTCGATGCCCAAGTCCCCTTCTCCGTCGGATACCGCAGGTTGGGCCGATCCAGTTCCATATCTACCCGGTCGCGGTTGCTGGCCAGTGACGAAGAGGTCGTCCAGGATGCTCGCCACCCTGTCACTTGCCAGGGGCTCGGGTGGTGCCGACCGCACCAATCTACTCCTCACGACTCGGTACGGCCTACCCCACGGATCCTGGTCTAAGGTGGCGCAGAACCCCTTCCAGCACTCCTCATTACTGCGTTCGATCGCCATCTTTAGACTCCTTCGCGCAGCCTTGAATTCGGCCACCACGTTTTCGTTTCACCGTCCTGTGTGGCCTTCCTCATGGGCCAGACTCTACTGCTTCGACCAGTTCCGACCAGGCACGGTCCTTTGCGATCTTGATCTCCTTTTGTTGCAAATTCCGTAGTAATTGGTACGCTCGATAGCGCAGGAGACTTCTTCCTCGTCGCGTCGTAGCCAGTGTCGCGTAATAATTTAACAAGTTATTATAAAGTATCGATCTCAAAACAGGAGATCGAGATCTTTATTTCCGCACACTTATACAATGATTAATAGTAAATTTGTATGATGTTCGAGGTTCACAACTGTAATATCGTAGAATGGCTTTGATTGGAGATCGGCTGAAATTAGAGAACACCATGTATGCCGTCTTTTGTGGTTTGTTTACATCCAAGAGCGCCTAGTAACAGTGATGCGAGAAAAGATGAGCAGCGTCAAAACAAAAGTACGGTTTCATATTTCAAGGAGTGGCAACCGAGAGGCCAGAGTGTGTGAGCCGAAAAGTGTGTGTGTGTGTGTGTGTGTGTGAGAGAGAGAGAGAGAGGACGAGAGCAAGAGCGAGCACGACCGAGCAGAAATGCATTTTGCGACAGTTAGAGTTGGTCGAGACGTCGAAGCATAGAGTTGGTCGAGACGTCGAAGCATAGAGTTGGTCGAGACGTCGAAGCATAGAGTTGATCGAGACGTTGAGAATTGAAGTTGAGAGTTAATCGAGACATCGAAGAGCAGAGTTGAGCTAATCGAGTCGTCTGAGTTGTCAGTGTTGCAGAGTTGTTAGAGTTGCTAGTGAGAGAGAGATTTAGGGAGAGTGTGTGTTAGATTTGTTGTAACGAAAGTTATCAAATAACTGTAAAGTTATTTGATATAGATACGTGTATAGCATTTAGTTTCGTTAATCAAACATTGTTTTCTGTCTAACTATATCTGTATTTTCAATCAATTATTAATAAATTGTAATTAATCGGGGGAAAATTTATATTCTCAATTTCCACGATATTACAAGATAATAATAAATTAATAAATACATAACTAACAGAATGCACGTTACAATTGCATTCTCCATCCTACTCGTCACCACGCAACTCATATAAAGCTAGTTACTTATTTATCACAAGCCATCACTTATTTATTCACAAAGAAGTTCGGCTCGAGTAAAATAAAATAAATAAAATAACATATAATAGAACTCTGAGCGACTCGACTTTATTCTTTCATAATAGGAACTTACGCCGAGCCGACCGTACATACTCTCGAGCGATGCCCGCAAGGTGGCGACGCCACGCATCGACGCGGCGAACCACCTCACATGCGCATCGCTCCACGCGTCTTAACGCTATCCATCACGCAAATGGCGTCAATTCTACACACGTGCGCGTCTTAATAGTAAAACTATTTGGCATATTTACCGCTTCACAAAGTGACGTGCCATCGCGATTGTTATAATAATTCCACAATAATTTAAGAAACAAATCTTACTCGCATAACCGCCCGAACCTGCAATCTCTACGGCGGATAGGGAAGCGTTCCCAGGAAGTGCACGTTTGTGTTCGTATTTAGCGAATATTAATTATTACTAAAATCCCATTATCGCTTATGCATTACCCGCAACGCGCGAATATTTTACATTACACGTTACTCAGTGTGCTGTTAGTTTTATGATGACAAAGCGAAATACCAATCGTAACCCGAGCAAATGGTGAGAAAAGTGATGACAGCAGAGTCGAACGCGACATCGTGCGTATATTCCAATACTCTCCTAGACCTTTTTATTTCAATCAACTTAAATAGAGTAAGAATAGTACTTACAAGTCTCGACATAACCTCCAACAGCCACTGCATTGCGTGACACGTCCCACTTCTCCATCAGAGTTATAAAATACTGCACCACCTCACGCCCGCCAGCAACTCTCCATTTAATAATCATTCAAATCACCACTGATATCACTTATAATAAACCTTCTGTGTAAGCATCTGCAGTGAGTACCCGGCTTTCATTGCTTTTCGTATAGGAATGTGTTTGCCTTTTCCTTAAGATCGTCTGACTTTAATAGATCATGGAGTTCTTTCAATTCATTGTTTACGCCGATAAAGTTTGTGCCGTTATCGGAGTGAATGGTCGAGTAAAACCCTCGCCGACCGATGAATCTGCGAAGAGCGGCGATGAAGGTTTCGCTCGTGAGATCTCCAACGAGCTCAATGTTATCACGCGTCTCCGTCTACACGAGGCTACATAACCTGTACAGTGTGAGTTGCTTTTAATTACTTATGATGTATCTGCTTTTTGTGATTGGAAGAACGACATCTTTCTTTTTATTTTTTGCCTTGTTCTCCTGATTTATTAAGCATTTGTAATACGCTTTACGATATTCCACTCAAGAGGTTAGTGGCTTTGAAGACTTGCATGGCAACTAAATAATTACAATTATATCTTTCCTTTTTATTAAATTTTATTTGAATAGATATATTGATAAATAATATAATACAATCTCTCTTTGCTGTTAAGACTTGTTTCGAAAAATATTAAATGAATAATCACGATAACATCAATAAAATTTTTCATTAGTGATGGGATAAACCAAGCGTAAAGATGTAAGAGAAAAAGTATAAATGTATTTTTTATTTTTAAAATTATCATTTTATACTTATACTATCCCTACTGGAATTTTCTTTAGCGGCCATATTCCTTTCCGCTTACCTTAGTTTGTGTAATTGCTACGGGGCAACTCAGCGCCAATCTGCGCGCCGTGCGCATGCAGTATGGTTGCCTTTTACTTGTGTCGACACGTGCTCCAGGTTATCTTATAAAAATACTGTGATAAATAGCTGAATCGTTAGTCCATTAAATAAAATATCTCGTTAATAGCGTCTTCCGAGTATTCGTCATGTGTGATATTTCGCTGCGTGTCTCTAGTTACCGCCAGTTAGTCGCAATGAATATTTTATCCGCGTCTCCAACCCTGCACATGGTTTTATATCCGATAATCTTCCGCGATATTTACATAACTGTAATCATTTATATAGCGTGTCCTCCGGTGTCGTTTATTGTGTGAATGGTTTCGCCTCGTTTTATCATCGGCAGTGAGAAAATCACGGAAATATTACCATGTGTCGCATATCTACATAACCTATCGTTTGTGAGTAATTTTCTAATTATTTTATATCGCCATATTTCTCTTTGCTTATACTATTCTATCATCATCGCACGGGGTTTATCGTGCTCAATATTCACCGACAGTGGAAAAACTCTTGTGGCGACATTGGTTTGTCCGGAGTTTGTTTATTATTACATTTCGTACTTCGTAACGGTGTTAATACTCCGAGGCAAAACAACAACATTAGTCGAATCGTCCTATGACTCATGCGCCGCTACAGATTTTACATTTTTGAGTTTTTGAAGGTTCATACGATTCTACTATGTTTTCTATGGCGTCTCTATTTTTTATTATATCTGTTCGGTATCGCATTCTATGCGAAAGATGATCGATTTACTCCTTTAGTAGACCGTTGTACACCAGATTCCAGAGCAGCGGTACAAGTATCGATCCCTGAGGGAGACCCGCATACACATTTCACCTTAACGTTCCTCTTGTCGTCCTTACTATAATCTTTCTTTCCTCGAAGTAATTCTCGCGGAGAGTCACCAATTTCCTGGGCATCCCTCTAGATTCTGCTTCTTCCAAGATCTTATTCCAGCTGAGAGTGTTGAACGCGTTCTTCGCGTTAACCGCCGCCAACACAAAAATCCTATTTCTTCTCTTGGAGCAGTTAGCAAGACCCATACTGGTCATCGTGAAATGGGTCCAGTCCCAAGCTTTCTTCGATCAGGTTCTTAAACGTGTGTTCCCAGACTTTATTAAGTGCTGGAAGTACGCTGATCGGTCAGAAAGACAATGCCAATGTCACGTAAACTTAAGGCTTAGATGATAAAAACAAGAAGGTTGAGCCTACGGCTCAAAGTTAATAATTATGTTACGCATAATTCACTATAGTTCACTCCCCAACTTTGTATACAACCTACTTACACTGATGCATATGTATCAATTAAGTACGCTACTGGTCTAAGGATAGAAACTCGGTAAACAGATGTTGTCTATTCTAAAGATAGAGAATAAGCAAGTTTAGTGGCAATGTTGTGGCTGATGAAAGCTAGTGATGGGTGTGTCTAAGGACACGAGATGAGTTGATTCGTTAATGACAATTTTGGCTAGGACAGTGAGGCGATAGATATTGCTTTTGATTGGGTAATAAGGAGGTGGCAAACAATAAATGTAAAGGACACTTGAAATAAAAGATCCTTGTTTGGTCTGAAGGACCTTAATTATGAAAATGCCCGGATTTATGGTGGGTTTTGACTAGTTGACCGACTATTGAGGGTATCCAGTAAGCATGTGTAGATATCTTGCTCGCGATGTGTGGCCTGGTCACTGATGTGGATTGATGTCACATCAACGTGGGATCTCTACCCGGTTTACTCCTCGTCGTTTCTTTCCTTGAGTCAGCAATTTCGTCGTTCCACCAATAATTCGCGCTCCTCTTCCCTATCGGTGGATAAATCTTCTTTAATTCAGAGGCACATATCATTTCCAGAATAGCCTGTAAGCGATCACCATGCGCCTCCTCGTCGTTCATAATATCTGTAAATAATTTGTCATAATTTCCGTCAAACGTCAAAATGAATTTATCCATGTCAGCGTCCCTCGTCGAATATTTAAAAATATAATATAACATACATAATTCAATAACTTCTGTAATTTCCAATAATGTCTAATATTAAGTTCTTCAATTAAAGCTTGCAGAAAGAACAAATACATAATACCTGAAGAATCATCTACTAGATGAATCCAACAGGCAATAACATTCATAACATGGCAAAAATTCATAATTATTATAAGAAATACTGAATATATAGCATATAAAATACGTCTAAACTTTAACTGGGAACATAACATATACCATCCATTCATACCTCTTATGATTGTAAATTTGCACGTTCGCGGGGAGACGCGATCTCGAAGAAGCGCGCCAACGGGAGTCGTAAGTTCCCATTACGATTGATTAATCGACGCCACGAATCGAGCGATCCCTTATTTCTTTTGGGATAATAAGGGTAGTTTAATTGAATATAACGCTGCTGTTAACAGGTTACTATATATTTATCAAATCCAACAAATTCTGTATAATACAAAGGAATGCTTGGTATGATTAGACTACGAATGAGTACGACCTGAGACTCTGTTCGTGTGTAGACTTGACTGACTTGATTTTGCTTGAAGACTTGATGTTGGCGTGAGACTTGATGTTGACGTGAGACTTGATGTTGACGTGAGACTTGACCAGACTAGAGACTTCACTCGACTCGAGACTTAACACTACTCCAGCGACTTGACACCTTAGAAGAAGTAGAGATGACTCTCCTGATCCGTGGGAGCAGTAGTTGACTGTCCGGATGTCGTAGGAGAAGTTGACTTTTCTAGCGGTGTAGAAGAAGTGATGTTCGTTCTTGTGTGATGACGGAGGAAAGCTCGGTAAGGATGTGCCCTTTGAACGAAGAACGTGGATTCGTTGCTCATACTTTTCGTTGGCAAGGTGAGGGTAACGATCCGTGATGCCGATTGGTTATGACCAACGTTAGGAATGAAGGTAGGAGGAAGAAGCCTCCTACCAACGTGACTCATGGGCAACATTGTGTACGGGAAAACCCAGCTTTTCCGTTAGATAACTATCTGCCTTCTCCGTAATTTGTAAAAACGTGCAATAGACGTAGGACTGTCTTAAGTACTAGCTATAAGCGGAAAATACTTGCAGGATTAAAGGTTCCTGCAAGCTAGTAAGACTCGGTTTATGGTGAGGCCTGAGGTTTATTGAGGGTACGCCGTAAGGATGAGTGGACATCTGGGGTCCGCCTGGCCCGCGGTGTATGGCCTGATCTAGGTTGAGGGTCGCACGGCGTAACAATGATTACATTATAATTAAATAATAATTATCTATCACTTCATCTTAGCCACAAAGGTTTACATACTAAATTAATAACTTAACACTATTAACATCCATATTTATATTTAATATTTTTATTTTCATATTTATAATTATGACACTTCATATCCTAAACGGATCTTTATACAAGTAATAAAAGCACTTGTAACATAATGCACTTAACTATCCAATTAATTGATAACTCTACATCTGAATTAATATTTCCTCTTCATTCTTCGTCCTAAAATCCTTCACAGTTACCACTCAGTCAATTATTATGTCTACAACTCAGTCATTATCAATGCTTAAACGCCTATTGAAAATATCCTTATAACTAATTTACACCTACTAAATATAATAACTTTAGCCAAAATTTAGAATCAGCAAATACTGCATACCATGTTTGTAAAATTGTAAAAACACTCCCTATCTAATGACAATGTAAAATATACAGTAGTTACTATCACCTAAGTTACAACGGTCCATGAATGTCAACGTTACCACTAGTTACTACATCCAACACTCCTAATTAAGAGTCTCAGCTTAAATAGTTAAATGTAATAAAACTCCATTGTAAATATACACCAATCTTATGATATTACTGACTGAGCAATCTATTCTATTAATTCTTGTATACAAGTATTTCCTACTTCCAGACTATAATTAATCAATTATAATACCATTATAACTCAGCCATGGGCTTACATATATAATTTAACATAATTTAACATGCCTATTTATTCATCATCTGTTCTTATAGCCACAGAAAGCTCATTGATCAAATAATTTACTTATATACACTTGATATTATAACCAACTATAACATCAAATTCAAACTTTCACATTTCCAAAAATTATTAGTGATTATAAGAGCCTATTAGCATCATCCACATCACAAGGTTGAGTCTTTATCTCCTTACAGTCAAATAAACAGTTCAATAAACGTTCTATCGTGAATTTTCACTCTCGATAATTCTTCAAGCTATCGTAACGTCATGATATTTATTGTTATAATATGACGTTAACCCCTTCCCGTGCCATTTAGTTCGACGAAACTGGGGCCCAAGCGGTAGACATCGACGCGCGCTAAACAGACCAGACTGATGCTCGTAAATAGTCGCAATACGAACCGAAATGTAGATGTCCGCGTATACCTGTGGTATAGTTAATTTTACGCGATAATGCTGTTGAGGAAGTAAACTCTTATACTCTTACTTTTATAGATATTGTAAATGTATTTTCGACCAATCGCGGGGAGACGCAATCGCGAGGAGAGACGTCAACGGGAGTCGTAAATTCCCGTTACGATTATGATAATCGACACCACGAATTGATCGATCCCCTGATTTCCGTTAAGATAATAGGGGTGATTCAGTTTATATAACACTGTGATTCACAGAATTATAAATTATATATTTCCAACACTTAACTTACACTGTCGAGTAGTTACAAATAGATAACAACTTGTCGCAGGAAGATAATATAGATATGCACACTAGAGCAGGGCTCTTATAATTGAATTTCGTATGTTAGTGGACGCAGCACGATATGATACTTAATAGCGTATGTGAATGTTCGATGATACCGAGAACCGACTTTGAATGCTGCGTTAGGCGTTCGATGTGTTACAACTTTAGTAAACCTCCTAATGGAGCAGTAGTTGACTTTCCCGAGGTCTTAGGAGATGAGTTACAGTGACGATGTTGTGCTAAAACTAACTTGTCGTTCTAATGTTAATACGGAAGAAAGCTCGGTGTGGGTGTGCCCCTTTGCCTGAGGAACGCGGATTCGTTGTTCACACTTTTCGTTAGAAAAGTGAGGGTAACGATCTGCGATGTCGATTGGTTTTAACCTACGCTGATGTTTTAAGGGATGAGTAGGAAACCTCCTACCATCGTGGTTCGTGTACATGGGAAAAACCAGCTTGTTTGTTAGCTAGCTATTCGGTTTTTCCTAATAGGTGTGTATCCGCTTTCTCCGTATTTTTTAAGTGCGCCTAATAAACCCAAGGACCTCTCTAAAAGCCAGATGTGCTTCGAAATATTTTTAGACTTGAGAAATTCTTCAGGACAAACGAATTGACTGAAGACACACGTCGATAATAGACAATGAAAGAGAAAGTCTATGGTGGGTCCTTAGGTTTATTGAGGGTCGAGGTGACGTTACGCAGGCCGCTGGCCGTCCGGTCGCGACGGCTGGAATGCAGATGTTTTAGGCGGCGTAACAGTAAATTTATTATATTTTGTCATAAAATTATTTAAAATTATATAAAATTATATAATTATATAAAACTGAATGAATATCTAAAAAGGAAATACGTAAAACTCTACAAATCCTCCATGGTATGATACCTCTTAAAACATTCTGGCAGATGTAAAGCCACCTCACATTTCGCGTATTCCCACTTCTTTATGTTTATAAACTTCTTTAACTTTATGTTTATAGCAGACTTTGCACGTCCTTGTTGGATGCTTATTCCGAGGTGTCGGATCTATATTTTTGGGGAAATGAGCCCAATATTGAGCTTGGAGTCGAAGAGGTGTTTCAACTGATGATTTCCCGCGCATTTTGTAGCTCGGTCATTTAGCAATTTGTAAAATTGCCTCCGCTATATTTACACGGTAATCAACATAAGTTTTCGACTGTAAATTGTTTTCTGCATAACATAGGTATCGAACAGAGCCATATCTGATATATAAAAGAAAAGCTTTCATGACTTTTCTCATTATTGAGACAACAGGCTAACATCTGATCTTGATGATCAACTGCACTCATACCCTTGTTATATTCCACGATACATTTCGGCTTCATTACTTTACTGTACTTTACTGTAATTGTTTGTTTGATTGTTCGACCATCTCTATAGTTTTGTGTTTTGTGGGGAGCATATAAACGTCGCGCTTGTCCTTCCATCGCAGAGCTATCAAAGTATTGCAAGATTTCCACACAAATTCTCCTTTCTTCAAAATATGCTTTTCCAAGTCTTGTGGCACTTTTTCTGTTCTTGCGTACGGTCCCGATAACGTTTGTCTTTTGCTGGTGTAATTTTAGAAACAGGTTGGGTGAAGAGTACCAATTATCCAGGAATAAAGTATATCCTTTGTTTATTATTGACTTTGACAACTCTATCACAACGTTCTCCGACGCACTATCGTTTCGATTAATTCTGCCCTGGCCGGTATATATTTTAAATCCATGACAGAAATCGGTACTTGCCTCGCGAATTTTGTAAATTTTTATTCCAAACCGAGCTCTTTTTGACGGATTGAACTATTTGTACGCTAAACGCTTTTTATATTTCATCAAGGATTCATCTATGCTAACATATTCATTGGATGTGTAAATTTCTTTAAATTTTTTATTCCAAAAATTAATTACAGGTCTTATCTTGCGAAGTCCGTCTTTACTATCATCAGTTTCATTATCGGAAAAATGTAAAAAATCTCGAAATTTGCTGAAATCTCTTAAAAGGCATCGTTTGCCTAAATATTGGCGTTTCTAATACAGCTCTTTTAGTACAATAAAGTTTAATATTTGATTTTTTTACTTGACCCATCAAAATACTGCAAAATAGTGCATAATAGGCCCCGATTTCGTCTAAAGTGACAGGATACCAAGTGTCGTCCACATAGTGTTTTTTACGTTCGTCGTGTATTGTCTGATCTGCGAAAACTTGTTATCAAATGCAATAAAGAATAGGTCTAGTATTCTTGGATTGTCGCTTATATTATGTAATACAGACGCTTTTATTCCATGATGTTCAGAATACTTCCAAACTATTGGTGTGTTTTTTACTTTTTTCCAAATCCATGATCGTCGTGTCGTACTTTCCTCTTCACTACTCTCATGTATAATCATACGCCTTACACGCTTTGCGACTGGCATAATCACGTCACTATCAGAGGATTCATTATCACTGCCTTCATTTAACACTTTTGTATCTTCCATTTTGAAGGGGTTTCTTAAATTTTAATAATTGAACTGCTTCGTAACAGCAACGATAAGAATCGTGACTAACTGTCATGAGGTACTGACAGGAACTAACATTCAGTCACGATCGTAACGGACGAAAAAACAGTCTGCGAGCTCGGCTTGTTATGTTTACGTTTGGACCAAGTATCTGGTCGCGAGTCAGACTCGCGATATTCATGTTTGGGCCAAAATCTTCATCGCAAGTCTGACTCGATAAAGTACGGGAAGGGGTTAAACCACCCATCCTCACTTCCACTGATATTAATCACCGTCCAATTACTGCTATTTCATAATATATTATGAATACACACACATACTGCACACTTTGATCAAAATAATTGTTAATTACGGGAGCGAACCAAAACACGTCCGCACACCTCAACTGATCGAGCCGAACCTTAAACGTGCCCCTCCTTTTCTGAATTTCTCTTGAATCTTTAGCATTCCTTTTTCGTCGTTTTTTCACGATCTCGCATACATTTATATATTTGTTGTGTAAAAAGGTAAATAACCGGGATTTGAATAAAAATTGTCGATATAGAGTGTATGACCTTTTTCTACGGGTTCAAAAGTGACAAAACTATATCCCCCGATTTTCCAATTCTCGTGTTTTTACTTTCTGTAATCGTTGACATTCCGGCATAAATTATAAGATTTTGTACATAACATTGTTTTACAATCACAAAGCATATACGATTTTATGCCGAAGCGGTTCCTTTTCGTTGGAATTATTTATACTTAGTCCATACCTTTCGGCTTTGGACGACTTTCGGTTTACATCTCTTATATAATTCCATTACATCACTTATATATCTCTTACACTAGCTCTTCTATAACTATATACAACTGCTTATACTTAACTATTGCACCTTACTTGATCTATCTCTATGTACTAACTTATAACTAAGTGCTCTTTCCGTCTTTGGCTTTTATTTCCTTGCTGTGCTCCCTTCCTGTCGTTTCTCCCCCTCTTCTGCTACTCTTCTCTTCTCTATTATCTCTTTCAATTCTGCCAGTCCTTCTGCAGTCTCATTTAGTGTTTCTACCATGTTCCTTGCTCCTCCTGTTATCTCACATTTCTCTAACATGTGTTTCAAGTCCTCCTCTCCTTTTCTGCATAATCCGCATCCTCTTTCTCCCTCCTCTTTCCAGTGTTCCCTTGCTCTGATTTCGTTACCACATCTAAATCTTGCTACCATACTTCTGTCCTTCCATTTCATCTTTCCTTCTAGATACTTTTGGTAGCTCTTCTTTTGCTATGTTTCTGTAATATCTATTGTACTTAGATTCCCTTATCCTTTTCTCCCTCTCCTCTGTTTCTCTCTTCCCTCTTTCTTCTATGATTTGGTTTGCTGACATCCTTTCTTGTCCATATCCTTTTTTTTGCGCGCGAGGAGGGGAAAATGCTATTACGCATACCCAGAGACCCGCATCTCCGGGTTATGTAGGACTCGGCAGATGACATCGCCATACCCACTAAAAATCCCTCCTCATTCTCCCTCTGCTACGGTACTCGAGGCACCAACCCGGTACAGTCATTCGACATTACTTCGGGTTGGGCTCTACACAACGTACCCAATCTTTTATCTTCTCTCCTCGACTCTGGTCCTTCTTCTCCTCCTTCCTTCCCTTCTTCTCTTGACCTCCATCTCCCTTTCTTTAGAAAGCCGGCATTTCATCGCCTTTGTGCAGAAATCATAAAACCTATTCCACAACCGCTCCTCCGCGGCCATCTTCTCGACGACCCGGTTCTCCAATTTAAAATCTTCACCGATCTCGACCTCTAACTCCGTTCTCTCCTCCGTCCATCTAGGGCACCAAAAGAGCACATGCTCGGCGTCATCCAGCACCGCTCCACAATCCCAACAGCTGGTGTGCGACTCTTTGCCGATCCCATGACAGTATCAGTTAAAGATACCGTGTCCCGTAAGGATCTGCATCGTATGGTAGTTGATCTTCCTCTTTCTTTTGTAGAAGATCAGCGGATCTTCTACCAGTCTCCTAGTCCAATTGTAGGGGTTGTGGAACGCCCACTCAAATCTCCATCTGTCCTCTGCCTCCGTCTCCAAATCCTTCATTTCTTCTTGCCCACATTTGCCATTTCTTCAGGGCTCTCGTTGATCCACCTCTTCCATACTGCTTCCACCGCAACCATGCCTTGATGTAAATCTGCATGCTACCGGTAAGCACACACAGAGCCCCATGTGACACCGTACGGTAGGCGGAAGACGTACGGATCAACGCCGTCCTTTGCGCCCTTCTCATGATCGTCCTATTTGTTTCTCTTCCCAGGGAGGAGGCCCATATCGGTGCGTCATATAGAACCACAGACTCCCAGACGCCATAATACAGTCTCCTGACTAAATCGTTGGGCCCGCTGACGTTTGGGAGTAGGCTCCGTATGGCGCCCAAGAACCGTTCCGCTTTATCACAAACTGCTTTGAGGTGGGGGGAGAATCCTCTAGTACTATCCAACACTACCCCTAGGTACTTCACAACACGGCTAGTGGAAATCTCTCCCCCCCCCATCCCCCACGGCAAAGTTAAAAATCTTCGGTATCCTCTTCCTTGTTAAGAGGATAACCTCCGTCTTCTCCCTGGCCAGATGCAATCCAGTCTCGCAGCACCATCTGGTGGCCAAGGCTATGCCCGCCTTTATCTTCTCATTGATGCCGTGGGACCCTCTGACCTTGAGTAGAACCGCCAGATCGTCGGCGAACGCTACTGCTTCGGTAGCCTTCTCCCGGTCCAGCGCCTCCAGCACCCCGTCATACACGAGGTTCCACAGTAACGGTCCTAAGACCGACCCCTGCGGAACCCCCACGTAAACGTTCCTCCTTACGACACCGTCACGACAGTGTACCAGTATTCTCCTCTCAGCCAGATAGTCCGCTAACAACTCCTAACAAATCCTCTCCCACCTTAGAGTGTTGAAGGCGTTCTTCGCATCAAGGGCGACCAGAACACACACCAGGACCTTCCTTCTGCACTCTTCAGCAACTGCGACTGTCCTATCCAGGGCTTCAAGAATCCCCCTCCTTCTCCTGAAGCCATACTGGTCCCTATGGAAGGGATCCTGACCAACGCTCCTCTCGATGAGCATTTTCAGCGTGTGCTTCCACACCTTGCTCAACGCCGGCAGTATGCTAATCGGCCTATACGCCGATGACGTCGCAGGATCTTTGCCAGGCTTGGGTATTAGTACCACCCATACCGCCGGTATTTTTCCATTGGTATTTATTCCGTTGAGCACTGTCAGGAGCACGCTAGGTCTATGCTCCGCCAATAACCTCACTACAGTGCCAGGAATCCCATCCACTCCAGCCGCCTTCCTGGGATCGCATTTCTCAACGGCCATCCTCATGTCTACTTCCTCGATGCTTAACCCTTCTTCTTCGCCGGGTAGGATCGATGTCTCTTCCTGTGTAGGCGGTCGCAGTTCCCGCCTGGTGACAAAGAGGTCATCCAAGATTCCCTCCACTCTATCTCTTCCAAGGGGCTCCACTGGCGCCGACCGCATCATTTTCTTCCTCACTACACGATACGGCCTGCCCCATGGATCCTGATCTTAGGTGGCACGGAACCCCTTTCAACTCTCCTCCTTGCTACGCCCGATCGCCCTTTTTAGTCGCCTCCTAGCATCCTTGAATTTGGCCACCAGGACCTCGGCATCATCCTTGCGGGCCGACACCGCTTGCTGAGCTCTTCTTCTAGCCCTTAGGGTTTCGCTCCCTAACATAGCGATCTCATCGCTCCACCAATAGTTGGCGCTCCTCTTCGCACAAACCAGATATCTCCTCCTCAGGTCCACGGCACACGTATGCTCCAGACTCTTCTGTAGTCGTTCGCCGCATGCCGTCCCGTCAAATTTAAAACCATTTTCGTTATAGACTCCGTCAAATTTGTTTAAAAAACCCTCTACATCCATCTCTTTCTTCAATTATTTAAAGGCGCCACCCTCCACCCGCTTAATATTATCCCTAAACTTATGCTCAATGTAAAAATAGTCAGAGGCTGAGTACCAATCTAGGACCCTATTCCCTCTCCAACTCAGCCTCATTCGTCTATTAACACTAAGTATATCCGGGAAACTAGTCCCTCCATTTCTCAGGAAGGAGTAGTTTCCCGTCGTCCTAATAGTTATAAGCTCGTTCTTCGTTATAATGTCCAGCAGTCATGTTCCTCTACGTTCCGTCTTAAAGCTCCCCCACACCGAGGATTTCGCATTAAAGTCACCGGCAACCATAATCGCCGGTGCTCTTTTCTTCCCCTCCTTTATGACCCCTTCCAGTTCCTTCAAATAATCGTTGAACTGATCCTTACTCTTATTAGGGGAACAATACCCACTGACGCAAAGCACGTCACAAACCTTGACCCCTGACCCCTACAATCCCTACATTTCTTATTCGGGTCTCGCTTGCCGCATGTTTTCCATTAAACAGGATGATACCGATCGGGACCCATACCGATGCATCCCCACCCTCGTCATTAAACCAATAAGGCAACTGCCTATAGGGCTCGGAGATGACCACTATGTCCACCCTGCTTTCGCATACGCACTGCATCATCAGGTCTTGCGCAAGCCTGCAACTGTTTAAATTTATTTGTAGGACCCTAATTGGGCCCCCGTCTATTCCTAACACCTAAGCGCACCACAGGGCACGCCAACGAACCCGTTACATGTCTTGCATTTATTCCGCCATGTTTCAAACACATTTATCGCAATCTTTCATTGTATGCTCAGCGCTACCGCACCTCCTGCACAACTCCCTGCCAGGACATGCAACAGTACACCTTGCTGCCGCATGCCCCAACATGTGGTACCTATAACAACGCAGAACATTAGCTAACTGCCTTACAGAAGCTATCGTTAGCCCAGTTCTCAGCCTCCTCTCTCTCTCGTCACTAGGCACTCCACTCGCCGGGAGGACCACCACCGCCTCTTGCGTGCCCCATGGTGCCGCTTTTATAGATTTGACTTCTGTATCAGCATTCTCCCCGATTCCCCACTGCGACCTGATCTCTTCCACCAGCTCTTCCCTGCTGGTGAGGGATCGATGTTCCTTATTTGTAGGGTCGCCCTGTTCACCAGGGTGCCCACCTCCGTACTATCACTCAAGGCGGCTCTGAATTTGGCCGCCGCCTCGCTAACTACCACCGTCCTGTTAAATTCAATTAGGATGTGGCCCGCTCTCGTCCTACGGACCCCCGTGGCTCCCTCCAATGAACTCCTCACCGCCATTATCCTCTTATAAACATGAAGCCATTCGCAACCTTCCTCCACCTTAATTAGAATGGCTTCCTTCCTCCTCCTGTTTCTTGGTACGCCTTTCTCTTCAGTACCAACCTGCCGATTGTTTCCCGGACGCACCATCGGGGTAGCTTGCTCTAAGGGAGCTCTCCTTTCCCTCTTCCTTTTTTCTACCCTCATCCTCTTATACTCCTCAACTCTCGTAATTTCAGTCGGCGATACTACCTTTCTTTTTGGGTATCCGCCCTTAGTTATCGTCACTTCTCTCTTCATCTCTGCCCTGTCTGCCCTTTTTTCCTTTCCTTCCTTCTCATATCTTTCTGCTCTTTTCAGTGCCTTTTCTCTTATTTCCTCTATCTTGCACTCCTCTCTCAAAATGTAATTCGGCGTTGTTGTGTCTAAGCCTAGAATCCATTTCACATATCTCCTTTTTATTCTGTCTAATCTCTTTTCTACGCTTCCTCCCCACAGGAGGTTTAATATATCGAGTGTTAGACGAATTCAGCGCTGTGTTGAACTTGTTATATAAACGTAACGTGTGATGTGATGCACGGCGGTGGTAAGATCTTGTTGAGACAGAAGTACTTTCTTGTATAATAGAATGCCTGTTGATGCACTTGTCTTCCTACGTTGCTGATTCTACCTACCAGCCGTTGGGTTTCGTCTCTTCATCGTGCCCTTCCGGCTGGTCCTTTCCAGGTTTTTTTACCTGACCTCGGATTCGTTAGGTTTACAGCTCGGGGAGGACATGCAATTCGGAATTTCCTAAAGAAGGGAATGGGTCTGTCCGTGCCATAAACGGACGGCCACTCAAAATTCCGAACAATGATCTCTGACCATTATTTCACCAAAAATATTGCTTTGTAAATATTTATCTTTACTCCAGTACTCTGGCAATGTTAATTTTTTGTTACGTCACACCAATAATGATAAAGCGAAGATGCAGTACATTTCGTTGCGAAGTGAACAGCTCAAAGTAATTTATAACTTTGGAGGTTTTGCGTATTTTTTTGCCATTCCCGACATTTGTGAGGAAAATTGATAAATTTTTGGTATGGAATTATTGGTTGTCCATGATATGTTACGATAGACGTCCTTAGCTTCATCATCAATTAATTCCGTTTCTGATTCCAATGTGCTGCATACGTTTCTATACCGTCTCTTACACCGATGAAAAATTTTTTCATCTTCCGAGCTCAAATCATTTTCTGAATCGGTTATTACATTTTGAAACTGTTGATAATTTTGGATCTTGATTGCCAAAATAAAGGCAAAGGAACACTAAGTTTACATTTAGAATTTATATGAAAATAGTTATAGATTTATTTGATAAACGATTTCACAGGTATTCATCGATACACATTTGCGCGCGTCTCAGTACTTTCTATGTTTCACCATCTTACATACCAGACTGTCCACGGAACAGTTACATTCCTTTGTTTTCGAGGCGCCGCGCACACGCATACTTCCACACACACATATCCACATACGTGTATCACTATTACGCGGCCAACATAGTCTAGCATACAAAATTATACAATAGAAACTTTAATAATACTTTTTTTTATTTCTTGTATGCATTCTGAAAGGGCTTAAACTGTATGTAAATAAATTTTTAAACAAAGTCTAACCTCTTTTTCCGGGAGGAGGGGAAAATGCTGTTACGCATGCCCAGACTGGACTATATGGGACTCGGCGGATGAGTCGCCCACTAAACCTACTAACCCCGCCCCTCCCCTTTATCCGCTCCTCTTATGGTGCAAGAACCAACTCCGGAACCACCTTTCGGCATTACTTCACGGTTGGCCTTAGTGCATACCCCTCATTAGTGCACAGTCTTTGCAATTAAGTCTACTACGTGTCTTTTTTTCCTCTCAACAATTATCTCTTGCACTCGTCTTTCTTGCATGATTTTCCTGGAAAACGTTTGGAACCTAATACAATTGCGCTCTTTCTTGTTTACTGCCTCCATCAAATTTTCCGCCGTAAGTAACATGCCAACGTAGCTTTCAAATTCAGTCCTCAAATTTGTACCCTTTTAATAATCTTTTTGTTCATCACCTTATCCAGGGATGAGACCCATATAGGTGCACCGTACAGGACCACAGACTCCCACACCCCGTAATAGAGCCTTCGAACCACGTCCCTAGGCCCGTTCACGTTAGGGAGCAGGCCCCGTATGGCACCCAAGAACTGCTCCGCCTTCTCACACGCCGATTCGATGTGGGGGGAGAACCCCCTAGCATTATCCAACCAAACTCCAAAGTACTTTACTGTCTTGCTAGTGGAGATCTCCCCCCGTGCCCCACGTCCAAGCTAAAAATCGTCGGTATCCTCTTCCTGGTTAGGAGGATAACCTCCGTCTTCTCTCTTGCCAAATGAAGCCCCGCGTCGCTGCACCATCTGGTGGCAATGCTGATTGCCGCCCTTATCCTCTGCTCGATGGCGAGGGACTCCCTGACCTTAAGGAGAACCGCCAGATCGTCGGCGAACGCCACAGCTTCGATGTCCTTCTCCCGGTCGAGCGTCTCCAGTATTCCGTCGTACACGAGGTTCCACAGTAGCGGTCCTAAGACCGACCCCTGCGGGACCCCCACACCGACGTTCCTCCTTACGACGCCATCCCGGCAGTGCGCTACGATTCTCCGATTAACCATATAGTCCCTGATCAGCTCCTGAAGTCGTCCCGGTAACCGTCTCCTTCGCGCTTCCTCCAAAATACTCTCCCCCTTTAGAGTATTGAACGCGTTCTTTACGTCTAGGGCGACCAGAACGCATACCAACTCCTTTCTTCTGCAGTCTTCCGCAACTGCGACCGTCCTATTCAGGACTACGAGGGTCCCCCTGCTCCTCCTGAAGCCAAACTGGTCCTTGTGAAAGGGATCTCGCCCGATATTCCTCTCGATGAGTATCTTCAGCGTGTGCTCCCAGACATTGCTCAATGCCGGCAGTATACTGATCGGCCTGTAGGCCTATGACTGCGTCGGATCTCTGTTGGGCTTGAGTATCAGAACCACACTAGCCACCTTCCATACTGCCGGTATCCTACCGCAGTTGTTAACACCATTGAGCACAGCTAGGATCACCAACAATCTGATTAAGACACCGGGGATCCCATCCACCCCTGCGGCCACATTTCAAATGCATCCCCGCCCTCGTCGTTATACCAAAAAGGCAATTGCCGTAGGACTCAGAGATGACCACAATGTCCACCCTGCTTTCGCACGCGTACTGCATCATCAGGTCCTGCGCCAGCCTGCACCTATTTAGATTGATCTGTAGGACTCTAATTGAGTCCCCGTCTAACGTTCCTTATACCTAGGCGCACCATCGGGCACGCCAACGAACCGGTGATATGTTTCGCACTGGTCCCCTCCTGCCTCGAGCACATCGCGTACCTGGGTTCCCTGTCGCATTCTTTCATGATGTGTTCGGCGCTGCCACACCTCCTGCAGAGTTCCCTACCCGAGCACACCGCCGTGCATTTCGCTGCCATATGCCCCAGCATGTGGCATCTGTAGCAGGGCTGTGCGCTAGTGAGCACCCTAACCGAGGCTATAGTTAGCCCCGTTCTTAGTCTCCTGTCATCGCGCGGCACCCCAGTAGCAGGAAGGACCACCACCGCCACCTGCGTGCCCCATGGTGCCATCTTCAACGATTTCACTTTCACGTTCTCGCTGTCCTTGATCCCCCACTGCGCTTTTATCTCTTCCGCCAGCTCCTCCTTGCTGGTGAGGGGGTCGATATTTCTCACTTGTAACGTCGCTCTATTCACGAGAGCGGCCACCTCCGTGCTGTGCTTAAAGCGGCTCTCAATTTAACCGCCGCCTCATTCACCGACACCGCCCTGTCGAACTCAATCAGAATATGTCCAGCCCTTGTTCTGCGGACCCCAGTGGATCCCTCCAAGGTTTTCCTGACCGCCATTATCCTCTTGTACACCTGCAGCCATTCGGAGCCCTCTTCCACCTTTATTAGGAGCGCCTCCTTCCTTCTTCTACCCCTCGATGCACCCCTATCCTCCGAGACCACCTCTCGGTTGTATGCCGGAGGCACTCTGGGATCCTCCTGTATCAAGGGCATTCTTCTCTCCCTTTTCCTCCTTTCCACCTTCCTCCATCCCTCGGAGTCGTCGCTGAAAGCCTCCTCGATCCTGGCCTTCCTTAATACACTCCCGCAGGCCTTCGCATAGGAGACCTCACCTTTCCTAGACCTCTTGCGATCCTCCACCATCATTATCTCGGCCGGCGATGTCTCCTTTCTCTTCTGATACCCCCTATTATTGGCCGACGTTATCCTATTGGCTGCTCCGCAAACATGTTCGTTTCTCCTCTTCCTCCTCCTGTCCTTATGCTCCCCGCACTGTTCCAGGGACGACAGTATACCTTTTACCAGGTTTCCTACCTCCCTGATACTTTCGCCTTTGTCCTTGTCAAGCTTGAATTTATTAACAAGGACGCTCCACATATGAACAGCGCCAGTGAGGGCTTGTGTAAGCCCGTTGAGCTCCGCCCTCGATATCATCACCTCGCTATCGTCGGCGTCGCTCGTCATCGTGTCATCCCTGGCGCTATCCTCCGCTTCGCCGGGCACGATTGTACTCGTCTGCTTCGCCCTCACATTCTTCTCCACCACTCTTCTCGCCAGTTGTTTGGCATACGCCATTCCCTTCGTAATCACTGGTGTACCGAGGTCGCTGTCCCTCATCCCTACGGAACCCTCCGATTCTTCAGCCACTCCAGCATCGGGCCTACCACCAATCGTGGGGCTCCTCTGAATCTTCCTGCTAGGCCTGAAGGAATCACCTTCCTCGTCCCCCCTAGCTTGGTACAACCGAAATGGTGACGTTGTCGCTTACCCTGACGTCCGACACCATCCTCGGTTTTTCCCTATTAACCGCCAACCTTTTCAAACTCAGTTTTCCCCCAGTCGCTGTTACCGTACAAGGGGGTGCCTGGGGTTCCGCCCCCCGCCGTTTTCCCAGTAGCTGGATGACCGTCGGGTCGAGCCTGGAAGACCACTCGTAATCCCGACGGGGCCTGGGGGCTCCGAAACCCCCTGCGCCGTACGTTTGTTATCCCTATTAGACTTATCCATAATAATTAATTATAAATTCAAATCCGTGGACATCGCCAAAGTCGTCATCAACCTAGCCAAAAAACCGTCCGAATGTATCCAATCATAACCGAAAGACTCGCCAAGTCGTCAACAAAAAGTCAGCATAATAAAGTTAACATGTATACCAATAAATAAATAAATAAATAAATAACCAAAAACAAAACATAGTAATATCCTCATAAATAAATAACTATTATCTTCGCAATTTATACAAAACTAAAATAAACTAAATCTATCGCGCTAAATCTATATAACGCTAAAATACCTAAATATTTCAAGCCGACGCCTGCGCTTCGATAAGAGACCTGATGATGAATAAATAAAGAAATAATAAATAATAACAATAAATAATGAACAAAGTAAATAAATAATAAATAATATAAATTAGAAATGCATATACCTGCATTTCCCAGCCTACAAGACACCGCGCAACTCAAAATAAAGCCTCCACGTACGCAGCACCCATTATACTTATTTATTCTTATTTATTTATTCACCAAAGAAGTTCGGCTCGATTGGCGAAATAAATAAAATAAATAAAATAAAATACAATAAACGATATAACAAGAACTCTGGTCGACCCGACTTTATCTCCTCATAATAGGAACTTACGCCGAGCCGACCATACGTTCTCGATACCTGTCCGTAAGGTGGCAACGCCACATGGGGACGCAGCGAACCTACTTAATTGTACCTGCGCTACCAGGAACATAACCTATACCGTGTCGGCCTTCGTATTCCAGCTAATTCTGAAATTTCAATATTTTTTCACACTTGTTATCTTTAAAGAGGGATTACTTATCAAGTAAATAATCCGACCACATGCACGTTTATATGATAAAATATTTTTATTTATCCCAAAAAACCAAATTTGTTATCATGTACCGTCAACGATACTACGATAGGGTATTGTCTCAAAATCAGTTACGATTCAATCGAGGACACACATCCTACGCATAATTATATCCACTCGCACTACTCTTTATTATCTGTCTATCGTAGCCCCAGAAAAACTTCTCAATCACTTCCTATTTTATAGCACCGACTATATAACCGCCTATAACCTCAACCTAACGTTTACGTTTCCATAATCTTTTAACAATATTAGTGATTATATACGGTTAAAACGCCCTATTTAATTACTATAATACAACTATAATGCAACTACGACACTTTATTGTTCACTAATAGTTCACTGCTTCGTATTAAATATTTGACAGTATGTTATTGTCTTCTTCATCGTATCGATTTTCTGTTTATTATTATACTCATCTAACATATGTAAAACACACACCGCTATATCATTACTAGAAGCTCTCGTTACACTTTATTTTATTATACGACCACACACGCCTCGTTATACACTAAAAATATACGGAAATATATGCTATTGGCGGGAGCGATCCAAAAACACGTCCGCACACCACCGCGTCCCGAACCGAACCCCATTATAGAATGGGCCTAGCCCCAACCTTTCTTGAATCAGGTTCTTGAACGTGTGCTCCCAGACCTTACCAAGTGCTGGAAGCACGCTGATCGGTCGGAAAAACGATATAAGTATAGGGTCTCTATCCGGCTTTGGAGTGAGAATTACTCCTTTTCCTTTTTAAAAAATAAATATATAAATATATAAATAATTATCAGTAAATAAATAAATAAATAAATAAATAAATATATTATTTATCAACCGCCTAAAAACAAGTTGCACATGTCTATAAAGCTACGCAACACATTCATTATATTTGTTTTTGTTTCGCTTTTGGAACACCGAATTCCTTAAAATTTTCGTTGGTCTCAGGAGTTATGGCCCCTTTGCTTCCTAGTACCACCGGTAAAATGGCTCCCTCATCGTCGCCATACTTGTTCTTTAACATATTCAGGCATGGGAGGTATTTGTCGATTTTTTCTTTTGCAGCTTTTTGGAAATAATCTCTGTTCTCGTCTGTTCACGTCGACTACGAGAATCCGTTCCTCGTTTTTCACCACGTGGTCCGGTTTGTATCGATTATCTCCAACTTTGATTGTAGGTTCGACAAACACTTCATTTTGGACCTGTAACTTTATTGCGAGGAGAGTTTTTACCTCATCATGCCTCTTGATTCTTAGTCTCTTTGTTTGTTGACACAGCTCTAAAATGTGCCCTAGGGTTTCGGGCTGGGCATGACATCTTCTGCACATAACATTTATGTATCGCGTACGCGAGGGTGATCGTGGTCGTGATCGTCGATGGATCTGATTCAGCCGCGCGTCCAGTACGTCCGCGACGCGGTTTAGCCGGCCCTCCATCGCGTCCCAGCCGTGATATTGTCGTTCGCTTACCCTAACCATTCTGAGTTTGCTGTCCCTGGTGATTCATTGTTCGCTGACGGCAACTAACCGTCCTTCCTCCGGGCGAATCTCATGCATGCTGTCGGTAATCCGGGTTATCGCTTCGGGATTCTTATCCTGCGCGGTGGCCAGGACATGCTGCATATGTATCTCGCGTGGTGAGCACCGGTGAGCACCGGTGAGCACCATGGTGAGCATTTTATCGCACTACTCCGCCCTACAGGCTTACACCCTATGCAAACAACTCCGCTGTCTGTCCACCTACGTAAAAAAATATCCTCCATCACTCAATTTAAGCACTAAACACCTACGATTCCCCGAAGGGTATTAATTATAAATCCGCGGTAATTCAGCAAGAAACACACATCCCTCTTGTAAAAATTGTAAATTCACACGCACTCTATATTATTCCAATCACTCCCGTAGCCACGAAAAGCTCAACTTCTCCATCGTTTTAAATTATATTGTACACATCATCGACATAACCGCCTGTAACCTCAACTACCAACTTTTAATTTTCGCCGAATATTAGTAGTTACAGGCAGCTAAATCACTCCACTAAGCGATAATCACGCATCGCCGTTCCCCTTAGTGTCCACTAAAAGGGTCGAATTCCTCGTCTCATTCGAAATTTATTCACTGATTTTCTCAACGTCCGTTACTACCAAACACTATTTTTATTTATTTATAATCCACACTCCCTATTTCTCTTGCTAAATTACACTCTACCATAAATTTTCCCTTATCATATTATTTCTAACACACACGTCACACATTTATACCATAAGAATTCACAAATAAATGTTCGTTTGGCGGGAGCGCGCTAAGACACGTCCTCACCCTACGACGTCCCGAGCCGAACTCCGGCTCTTGGCGAGGTTTCTTAAGTCCCGGTAAAATTGGGAAGGCGTCCTGTCGCCTATTTGCTCATTTGCTTAATAGCATTCTCTTGGCGTCCGACTCGTCCAATCTTTTAATGAGCTTCTTCTTAAGGAACTCGTACTGTCCGATTTCCGGCGGGGCGACCAGTATGTCTCGTATTAGTCGCACACACGGCTTGTCGATGTTTGAGACGGCGGCTTGGAATTTTGCTTCGTCGCTCGTAATTTGGGCAGATTTGAACTGCGCTTCAAGCATCGTAAACCACAACGCAACATCGTCCGCCCAGAACAGTGGTACGCGGAGCAGGGTGTTTACCGAGTCTACGTTGCCAAACCCGGTCATCGTACTTTCAGCTTTGTCGGTACTGGTCATCGCGACTCTCTTATATTCGCGGTATTTAAAATTATGCATACGCTATTGTTCTTCACTAATAAAATCTAGTTGCCTATTCGCGATGGCACTGTAAATTATGTTTCTTGTCTTCAGATCATTTTTATCCCGATCTGCATTACCCATCTCAGTCTTCACTCTGATTATAAGAGTATCGCATTCTTCATACCTCTGAAATCATAATTCTTTTCTTCCACATACCGGTAATAATCACACTCAAATACCGGTATCGTAATTTCCTTTCTCCCCATTTTTATTGGTTTCTTGTCCCTTCTCAAGCGTTCCTACGCGCTCAAAGTATTTCTATATCCTTTGAACGTTTTTTTCCTTACTGAGACTCACGCGAACCAACTACGCACGAAAGCAAAACTACTAACCACGCTCTGCTACCATGTTAAAGTATAGAGAGAATTTGGAGAAAACAAAAAGTTTAAGATTTATTTACGAATTATCTAAGTTTAGCCCTACATGTACCTTACTCTCTGAAGGACTCGACAACATACTCGCTTGCTTGTTTGTTTCCGTCTAATCGCTTCTAATCGCTTTTAATCGCTTCCTTCGACGCTCACATATACTCTAAGGAGGGGATGCATACATGTGTCTGCTAGCTCTTCGCTCCCTCACTCAAAAACGTACAATATAAATGTATTATCTATTTAACATGTGGCTATGTCCTCAATCAGTTCTTCCCTAGTAGCGAAGGGATCAATATTTCTTATCCCTAGTGTCTCTCTATTCACTAGAGGTAGGATCTCCAACTCGTTCCTCATCACGGCTTTTAATTTTTCCGCGACCTCGCCCGCCGACACTTTGTTATTAATTTTTATCAGAATGTGCCTTGTTTCCTTCAGGGCATCTTTGGCACCCGCTATTTCTCTGTAGACTTCGATGCAGTTTGCGTTCTGTCCAACCTTAACCAGGATCGCTTCACTTCTTTCCCCAGTTTGTCATTCTCCCCTCTCTTCCCTACCTCCTTTCCTTCCTTTCCATCGCCTGTTTACGACGGTCTATTCAGTCTCGCTATCAACATTCCTCATTTTCAGGTCGCATGCCTCCGCGCACGACAGCTCATCCTGCTTCGGCTTTTTTCTATAAGCTCCTCTCCTCTCCTCGAGCGGAGATATCCCTTTCTTTTTGGCAGACTGTCACACCTCCGTCTGGATGGCTACCGAGACACCACTATCGTGTACAACCTCTCGCTCCTTAGAGGTCATTTTGGTGGCCATGGTTTTCTTGTCGTAACGTCCTCTGTTCGTTTCGACGTTACAGTCGATCCGACGTCTAACGTTTCTAATTTCTCTTGCATTGTCCGCTTTCAATTTATAACGTTGGGTCCCTCTTACTCGTGCCGCTAATCCTTTGCATCATCCTTTTCATATTGAGTAGGAGGAGCTCCAGGCTCTTCATAAGTCCCGCGATATCCATTACTCCAGACGTCCATCCTCCTCTTTCATCCGTGGAGGACACTTCATCCATCACTCCGTCGCTACTGGTTCTTCCACCGATTCCTCTCCTTTTCAATACTATCTTCCCCTCCCCCCTTAGAGACTCCTTATCTGGAGTCAAATAGTTACTCTGGTCCGTTTACTCCGCTTGGGAGTCAGCATCCATTTCGCTATCTTGTCCGGCTACCTCTCTTCTTACCGAACCTTTCTTTCCGTGCTTTTGGTCCAGGGCCGCCTTTACCGATCGACAGGCGCCCCTGGGACTACCTTCCTCTAGTCGTTCCTCCCCCAGTCGTGTGATGACCATCGGGGCGAGCCTGGGGAGGTACCATCCGCAACACCGACGGGGCCTTGGGGCTCCGAAACCCTCTGAACCGTAATTTTCTTCTTTCTCGTTAGCGTATCCATGTTAATTAACAAAGTAGAGTAGTCCGGGATATAGCCAAGTTCGACATAAATTCATTTCTCCTTTCTCGTTTCTATTTCCGTTGCCAAGGTAGTCATAATTCTATACCAGATCTGTATACATACTTCGAGAACGTGTCGACACGTGTTTAGGCGGTTGAATAATGTTCGCAGATGCTCGTGATGTTACTTGTCGTCTTTTGAAGCTATTAGGAAATTGCCGATGTATGTGTAGGCGAAATCGAGACCTCTTATGATTTCGTCCACGAATCGCTGGCACGTTTGCGCAGCGTTTCGAAGCCCGAACATTGTATTAATTGCTTCGAAAAGTCCTAAGGGTATTGTGATTATAGCTTTCTCGATGTCTTCCGGCGCGATCGGAATTTGGTGGTAAGCTCGGAGGAGGTCAATGTTAGAAAAAATGCGGTTATCGTGCAAGTGTTGCGTAAAATCTTCGATGTGCGGCAGTGAATACCTGTCGGCTATAGTGCGGGCGTTCAACACACGGTAGTTGCCGCAAAGTCGTAGGCCTCCGTCTCTCTTTGGTAAGACATGCAGGGGCGATGCCCATGAACTCCTGGATGGTCGTATCACTCCTTGCTCCATCATCATTTTAAACTCTAAGCGATAATGCTTTTATCTGGAGTTTCTTTACTTTTAAGTCTAGTGAGTCGAAACAGCGTTGACACTAAGTATAAGTATAAGAATAAGTACAGGTATAAATATAGTGCATGTTGATCCAGATGCTCTCTCTAATAGTGTTACATTACAATTGAAGGTCATAGGGAAGACGTTGATATATTTTCAACAAAGGACATTAGCAAAAAAGATTCACCTTGGTATGTAATTTTAGCTGAAATTTACAAGAGAAAAATCTACTCAGTAGCTCTTTATTTCTAGACCTTATAATCCAAACAATCCAAACAAGATTTATATTCAGGGCCAAGATAATATGGACCTCCTCCATTTTTTTTACTTTATTAAACTGTACTTAATTACTTCAACAGAATCAAAACTTAGTTCCTAGATTTAATTTTGCTACACTGTCTTTCAAATTATTTTTCAAAACTTTTAAATATTTCATTTTATCTAAGATCCCATCGATGAACATAAGGTTTCTCACATAATTATCTGTCATACACCCCCATACGATTACAGATCTACCATTACGTTTAGTAGTTGGCTGTAAATGTATTATTTCTAATTCTGCATTCTGTTTTCGCCAAACCCTTTTACATCCATCGTTACCAAAAATATATTTATTTTCATCAGAAAACAGTACTCTATTCCAATACAACTGTGGAGGGATTGGTTGAGGATAGATTACGTAAAATAACGACAGCAAGAGAGAATAATTAATCTCGGATAAGTTAAATAATTAAATAAGTAGATAAAATACAAACTGTCGTAAGACGCTCGTTTACTGTATTCGCAACGATAGTATATATGATAGTATATATGATCGCTCACAGAAAACCCGACTCGTAGATATTGATCACAAATATGTGTCACTCGTCAGCGTCGAATCGATGCCACGTCTCGAATCGATGCGAATCACCAATAAGGAAACTCATTGTGTGCGCCGATAAGGTTTGTGCCGTTATCGGAGTGGATGGTCGAGCAAAACCCTCGCCGAGCGATGAAGGTTTCGCTCGTGAGATCTCCAACGAGCTCAATGTGCTCCGCCTTAACTGCTAGGCATACGAAGATGGTCACGTATACCTTGATCTGACGGCGGTTACGATTTCGTTTCTCCTTGATGTGGAATGGCCCACAATAATCCACGCCGATGTTTGTCAATGGGCGAGATTCCGTTACTCCGGCAAATCACCCATAATGTAATCCACCCGTGGTGGCTGAGCGTGACAAAAACGGACGCAGCCTTTTATGGTACGCCAGACTTGACTTCGGCCGCCGACGGGCCAGTATCGTTGTCTTACTGCATATAACGTGGCCTGCGTGTCGGAGTGTACGTGGACCTTGTGTTCATGTTCGATAATGCGTTCTGTGACTGATGATTTAGGTAGTATTATGGGATGTTTTCAGGCGAAGGTCATCGACGGCTGACTAAGTCGGCCACCGAGTCGCAATATTCCTTCTTTGTCTATGAACGGGTTAAGTCGCGTGAGTTTCCCTTTTATTGCCGTGTTTCGATCCTTTCGGAGTGTACGTATTTCCCCGGAAGAATGGATGTTCTTTAATAATTTTATTAGCTTATCGTGTGTTAGGTTCAATTCGGTTACGGTTAAAGACGTTGCTTGGTTCTGTTTTTGTTTCCAACGGAGGCAACGAGCGATGATTCGTATCAACTTGGGCCACGATGAGTATCTTTGTAACAAGCTATAGTCGGCGGGAGTTGCAGACAGAGAAATGACCCTCTTCTGTTCCGGTAATTCGATTTGTGGTGTTGATATCTATGTCGACCAGCAGTCTTCAGACCAGTGGAGCCACTCAGGACCGTGCTCCCAAATGCTCGGGCGTAGAAACTCTTCGGGTATTCTTAGATCCGCGGGATTGTCGTTGGTGGGAACATGACACCAATCACGGATACTGGTTTTTGTTTGGATTTCGGAAACTCTGTTAGCGACAAATGCTTTGAATCTCTCCACGCGATGTGTTTATCCAGTGGATGGTGGAATCGGTTTATCTATTGGATAGTTCAAGTAATGTTGTGCAATAGGGTCTGCTGTACAGTCGATATCAGGACGTGAGGAGGAGTGCTCCGCTCAACTCGAACCGAGGAATGGTTTGGGATTTGAGCGGGGCGACTTTTGATTTTGCGGTTAATAGTTGTATCCAGACGCGGCCATCGAGGTTGGTGGTTCGGAGATAAGCACAGGCCGCGTATGCTTTTTCGTTGACGTCGTAGAAGCCATGCATTTCAATCTCCGTCGCGGATTTAATTATAGTTTTGCATTTGAATCTGATGTTGTTTAACAGTGGTAACTGAGAGTAGTACTTATTCCACTCTGTATGCAAATAAATCGGAAGTGATTCGTCCCAGTCGATTTTCAATGACCATATTCATTGGAGCAGTATCTTGTCCCGAACGATTACCGGCGCGAGCAAGCCTAGCGGGTCGTAGGTTTTGGCAATCTCTGAACTGATGATTCGTTTCGTGACTCGGGAGAGGATGGGTCTGACTTCGACCGAGTAAAGAATGGAATCGTCGGATGAGTTCCAAAATACACCCAGTGTTTTCAATGTTTGCGAATCACCCAGTTGTCGTTGGTGGTTTGTTTCCTCCATGAGGGGATCTACTTCTTTTACCTCTTTTTTTTTTAACGTGGAGAAATCCTCATGGACACCCGCCAAGGCAGGTAGTGTCGGAATCTTACCGACTAAAACTCCACGGTGCCTCCTGACGTGTCGGGGTGTCTCGAGTTCCCTTGCAGATTCGATCGTTCGACACCCCCGTCTGGTCTTGATAGACTCGTCCTATTACTTTGCTAGCCCACAAGAGGGACCACGCCTCTGGTGTCAGTCCGCGCTGTTATCCTCTTCGTTCATTTCTTCCTCCTTCCGTACTCGTTCTCGCTATTCTCGAGGGATGGCTCGTTCTTACCCTGTTCCTCTCCGCCCGCTCCTTCGCTAGCATAACCTGCTCGCAGAAGTCGCGGACGGCGGCGGCCCCGTGGCCACCCTCGAGAACCGCTTCCACAATTCTTTCTGGGGTCAGATCGTCCTCCAACTCTATTCTGAGCGTCCACCTCGGCAGCTCCCACGCCGGGCAGACTGCCAGCGTATGCTGCACCGTGTCTTTCTCGGTCCCACAGTGGTGACATAGGGACGTGTTTTCTCTGCCTATTTTCTTCAGGAATTCCCCAAACACCCCGTGACCGATAAGTATCTGGGTCATCCTGAAGGACAGTGGAGCTCCTCTCTTCTCTCTCCACCTCTCCCAATGGGGAAGCACGGCGCAGACTGCCCGGTGTGGTCTCTCCCGAGCTTCATGACGCAGTTCCGCCTCCCACCGTCTCCAGATGCTGGCCTGGACTTCACCCAAGTCGAAGTGCTGGGCAGCCTCCTCGGGTCCTCGCAGCAGACTCCTCTTCCACTCGTATCTCCCTTTGAGTGCAAGTGCTTGCAGCTCAAAGGGGGGGGGAGCGCTGCTAGGACGGTGGCCGATGAGTATGACACCGTCCTATAGCCCCTGATAATCCTAATGGCTGTCCTCCTCTGCAGTCCCATCAGCAGAGTCTTGCTGCGGTTACTCCTGTTCAACTTCTCAGCCCATACGGGGGCACCGTATAGGACCAGGGAGCGCACCACCCCCTCATAGAGGCGCCTCACTCCTAAACCTGCTCGTCCCAGGTTCGGAAGCAATCCACACAGGGCTTTCGCGGACGCAGCGACCTTCGGCACGAGATGTTCGAAATGTGGCTCGAAGGTCCACTGACCGTCGATGGTGAGACCCAGATATCTCATAGTTTGCCTCACCATCACTCTGCCACCGCCTATGTTTATGCCCAACCCTGGGGGAGGGGGGCCTCTTCTTCTGATGTCGTAAAAGCCCAACATCTCCGACTTGGCCGGTGACACGCGTAATTCCAACTTCCTGATTTCCCTCATCACGCATGCCACCGCATCCTCGGCCAGGTTGGCGGTCTCGTGCCACCATCGATCCCCGGCGATGACTAAGGTGTCGTCGGCATAACATATGACCTCGGTATCCTGCGGCCTGGGACATCGTAGCACCCGGTCGTAAGCCGTAATCCAGAGGATTGGTCCCAACACCGATCCCTGCGGTACTCCTCTTTCGACCGGCCTCTTCTCTGTGCCTCTTCTGCTACGATATCCTACCCAGCGGTCGTCAAGGTATGACCTAATTACCCTTACCAGGCATTTGGGAGTCTGGTAATGCCGCAGGGCCTCCAGTATCCTGTGCCACGGGATCGTATTGAAGGCATTGGTGATGTCGAGCGAGACCGCCAATGCCACTCCCTGACCGGATGTGAAGTCCATCGTTGTCCTTCTGGCCTGTGCAATAGCATCCACGGTGGACCGGCACCGGCGGAATCCGTATTGCCTCTCGTGCCACCCAGACTCTCTCCTCCTCATATGTCCCTTCAGACGGGCAGCAATCACTCTTTCAAACAGCTTGCCTACCTCATCCAGGAGACATATAGGTTTATATCCTGAGGGGGAGTCCGGGGGTCTCCCCTCCTTTCTCAGGAGCAACAGCCTCGCCATTTTCCAGCTTCTGGGGTATTTCCCCTCAGCCAGGCACCGGTTGAGCAGGTGTCGCAGGTAGGGGGCCACTAGATGGTATGTGAGGGCCCATATCCGTCCTGGAATGCCATCTGGTCCCGGGGCTACACTCCGGGAGGCCATCTTCCTGACCGTTCCCCTAACTCCTCTTCGGAGATCTCGTCTTCTACCCCTCTCCACACTGGGCTATCTTCATATTCAGCCGAATCTTCCTCGTCAGAGTGTGGGAGGGAGGGGAAGCTTTCCTTTTCTTGTGCTATGGACTCCTGTCTGGGGAATAGGGTGCTAACTACTTTGTCCAGCAACCCCGGGTCCATGCTTTCGGTCTGCGGGGGAGCCGCTGGTCTGATCTTACCCATCACCGCCTTATACGGCCTCCCCCACGGATCTGAGTCGACCGATTGCACTAGCTCCTTCCAGGACCTTTCCTATGCGGCTTTGATCTCCCTTTTCAGATCCTTTCTCGACATCGTGTATAATGCGTACAGTTGGGAGATCTCTTCCTCATTTCGCGTCCGCCTACGACGCTGTGCCCTGGCGTAATTCCTCCTGGCTCGGCTGCATTGCTCCCTCATGTCGGCAATATCTGGATTCCACCAGTATACCGGTTTCCGCGTGCTGCCCGCTCTGGAGACGCGCGGCATCGAGGAATCGCATACGCTCTTCATTCCTTTGAGGAGATCCTTCGCCTCATCTTCCACTGAACCTTCTTCGGAGGCGTCACGTGCGTCCCAACTCCAGGCCAGTCGCCTCCAACATATCCTTATCAAGCCCTTTGAGGCTCCACTTGTGTTCGGCCGGCTTGGCTCTTATCGTTCGAGCCCTGTCCGCATACTGGGGCTCCATCTCCATGTGTATGTAGAGATGGTCAGACAGCGTCTCGATGTCTTCGGCCACTCGCCACTTCTTGATCCTTGGGTACAGCCGTGGAGTGGCCCACGTGAGGTCCACCACCGAGGATCCTCTCCACGCCACATACGTCTGGACGCTGCCTGTATTCACTAGGACAAGGCCCGAGCTCGCCGCCCAGTCTGACAGCCGCCTTCCTCTTGCTGTGGTCTTCTCGTTCCCCCACAGTGCCGAGTGTGCATTGAATTCCCCCAGGACCAATGCCTGGCGCGGGAGACACTGCCTAACGCAGCTGCCCACTCGGTCCAGGAAATCCTCGAAGGCCTCCAGTCCACAGTTAGGGGAGACGTAGATACCTACGACCGCAATCCCAGCCCACTCGACCGCGATGAAACCGTCGCCTCGGTCGAGCAGCTTGCCGCAAGGGCCTGAACGTGGATCCCACGTGACTGCCGCTCTTCCGTTGGTATCCTGCGCCCAATTGTTGTTACTTGGGACGCAGTATGGCTCGGCGATGACAGCGAGGGCTATCCTGCTCTCCCTGATGATCTGGAGGAGCAGGTCCTGGGCTCGCCTCGCATGCCCCAGATTGCATTGAAGGATTTTGAGGGGGAATTTTACTCCACTAGCACGACCTCCCCCTGCAGGCCTCCTGCCGCTGATCCTTTCAGTCCTTTCCTGCCTGTCCCTTTTTATCTTGCTGGTTTTGGGAGGAGCACAGGCCACTCCCTCCATCCTGTGCCCTGCTGGCGCTCCCAGCCCCTCGCAGAGCGGGCAGTTAGGCTTGGCCGCTGTACAGGCCCTTGCCATGTGCCCTTCTTTCCCGCAGCGGTGACACAGGCTGCTCCTGTCCACCGCCGATGAGCAGGTGGCCCTCACATGCCCGACCTCGAGGCACCTGTAACACTGCAGTGGTCTCTTGGGGACAGCTGTTATTCTGGCATAGGACCATCCTACTGCCATTCTCCCCAGCCCTGCAAGTCTTCTCGCCCCTGCCACCGGGCATTTCACCCAGGCTGTACCCAGGCCTCCTCTGGTGATATTGATATCCCCTACCAGTACATCCTCTTCTCTGCAGTCCGCTGTAGAGGCTACAGTTTGCCGCAGCTCCTCCTTACTGATGGAAATATCAATACTATCTATCCGGACCTCTGGCCTTCTAACCGAGGCAGGCACCTTGACCGCCTTGGGGTCCAGTACTTTAGTAAGTTTGGACGCCAACATGGCCGCCTTTTCCCGTTCCTTGTCACCGGGTACTCGGATCACTATGGATCCCGTTACTCCTTTTCGCATCTCGAGCTTGCTCACCCCTAGCTCTCTCAGGGGGATGTGCTCTCGTGCCTTCGCAATGACCTCAGCATACGAGATCTTGGCCGCATCTCTTAATGTTACCGTTACCGCCGATGATCGCGGATTACGCGGTAGCACGCTGGCCGCTCCCGGGTGCCTCGTGGGTCTTCTTCTCTCCTCCCTGGCGCTGCGAGTCTTCAGAGGGGGGAAATCGTTCCTCGCAGCCGTGTTGTATATTCTCGGGATTGCCGATGGAGCCCTTGCTGCGGGGGCCGCGGCTGGGGTGGCCGCCGCCGCTGCGTAGCTGGCATTCCTCCTTTCTTTTCTGGCTCTCCTGAGTCGTATCAGCACTCACTCTTCCTCTGTTGAGCCCGTGGGGGGCGCTGTCTCCGCGCTGACTTCCGCCGGGGGTGCTCTTGCCTGTCCCCTCGTCTTTGGAGGGGGGGGGGGGCTCACATCTCAGCATTCCTCTTGTAATATCGTGGAAATTGAGAATATAAATTTTTCCCGATTAATTACAATTTATTAATAATTGATTGAATATACAGATGTAAATTGGACAGAAAACAATGTTTGATTAACGAAATTAAGTGCGATACACGTATCTATATCAAATGACTTTACAGTTATTTGAAAACTCCCGTTACAACGAATCTAACACACACTCTCTCTCTCTCTAGCAACTCTAACAACTCTGCAACATTGACAACTCAGACGACTCGATTAGCTCAACTCTGCTCTTCGATGTCTCGATTAACTCTCAACTTCACTTCTCAACGTCTCGATCAACTCTGACTCTCGCAACACACCTGCTCGGTCGTGCTCGCTCTGCTCTTGCCCTCACACACACACACACACACACACACACTTTTCGGCTCGCATACATGACCTCTCGGTCGTCCCCCTTTTGAAACACGAAACCGTTGCTCTGTTCTAACGTTGTTTATTGTTTTTCTCATATCTCTGTAAGAACTAGGTGACTTAGTGTAAGAACTAGATGAGTCATATAGGCGCTCTTAAACGTAAACGAACCACAGAAGGACGATTTACACGGTTTTTTCTAATCTCAACCGATCTTTAATTTAAATTACTTTATGATATTACACTCTCACTTGAGCCATGACTTCCCTCGCTATCTGGGGGCCAATCATATCCATCTTTCTTTCCAAGGCTTCCAAGCGGTGGTCCCTTCCTTGGGATTGCTGTTCCCTCCGAATGGGGAACCCACGCGTTCTTTCAGCCCTTTCTTCAGCAAGCTGAGAGCGCAGTTCCTCGTTCTCTCATCTCAGCATTGCCAGCTCCTCCCTTATTTGCTCTATTTCCTGCGAGCGCTCCTCTCTAGAGTGATTTTCTCGGCTGGCTTTCCTGGTCTTATCCTTCCAGGCCGCCGAGAAGAAGGTTGCCTCCGTCTTCAGGTCACGGATGTAAGTGCCCTTCAGGTGCGTTGAATTAATCGCCACCTTCATCACCATCCCTACTTGCCGGGCGTGTTCCGCACTTATATCCGCTTGTGAACTTGATCCTATCTCTTGGAGGAGCTTCTACGGTATCACCGGAGAGATCGCCTCCGGGGCAAGTTTCCGCTTCTTGCCCCTGCTAGACATAGAGGAGGATGCACCTGATATTATTGAGGCATCCGACTCTTCCTCATCCGTGGGGATCCCGTGGGTCTTCTTTCTCCTTGCTTTGGACCTCTTCACCTCGTCTACCGAAGGAACCCTAAAGGGATCCTTATGATCCTCCAATGTTTTCCCGGGGGTTCTCTCCGTTGTTGTATCGCGCGGTGGGTCCACATCCATCTCCGCTGCGCTATCCCTTTCCCCCTTGCTCTTTTCTTTGCTTCTTCTCCTCTCTTTCTTGCTTCGGTCCGGCATGTCCGCCGCCGTTGCACTTACACCAGACGTATGAACACACCCGAGGGCCTGGCGATCCACCCTCGAATGGCCGTGGTCGTGCGATGACGACGCAGGGGGGCCCACTTTACAATCCTCCTCTGCGCCGGTACTGGGGTATCCCTCCCCTGCACCGTAAACTTTTTTAAGATTCTTGTGACTGTCCATTATGTTTATTATTATTATTTCAAGCCATCGTCGTCAACAAGGTTTCCGTCCTGGTGCCACTCACTCTTTCGCACCCCGCCCCGGTCAAGGCCGGTGCAGGGTGACAGGGAACCCCACGGGAAGGTGAGGTGAGTGGTCTTGGCAGATGTGGGCCCACCAACTTCTCCGAAATTCTCCGCACCGGATCAGCGAACTGACGGGTAACAAAGGCACCGACCAGCCGCCACCCGACTATAGGAGAATATCAGATCCATCGGGGTTTCCCAGGGCGTGGTCCTACGCCCTGAGAACCCATACCCGCCTCATGCTCCCCGCTTCCTTTATCTCTGCTGAGGTCTTATCCCGCATTGGTAACGTTCTCAGTTTTCCTCCTAACGCTATGTTAAGATCCGCCGCAGTCTTGCTGACATCGCATCCTGTCTTCATTTCGATAAGAATGTCACCTAGTTTTGTTTTTCTGATTGCATTACATTCTCTTAGGGCATCCTTCGCCCCCATCATCTCTTTGTAGGCCTGGATCCATTCCTTATCCTGCCCTACTTTGACAAGGATGGCTTCGGGCTTATTACGCCTCTTATTACGGGCTTATTACGGACCTCTTTGGCCTCTCCATCTTCTTAGGCTTGGACTTAGGTGCCTTGTCCTCTTTGGCACCTCTATTCATTTCTGTATTGTCCCTTCTTCTTTCCTTCTTCCCTCAGACGACGGTCCAATCTTCTCTACCGTCACTGTCCGTGTGGTACTCTTTTGCTTTCGCCGAACACTGGACGGCACAAACTTCGGCGTAGGAAACTTCCCTATTCGCCGGTCTCCTCCTTTTGTTATCGTCCTTCGAATCGATGGGCGATATCTCCTTCCTCTTGCCTTTCTTCTCTTCTTTTCTATCGGGGGCAGTCGTCGTTCTGATGGTTCTGATCGTCCTAGCCCGCTTCTTACTCCTAATTTCATTCAGCATAGCATTTAGTTTGTCTGTCTTGTCCTTGATGGCTTCCCTCCTTTTTTTTAATATTGGCGTCTTTCTTCGCCATGAGGTACAGCCCATCAGACAGACCATATATTTCCAGGAAGACTTCACTGATGATCTCCGTCATCGCCCTCCATTCGCTGAGTTTTATGACGATATTGTCGTCCTCTTCTTCATTGTTCCCGGGCCCTGCTCTGTTCACAATGGCCTTTCTCCTTATATGTTCCCTTACTCCTGTTACTTCGCCGCCGCTGTCCGACACCTCTGCCTGTGTGTCCATCTCCGAGGTGCTGGCAGCTCCTTCCTTCACGTCCTTCGGCGGGCTTGTGGCCAGACTTCTTGTTGGCCTGAACGCCATTTCCTCCTTTGGTTTTTTTTCAAGTATTTAACGATCCTATCCCCTTTCAAGGTTTCCTCCTTGACGATTCGGATCGCCTTTCCGCGGGGGGTGTTATTCCTTTTGCTGCTTGCGAAGGGGCCCCAACTTCTTCGATGATTTCCGTTATATCCTCATCGAATTTCAGGAATCTCCTCGTGGGGGTTTCTTTTCCCTTCTCCTCTTTAACGAAGCGTATTGCTCCTTGTCGCAGTCCGTCAAGTATATTCGAAATAAATAAATATGCGTACAGTGAGTCGTTGATACAATACACAACTCGGAATAAATACCGGAACAATAAACGCAGGTTTTAATCGGTCTATGGAAATCGTTACGTCGCGATTATTTATTTTAATAATATGATTCTTTTCATCCCTTTTTCGAACTTTAAATGTTCTGTGTTACCGCGGCTGCAAAAGGCCTTCAATCGCGTCATGGCGCAAGAAAACATACGGCGACGTTTCCAGTTCCTTAAAGACGAAAATTTTCTTTTCGTTATGACGTGTAACCGGGTATGGCCTGACCTTCTCCATCCGTTGTATTCCGAGTTGGCCCGCAGTTTGGTTCCTAAGAAAAATTCCGCCGGCAATCGTATGCCGTAAATCATTTCGGCCGTCGTTGCGTTAAGGTCTTCCTTTATCGCGGTTCCGATGCCTAGCAATTCGAGTTCCGTCTTTGCCAGCTTGAGTCGACAGGGGCGAGGCGGCGTGGTATGGCGTGGACGAGGATTCCAGGTGTCGTGTAGATATGATGTTGCACGCTGTACAGAACTTCGTCGGAAGACGGCGGTCGTGCTAGATCCGGGAATTCCGCTAAAAGTTGATGATACGTAGACTCTCCATTGACGGTTTTAATGGACGCTACGTCAGTCGTGGCGGCGAATCCCCTTGTGGACAGTTGCGTTGTCGTATCCAGGAGTCGTTTGTTTCGCGGGTCGACGAGTAACCCGTAATGGCTCAGGAAATCGATGCCGATGATAGGTGTTTGCACGTCGGCTACAACAAAACGCCGCTTGAACAAAACTTGAAGGCTCGACGCAAGGATAGATTGAGGAAAAGGTGATGGACCCATAAGTCGCAATCCGGGTTTCATTAGCCGCGAACAGTTAGTTCATAATCACTTTTGTTTGCGGGTCCACGTACCTTACGGACGGCTGGACCCGTTTCCCTGCTTCCACTTGTACGGGGATCGACATTTTTGCACGCGTTCGCCCTCAATTCGCTCTAGATACTCTGGTTCTAGGCAGCCTAGAAGAGCGGTGGCTTTTTCTTCATCGTTTGTGATGCCCGCCGCCGCGAGCTGCCTCTCTAGTAAGGAGAACCATAACACGATCTTCTGAGGCATCAGTGGAGGCACGCGGACTACTTGTCTGGTCGTAACTGTTTTCTTGTTCGACATATCGTTAGCGCACTCGGAATCAGTATAATCAAAGTCTCGCAGGATCACGTCAGAGTCACCAATGTGAAGGGATTGGTTGAGGATAGATGACGTAAAATAACGAGAGCAAGAGACTGCCGTCGCATCCCGTCAAATATATTTCGAATAAGTTAAATAATTAAATAAATAAATAAAGTACAAACTGTCGTAAGATGCTCGTTTATTGTATTCGCAACGATAGTATATGTTATATGATAGTATCACATATGATAGTGTATGTTACTCGGTATAATACTGTCTCGCCCGCGATCGCGTCCCTATATTTATACTGGTCGGGGGGAGTCGGCAAATTTGAATTTGTCTAAGATCGGCGGTTGCCCATAAAGGTGACTTTGTTTTGTCTATCGATATGTTTCGAGCGTCAAGGCTGTGTCCATGTTCTGAGACACAACAACATGAGACGCTCTTCATCTGCCTCCTCCTACGACTCATGTGCCGCTACACAACTTATCCTTATTAAGAAATTCTGTAGCAAATTTTAAACGTAGAATTTTATTTTTCTTGCTAATGAATGGTTTTCTTCTTGCAACTGGCGCATGTAAATTATTGTTTCGTAACAGTCGTCGACACAGTTCTGGATGTACTTCTTCATAGAACTGTGTACGTACTATTCATACTAATTGCGGTCCAGAAATGAAAGGACCAGTTTTCATTTTCATACGTAAACAAAACACGCGAGGAACGTGGTACGTGCTTCGGGCCAAACATAAACAAACACGTGTACTTACCTAAAAGCAAAACTGTTCAAGAGAAATAACATGCCAAAAGATTCCTGTCAAGTAAAATTAAAAAAGGATAGAATTAGAAGCTGCAATGGAATACTGGCATTGAAATGGAAAGATAAACGAGACATTTATATCCTTTCTTCAAAACACGAAGCAGCAGAAATGACTGACCCAGATAAAAATCGATTCAATTGTTCTTTGAAACCAAAATGTGTCATTGAGTATAATAAAGGAATGATTACAATTGATCAGCAAGATCAAATATTAGCGTGCTTCCCTGTGATGAGGAAATGTATGAAAGGATACAGTTCTGCCCGTGCAGCCGATCTAAACAGACATGCGAAACTGTGATTCAATGAAAGTGCGACAAGTAGTGAATTTAGGAGGTCAAAACGTCAACGGACACTACCAAATGGTAAAAGCTCCAAAATGCAACATCATGTACCGCCAATCAAAATAACAAACAAAGTTCAAATATACTACGTAAACAATCCTATAAATACGCTATGTCGAAAATAACCATTTAACAAAGAATAGGAAAGATCAACTATAAAAGAAATGGAAGGCTCACCAACGAAATTTTACTAGCAATAGAAAAGAAACAATACTCTACAGTCCTTCTCATGGACATCCAGAAAGCATTTGGCAAAGTGAACAATGAAAGTTTTTTTACAATCAAAAAACATTTCTCGGAACATATCCGCCACTTGCTCAAATCATGCCTAAGCAACAGAACCTTCGTAGCAAAAATAAAGGACGCATATTCTGAAGTTAGAGACATCAAGGTAGGGGTACCGCAAGGAAGTGTCTTAGGACCAATATTATACACACCATATACGGTCAACATACCAACAACTACCAACAGCAGAATACTGACATTCTCGGACGACACTGCTGTGCTAGTCAATCAAACTAATCCAGAAACAGTAATCACATTACTACAAGAGTATATCACAAAAATATAAAAATGGCTACAAGATAAACCATATTACATTTACACTACGAAAACGGAAACCGCCAAATATTCAATTGAATGGCACACACATAACACATAACACATAAGCAGTCGAAACTCTAAACGCAGCATGGAAAATAGCCCCATGGTATCAACCCCATGGTATGTCAGAAACGAGGATATATGCAAAGACCTAAAAATACCAGCGGTTTAAGAAGAAATCGGGAGATACGCAAAATAATACAAGGAAAGAATGGCAACATATCTAAACCAGCTGGCTGCTGAAAAGAGCAAAACCCTCATAAAAAGAAGACTAAAGAGAAAACACCCCACTAACCTCTCTAAAGGAATCAAAAATAGACAAACTCTGGACAAATTATAGAGTATAAATTAAATAAAAAAAAAGAATACCGAAAGGTTTTCCTTTAGCACTTTGATATTGTTACGTCCCAAGATGTCTAAACACCCTTATTACGGTTCCTCAATAATCTTAAAATCCCATTATAAATTTTAACATTTTTTATAGTTAAGGCCCTTAAGACCACACAAGTGTCTTCTAAGTTGAAGCATTCCTTAGGATTATTGTTTATTCCGGGAAAACCAAGGAAAGCGAGTTTTTCGCATATACGACCTTTGATGTGGGCGGCCAGCACTCATCCTTACCCCCAGCCTCTTTCCCTGCTTTAGACACACCCATCACTAGTTTCCTTTTGCAACAGTACCGAACTTCACTTGTTTTCCGTTGCATTGATCAGTCAACATCTTAACTTGATATTAACACTTCGTTGAGAACACGTCTACACGCATCACGCGCAAATACTTAAGTGATCAAAGTTGTTGGAATAAAGTGTATATTTAACCTGTTAACTCAGTGTTATAATCATATCAGTTAGCCCTGTTGTTGCAACCGAAATAGGGGATCGGCTTATTCGTAGCGTTGATCATCGTATCATAGCAAGAATTTACGACTCTCGTTGGCGCGCTCTACCTCGACCGCGTCTCTTCGCGAACAGTTGAATAGATGCTCTGTTTAACTCGTACATTTTATTCAACAAAATAAATAACAAACTAGCAAAAAAAGATTTACGCTGAATATAGGATTGAAATAGTCGAATCATTACTAAAAAATATACCGTTACCAGAGTATATACGAAGAGGACGATTATCGAACGGAGATTTACCTAAGAAACTGCACGCAAAACATTAGAGTCAATTTCCTAAGCATATAGACCCTATAATATCGAAATCAAGGCTACCAAGAGTCTGTAATGTTTGCATAAAACATGAAAAACGTAGCGAAACAATGTGCGAGTGCAAAATATGTAAAGTTGCATTGCATGTACCAATATACTTCGAAATATACCACACGATTGAAAATTATTAAGTATTTATAAATTTTATCAAGATTTATCAAAATTTTATCAAATTTTATCACTTTGCGTACAGTGAGTCGTTGATACAATACAAAATTCGGGATAAATACTCGTTATTGTTCGTCGCGTAAATACTCGGAGATGGTCGTTAATACTCGTTGATGCTCGATATGAACTGTTCGATACTGTGTTGCACGCGATCGCGTCTGTTTATTTATACTGGTCGGGGGAGAGTCGAAAAATTCGAGAGGGGGAAAATTCAAATTCGTCTTCATTTGATGGTTGCATGTAGCGGCGACATTGTTTTGCACGGAGTTTACTTGTTTTTACATTACTTGTAATCTTTTTTTTTTGTACGTGGAGAAATCCTCATGGACACTCCGCTGTTGCTAATAATCGGGTAATAGCAGAGTAGTGTCGGACTCCTACCGACCAAAGCTCCATGACGACCATCCTACGCGTATGACAAGAGTGCTCCAGGAGCCTCTTATGAATTATCTTCTGTTGCACCTCCTTCCCGCGTCCTCTTGTTCGAGCCAGTCCTAATAATTCCCTGACTATTGAATTTGGCGTTAGGGGGGGGGGGGGGACCATTGTACCCTAGCGCTATCGCACCTTCTAGTCGTGGTCCATTGGGACGGCGATGAAGCGGCTCTAGCCCGCCCGACTGCCATCCCCCTCCGTCGTCTTATCCTACAAGGGTGAGAGTTTTTCTTTCTCTCCCTTTCTGCTCGCTCCTTCGCGAGCATAACTCGCTCGCAGAAGAGGCGGACTGCCTCGTATTCCTGTGGCCCTCTCAACATCGCTTCTACAATCGCCGCGGGGGTCAATCTTTCTCCTATGACGTACCGCAGGGTGTAGCGGGGCAGCTCCACGCCGGACAGAGCTCCAGCGTCTGCTGCGCTGTGTCCCTGCCCTCTTCGCAGTGATGACAGATATCCGTCGTCTCCCGTTCGATTTTCCTCAGAGAAAGCAGTGTGTGTCCAGTGAGCGCCTGGGTCATCCTGTAGGAACATTACTTGTAATCTAACGGTCTTGATACTCCGAGGCAAAACAACAACATGATTTGAAGTGCCTTCAAACTTAAACATCTACAGCACCCCCTACCAGTGACAACGTTTTTATTGTGTTATATTTTAAACATATTTCCACGGGTTTCCTTTGGTCGTCGTTATTTTAAAAGTTGTTGATATACATTGCGTCTGACAATTTACGACTCTTAGCCGAAATCTGCCTGAAACCAATCGGGAAAACGGACTCTTCGACCAGACAGCGTAACGTACCTATTCCTGGTGTCTTTTTCCGCTGTTCGTTTGTCCTACCGGAATCAGTACGTCATGAGATTCAGATGTTTTTTCCTCTAGGTCGTCCGGAACTATAAACGCAGGTTTCAATCGGTCTATGGGAACCGTTACGCCGCGTGCACCGGGTGGTCTACCTGTGAAGTATGTCCTGTATCTCCTTTGAACTCCTCCGCGATGATGTCCGCTGATCGCATCAGTTTGTCTGGGTCGGAATCGTTGACGGCGGCGAGTATGCGCCTGATGCGGGCGGGGAGCTGATTTCTCCACGACGATCGGACAAACTCATCTGGTGTGGAGGAGCTGGCGAGCTTTCTCAGATGGTGGTACAATTGGGACGGTTTCCTATCGCCAATTTCCTCATTCTCCACCAACTTTTTACGCGATCGCTATCCGAGTCCGTAAGGATGTGAATAAGTTCGTTTTTTAATTTCTCATACCGTCCGTCCGGAGGCTGGCGGGCCCGTTATAACACTCTCTATCTGCTGGAGGAGCTGGCTGTCGAGGCTCTTTGCAAGGATCGCGAACCTCACCTCACGTAACGTCCGCCGCGTCTAGTTGCGTTTCCAACAATGCAAACCAAACAGTAATGTTGGAGAGTTGCAGCGGAGGCATTGTAACCGCGACACTACCCGTAGCCTTAATATCGTCTTTCGTAGTCGTCATGTTAGTGTTTTCTATCATGCCGGGTTCACCAATGTGGAGCATTATTCGTGAGTCGGTATCGCGAAGTAATGGAGACGAAATATTGCTGTCTCAGTCCGTCAAGTATATTCGAAATAAATAAATATGCGTACAGTGAGTCGTTGATACAATACAAAATTCGGGATAAATACTCGTTATTGTTCGTCGCGTAGATACTCGGAGATGCTCGCTAATACTCGTTGGTACTCGATATGAACTGTTCGATACTGTGTCGCACGCGATCGCGTCTGTTTATTTATACTGATCGGGGGAAAGTCGGAAAATTCAAATTCTTCTTCATTCGACGGTTGCATGTAGCGGCGACATTGTTTTGCTCGGAGTTTATTTGTTCTTACGTTACTTGTAATCTAACGATCTTGATGCAACGTAAATCGTAAGGCAGGGGGTCAGATTTCTTCACAGTATAATAAACAGTAGGTTTATTCCTGTTTACAAGTTTTGTAATTTCACTATATGATTTGCCTTCTACTTCGCTATAAATTCTCGTACAGATTTACTTGCTTCAGATTTTCTTCGACTCATTTTGTCCTTCTATCAATAATGAGAGTTATAAACGAAATTTTCAGCAGTACTTTTCTTAGAGTAACTTTCAGTGAACTAAACAACCTTTGCTTACACTTCGCAACCTTCGGGGATGCTTAGTTGTTACAAAAGTTCCACAATGTTCGAATACTTTTCTGAGGTACTTATGTTTATAATAGACCTATTATAAAAACCTATTATACGTCGTTGAATTGTTTTCAAATTTTACTTGTCTTACTTTAAGACCTATCCGATATTACATATGGCAAATTATTTGAAGTGCTTTAGTTTAATATACATATTTCATTCGTTAAATGTTAAAAATGTAAGCGTTGAAATATTCGCGCGCGCGCGCGCGTGTGGGCGTGTAAGAGTGTGTGTAGATATTATGCGGAAGAGACTTTATGGAGGTTGAAGACAGGTGGTCTACAAAAGATTATGATCTACACAATCATACGTATAGGACTCACATATACAGTTTCGTTTTCTCCACAATGTTTTCTTTCGTTTTCCTTATCATCATTTTGTTCCTATATCAATTTTTACATTTTCTTTTTGTTCCTGTCGTTGACGATTGTTTAAGATTTAATATGAATTAACATATACATTAGCATAAACTACAAAAATATAATCAAAATGCGATCAGATAGAAATAAACAGCGAGAGACAGCGTCTATAGTATTTCATATTTAGTTTTTTGTTTTCCTGTGAACGATATTTTTTCGGTCAAAGATAATTCCACTTCTTGAGAGAAACATTTAATTTTGTATTATCTCGGTAACAACACTCGATTGGTATACCATTTGATTTACGACTAAATCATTCATTCATTGCAATTCATCAGAATTTAGATTGTTAAGTGACAAAGGAAAACGAAAAAGTCCCGAGGAGATTCGTACAAGCCACTCGTTTCATGCCATTTTCGCTGCGAAGAAAAGTGAGTGATTCAGAAGTTATATAGCATAGTAGTATTTTTAAATAGTATTTGCTCCTGAAAATATTTCAATTTCTGGTATTTCGTCTCAAGTTGTATCAAATTTTGCCCAGCTCTGCAGACAAGTGGTGTGCTTGCGATACTTTACGTAGTTATGAATATTACATAAATAAGGTAGTAGATCGTGAACATAATTTTATAGATCTTGAAAGTGGCACTCATACGCAAATTACAGGATGAGTCATTTAACTGTACCATCTCAATTTACTTGAAAACTGTTTGTTACATAAAACAATTTCTTGTATAAAACACTGTTTCAGGCAAAAGTTGTTTGATACCGAGGAAGAGTGTACGACGTAATAATTAATTTATTGATATTTTCCTTTTTGCTGATGACCTTGTATTTTTTTATTGTAATATGTAATATTTGATTATGCAATTCGAAAAGATACTAAATGCTAAGTAAAGAGCTACTAAGATATTATGGGGCAAAAACTAACAATTACCGAGATATTCTCGCCGCATGCTATTTATAGATAGCTGTTATGCGACTGTCCCGTTGGCTGAAGAACTTTTGCAAAAAAAAAACATTCATTTGTGGTACCGTACATGTGTACAATTATTCAAGGAAAAAATGACAAAGTTAAGCCGGATGCTATTTTTTTTTTATAATAATGCAAAAAAAGAGTGTTGATTTATCCGATCAAATAACATTGTACTGTAGCTGTTCCTGGAAAACCATCACATGGCGCAGAAAAATTATTCTACAATTAATTATACCAATGCGTGGTATATACATCAAAGATGGGATAACAAACATATTAATATTTTACAATTTAGAAAAAAAATTATTGATCACCTTTTGACCAATCATCACAATATTGAAGAAATGGCTATTGAAAAGCAAATGCCCTAAAAAAGGATTCACATATTCTTCATTCGTATAATGAGTCTGAAAAAGGTCAAGAAAAAGATGCGAGGAATATTATAAATGCTTATATAAAAAAAAGATAGAGATTATGCCACGAAGAAAGGTAAAAGAGTAACGACGTATTGCAATCGTTGCGAGGGTCGGCCAGCACTCTGTTTGAAATGCTTTCAAAAATTGCATAGAAATACATAAACAACATTGTCTGATGGAACATTCAACCATGAGCCGCTGGGAGACTCGAACGTGAGCCACTAATGGTACACGCCGGCGTGAACGTGTTCATGCATTTCTAAACACATCTGGCCTCTCCAGCCAAGCAATGTTGATGCTTAAATGAGTTCCATAGTAGTACGTCATCAGTAGAAGAGAAGGGGTGCAACGACACAATGAAATTTAGTAATATTGAAATGCTGGATATCATTCTCGTTTATGATGCATACGAGGAAAAAGTTATAACAAAATACTTATACGTGGAAAAATATCGTAGCAAACATGTACCATCACGCCGTGTGTTTCAGAAGCTTTGCAAAATGCTAGAAGGAACTTGGAATTTCCATTCAAAGCGTAAACGTTCGCACATTGCAAGAACTGAAGGTAAAATTAATATCATACTTGCCGCTGTTAATCAGAATCATTATATTAATACGCGGCAAAAATACCTCAAACCAAAGAATTAGCCAAACAAGTGTTGTAAAAATTCTCTATTCACAAAAATCTTTTCGTGATCGTATACAATTGCACGAAGAATTGCAAGGGACAAAGTTTCAAAACCGTATAAAAGTTTGTGAGAGGCTTTTAAATAAAACAAATACAAATGATACATTTCTACAAAATATCTTGTCTACTGATGAGGCTACATTCACAAATTTTGGTCAAGCTGTTATAAAAAATATGCATTATAATTGTATACGATGACAAGAAAATCCACATTGGCTTCGTCAAATCGATCACCAACGACGATTTTAGCGCGGCATGATTGGCAATAAAATAATTGAATCTTATTTTATTGAGAGATCATTGATTGGACACAAATATTCCATTCTCATATCCCAAAAACTATCGTCACATTACAAACAGATTTATGACTACAAACACTGACAACGTGGTATCAGCAAGGCGATTGTCCTATATATTACGCACGACAAGCGCATCAAGCGTTGCGGCGATCTTTCCCTAATCGATGGTTTGGACGTGGACCAGCAATTCCATGGCCAGTTCAGTCTCCGAATCTGGCGCTTCTCGACTACTTTCTTTGGACATTTAAAAAACAAAGTTTATCAGGGGCCAGCCGACACCCGAAGACATGATGAATCGAATTATTAGAACATATAAAGACGTAACTCCGAAAACGCTTGAACATGCGTCACTCGCCCTCATTAATCGTTTGCGTACTTGCATCGAATGTAATGGATAGCACTTTGAACATTACTTAAATTAAAACTTAAATTACTTAAATTAAAGAATATCTAGGAAATTTTTAGTTTGCGACCTCATATACTTCAGTAATCTTTTATTCGGTATTCGATACATTTTGAAATTTCAAGGTTAAATATTACATGTTATGATAGAAAAGTTCAAGGCAACTTTCATATCTCGATAAAGAAAAGAAATATAAAAAAGTGCTTATTACGTGATACATTACGCTCGATGCCAAATCGATATCAAATGATGTTCGAAATATTCTTTTATACAACAAATAGTTTTCCAGCGAATTTAGGTGGTACAATTAAATGAATATGTAGGAGGTTAAATGATGAGATTACCGGTAGGTAAAATCGTTATTATATTTGAAATCGTCGATACAATGTACTAGTCGCGAAACGGTGTGCGTAACGTCGTTTGGTCGCTGTTTATAATAATCCGTTTGCGATCGCGTCCGTTTATTTATAGTAGTCAGGGGGAAGTCGGAAGATTCAAATTTGTCTTTGTTTTACGGTTACATGTAGCGGCGACGTTGTTTTGTTCGGAGCTTGTTTATTCTTACATTATACGTAACCTAACGAACTTCATACTCCGAAGCTAAACAACAGCATGATTTGAATCAAATTCTAACTCATGTGCCGCTACAAATATTATTGTGGTTAGTCCTTTAATTACTACTTTGTAACTGTTTTCTACCTTGAATTAGAATGTATGATAGCCAGCGTTTTTCTCCAGAAGTGGTATTAAACGTATTAGTTTATTAAAGAGACGAGTGGTAAAATTGTGATAGCCAGGTATATTAAAATCACGTTAAATGTAAGTACAGAGATCGCAAATTGTCGCTCTCTCAATGCTACCGTATGACTCGCTATACTGATTCGCTATACTGGTTCGTTATAATGCTCGCTACACTGATTCGTTATACTGCTTGTAATGACGCTCGCTATAAAGACTGATCCTTCTAGAGAGGATGTTCGTCTATTTATATCGATCGATTTCAAAAAGTTCAAATGTGATTCCCGTTGCCGATTACTCATAACGGCGATAATATTTTTCTCCGGAGTTCGTTTATTCTTGAATCCTCATGGACACTCCGCTGTTGCAATAATTGCGTAACAGCAGAGTAGTGTCGGACTCCTACCGACTAAAACTCCACGATGACCATCCTACGGAGTGCTTCAGGAACCTCTAAATGAATTAACTTCAGTTGCACCCCCTTCCCGCGTTCTCTTGTTCTAGCCAGTCCTAATACTTCCTGACTATTGAATTGGCGTTAGGGGGGCCATTGCGCCTAGCGCTGTCTCTCCTTATTGATATTCAAGGGAGGCTTGCCTTGTGTGCTTCGACCATCCAGCGCCCCAGAGGGGCCCAACTCCAAGAGCAAAAAATGGCTTCGGCGCGTCTCGTCTTCGTCAACACCTCACGGAGCGGTCACCCATCCTAGACCGCTCCGTGATCGCTGCTGCATAACTTTCGTGATCGGCCGGGAACGAGTGTTCCCAGCGCTTTTTTTTTAAATAACGTTTATTAGACCAATATACATTCTAATACATTTGGGTATTCACAATAAACTATGAATTTTGATAAGATGTGTTAGGCAAAAGTATCGATACGCGACGGCACGACGTAGCCATACTATGTTATGTGTCGGCGTTTTACATCTTTGTGTTTTAATATATTCTTTGGATTTAAGCCGCTGGGGAGCGGAGCTTTTATGTGATTTTGTTTTTAGTTGTTTTTTCTGTCCTGAAAACTTGGTCGCAAAACAGGACGCTTCGGTAGTCTACTTTTTGGGTGCTGTGTAATTTTGGGAGGGATGAGGGGGGGCGGGGGAGGGGGATGTCAAATAGGTTTATTTATAATATTTATAATTACAATATTTATATATTTATATATATATATATTTACAATATTTACAGTTTACACCTGTGTTATACGGTGTCAGAATTGAGTTCTGTCGGTTTAATGGTTTTCTCTCTTATCTTATTATGGATTCGGTATCCACCAATATTTTTTTGTGTTTTTTCTGTGTTTGTCTTTAGTGTCTTTCAGAGGGAGGGCCATGTTGTATCTCCATCTAGTGTCTGCGGTCTGACCATTTAAGTTTTCTTCGTAGAGTATAGTTTTGATCCCTATTTTTCTTTTTATGTGATAGATTATTAGGATATTATTTTGGTCCTGGAGGTAGTTTTTTTCGTCTAGATATAGGAAAGCTTCTGGGGGGGGGGGGGATGTAGCCTGTTGTGAGAGTATTTTTGTAATATGCGTCGTTTGGAAATAAGCAACTGAAGATTAAGCTGTTTTCTTTTATCTTTGCCGATTGCGCGAAGTGGTTTCTTATTAGCTTTAGGGTGTGACAGTCTATGCGGTGAAGGTTGGCTAGGTCGTAGATTATTTTGTTTTTACATATTTTTTTAATCCGCTGTGTTTGGATCTGTAAGTACTCAAGCAAGCTCTGATACATTTTCTTTCGAATATGCGAAATGTTGTACTAGATTGGGCAGTCGTAGGTTATGATCGGTCTGATTAGTGCTTGGTAGCATAGTATTTTTACTTTGCTGTCGAGATGTTTGGAGTAGAATAGTTTTTTTATTTTCCAGAATGCTTTATTGGCCTTAGCAAGTTGAATTTCGGTGTGCTGCTTGAAGTTTAATTTGTAATCTATGTTTACTCCTAGGTATTTTACGCAGTTTTTGTGTGGTATGAGTGCCCCTTTGTTTGCTTTTTCTCTTAGTTGGAATTTTGTGCAGTATTCTCTTTCTATGGGGCCGATTTCACTTGACTTGGATCTAAACAGTATGGTTTCGCATTTGTTTGTGTTGATTTTTAGTTTCCATGCGTAGTAATAGTCGTTTATTTCCTCAAAAAGTTCTTGGAGTTCCGTTTTTATTGTTTTGGTTTTGCGGCCTGTTACGTAGATTATTGTTGATATAGGGCTCGCATGAATTTTTTTGTTTTATGTTTGGCACGGATTTTTGGAGGGTGATTTGTGTATGTTTTTCTATTTCGTCTATGAATGAGTCGATTTGTCTGTTTGTTAGGTTGGCGTTGTTGTAGATCTTTAGGTCGCAATTCTGTTCGAGTAGGTTTTGGAACTTTTGCCAGTTTGTCTTTTTGTAATTGTACCTGAGTGTCTCGGTCTGTGTTTCGAGTGTTAGGAAGTCAGATGTATTCTTGTTTATGTGAAATACTAGGGCGTTATGGTCACTGTCATAATCTAAGGTTTTGAGAGTGTTATTTGGACGTAGGTTTTGAAATTTTAGTCGCGCATCTGCTAGGCATATGTCCAGATATGAGCCTCCTTTTGGGTAAGAGGGTAGCTCGGAACTGTATAAGTTTGTTTTGTAGTGAATGCTTTTATTGTCTAGCCAGTTTCTAATAAAGTTGCCTCTCGTGTTGTTTATTTTGTTTTTCCAGCTTGTATGTTTTGCGTTAAGGTCGCATATATAGTAGTTTTCCGGTTTGTTGAGCTGTAAGAGTTCGAAAAGTTTATTGAATTCGTCGCTAAATTCTTTCTGGTTTCCGTAGGTTGTGTAGGCTGCAGTGATGAATAACTTTTCCTTACTGCTTATTTTTATCTTTATGATCGTTGTTTCTAAGATTTTGAAACTTGTTATTTTGTCATTTAGAATTGTTTTATATATAAGAGGGTTTTTTATGAGGATTGCTGTTCCTCCTCCTTGGCTGGCGTTCGGTCTGTCGTGTCTTATCATGAAGTAGTTTTTGAAGTGTACTTTGTGTCTTTTGTTTAGTTTTGTTTCTGAGAAAAGTACGATGTCGGGGGGTTTCTTTATTTATTAGGGTTAGCATACTGTATCTTTTTTGGTTTGAAATTAGAGAGTTGGCATTTATTACAATTATTTTCAGATGTTTTAAGATTAATTTATATGTTTTTTGCTGTAATTGTTGGTTTGGTGGATTTTGGTTATTCGTCATCTGTACTATTGAAAATGCTGAAGATGGCGTCGATCCTTTCTCCGTGCGTTGATACTGTTTTTTTTTATTTCATTTAATTGCATTTGTTGTTCTTTTAACGCTTGGAGAATACTTTTTTTAGTATTCAATATCGTTTATAATGTTTAGTTGGGGGGTGTTATCGGTTGTAATTGAGCTTTGGTTTGAGCGCGGATCTAAGTTTGTTGTTTGTGGTGTGTTTTCGATTATTTGATTTAATTTTGTTTGTTGTTTCACTACGTCAGAGAACTTTAGTTCTGGGGCGTATTTACGGCTTATTTGGGCAATTCGTTTTATTTTTGTTTCTTTGTATCTTTTATTTTATCGGCTAGCTTTTTGCGCAGCTCTACGAAATTGGGGCACCCCTTGTATGACGCGGGGTGTCCGTAGTTTTTGCAGTTAACGCAGAATATTTTGTCTTTGGTTACTGCGTCTTCTTTTTTTATTTTGCACTCGCCTGGACCACGGGGCTCAGTGCATTTTACACAGCGGTAGTTTAGGTTACAGCTTTGCGCTGTGTGACCTAGTCGCTGGCATTTGCGGCATTGCGTTATGTCATCATTTTTTTTTTATTATTTTTTCCCATTTTATCCCGAAGTAGTTAAAATGGTTAATTTTTAACAGGTTACTTATATTGCTGTGGAGGGACAGCTGTGTGCTGTACAAGCGAAACAAAAAATATTTTTGCTATCCTTCTTTTTAGCATTTGTTTATTGATATTTCGAAATTACGTAAAAAATTCACTGAAAAAAACTCAATATTTAACAAGTTATGAGCTGGCAAAGTGGGTGCTGCCAAAAAAATGGGGTGTCGTGGTGTGCATGATATCAACCCTTCTGGTCATCTGAAACAAAAAATGCGAACGGATTCTTAATTAGTATGGATGTCGCTATCGTCTAAACCTTGGAAAAGTCAATACAACATTTTTTCACAAAATGACGGCCGTTTGAAGAAAAATTCCTTATTTCCTGGCCTCTACTATCCTATGCCTCGGGATCGTGTTGAAGGCGTTGGTGATGTCCAACGAGACCGCCAGTGCCACTCCCTGACCGGATGTAAAGTCCTTCGTTGCCCTCTTCGCCTGGCCAATGGCATCCACGGTGAACCGGCTCCGGCGGAATCCGTACTGCCTCTCATGCCACCCGGGCTCTCTCCGCCTTATGTGTCCCTCCAGACGGGCGGCAATAATCCTTTCGAATAGTTTGCCTACCTTATCCAGAAGGCATATCGGTCTATATCCGGAGGGTGAGTCCGGGGGTCTTCCTTCTTTCCTGAGGAGCACCAGCCTCGCCATTTTCCAATCCTTGAGGTATCTCCCTTCCGCCAGGCAACGGTTGTAAAGATGTCGCAAGCGAGGGGCTACTAGGTGGTATGTTAGGGCCCATATTCTTCCTGGAATGCCATCCGGACCCGGGGCAACGTTTCGGGAGGCCATCTTCTTAGCTGCCTCTCGCAGTTCGTCCTCGGTGATTTCGTCCTCCTCCCTCCACTCTGGTATGTTTTCTTCTTCGTTTGGTTCTTCATCATCAGAGTGTGAGAGGGAGGGGAAGCTTCTTCTTTCTTGTGGGATGGCCTCCTGTCTGGGGAATAAGGTACCTACTACCTTATCCAGTATCCCCGGGTCCATGCTTTCAGTCTGTGGGGGTGCCGCTGGTCTGATCTTTCCCATTACTATTTTATACGGCCGTCCCCATGGATCTGATTCAACTGTTTGAATCAGCTCCTTCCAGGACCGCTCCTTTGCTGATTTGATCTCCCGCTGCAGAGTCTTCCTTGTCATCCTATATATTGCATACAGACGGGAGATCTCGTCTTCGTTCCTCGTCCACCTGCCACGTTGTGGCCTGGCGAAGCTTCTTCTTGCTCGACTACAGTGCTCCCTCAACTCCGCAATCTCCGGGTTCCACCAGTAAACCGGTCTTCTCGAGCTGCTGTCTCTGGAGGCGCGTGGCTTCGCTGCGTCACAAATCTTCCTCATCTGATTCTGGAGATCGGATGCTTTCTCATCTACCGACCATACTTTAGAAGGGTCACGAGCGTCCCAACTCCAGGCCAAACCGGTGGCTGCCGCTCTAAGCATATCCTTATCTAGATCCTTTAAGCTCCATCTAGGTTGTGTCGGTCTGGTCCGCCTTGTCGGTGCCCTATTTGTCTCTTGTAACTCCAGCTCCATGTGCACGTAAAGGTGGTCAGACAACGTCTCCAATCCTTCGACCACCTCCTGATCTTCGGGTATAGCTGCGGTGTGGGCCAAGTGAGGTCGACTACCGAGGCTCCCCTCCACGCTACACATGTTTAGGTGTTCCCCTTGCTGACCATTGCAAGGCCTAGACCAGCCGCCCAGTCGGACAGCCGCCTTCCTCTAGTTGTAGTTCTTGCGTTCCCCCATAATGTAGAGTGGGCATTGAAGTCTCCGAGGACCAATGCCTGGCGAGGGAGGCACTGTCTGATTGATGCAGTTGCCAACCTCGTCCAAGAAGTTCCCGAAGGCCTCCAATCCGCAGTTGGGGGAAACGTATATTCCCACGACCACAATGCCTGCCCACTCGACCGCAACATACCCATTGCCTCGATCGAGCAGCTTGCCGTGGGGGCTCAGTCCTGGAATCCATGTGACCGCTACCCTTCCACTTGTATCCTGCGCCCAGCTGGAATTATTTGGGACGCAATATGACTGCGAGGGCTACCCTGCTCTCTCGGATAGTCTGATAGAGCAGGTATTGCGCTCTCCTCGCATGCCCCAGGTTGCATTGCAGGATCTTCGGGGAGAAAGTTACTTTGGGGGATGAGTGAAAGGGGTGAAAAGGGAATGAGCGTTTCGTCCCGGGACTACCGGTGGACTCGTCAGTAAGGCTATGCCCGGTAGTCCCTGCCTTAGACGTAGAGGGAGTCTCGCTAGGTGCGGTATTTGTATGAAGTACCCGAATATTCGACCGCTAGCGAGATAGACAGACTCGTTGTCGTCGTAGCCCTTTAGTGTTGGCGGTTGGTATTGGCGGATTGCCCGGGAGGTGCTGCGCCGCGTTGATGCCTCGACCTGTCAGCGTCCCGTTGATACCGATCCGCCACATTACTCTATAATCATGACCTCCCCGGGCCATTCCTCGCCTCTCCTGCAAGGCCTTTTTTATTGTTGTTCTTGTCTTCATACGTTCTTCTGATCCTTCTTCTAGTTTTGGGGGGTGCGCAGGCCACTCTTTCCATCCTATGTTCTGCTGGCACTCCCAGTGCTTCACATAGCGGGCAGTTGGGTTTTACTTCTGCGCATTCCTTTGCTACGTGACCTGCTTTCCAGCATCGGTGGCATAAATTACTCCTGTCCACCGCTGAGGAGCAGGTTGCCCTCACATGCCCTATCTCGAGGCATCTGAAGCACTGAAGAGGCCTCTTGGGAACGGCTGTTACTTTGGCGTACGACCAGCCTATCGCCACTTTCCCCATTCTAGCCAGCTTTTTGGCTCCTGCCACTGGGCATCTTACCCAGGCTGTTCCAAGGCCTCCCCTGGCGATACTGATGTCTCCACCCAGTATATCTTCCTTCCTGCACTCGGCGGTCGAGGCTAGGGCCTGTCGGAGTTCCTCCTTATTGATCGAGATATCATATGCTCGATCTTAAGTTCTGCCCTTCTGATTGAGGCTGCCACCTTCACCGCCATTGGGTCCAGTACACTGGTCAACTTCGTTACCAGCATAGAGGCCTTATTCTTTTCTTTGTCTCCCGGGACCCGGATCACTATTGCACCGGTCGCTCCCTTCCTCATTTCCAGTTTGTCTACTCCCAGTTCCTTCAGGGGTATGTGTTCCCGGGCTCGCGCTATTACTTCGGCGTAGGAAGTTTTAGCCGCGTCTTTCAGGGTTACCGTCACCGCCGAAGTTCGTGGGGTGCGCGGTAACACACTAGTTACCGTCGTTTGCCTACCTGGCCTCCTCCCTACCTCCCGGGAACATCTTGTCCTTAAGGGGCGGTACTCATTCCTGACAAGGGAGTTTGTTCTTCTTCCGTTTCCGGGAACTCTCCTTGCAATGGGAGTCGTGGCAGGGGTTGCCGCGACCGATGCATAGTTGGTGCCCTTTCTCCCTTTCTTGGTCCTTTTGGACTGGACTACCACCCATTCTTCCTCCTCTGGTCTCACTTGGGGGGGGGGTGCTGTGGTGTTTCTTCGTGCCTCTCTCACCGGTGCACTTCCCCTCGCCATTGGGGAATTGGGCTCATATTCCAACATCCCCTGTATTTGTGATAGCACCTCTCTGGCCACTTGGGGTCCCATCACTTCTATCTTCCTCTCTAAGGCGTCCAGCCTGTGGTCCCTGGCTTGTGGTTCCTGCCCCGCACGATTAGGGAATCCTCGTAGCCGTGCTGCTCTTTCGACTGCTAGCTCTTTTCGCAGCGCCTCATTTTCTTGTTCTAGCTTAGTTATTCTCGCCTTCACCTGCTCCCTCTCTCGGTCAGGCTCCTCCTGTGTGCGTCCTTCTCGGGGCCTCTTTCTGGTTTTATCCTTCCACGCCGCCGAAAAGAACGCAGCCGCGTTTTTCAAATCCCGGATATAGCTGCCCTTCGAGTGGGTAGAGTTGATCGCCACCTTCATGACGACCGCCACCTGTCTGGCATGCTCTGCGCTTATATCAGCGAGGGAGCTGGTGCCGATTTCCTGCATGAGCTTGTCCGGTATTACTGGTAGGGTCGCACCTGGAGTTAGCTTTCTCTTCTTCCCCCTGCTGGACAGGGAGGAAGCCACTGACATCGCTGAGGCATCTGACTCTTCATCGTCGGTCTTGGCCTTGTGCGACTTCTTCCTGCTGGATCTAGATCTCCTTATCCCCTCACTCGTGGGGGCTAGGAAGGAGTCCTTCTGCTCGTCTCTCCCTGCCCTTCTAGGGCTCCTTTCTCTCTGGGCGTGCGGGATGTCTACCTCCATCTCCGTCGCACTGTCCCTTCCTCCTTTGTCTTTATCTTTCCTATTTTTAGTCGGCATTACTGCCACTTCACCAGACGCATTCACACGTCCGGGGGCCTGGCGGTCCAGCCTCGGACGGTCGTAGTCGTTAGATGACGACGCAGCGGGGCCCACTTGACTACCCGCAACTGCGCCGGTACTGGGGTCTCCCTCCCCTGCACGGTAAACTGAATTCTTCGTTATACGGCTGTCCATGTTTGTATGTTTATTATGATTCGCCTAGTCGTCGTCGTTGCTTTCCATCCTGGTGCCACTCACTCTTTCGCACCCTATCCCGATCAGGCCGGTGTAGGGTGACAGGGAGCCCCACGTGAAGGTGAGGTGAGTGGTCTGGGCAGGCATGGGCCCGCATTTTCGATGACGTACAGTTTCTCAGTTTGTTTAGTTCGGTTGCTCGGACAGGACTGTCAAAATGGTAACAAACAATAAAGACCGAAATAGTACTTCGATGATAGTGTGCAGTATTCTTTTTGGATAAACGTTATTGTAAAAAATGTCCACGATATATTTGCAACACTCACATAATGTGACAGGAAAATATTTCAAACTAAAGTTATTCAATGTTAAGTCGGCAACAAATTCTAACGAAGAAGATTACCAAAAAATATTTTCTTCGATAAAAATGAAGGTCCCCTTGATTTTTTTTTAAATAACACTATGTATTTTTGACTTTATAATCTTGTAACTGATGACAAGACGAATTCATCACAATAACCATGACATGATCTTGAATTTATGAATGTCGAGTAAATGAAGGGGGATTATCGTAAACTTTGACATCGGTTCGACGTTTCGCAAGATATGTTGATATTTTCTGTAAGTCTCTGAATAATCACAACATTCCCGGTTCCAAGTAATCATAAATAAATACATCTTTCATGCTGCTAAAATTGTTGTTCGCTTGCCGAATAATTACCTCGAGATATCTAGACAGAGCGCAATTCTATACAAACACGTTCACCTGAAATTCAAAGTACAGACGAACATAGTATGTATAAGCAAACATATTGTATTCAAGTTAGTAACAACTGTTCTAGAAAAATGTTTTCAAATAATGAGAAGCACGTACTCTTGGTACTTAAGTAAATATCAAATATAAAGAAGCACATGTGTACATCTGCAACTTTGTACGCTACAAGATATCCGGAAAGCGCCAGCAGTGTTGAAAAATGTTTTGTAACATAGAAACGGTTAAGACATGTTGTTTACACACACTAAGAAACATGAACTTACATGTACCAGTTAACGGAAATAAGTATACTCATAGATTACTACACACATATAAATTGAAAAAACGATGCCTGTGTGATCATGGGCTGTACAGGGCCCCGTTTCACGTCATGAAGCAAGAAAACATACGGCGATGTTTCCAGTTCGTTAAAGACGAAAATTTTCTATTCGCCATGACTTGTAACCTGATATGGTCTGACCTTCTCCATCCGTTCTTTTAGCCGATTCGCGTATTCCGAATTGGCCCGCTGCTTTGTTGATAAGAAAAATTCCGCCGGCAATCATATGCCGGTGCCACAAACCATTTCGGCCGCCGTTGCGTTAAGGTCCTCCTTTATCGCGGTTCTGATGCCTAGCAAAACGATTGGCAGAATTTCGACCCAGTTGCTCGTATCATGACACTTGCCTCTTTCAGTTGTCTGTGTAGGCGCTCTACCATCCCGTAAGTCGCGGGATGATAGGCCGTTGTAAGTGCTTGACGCCGAGCAACAGGCATAACTCCTCAAACAGTCGCGATTCAAATTGTCGCTCTTGGTCGGTCGTGATTTTTAAAGGTACGCCGAAACGAGCTATCCGAGACGAAAGGAGGGCCGAGGCAAGGGTTGACGCTTCCATGTCAGCGATGGGGATGGCTTTGATAGCCTTGCGAATATTGCATTATGATATTGTCTACGCGATATGCTCGATTTGCCCTGCTAATGTTTTAAACGTTCCGACTGGTGAAGATACGTGCCTGGTGACTTTATTACGTTGGCACGGTATGCATTGCCGCGTCCACGTTCGACAATCTTTGTTTACGGACGGCCAGACACAGCGCCCTCGGATGGGAAAGTCCATGCAGCGACTGAAATACGGTGCGTCGTAACGGCTCCGGCACGTATGTTCGCAGGATTTCGATCGAGAGATCGCAGTATATTCCGACATCTTGATCGGGAAATCGTACCTTTTTTAATTGCAATGCGCTAGAACCTGACTTAATGATTTCGCACAACTCGGTATTGTTGTCTTGCGCTGCGGCTAGCGTTTGATGATCTACTGATTTCCCTTTTATGTGCCGGATATCGGTCATAAATTGTCCAACGTAGTCGAGGTGACGGGATTGCCTTGGCGAACACTTGTCGAGATTCTGATCAAACGCGTATACTAATGGTTTGTGATCCGTATAGATCGCGAAATCTTTTCCTCCGACAGCGTGTCTGAATCGTTTCACCGCGGTGTACATTGCAAGTAACTCTCGATCGTACGCGCTGTCCTTTCGTTGCGCGGGGGATAGCGATTCCGTTATGAAACCTAGGGGCTGACAAGAATCGTTGACGCGCTGTTGAAGTACCGCTCCTATGGCGTAATCGGATGCATCGATCGCGAGGCTGACGGGCGTGCCAAGAATCGGATGCGCTAACATTGTCGCATTAGCTAAGGTGCGTTTCGACTCGCTAAAGCTATTTTCAGCTTGTTCGGACCACTCGATAGATGCGTTGCACTTCGTTGTGCTTTTCAACAAGTCGTTGAGTTGTTGAAGGATTTCCCGGTATAAAACGTCCGTGAAAGTTCATCATACCGAGGTACTTTCGTAGAGCTTTAACGGTCGTGGGTAACAGTACATTAATTATTGCGTCAACGCGTTCAGCCAATAGTGTAACCGAGGAATTGTATTTTGCTCACGCCGAATCCGCATTTCGCGAGATTTATCACGACCCCGTACTCGTCAAGGCGTTTGAACAAAACCCGTAAGTGTTCGCGGTGTCGTTCTTCGTTTTCGGACGCAATTAAAAAGTCGTCTATGTACGCATAGACGAAATCGAGGCCTCTTGTGATTTCGTCTACGAATCGTTGGCATGTTTGAGCGGAGTTTCGAAGCCCAAACATCATATTGGTCTCTTCGAACAGCGCGAATGGTGTTGTGATCGCTTTCTTCAGTACGTTTTCCGGCGTAATTGGAATTTGATGGCAACGCGAACGCGATCGATTTTGAAAAATATGCGCCTACCATGGAGATTCTGCGCGAAGTCCTCAATTTGCGGTGGTGAGTACCTATCCGGGGTGGTGCGGGCGTTCAATGCCCGATAGTCGCCACACGGTCGAATCCATCCATCCTTTTTCGGTACGATATGTAAGGGTGATGCCCACAGGCTTCTCGATGGCTGCATCACACCTTGTTCGATCATTACTTCGAATTCTGCCTTCGCCTGGTTGGCCTGGGGCGAGGCGGGGTGGTTTGGTGTGGACAGGAGGTCCGGGCGTCGTGCTGATGTAGTGTTGCATCCCATGCCGTATTGCACTTCTTCGGAACACTAGCGGTATCGTGAGATCGGGGAATTCCTCCAGCAGTCTGTGGTACGGTGAATCTCCGGTGATTGTTTTTATCGATGCCACGTCAGCCGTGGCGGCAAATTCTTTCGTCGATAGTCGGGTTGTTGTGTCGAAGTGCAGTTTGTTGCGAGGGGCTACGAGCAACCCGTAATGGCTCAGAAAATCAACACCGATGAATGGCGTTTGCACATCGGCCACTACAAAACGTCATTATTCAAATGACGCATTCAGCTCGGCGTAACGATAAATTGAGGGAAACTGTAACGATACCATATGCCGCGATCCGCGTTCCGTTCGCCGCGAACAGTTCGTAGTCGGTTTTGTTCGTGTGTCCGCGGATCTTACTGCGCGGATAGACACAAGTGTCAGCACCGGTGTCGATACTTTCTCGCACGTTCGCGGAATACTTCATGATAATAACAAAGGCCGGAATCATGCGTCCTTTTTCGCGACCTGGAACGGCTCCGATTTCTTGATCGCCAGTGTCGACGGGGTGGGTGGTTAATGTTCATTGCACTCACCTCGGCTCTTAATTGGTTCATCTGGTCGTTAAATGTATTAAAAAGCGGGAGCCAGAGGGAGCTTCAGACTGTCCCGCATACGCCGGGTGGTTTGTTATCGTTGTTACCTGCGAAGTATGTCCCGTACTCCTTTGAACTCCTCCGCGATAAGGTCCGCTGATCGCATCAGTTTGTCTGGGTCGGAATCGTCGACGGCGGCGAGTATGCGCCTGATGCGGGCGGGGAGCCGATTTCTCCACAACGATTTGATAAACTCATCTGGTGTGGAGGAACTGGCGAGCTTTCTCAGATGGTGGTACAATTGGGACGGTTTCCTATCGCCCATTTCTTCATTCTCCATCAACTTTTTACGCGATCGCTATCCCAGTCCAGAAGGGTGTGAATAAGTTCGTTCCTTATTCTTCTTTTGGCATTGTGGCCGTCAATACGCACAGCGCTGCATGTGACACAGTTCTGTAGGCCGCAGACGATCTTATAAGTGCGGCCCTTTATGCCCCGTTCAAGATGTTTCTGTTACTCTTGGTTAACAGTGGTTTGGACCATACTGGAGACGCATAAAGCGCGATTGACTCACATACTCCATAGTAAAGCCTCATGACTGAGCCAGTGGGACCGTTAATATTAGGTAGCATCGCCCTCAGCGCCACCATAAGTGCATTGGCCTTACTACAAACTTTCTCAAAGTGACCCCCAAACCTCCTGCCGGTATCCAACTGTACCCCAAGGTATCTGATCTCTTTCTTGGTTCTCACTGCATGACTCTCAATCTGGATATCCATGACCTTGGGAATACGTCTCCCGGTGAGCAGGATTACCTTCGTCTTTTCGTGTGCTACCACTAGTACATTGTCGGCACACTACCTCGTCACCACATTCATTGCCCTGCCCAAGCTTACCCCGATCTCCTCCTGGCTGGCCACGTCAAGTATCAGTGCCAAGTCGTCGGCAAATGCAACCACATTCCAGCGAGGAATATCCTAAAGCTCCATCAGGAGGCCTTCGTAGACATAATTCCATAACAGGAGATCTAGTATGGAACTCTGTGGGACTCCCGCGTAAACGTTTCTCTTCACCGTCCCTCCACTGCTGCGGATCAATCTTCCTGTCTTCTAGGTAGCTGCCTAGAGGACATCAAAGTTTCCGGGCATCCCTCTTGCCTCGGCCTCCAGAAGAATCTTATTCCATCTGAGAGTATTGAATGCGTTCTTGGTGTCTACCACCGAGAGCACACATCCGTTTTCTTCTCTTAGAGCAGTCCTCCAATTCACCTACCTACCTAGCGTCCACCGTACTCTTCCTCCTAAATGCCCACTAGTCCGTTCCTGGTTATCAGAGTATGTAGGTTCCCCTTTCCTGGGCCTCTTAGCGGTTATCACCTTCCTCCCTTCGCCGGGGGACTCCATCTTTCTCTTGGAGTAATCATCCGCTGCCCTTTCGTGCTTATTCTCTCTGCTCTCGTTTACAGCCCGTATTACCCCTTGCTTCCCTGTATTCCGTCTAACCCCTTGAAGTTTCGCTTGCTCCATCTTCGTCCTCCTCCTTATTTTCGTCTCACCAATATACTGGTTCATCGACAACGCTATAGCCCTGATCACGTTACTTATGTCCTTAATCCCCTCGTTCTTCTCCTTATCGAGGTTCAACTTCTTAACCAGTGCATTCATCATCAGCACCGCTCCCAACTTTTTTTTTTACGTGGAGAAATCCTCATGGACACCCGCCGAGACGGGTAGTGTCGGACTCTTACCGACTAAAACTGCACGGTGGCCTCCTGACGTGTCAGGGTGTCTCGAGTTCCCTTGCAGATTCGATCGTTCGACACCCCCGTCTGGTCTTGATAGACTCGTCCTATTACTCTTTCCTAGCCCACCAGAGGGACCACACCTCTGGTGTCAGTCCGCGCTGTTATTCTCTCTGTTCGCTTCTTCCTCCTTCCATTCTAGTTCTTGCTCGCAGAAGTTGCGGACGGCGGCGGCCTCGTGGCCACCCTCGAGAATTGCTTCTACAATCCTTTCCGGGGCCAGGTCGTCTTCCAGCTCCATTCTCAACGTCCATCTCGGCAGCTCCCACGTCGGGCAGATTGCCAGCGTATCCTGCGCCGTGTCCTCCTCCGTCCCACAATGGTGACATAGGCACGTGTTCTCTCTGCCTATCTTCTTCAGGAATTCCCCAAACACCCCATCACCTCTCCCAATGGGGAAGCACGGCGCAGACTGCCCGGTGTGGTCTCTCCCGAGCTTCGTGACGCAGTTCCGCCTCCCACCGTCTCCAGATGCTGGCCTGGATTTCTCCCAAGTCGAAGTGCTGGGCAGCCTCCTCGGGTCCTCGCAGCAGACTTTTCTTTCACTCGTATCTCCCTTTGAGTGCAAGTGCTTGCAGCTCAAAGGGGGGGGGGGCGCTGCTAGCACGGTGGCCGATGAGTATGACACCGTCCTATAGCCCCTGATAATCTTAATGGCTGTCCTCCTCTGCAGTCCCCTCAGCAGAGTCTTGCTGCGGTTACTCCTGTTCAACTCCTCAGCCCATACGGGGACACCGTATACGACCAGGGAGCGCACCACCCCCTCATAGAGGCGCCTCACTCCTAAACCTGCTCATCCCAGGTTCGGAAACAATCCACACAGGGCTTTCGCGGACGCAGCGACCTTCGGCACGAGATGTTCGAAATGTGGCTCGAAGGTCCACTGACCGTCGATGGTGAGACCCAGATATCTCATAGTTTGCCCCACCATCACTCTGCCTCCGCCTATGTTTATGCCCAACCCTGGGGGAGGGGGGCCTCTTCTTCTGATGTCGTAAAAGCCCAACATCTCCGACTTGGCCGGTGACACGCGTAATTCCAACTTCCTGATTTCCCTCATCACGCATGCCACCGCATCCTCGGCCAGGTTGGCGGTCTCGTGCCACCATCGATCCCCGGCGATGACTAAGGTGTCGTCGGCATAACATATGACCTCGGTACCCTGCGGCCTGGGACATCGTAGCACCCGGTAGCACCCCAGAGGATTGGTCCCAGTACCGATCCCTGCGGGACTCCTCTTTCGACCGGTTTCTTCTCTGTGCCTCTTCTGCTGCGATATGCTACCCAACGATCGTCGCGGTAGGATCTAATCACCCTTACCAGATATTTTGGTGTTTGGTAATGCCGCAGGGCTTCCAAAATCCTGTGCCACGGGATCGTATTAAAGGCGTTGGTGATGTCCAACGAGACCGCCAGTGCCACACTCCCTGACCGGATGTAAAGTCCTTCGTTGTCCTCTTCGCCTGGCCAATGGCGTCCACGGTGGACCGGCTCCGGCGGAATCCGTACTGCCTCTCATGCCACCCGGGCTCTCTCCGCCATATGTGTCCCTCCAGGCGGGCGGCAATAATCCTCTCGAATTGTTTGCCAACCTCGTCCAGGAGACATATAGGTCTATATCCTGAGGGGGAATGTGTAGGGCTTCCCTCCTTTCTCAGGAGCACCAGCCTCGCCATCTTCCAGCTTTTGGGATATTTCCCCTCTGCCAGGCAGCGGTTGTTTAGGTGTCGCAGGCGGGGGGCCACTAGATGGAATGTTAGATCCCATATCCGCCCTGGAATGCCGTCTGGTCCCGGGGCTACGTTGCGGGAGGCCATTTTTCCGACCGCATTCTCCAGCTCCTCTTCGGAGATCTCGTCCTCTACCCCTGTGGAGGATATGGATATTCCGAAGATTGTAAAAATATGTGCGGTTTATTCACTTTGTAAAAATAAATATATTGTCGACATATGTCTACACAGGTAATATTCGGTACAATCTAGTCAAAATAAATTATGTATTTACTCGAGGAACTCGAAGGATACGCGATACGTCTGATTGCTAAAGCACTGATCGATAAACTCTCTCTCTATCGTGCTTGCGTCTGATTATTTATACTGCTCGGGGGAAACCCGGAAAATTTGAAGTTAACAACGTTTGACAGTTGAAAGTAGCGGTGACATTGTTTTGTTCGGAGTTCGTTACTCATCATCATGCCTACGACCTAACGGTCTTACTGCTCCGAAACAAAACAACAATAGGATTCGAACTGTCCTGCTCGCGTGCCGCTACATTACACCCCTTCCAGTGATAACGTTTATGTCAAACTTTTAAAATATCCATCTAGTTCCTTATGTCGTCACTATCTTAATATCATTGTTGTCACAACATTCCGACAGTCTAAGACACCTAATTGAGACCTGCCTGGAACCGATCGGGAAAACGAACTCTGCGTCCGTATCTCGTAACATACCCACTCCTTGTGTTCTCTCCCGATGGATTGTTGCTGTCTTTTTTTTTTTTTATATTTACGTGGAGGAAATCCGCACGGACGCCAGGCTGCTGCTTCGGGGGAAAGCGGCGTGGCAGTGTCGGACTCCAACCGACTAAAACCTCCACGATAACCGCCCCGGCTGCGATCGAGAGAGGCCCGGGAACCGCTGTGAGCGTCGCAACCGGGGCCTCCCCCGCGCGCCTAATACCACCGCTGATGGGGCGGTGTGTGACCATTGTCACACCACCGCGCCTCGTCGCCGGAGCCGCCGTGCCAGGCAGCCCGGTTCCCCTACCGGACTGCTTGGCGGCGCCGAGGCGCTGAGCCGCCAGCGCCCAGCCCGAACCCCACCGGGGGGCGCGGCGGGCCCAGCGCGCTTCGCCAACGCCACACGGAGTTCCCAGGCGATCATCCATCCAAGTACTATCCGTGCCCGGCGCTGCTTAACTTTCGTGATCTGACGGGAACGAGTGCATTCTGCGCGGCCAGGGCGTTGGCGGATTGTTGCTGTCTGCGCTGTTTTCAACGTGCGCATCCGTTTGCTTCAGCGGAATAAGTATGTTCCGAGATTCGGCAGTCTTTTCTTCGATGTCGTCAGGGACCACGAACGCCGGTTTTGAACGGTTTATGGAAACCGTCACGTCACGATCGTTTATTCTTATAATAAAATTTTTTTATCCCTTTTTACCACCTTGTACGGTCCGTCAAACTGAGGCTGTAAAGGGCCTCCTATGGCGTCATGGCGCAAGAAAACGTACGGCGTCGTATTCGATTCCTTAAAAACGAAGGCTTTTCTTTCGCCGTGACTCTTAACCTCATGTGGCCTGATCTTCCCCATCCGCTCTTTAAGCCGGTTCGCGTACTCCGTGTTGACCTGCTGCTTTGTTTCAACAAAAAATCCGCCGGCAATCGAATATCAGTGCCGTAGGTCATTTCGGCAGCCGTTGCGTTTAAGTCTTCCTTTATCGCGGTTCGGATACCTAACAGTACGATAGGTAAAATCTCTACCCAGTTGCTCGTACCGTGGCATTTTATCGCAGCTTTTAACTGCCTGTGTAGTCGCTCTACCATCCCGTTGGACGCGGGATGATAAGCCGTTGTGCGTATGTGTTTGGCACCGAGCAACTGGCACAATTCATCGAACAACCGCAATTCAAATTGGCGTCCTTGGTCGGTTGTGATCCTTAGAGGTACGCCAAAACGTGCTATCCAAGTATTAAGAAGGGCCGTGGCAACGGTTGCCGCCTCCATATCGGCAATGGGAATAGCGTCGGGCCAACGCGTGAAACGATCGATACACGTTAGACAATATCGATACCCTTGCGAATATGGCATGGCGATAATGTCTACATGTATGTGCTCGAACCGGCCCGCTATTGTTTTGAAAGTTCCGACTTTCGAGGATACGTGCCTGGTGACTTTACAGCGTTGACAAGGTATACATTGCCGCGTCCAATTTCGACAATCTTTGTTGATGGACGGCCAGACGAAACGTGATGAAACCAATTTCTGTGTAGCACGTATTCCAGGATGGGAAAGTCCATGCAACGACTGAAATACAGCGCGACGTAACTGCTCCGGTACAAAGGGTCGCGGGGTTTCGTACGCCAAATCATAAAATATTCCGACGTCGTGGTGAGGGAATCGTAATTTTTTAAGTTTCAGCGCGCTAGAGCCTGACTCCATAATTTGCCTCAGCTCTGGATCACCCGCTTACGCTGCTGCTAATGTTTGATGATCCACGGATTTCCCGATCGCTTCTATTCGTGACAAGGTATCTGCTACGGTATTGTTGATACCTTTAATATGTCTTATGTCGGTTGTAAATTGTCCGACATAATCGAGCTGCCGGAATTGTCTTGGCGAACATTTGTCCGGATTTTGTTCAAACGCGTATATTAGGGGTTTATGGCCGGTATAAATCGCGAAATTTCTCCCTTCGACGGCGTGCCTAAATAGTTTTACCGCCGTGTACATCACGAGTAGTTCACGATCGTACGCGCTGTACTTTCGTTGCGCGAGGGATAGCGATTTAGTCATAAAACCTAACGGCTGCCAGTTATCGTTAACGCGTTGTTGTAGTACCGCTCATATTGCGAAATCAGAAGCATGGGCCACGAGGCTAACGGGCGCGCCTGGAATCGGATGCGCTAACATCGTCGCGTTAGCTAAGGCGCGCTTCGACTCGCGGAAGCTCTCGTCAGTTTGATCGGACCACTCAATAGTCGCGTTGCACTTCTTTGTGCCTTTTAGTAAATCATTGAGCGGTTGCAGAATTTGCGCAGCCCTCGGTATGAAACGTCGATGAAAATTAATCATACCGAGGTATCTCCGTAGTTCTTTTATCGTAGCGGGACGCGGTACTTTTATGATTGCTTCGACGCGTTCGGCCATAGGTTTTATGCCCTCCGCGGTAACGGTATATCCTAAGAATTGAGTTTCGCGCACGCCGAATTCGCATTTCGCGAGATTTATAACAACCCCGTATTCGTCGAGGCGTTTGAACAATATCCGCAAATGTTCGAGGTGCTGTTCCTCGGAATCAGACGCGATTAAAAAATTGTCGATATACGCGTAGACGAAATCGAGACCTCTCGTGATTTCGTCCACGAATCTTTGACACGTTTGGGCGGCGTTTCGAAGCCCAAACATCATGCTAGTCGCTTCGAAGAGACGGAAAGGGGTAATAATCGCTGTTTTCGGCACGTCCTCCGGGGCGATGGGAATTTGATGGTAAGCACGCACGAGATCGATTTTGGAAAAGATGTGCTTACCATATAAGTTCTGCGCAAAATCCTCTATGTGCGGCGGCGTATACCTATCCGGAATCGTGCGGACGTTCAAAGCCCGGTAGTCGCCACACGGTCGTATTCCTCCGTCCTTCTTCGGTACGATGTGCAAGGGTGATGCTCACGGACTTCGCGATGGGCGCATCACTCCTTGGTCTATCATGATTTCGAATTCCGCCTTAGCCTGCATGAGTCGATCGGGGGCTAGGCGGCGTGGTTTCGCGTGGACGGGTGTTCCAGGTGTCGTGCAGATATGATGCTGCACTCCATGTTTTACAGAACTTCGCCGGAAGACGGGTGGTCGCGTTAGCTCGGGGAATTCCGCTAACAATCTATGGTACTGCGATTCCCCGTGGATGGTCCTAATAGATCCGATATCGGTCGTCGCTGTAAATCCTCTCGTGGACAACTGCGTGGTCTTCTCCAATAGTCACTTATTCCGCGGGTCGACGAGTAACCCGTAGTGGCTCAAAAAATCGACGCCGATGATAGGCGTTTTTACGTCGGCGATTACGAAACGCCACTTAATGTCTCGACGCAAAGCCAGATCGAGGGACAAGGTGATAGTCCCATACGTCGCGATACGGGTTCCATTCGCTGCGAATAGTTCATACGCGCTCTTACTCGCGTGACCTCTTACTCTATTGCGCGGAAAAACGCAGGTGTCCGCACCTGTATCAACCAGATAAGCGACACCGGATTGCTGGTCTCTTACGAAATCGCGGCGGGTCGTCAAGCCGTCATCGTTCGCCGCATTAACGGACGACTGGACTCGTTTCCCTGCTTCCATCGACAAGGAGATCTACATTTTCGCGCGCGCTCGCGATACAGATCATGATAATAACATAAGCCGTTTCGGGAACCCGAACGGCGACGACATCTCTTTGGCGAACGCGAACGAGAGCGCACTCGACAACGGTCGGAAATGCTCATCGCGCTCATTTTTGTGTTTGACTGGAGTATCTGAAGTATCCCATCTCGTATCTCGCTCAACATTTTATGCGATGGGTCGACTTGTACCTCAGGCTTACTCACTGCTGTGATGCTGTGCTCGTGCTGCTCGCTGCCGGAACAGGCTTCCTCCACTCTGTCCGCGGCCTGGATAATCTTCTCCGGTTTGGTGTCGTCCATAACCGCCAAAACTCGCCGTATACGCTCGGGTAGCCGGTTCTTCCACAAGTTCAGGACGAACTGCTCCGACGCAAAGGGGCTGGCCAGCTTCTTTAGGTCGTGGTAAAATTGGGACGGCTTGCGATCGCCCATTACCTCCTTTTCCACAAGCCTCTTCACCCTTTCGCTGTCGGATTCTACCAGACTCCGAATCAGCTCCTCCTTTAACCGGTTATATTGCTTGTCGCCCGCGGACTTTAAATCTACATCTTCTAATCGCTCCAGGTACTCTGGTTCAAGGCACCCGAACAGAATGTTAACCTTGTCCAAATCTCTTTGAATTCCCGCGGCCTCGAGCTGTTTCTCCAACATGCGAAACCAGAAAGATATCTTCTGTGGTTTCAACGGAGGCACGCGGATCGGTTGCGGGGCCATATATGGAACGTTTTATTTGACATCGCGATCACGTCGGGTCACCAATGTGGAGAATATGGATATTCCGAAGATTGTAAAAATATGTGCGATTTATTCGCTTTGTAAAAATAAATATATTGTCGACATATGTCTACACAGGTAATATTCGGTACAATCTAGTCAAAATAAATTATGTATTTACTCGAGGAACTCGAAGGATACGCGATACGTCTGATTGCTAAAGCACTGATCGATAAACTCTCTCTCTATCGTGCTTGCGTCTGATTATTTATACTGCTCGGGGGAAACCCGGAAAATTTGAAGTTAACAACGTTTGACAGTTGAAAGTAGCGGTGACATTGTTTTGTTCGGAGTTCGTTACTCATCATCATGCCTACGACCTAACGGTCTTACTGCTCCGAAACAAAACAACAATAGGATTCGAACTGTCCTGCTCGCGTGCCGCTACATTACACCCCTTCCAGTGATAACGTTTATGTCAAACTTTTAAAATATCCATCTAGTTCCTTATGTCGTCACTATCTTAATATCATTGTTGTCACAACATTCCGACAGTCTAAGACACCTAATTGAGACCTGCCTGGAACCGATCGGGAAAACGAACTCTGCGTCCGTATCTCGTAACATACCCACTCCTTGTGTTCTCTCCCGATGGATTGTTGCTGTCTTTTTTTTTTTTTATATTTACGTGGAGGAAATCCGCACGGACGCCAGGCTGCTGCTTCGGGGGAAAGCGGCGTGGCAGTGTCGGACTCCAACCGACTAAAACCTCCACGATAACCGCCCCGGCTGCGATCGAGAGAGGCCCGGGAACCGCTGTGAGCGTCGCAACCGGGGCCTCCCCCGCGCGCCTAATACCACCGCTGATGGGGCGGTGTGTGACCATTGTCACACCACCGCGCCTCGTCGCCGGAGCCGCCGTGCCAGGCAGCCCGGTTCCCCTACCGGACTGCTTGGCGGCGCCGAGGCGCTGAGCCGCCAGCGCCCAGCCCGAACCCCACCGGGGGGCGCGGCGGGCCCAGCGCGCTTCGCCAACGCCACACGGAGTTCCCAGGCGATCATCCATCCAAGTACTATCCGTGCCCGGCGCTGCTTAACTTTCGTGATCTGACGGGAACGAGTGCATTCTGCGCGGCCAGGGCGTTGGCGGATTGTTGCTGTCTGCGCTGTTTTCAACGTGCGCATCCGTTTGCTTCAGCGGAATAAGTATGTTCCGAGATTCGGCAGTCTTTTCTTCGATGTCGTCAGGGACCACGAACGCCGGTTTTGAACGGTTTATGGAAACCGTCACGTCACGATCGTTTATTCTTATAATAAAATTTTTTTATCCCTTTTTACCACCTTGTACGGTCCGTCAAACTGAGGCTGTAAAGGGCCTCCTATGGCGTCATGGCGCAAGAAAACGTACGGCGTCGTATTCGATTCCTTAAAAACGAAGGCTTTTCTTTCGCCGTGACTCTTAACCTCATGTGGCCTGATCTTCCCCATCCGCTCTTTAAGCCGGTTCGCGTACTCCGTGTTGACCTGCTGCTTTGTTTCAACAAAAAATCCGCCGGCAATCGAATATCAGTGCCGTAGGTCATTTCGGCAGCCGTTGCGTTTAAGTCTTCCTTTATCGCGGTTCGGATACCTAACAGTACGATAGGTAAAATCTCTACCCAGTTGCTCGTACCGTGGCATTTTATCGCAGCTTTTAACTGCCTGTGTAGTCGCTCTACCATCCCGTTGGACGCGGGATGATAAGCCGTTGTGCGTATGTGTTTGGCACCGAGCAACTGGCACAATTCATCGAACAACCGCAATTCAAATTGGCGTCCTTGGTCGGTTGTGATCCTTAGAGGTACGCCAAAACGTGCTATCCAAGTATTAAGAAGGGCCGTGGCAACGGTTGCCGCCTCCATATCGGCAATGGGAATAGCGTCGGGCCAACGCGTGAAACGATCGATACACGTTAGACAATATCGATACCCTTGCGAATATGGCATGGCGATAATGTCTACATGTATGTGCTCGAACCGGCCCGCTATTGTTTTGAAAGTTCCGACTTTCGAGGATACGTGCCTGGTGACTTTACAGCGTTGACAAGGTATACATTGCCGCGTCCAATTTCGACAATCTTTGTTGATGGACGGCCAGACGAAACGTGATGAAACCAATTTCTGTGTAGCACGTATTCCAGGATGGGAAAGTCCATGCAACGACTGAAATACAGCGCGACGTAACTGCTCCGGTACAAAGGGTCGCGGGGTTTCGTACGCCAAATCATAAAATATTCCGACGTCGTGGTGAGGGAATCGTAATTTTTTAAGTTTCAGCGCGCTAGAGCCTGACTCCATAATTTGCCTCAGCTCTGGATCACCCGCTTACGCTGCTGCTAATGTTTGATGATCCACGGATTTCCCGATCGCTTCTATTCGTGACAAGGTATCTGCTACGGTATTGTTGATACCTTTAATATGTCTTATGTCGGTTGTAAATTGTCCGACATAATCGAGCTGCCGGAATTGTCTTGGCGAACATTTGTCCGGATTTTGTTCAAACGCGTATATTAGGGGTTTATGGCCGGTATAAATCGCGAAATTTCTCCCTTCGACGGCGTGCCTAAATAGTTTTACCGCCGTGTACATCACGAGTAGTTCACGATCGTACGCGCTGTACTTTCGTTGCGCGAGGGATAGCGATTTAGTCATAAAACCTAACGGCTGCCAGTTATCGTTAACGCGTTGTTGTAGTACCGCTCATATTGCGAAATCAGAAGCATGGGCCACGAGGCTAACGGGCGCGCCTGGAATCGGATGCGCTAACATCGTCGCGTTAGCTAAGGCGCGCTTCGACTCGCGGAAGCTCTCGTCAGTTTGATCGGACCACTCAATAGTCGCGTTGCACTTCTTTGTGCCTTTTAGTAAATCATTGAGCGGTTGCAGAATTTGCGCAGCCCTCGGTATGAAACGTCGATGAAAATTAATCATACCGAGGTATCTCCGTAGTTCTTTTATCGTAGCGGGACGCGGTACTTTTATGATTGCTTCGACGCGTTCGGCCATAGGTTTTATGCCCTCCGCGGTAACGGTATATCCTAAGAATTGAGTTTCGCGCACGCCGAATTCGCATTTCGCGAGATTTATAACAACCCCGTATTCGTCGAGGCGTTTGAACAATATCCGCAAATGTTCGAGGTGCTGTTCCTCGGAATCAGACGCGATTAAAAAATTGTCGATATACGCGTAGACGAAATCGAGACCTCTCGTGATTTCGTCCACGAATCTTTGACACGTTTGGGCGGCGTTTCGAAGCCCAAACATCATGCTAGTCGCTTCGAAGAGACGGAAAGGGGTAATAATCGCTGTTTTCGGCACGTCCTCCGGGGCGATGGGAATTTGATGGTAAGCACGCACGAGATCGATTTTGGAAAAGATGTGCTTACCATATAAGTTCTGCGCAAAATCCTCTATGTGCGGCGGCGTATACCTATCCGGAATCGTGCGGACGTTCAAAGCCCGGTAGTCGCCACACGGTCGTATTCCTCCGTCCTTCTTCGGTACGATGTGCAAGGGTGATGCTCACGGACTTCGCGATGGGCGCATCACTCCTTGGTCTATCATGATTTCGAATTCCGCCTTAGCCTGCATGAGTCGATCGGGGGCTAGGCGGCGTGGTTTCGCGTGGACGGGTGTTCCAGGTGTCGTGCAGATATGATGCTGCACTCCATGTTTTACAGAACTTCGCCGGAAGACGGGTGGTCGCGTTAGCTCGGGGAATTCCGCTAACAATCTATGGTACTGCGATTCCCCGTGGATGGTCCTAATAGATCCGATATCGGTCGTCGCTGTAAATCCTCTCGTGGACAACTGCGTGGTCTTCTCCAATAGTCACTTATTCCGCGGGTCGACGAGTAACCCGTAGTGGCTCAAAAAATCGACGCCGATGATAGGCGTTTTTACGTCGGCGATTACGAAACGCCACTTAATGTCTCGACGCAAAGCCAGATCGAGGGACAAGGTGATAGTCCCATACGTCGCGATACGGGTTCCATTCGCTGCGAATAGTTCATACGCGCTCTTACTCGCGTGACCTCTTACTCTATTGCGCGGAAAAACGCAGGTGTCCGCACCTGTATCAACCAGATAAGCGACACCGGATTGCTGGTCTCTTACGAAATCGCGGCGGGTCGTCAAGCCGTCATCGTTCGCCGCATTAACGGACGACTGGACTCGTTTCCCTGCTTCCATCGACAAGGAGATCTACATTTTCGCGCGCGCTCGCGATACAGATCATGATAATAACATAAGCCGTTTCGGGAACCCGAACGGCGACGACATCTCTTTGGCGAACGCGAACGAGAGCGCACTCGACAACGGTCGGAAATGCTCATCGCGCTCATTTTTGTGTTTGACTGGAGTATCTGAAGTATCCCATCTCGTATCTCGCTCAACATTTTATGCGATGGGTCGACTTGTACCTCAGGCTTACTCACTGCTGTGATGCTGTGCTCGTGCTGCTCGCTGCCGGAACAGGCTTCCTCCACTCTGTCCGCGGCCTGGATAATCTTCTCCGGTTTGGTGTCGTCCATAACCGCCAAAACTCGCCGTATACGCTCGGGTAGCCGGTTCTTCCACAAGTTCAGGACGAACTGCTCCGACGCAAAGGGGCTGGCCAGCTTCTTTAGGTCGTGGTAAAATTGGGACGGCTTGCGATCGCCCATTACCTCCTTTTCCACAAGCCTCTTCACCCTTTCGCTGTCGGATTCTACCAGACTCCGAATCAGCTCCTCCTTTAACCGGTTATATTGCTTGTCGCCCGCGGACTTTAAATCTACATCTTCTAATCGCTCCAGGTACTCTGGTTCAAGGCACCCGAACAGAATGTTAACCTTGTCCAAATCTCTTTGAATTCCCGCGGCCTCGAGCTGTTTCTCCAACATGCGAAACCAGAAAGATATCTTCTGTGGTTTCAACGGAGGCACGCGGATCGGTTGCGGGGCCATATATGGAACGTTTTATTTGACATCGCGATCACGTCGGGTCACCAATGTGGAGAATATGGATATTCCGAAGATTGTAAAAATATGTGCGATTTATTCGCTTTGTAAAAATAAATATATTGTCGACATATGTCTACACAGGTAATATTCGGTACAATCTAGTCAAAATAAATTATGTATTTACTCGAGGAACTCGAAGGATACGCGATACGTCTGATTGCTAAAGCACTGATCGATAAACTCTCTCTCTCTATCGTGCTTGCGTCTGATTATTTATACTGCTCGGGGGAAACCCGGAAAATTTGAAGTTAACAACGTTTGACAGTTGAAAGTAGCGGTGACATTGTTTTGTTCGGAGTTCGTTACTCATCATCATGCCTACGACCTAACGGTCTTACTGCTCCGAAACAAAACAACAACAGGATTCGAACTGTCCTGCTCGCGTGCCGCTACACCCCTTTCCACTCTGGACTATTTTCATATTCGACCGAGTCTTCCTCATCAGAGTGTAAGAGGGAGGGGAAGCTTTCCTCCTCTTGTGCTATGGCCTCCTGTCTGGGGAATAGGGTGCTGACTACTTTGTCCAGCAACCCCGGGTCCATGCTTTCGATCTGCGGGGGAGCCGCTGGTCTGATCTTACCCATCACTGCCTTATACGGCCTCCCCCACGGGTCTGAGTCGACCGATTGCACTAGCTCCTTCCAGGACCTTTCCTATGCGGCTTTGATCTCCCTTTTCAGATCCTTTCTCGACATCCTGTATAATGAGTACAGTCGGGAGATCTCTTTCTCATTTCGCGTCCGCCTACGACGCTGTGCCCTGGCGTAATTCCTCGTGGCTCGGCTGCATTGCTCCCTCATGTCGGCAATATCTGGATTCCACCAGTATACCGGTTTCCGCGTGCTGCCCGCTCTGGAGACGCGCGGCATCGAGGCATCGCTTACGCTCTTCATTCCTTTGAGAAGATCCTTCGCCTCATCGTCCACTGACCATTCTTCGGAGGGGTCACGTGCGTCCCAACTCCAGGCCAGTCCAGCAGCTGTCGCTTCCAGCATGTCCTTATCGAGTCTTTTGAGGCTCCACTTATGTTGGGTCGGCTTGGGTCTTATTGTCGGAGCCTTGTCCGCGTTCTGGAGTTCCATTTCCATGTACACGTAGAGGTGGTCAAACAGCGGTCTCGACGTCATCGGCCACTCGCCAGTTCCTGATCCTCGGGTACAGCTGCGGTGTGGCCCACGTGAGGTCCACCACCGAGGTTCCTCTCCACGCCATACACGTCTGGACGCTGCCTGTATTCACTAGGACAAGGCCCGAGCTCGCCGCCCAATCTGACAGCCGCCTTCCTCTTGCTGTGGTCCTCTCGTTCCCCCAGAGTGCCGAGTGTGCATTGAATTCCCCCAGGACCAATGCCTGGCGCGGAAGACACTGCCTAACGCAGTTGCCCACCCGGTCCAGGAAATCCTCGAAGGCCTCCAGCCCGCAGTTAGGAAAGACGTAGACGCCCACGATCGCAATCCTGGCCCACTCGACCGCCACGTATCCGTCGCCTCGGTCGAGCAGCTTGCCGCAGGGGCCTAAACCTGAATCCCACGTGACTGCCACTCTCCCTCTAGTATCCTGCGCCCTGTTGGTGTTGGTTGGGACGCAGTATGGCTCAGCGATGATTGCGAGGGCTATCCTGCTCTCCCTGATGGTTTTGAGGAGCAGGTCTTGAGCTCTCCTCAGATTGCATTGCAGGATATTGAGAGAGAATGTTATTCCACTAACATGGCCTCCCCCTGGTCGCACATCGCCTCCCTCGCGGGACTCTTCCTGCTGCTGGTCTTTTCTACTCTTCCTTGCCTGTCTCTGTTCTTTCTACTCGTTTGAGGAGGAGCACAAATAGTTTGAGCATGCAAGGGCTCGGCTTGTGGCCGACCGCGCCATACCTCGAGTATAGAACTCATACTGGCTTTGCCAAATAGGTGTTCGTTAATAATCATCTACCTTCAGACGCCCAATGCCAAGGGAACTGCGCGCGGATGGTCTGCGCGCGACTTGGAAAAACCCTGCCCTCTCCTTTCGGGTCATTGGACAAGTTGAACCTGCCCTTTCGGGCGGCAGCTCGCTTAGCCGGCGCGGCACGATGCGTGCATCATGACGCGCCGTTACCAGCGGGGGCCACGAGGAGGCGGAGCTGCCAGCATATAGCTCGGTTCCAGCAGGTTGGCTGTCTAGCCGATTATATCCCTGCACCGTCCCAGCATTCATTTGCATGAATGCCGCCTGCACAGACGATCGTAGGGATTCTTACCCAGTTCTTACTTATCTCCGTTCATTCATTTTTCCCCTTTTTTTTTTAATTTCAGACTAGGTTTGGTCGGCTGGTTGTCGTGCCAGCCTTAGACTTCGTCTTGGAGGCCGGCTTGTCAATTCGCCAGATTGCATTGTCCTCTCTGAAGGTCGTCCCTGTAGCAGGGTGCCATTCGTCTCTCTTTGGACTCTCCTTCTTTTCTGCTCCTTGGCTTGCAGGACGCTCCTTGCGAACTGGCGGAAGTGTGGGTATATATCCTTCGATACGAATTCCCACTTATGCTCCGGCCATTCCAGGTCCAGTTCTCTTATTGCATCTCGCAGTTTCCGTCTGTCTTCATTGAAGATTGGACAGTTCTCCAGGATGTGATGAGGGGTTTCTGTCTCTCCGCAGTCACACGTGTCCACATCAGTCAGTTGGAATGTCTTGAGTTTACCGTTGAAGTCCCCGTGACCAATTATGAACTGTGTCATGTAGTGGTCCGGTCTTACCCAACGGCACTCAAGCCTATCCTTGACACTGTCAAAATATTCATATGTGTTCCTTCCTTTGTGTGTTGTCTGCCATCGCTCTTGCCACTTTTCGATGGCTTCCCTGACGATGGCTCTGTGGTTGGATGCTTCATCCAATCCTCTTTTCATTCTGTGGGCTCTTGCCCTGATCTCAATTAGCAGGTCGATGGGTATCGCTCCTGCGATGACCTGTAGTGCCTCCGTTGATGTGGTCCTGTAGGCCTTCGTCACTTGAAGGAGTGCCATTCTCTGTGACCTTATCAGCATGCCTGTCGTTTTCCTATTTAACAGGTCGCTCCAGCCGGCTGCGGCGTAGGTGGTTATCGGCTCGAACAACCCTTTGTACAGGATACTCATTGCCGCGTGTCCGAGTCCCCATTTCGTCTTAGCCACTCTTGCGAGGCTGTTAAATAGTTTGTGGCACTTCTGAGTTGTTTCATACACATGCCGATTGATCTTCAGGCCACTTTCAATGTGCACTCCCAGGTATTTGATCACCTGTCCCATCTTGATGCTCTTACCCCTAATCTTGATAATCGGTGGTCTTTCGATGTCCAGCCTGCCCTTGACCAGCATCATCTCGGTTTTCTCCGCGGACAGAGAGAGTTTCTTCCTTTCGCACCAGGTAGAAACGCGTGCGACTACTTCCTATCCGCTCCTCTCTAGCTCCGTCCTTGCGTTTCCGGCGACTAGGATGATTAGGTCGTCGGCGTATGCGATGGGTTCGCATTCTGTCTCGCTTGTCGCCAGATCCGCCAGCAGGTCGTCGAATACTAGGTTCCAAAAACTCGGGCCCAGTACTGATCCCTGCGGGCATCCTTTCGTGACGGGCTTGCCGACTATTTCATTCTTGCCGATGATTTGCACAGCTCTGTCCGAGAAGTAGCTCCTCGCCAGCCGATACAGGTTGTTGGGGCAGCCTCTTCTCTTCAGCTCGTGCATTACGTTCGGCCACCATACATTGTCAAAGGCTCCTGTTATGTCGAGTGCTATTGCGAGGACATACTTCCTGTCGCTCATTTGCTCGACTTTTTCCCTGAACTTCATTATCGCGTCCACCGTTGATCTTCCGGGGCGAAAGCCGTATTGGCGATCCGAGGACATCTCATGATTGTTGAAAATGGACGCCATTCTTGTAGCCATCATCCTTTCGAGCAATTTGCCCACCATAGATAGTAGGCAAATCGGTCTGTAGGACTTCGGACTACTTCTATCTCGATCTGGTCCTTTCGGGATGGTGATGACGTTTCCCAGTTTCCAGATTCTTGGGAAGACCCCCCAAGTGAGGCAGGCGTTCATGAGCCTTAGGAGCTCTTGGTGAATTCCACCCCAGGCACGTTGTATCATCTCCGCCTCGATCAAGTCGGGGCCGGGGCATTTGCCCCTTGTCAGTCGCATCACTGCACATCCTAGTTCGTGAAACTGGAACACTGGTGTGTCTTCTTCGCTTGGTGGAGTTGCCATACTCCTCCTAATCTCTGTCTGTTCCGGGGTGTCCGTTTCTTCTTCGTCATCGGGTAGGAGGGCAGACAGCATCGCCCCCGCGGTCGTTCGCCAGCTGGAGGTGTCTCCTTGTGGCGTCCGCAGAGTCGACACTACCATTTCTCCCCTAAGTCTACCCGTGACCGCTCCGTAAACGATTCCCCAGGGCTCTCTGTTGCCCTCTTTTGTTACAAAGTCCTGCCAGCTCTGAATCCTGGCTTTCGTGATCTTCCTTGTATATTCCCTTCTGATTTCCCTGTACCGCAGCTTCTCTTCTTCCCTCGTTGCGGGGTCCTTGGCCCCCTGGTACCTTCTCCTTGCTCGGTGGGTGTCTCGCTTTGCTCTTGTGAGCTCGGGCGTCCACCATGGTACCGACCTGTAGTGCCATTTCTTCTTGGGGATGGCCGCATCGCAGGCTCTTATAAAGGCAGCCTGCATTTGCTCGGCCATTCGTTCCACGTTTTCGGCTTGCTGGAGGGTGGTCCCCCGGAGTGTCCGTGCCCCCTCTGTGACGACTCTTTGGAACGTTTCCCAGTCGGCTTTACGTGTGTCGTATCTTTTCACCTGAAGCTGCGGCTCGGTACTTCTTGACCCGAAAACCAGGCGTGTCTCTAGTACCCTGTGATCGCTGGTGGTTCCGTCTTCTTGTACTCTCCACTCCTGTACCAGCGGTATTGCTTCCGGGCTCGCCAGGGTTACGTCGATGTTCGACCGCCCTCGCGTTGTCTCAAAGGTGTGTGCCTGTCCTGGTTGGTTGAGTACACAGAGACCGAATTGCGCTATGACGGCCTCCAGGGCTTCTCCTCTGTCGTCCAAACACTTGCTATGCCACAGCGGGGACTTTGCATTGGAGTCCAGTCCAACGATGAGCCTCTTACCTCTGAGACTCCTGAGTACTTTCTCGAGCTGTTCAACGCCGACTCCGATGTCTTCCGTCGGTGGAAAGTACTGGCTTATCACGTATAATCCAGTGTCCCCGCCACTTATCTGCACGCATATGCAATGTGTCGTACAGAGCCCTACAATTTCGAGAGGCGTCAAGCGCTGCGACTTCACACCCACAGCTGCCATTGGCGGGTCGTTTTTCGAGCCTCGACAGGCGATCGCGACCCCTGTACCGAGCCCAGGTATCTTGCCGTTAATGCTATATGGCTCTTGCATCAGCAAGATTTCATCGCCATCAGCCCTCAGCTGTTCCCTAATTTCATAGGGGACTGTTTTGGATCGCTGCATATTATGTTGCAGGATCCTTATTCCTCTTTCCCTGTAATGTCCTAGCCTGTTTCCCGTTGTGCCCCTATCCATATACAGTTCTTGCAATTAGCGCTTCTAGGGCTTTTTTGTACATAGGGCAGTCCGCATTGGAGGCCGCGCGATCTCCCTTCTTTCCAGCCTTCCTGCAGTTCACGCAGCTGGCGTTCTTGTCTTTACTAGTGCACTCTTTCGTGCAGTGCCCACTTTCTGCGCAATGCGCGCAGATTTCGTAATCGACGCGGCAGTATTTTGCTATGTGTCCGTAGCCTTGGCATTTATAGCAACGGCTTACGGCGATAAAGTCGCGGACCTTACATGCATTCCACGATATGTATATTTTCCCTTTGAGTAACTTATCTCTTACTTGGGGGGGTGCTTCTATCACCCAGTTAATCTCCTGAGCGTCCTTGCGACCCGTCCTGAAGCAGAATTTTATGGCCGCAACGTCCTCCTCTTCTAGTCTATCTTCATTCTGCTTCCTAATGCATGCCCTTATTTCCTTCTCCGGAGTGTCCCTTGGGACATCGAACAAAATCATCCGGGGCTGTCTCCTCTGCGGCATACTGGCTTTTAGCCGGCCTCCTTTAGCTTCTCGTTCTCAGTGAACGCCTTCAAGCCCTCCGGCTTCGCTGTTTCCACTGCCAGGCCGTTACTTCCTATTTTTCTTACGGCGGTGACTTGTATTCCCTTCTTCCGAGGGTTCACAAGTGTGAACACCGCATCCCAAGCTTCTTTGCTCGACTTGATTGCTCCATCTGCTTGTTCAGGGCGGATAATTACCACGTTCTTCGGTGGCTTAACTGATATCTGCCCAACTTTGTTGCTATTCATCTTCACCTTCTCCGCATACGAAGGCTGTTTTGGCTCGGCCCTCGCGGTTTTCATGACCGCCGTTTCGAGCAGCGACTTGTTTACCACAGATAGTATCTCTGTGTTCCTGTTCTGGGCCGTGCCAGCGTTTTGTTCCAGCTTCCCAGTCAAGTAGCTGTTGTGGAGCAGCAACTCTTCTACTATTCCCCGCATTTCTTTAAAATACCGCATGATAGATGCGGTCTGCTCCTTGTTGACCTTCCTGTTAGCGGCTTCTAGCTGCCCGGCACTATGCTCTCACGGCACAAGGCAGCTGTCTCGCCACGAGCTTTTCTGTTCTAGTTTTCGTGCTTTTATTTCTACTTTCTGTTTTCACTATTTTCACTAATGCACCTAAAATCACACAATAACACTGTTATCTCCTCCAAAAAATGTATACACATCCACTAGCTCTTCTCTTTCTCGCACTTTTCTCTTCGCACAATTCGGTTTCAACAAGATGTCGGTTACAAAGTACGGAGCGATGTAAACACGTCCGACCTCCACGCCGTCACCTTGCAAAGTAGGAGCACAGGCCACTCCTCCCATCCTGTGCCCTGCTGTCGCTCCCAGCGCCTTGCAGAGCGGGCAGTTAGGCTTGGCCGTTGTACAGGCTCTCGCCATGTTCCCTTCTTTCCCGCAGCGGTGACACAAGCTGCTCCTGTCCACCGCTGATGAGCAGGTGGCCCTCACATGTCCGACCTCGAGGCACCTGTAGCACTGCAGTGGTCTTTTGGGGACTGCTGGCAAGGACATCCTTGGACAATCCTATTGCCATTCTCCCCAGCCCTGCAAGTCTTCTCGCCCCCGCCGCCGGGCATCTTACCCAGACTGTTCCCAGGCCTCCTCTGGTGACGTTGATATCTCCTACCAGCACGTCTTCCTTTTTGCAGTCCGCTGTGGAGGCTACAGTCTGCTGCAGCTCCTCTTTGCTGATTGAGATATCAATGTTGTCGATTCTGACTTCAGCCCTTCTAACCGGAGCAGCTACTTTGACTGCCATGGGGTCCAATATGTTGGTGAGTTTGGACGCCAGCGCGGCCGCCTTTTCCCTTTCCTTATCACCAGGGACTCGGATCACTATAGATCCCGTTATCCCTTTCCTCATTTCGAGCTTGCTTACCCCTAGCTCTCTCAAGGGGATATGCTCTCGCGCCTTTGCTATGACCTCCGCATACGAGATCTTGGCAGCATCTTTTAATGTTAACGTCACCGCCGATGATCGCGGGGTGCGCGGCAACAACCTGGCCGCCCTCGGTTGCCTAGTGGGTCTTCTTCTTTCCTCCCAGGAGCTGCGAGCCGTCAGAGGGGGAAATTCACTTCTCGCGGCCGTGTTGTACGCTCTCGAGCTTGCCGGGGGTGCTCTTGCTGCAGGGGCCGCGGCTGGAGTTGCCGCCGCCGCTGCGTAGCTGGCATTCCTCTTTTCCCTTCTGGTTATCTTGGATTGTACTAGCACCCACATTTCTTCTGTTGGACCTGTGGGGGCCGACATCTCTGCATTGCCTTCCTCCGGGAGCGTTCTTGCCTGCCCCCTCATCTTCGGGGGGTTGGACTCGCCTCCCAGCATCCCTCGCACTTGAGGCATGACTTCCCTCGCTATCTGGGGACCAATCATGTCCATCTTTTTCTCTAGGGCTTCCAGACGGTAGTCCCTGCCTCGGGTTTCTTGTCCCCTCTGGTTGGGGAACCCTCGCGTCCTTTCGGTCCTTTCCTCTGCAAGCTGAGTGCGCAGCTCCTCGTTTTCGCGCCTCAGCATTGCTAATTCCTCCTTTATCTGTTCTATCTCTTGAGAACGTTCCTCTCTTGTGTGGTTCTCTCGGCTGGCTTTCCTGGTCTTATCTTTCCAGGCCGCCGAAAAGAAGGTTGCCGCAGTCTTAAGATCTCTGATGTAAGTGCCCTTCAGGTGCGTTGAGTTGATCGCCACTTTCATGACGATCCCCACCTGTCGGGCGTGTTCCGCGCTTACATCCGCCAGCACCGCTCCCAACTAGGCTTGCGTGAACCCCCGTATCTCACTAATCGTAAGCATTATCTCCTGTCCCTCGACATGACAGTTCTGAGCGTGGTTATCCTCCCTCGCGCAAACCTCTACCTCGCTACTCGCAGACAACGGCTTGCTATGGCAATGTCATAAGATATGTTTTACGCGTCTTATCGACCGCTCTCCTCACCAAATACTTTCCTCCTTTAGCATTTCTCATTGCAATTGGCGTGCTATGATCGTTATCCCCGACACCGAACGTTACGTCACCACCTTCCAATTTAACGCCAGCCTCCGCTTCCTTTTTCCCACTTACGATCAGACTTCTCTGTAGCTTCTTGTTCAGTTTAAGCGGGTATCCTCCTATCTGCAAGGAATCCTCCTAACTTCCTGCTACGCTTGCCCGAGCTCCCAATAAATTAGCTAGCTAAATTAAATAAGCTCCCTGTTCATCTGGAGCCATTCTTCTCCCTCTCGGACTTTCACCAACAGGGCCTCCGGTCCATTTCGAGTTCTTGTCACCTTATTCGTCCGAACTTTGTTAGCCGTTGGCCTCCTTTCCTCGTTGCTGCTCCTTTTTCTCTCAAGCCTCCTTTCTCTCCTATTCGCCTGATCTGTACACTCCCCTCTAGAGTCGCTAATTTATCTGACCTAGTGTCCTCGTCGCCTGTTTCTCCCTCCCTACATACCTCCGCGTAGGACACTTCCCCCTCTTCGCGCCTTTCTTTCGGTTCGAATTCCTATCATCGGGCGGTGACGTAGTTTTCCTCTTATTGCTTCGATCGGCAGACACCCTGCTTCCCCACTGGCCGCTTCTTTTCCTACTCTCCTCCATCGGCGTGGAACTTTTTGTGGACACGTTAACTTCTCTGGGTCTTCCATCCTGTTGGCTGTTTTTTCCTGTAGGTCGTCCGGAACTATAAACGCGGGTTTTAGTCGGTCTGTGGAAACCGTTACGTCGTGATTACTTACTTTAATAATATAATTTTTTCATCTCGTATTCCAACTTTAAACGCTCTGTCTTACTGCGGCTGTAAAGGGCCCCCTATCGCGTCATGGCGCAAGAAAACATACGGCGATGTTTCCAGTTCGTTAAAGACGAAAATTTTCTATTCGCCATGACTTGTAACCTGGTATGGCCTGACCTTCTCCATCCGTTCTTTTAGCCGATTCGCGTATTCCGAATTGGCCCGCTGCTTTGTTGGTAAGAAAAATTCCGCCGGCAATCGTATGCCGGTGCCACAAACCATTTCGGCCGCCGTTGCGTTAAGGTCCTCCTATATCGCGTTTCTGATGCCTAGCAAAACGATCGGCAGAATTTCGACCCAGTTGCTCGTGTCATGACACTTGATCGCCTCTTTCAGTTGTCTGTGTAGGCGCTCTACCATCTCGTTAGCCGCGGGATGATAGGCCGTCGTAAGTGCTTGACGCCGAGCAATCGGCATAACTCCTCAAACAGTTGCGCTCAAATTGCCGTTCTTGGTCGTGATTTTTAAAGGTATCCAAGTCGAAAGGAGGGCCGAGGCAACGGTTGGCGCTTTCATGTCAGCAATGAGAATGGCTTCGATAGCCTTGCGAATATTGCATTACGATATTCTCTACGTGATATGCTCCACTCGCCCTGCTAATGTTTTGTGGCGGATGTGAAAAGAGAGTTTTGCGTTTCGTCCCGGGACTACCGGTGGACTCGTCAGTAAGGCTATGCCCGGTAGTCCCTGCCTTAGACGTAGAGGGAGTCTCGCTAGGTGCGGTATTTGTATCATGTGCCCGAATAGCGAGATAGACAGACTCATTGTCGTCGTAGCCCTCTGGTGTTGGTGGTTGGTACCCGCGGATCGTCCGGGAGGTGTTGCGCCGCGTTGATGCCTCGACCTGTCGGCGTCCTGTTGATACCGATCCGCCACAGTTTTAAACGTTCCGACTGGTGAAGATACGTGTCTGGTGACTTTATTACGTTGGCACGGTATGCATTGTCGCGTCCACGTACGGCAATCTTTGTTTACAGACGGCCAGACGAAGCGTGTTGTCACCAGTTTTTGTGTGGCTCGTATCCCCGGGTGGGAAAGTCCGTGTAACGACTGAAATACGTTGCGTCGTACCGGTTTCGGTACAAACGGCCGCAAGGTTCCGGTCGAAATGTCGCAAAATAATTCTACATCCATTTCAGGAAATCGAATCTTCTCAAGCCGCAACGCGCGAAAGTCAGAGTTAAGGATTTGGCGTAGTTCGCTGTCGGTTTCTTGCGCTGCTGCTACCGTCCGGTAATCTACAGAGATTTCCATTCGTATTGATCCCTATCCGATTGAGAAATCTCACGGCCGATCCACATTGATACACCTGACCACTTGTTTTCATATGACTCCGCCGACATATCAAGCTTCGTCTTACTCACTTGCCCCTCCCTTTTCTCGCCTCCTCTCCGAATCCCACCCTGGTTTAAACGGGTCCTTCCCCTTCCTTTTATCCTTCTGTCCTAACGGCGTAATCGAGACCTCCTCGGTCTCGGCTGTTATCGGCGAATCACTCGCTCCTACGATACGCTTGGTGGACATGTTGCCAGAGCCTGTCCTTGCGCGACTTCTCCATTCGCAGCTTCTGATTGATCCCCGGTCACTCTATCTGAGTGGGAGGTGACCCTGTGACCGACCCTCCTCCTCTCATTTGTCCGTATTCATGTTTAGTATTCATAGTCCAAGGGCATAGCCAAATTCATCGTACTATCTTGTAATTGTCTTCCCAAAAGAATACCAATTCATAGTCCATAAGCAAAGCCAATTCAACCCAAATAAGCCACCTACAACTTAACCATAATTTCCCTATGAGGAAATATAAATGCCATCCCTCTTATACACGGTTAGATCAATGGGTTACTCCATAACGTGTTTATAAATACATCCCATAAGTGATTCTGCGAGTGCATCCTCCTCGCAGTTTAACACGTTGACGCCGGCATGATACTCGTGTCTGTCCCGTGGGGCGGCGTGCCCCATTGGCGGGTCACACGTATCTGTCCCGAGAGGCGGCGATGGGTCACACACGTATTTCACAAAATAGGTAGTACAAAATAGGTTTATATTATTTTATCTCAAATCTTCATGCAATTTTTTAAAACAAGTTAGACTGAGTGCCGACCGGCCCTTACAACGATCACAATATGTTGTTACCTTTTTGGTTCTTTTCGCGGCATACTCTCTACCTTTTATTCTAGAAATGCGGTTACAACTTTCTTTACACCGCCGTTTCGTTTTGCTCGCGGGCCCTTGGTACGAATGCAGAAAATGTGATCGTTTTTTGGGCAGTACTTCATTTTCACTTGACATTTCTTCTCTGTAGGGATTCACTATATTTAAAAGGTGATAAATAATTTCTTCGCGAAATTTTAAAATTTTAATACTTTTAGTACACCATTTTCTATGTATATACCACGCATTTACGAGGCTAGCCCCACATATTAATTCCATTACAATTTTATTATACCATTTTATGGTTCTGCGTAGACAACTATAATAGGATGACATCTGATCGGATAGATCAACCCCCTTTTTAGCATCTCTAGTGTCTAGAGCATAGTGTCTGGCTTACTATTTTTCCCCTGAACAATAACACACCTATGCTTTTTGGAAGTAGCTAGCATACATACTGGCCTTTTGTCAGTCCATTTTACGTAACTAACACAATTTTCGTCGTGCATGTTCCTTACGCGCGCCTCTGTTCTCCGATGGACATGCATGACTATACTTTTCTCCTGTAAGGGATTGAAAATTTTTTTGATTCCCGCTATAAACGTTTCTTATAAAAAAAAGTTCATAGAATTGCGTGCAATGGTCAGAATTCGCGTCAGACCTCTACTGTTTGAGAGAAATCGATATGAGTACAAAATTAGGGCCAAAGCTGGTCCCGTCAGCTTTACTTAACATTCATAGATATATACAAATTGATATTGACAAACTATTGTATATCAATGTGTTAGTGAAATCCACGGAATTTAATGAACCCAACAGGAATCGTATAGTTTTCGTAATTTTGCTATAAATTGAAGTCAAATTTGAAAAATTGCAGTCGTATCGACAGGTTAATGTGACACAGCGCCGCCCCACGAAGCAGACTAGTAGTGTGTGCGTTTGAGCGCTCGAACTTTTGACCGATCGCGCCATTCCTGGATTATAAAACTCATACTGGCTTCGCATATAGATGTTCGCATTCGTTCTCGTCTACTTTCAAACGTCCTTTGCTCCGGATACGGTGCAGTTTCGAGCGGCAGGTCGCTTAGCCGGCATCGCGGGATGCACGCTCCGCGCCGCGCTGTTGCCAGCGGGGGCCACGAGGAGGCGGAGCTGCCAGCGTATAACTCGGTCCCAGCAGGTTGGCTTTCCAGCCGATTGTCCCTGCACCGTCTCGGCTCTCATTTGTATGGGTACCGCCTGTAGTGACGGTCGCAGGTTTCCTCTCCGACTCGTACTTATCGTATTTTCTTTTCCATATTTTTCTTTTCTTTGTCTGTTGTTTCTGGTTCTTTCATGTTTGTTGTCCTATCTCGATCCTATGTTGTTTGTTGTTCCCAGTTTTCTTCGTAGTGTTTCTTCTGTTAGTTGTTGTCGTCTTCGTCGTTATTGTCGCTGTTGTTGTTCTCTCTGTTGTCCGGTGTTGTTGGGCTCTCTGAAGGCCGTCCCTGTTGCGATGTACCCCTCATCTCTCGTAGGATTCTCCTTCTCTGCTATTCCTTTGCCTGTAGAACACTCTGTTTGAACTGACGGAAGTGGGAGTATACATCCTTTATTACGAATTCCCACTTTTCCTCCGGCCAGTGCAAATCTAGTTCTTGTATTGCATCCCGCAGTTTTTGTCTTTCTTCATTGAAGATTGGGCAATCCTCTAGGATATGATGAGTCTCCTCCTCTAGGATATGATGAGTTTCTTCCTCGCCGCAGTCGCACGTGTCCACTTCGCTCAGTCTGTACTGTGTCGTGTAGTGGTCGGGTTTTATCCAGCGGTTCTGAAGCCTATCCTTGACATTGTCGAAGTATCCGATCATTGTTTTGCCCTTCAGTGTAGTCTGCCAGCGTTTTTGCCACTTTTCAATGGCTTCTCTGACGATTGCTCTCTCGTTGTATGCTTCATCTTGTCCTCTTTTCTTCTTATAAAGAACTTCGCCCTGACTTCGATTAACAGGTCGATGGGAATGACTCCGGCGATGACCTGTAGTGCCTCCGTTGACGTTCTATAGGCCTTCGTCACTTGGAGGAGTGCCATCCTCTGTAACCTTCTCAGCATGTTCCTAGTTATCCCATTAAACAGGTCGCTCCAGCCGGCTGCGGCGTGTGTGTTTATCGGCTCGAATAGTCCCTTGTACAAGGTACACATGACTGCGTGTCTGAGTCCCCATTTCGCCTTGGCCACTCTTGCGAGGCTGCTGAATAGTTTACGATACTTATGCGTTGTTTCATACATACCGGTTGATTGTTAGGCCTCTATCAAAGTACACTCCCAGGTATTTAATCACTTGTTTCATTCTAAGACTCCTGTTGTTGGTCTTGATGATCTTCTTCCTGGTGCACCAGGTGGAAACGGGTATAACTACTTCCCGTCCCTTTTCCTGTAGTTCGATCCTCCCGTTTCCGGTGACTAGGATCACTATGTCGTCGTACGCGATAGGTTCACATTCTATCGTGCTTGTCGTTAACTCAGCCAGCAGGTCATCGAATATAAGGTTCCAAAAACTTGGATCCAATACCGATTCCTGCGGGCATCCTTTCGTGGCGTGCTTGCTGACTGCTTCATTTTTCCCGACGATTTGCACGATTCTGTCCGAAAAATAGCTCCTCGTTAACCAATAAACCAGGTTGTTGGGGCAGCCTCTTCTCTTCAGTTCATACATTTCGTTCGGCCACCATACGTTGCCGAAGGCTCCTGCTATGTCGAATGCAATTGCGAGGAAATACTTCTTTTCGCACATTTGCTCGGCTTTTTCGCGGAATTTGGTAATCGCGTCCACTGTCGATCTTCCGGGGCGAAAGCCATATTGCCGGTCCGAGTACATCACGTGCTCGTGGAAAATGGTCGCCATCCTAGCAGCCATCAGTCTTTCCAGCAATTTGCCCATCATTGAAAGCATGCAGATTGGCCTGTAGGACTTCGGACTACTTCTGTCCCGATCCGGTCCCTTCGGGATGGTGATAACATTCCCCACTTTCCTTCTTCATGAGCCTAAGGAGCTCTTGGCGAATTCCTCCCCAGTCGCGTTGCATTATCTCTATCTCGATTCTGTCGGGGCCAGGACATTTGCCTTTCGTCAGTCGCCTCACACCATCGCTGAGTTCTTCAAACCGAAAACTCTGGGGTGTCTTCGACATTAGGAGAGGGTGTCGCGCTCCGCCTAATATCTGTCTGCTCGGGCGTATCTGTTTCTCCTTATTCGTCGGGTAGGAATGCGGAAAACATCGCCTCTGCCAGTTTGAGGTATCCCCTTGTGGCGTCCGCAGGATCGATACTGCTTCTTTTCTCCTGAGTTTACTCGTGACCGTTCTGTACGCGATACCCCAGGGGTTCTTGGTACCCTCCTTTGTCACGAATTCTTGCCAGATCATCTTCATATACTTTCTCCTAGTTTCCGTATACCGCAGCTTCTCTTCCTCCCTCGTTGCGGGGTCCTTAGCCCCCTGGTATCTTCTTCTTGCCCTGTAGGTGTTCCTCTTTGCTCGTGTGAGCTCAGGCGTCCACCATGGTACTAACCTATAGTGCAATTTCTTCTTTGAGATGGCCGCATCGCAGGCTCTTATCAGGACTGCCTGCATTTGTTCGGCCATTCGTTCGACGTCCTCAGCCTGCTGTAAGGTTGTCTCTCGGAGTGCTTCATACTCCTCCGTGACAATTCTTTGGAACACCTCCCAGTTGGCAATTTGTGTATTGCACCTTCTTTCCTCAAAATCCAGGCGCATCTCCAGTATCCTGTGGTCACTGGAGGTTCCGTCTTCGTGAACTCTCTATTCTTTCGCGAGCTGCATTGCCTTTGGACTCGCCAAGGTTACGTCTATGTTCGATCGCCCTCAAGTTGTCTCGAATGTATGAGCCTACCCTAGTTGGTTAAGGACGTGGAGGCCGTATTGTGCTATAACGGCCTCCAGAGCTTCTCCTCTGTCGTCAATGCTCTTGCTACCTCAAAACGATAATTGCATTTGAGTCTAGGCCAATGATGGTTTTCTTGCCTCTGAGACTCCTCAGTACTTTGTCCAGTTGTTCGATGCCGACTCCGATGTTTTCAGTCGGTGGAAAGTAGTGGCTTACCACGTAAAGTTCCGTTTCTCCGTCGCTTATCTGCACACATACGCAGAGCGTTGTGCAGAGTCAGAGAGCACAGTGCGCAGTGCGCGCAGATTTCATAGTTAACGCTACAATATTTTGCCATGTGCCCATAGCTTTCCTCTTTAAAAGTTTTTCTCTTACCTGAGGGGGTACTTCCATTGGTCTCCTCGGAATCCTTGCGGCCCGTCCTGAAGCAGAATTTGATGGCCGCGACGTTCTCTTCTTTGAGTCTGTCCTGGTTCTGCATCTTCATGCAGGCCAATATCTCCTTTTCTGGGATTTCCCTCGGGGCGTACATACAGAATCATCCGGGGAAGCCTTCTCTGTGGTGTGCTGGCTTTTAAGCCAGCCTCTTTTAGTTTCCTGCCATCGGTGAACGCTTTCAGGCCTTCCGGCTTCGTCGTTTCCACGACTAGTCCGTTACCACCGATTTTCCTTACGGCAGTAACCTGTATTCCCTTCTTTCGGGGATTTACAAGCGTAATCACCGCTTCCCGCGCTTCCTCACTCGTCTTGATTTCACTGTTTTCCTGTTCTGGCCAGATAATTACCACGTTCTTCGGTGGTTTAACTGCTATCTGCCCGACCTTGCTGCTGGTCACCTTTACTTTCTCCGCTTACGAGGGCTGCTTTGGTTCAGCCCTCGCGGGTTTTATTAACCGCTGTTTCAGTCGCTTACTGACTTGTAGCGACTTACTTACGGCGCTTAAGATTTCCGTGTTCTTGTTCTGAGCTGATCCGGTGCTTTGCTCCAGCCTCCCGGTCAGGTAACTATTGTGGAGCAGGAGCTCCTCCACGATTCCCCGATATGTCTTTGAAATGTCGCATAATTGTTGCAGCCGGATCCTTGTTTATCTTTTTGCTCGGGTCAAAACAGAACGCTATGACATTTCTCTCTATGTCCCCTGCTTGCTCTCTTATGTCAGGTATCGGTCTAGTTGTATCAGGCGCTGGCCGGGATTCCTGTTTTGTTTCCTTCTCTTCTTCCTCAATCCGTTTTCTCTTTTTTATTTCTGTTCTCTGTTTTTCCGGCGTTGAGCCCTCCGGTTTTTTCGTCCTCAGAGATTGCAGGACCACTCACGCCTTCGTGGCTGGTGGTGTCTGTCACCGTGAGGACATTTTTGGGTCACTTGGTACACGGTTCGGCGCGGTATCGTTTCTCGCTCGCGACACTATCGGCGGCGTTCAACTTTTAGGTTACGGACTCTAAGTTCAGCGGCGAATTGCTTTACGAACGCAGACACTAAGTTCGACGGCGAATTGCTTTACGAACGCTAACGCTTAGTTCCAAAGTAGCCCGTGCGGCGACATAAAGTCGGGCGTCCCAATATGACCTGACACGCGGATCTCGTTGCATGACACGCGCGACTCATTGTATGAAACACGCAACTCATCGCTTACACGCGCCTTGAAGACAACACCTCACGATTCTCTGGACCGGCAGAAAGAGAAAACCTCACAAGCGACAAGCTGTCGCAGACATTAATCTTTCCGAATCCGTTACAGGATGGGCGATGCCCTGTAACTGTAATTCAAAACGAAGAGAGTAACGGTCCCGCAAGGACACCGAAGCCAATCTAGAATCGAAACCTACGGCAGACTCTCCGAAATCCACAATGATAGAATTATCTAGGAACAGGCGTTCCTCGATCAACACTTCGACGGTTAATAACCTGTCCTGCATCACGTCACACGTAACACCTGACATAAACATCGTATTGGACATTCTCATTCATTCTCCGGGACATTACAAGAAGATTCCTCCCTCTCCATGGCCGAGAGGGGCCACATTTGCGAGTGACCCGAATCGACATAATATCTACGTCATTGCCACCGTGACTAATTACTTAACTGATATCGATAGTTTTCAGAGCACTCCTTCGGTTTCCAACACTTGTCCACTGACCCCCAGGTCACTGCATCGGACAAGTCTCTGGTTTTGCCTTTTGCGGATAATTGGACCAAGCTGTTCCAACCACCAAGCATCATTAAGAAGGCGCGATACGGATGGGTCAGCGGAGGGAGCCCTTTTTTTGCGCGAGGAGGGGAAAATGCTGTTACGCATGCCCAGCGACCCGTGTCACTGGGTTATGAAGGACTCGGGAAGATGTCGTCGCCATACCCACTAAAAACCCCTCCTCCTTCCTCTCCTTCGATTTCTGGCAAGACAACCCCGGCAAAGCCGTTCGGCATTCATCGGGGTTGTCCTTATCAGCCACTCGTCATCCTATCTCCGCGTCGTCCTCTTCTTCGCAGCCTCCATAGTCCTCTCCACCTCCCTCCTGTGACTCATGACGGTCTTGCAGAATTGCCTGAATCTATTCCAGTTGTTGTCGTTGGCGATGACTGTGGACATCAGATTGTCCACGTCTATCTTCTAGCCCAGGCAATTCTCCAATTCCGTCCTTTTGTCTGTCCGTTTGGGGCACGCGAAGAGGACATGTTCCGCGTCGTCGTTTGGGTCTCCACAGTTCCAGCACTTCGTGTCGACCTCCTTACCGATCCTCTTCCGGTAGCTGTTGAAGATGCCGTGTCCCGTTAGCATTTGCATCGTGAAGTGATCGATGTCTCTTCTATTCCTGGCGAATATGGACGCATTACTTATTAGTTTCCTGGTGAAATTATCCTTCTTATAGTTGCGCCATTCCGCCTGCCACTCCGTTATGGCTATCTTCTTTACTGGCCAATACGGCTTTCGCCCCGGAAGATCAACGGTGGACGCGATAATGAAGTTCAGGGAAAAAGTCGAGCAAATGAGCGACAGGAAGTATGTCCTCGCAATAGCACTCGACATAACAGGAGCCTTTGACAATGTATGGTGGCCGAACGTAATGCACGAGCTGAAGAGAAGAGGCTGCCCCAACAACCTGTATCGGCTGGCGAGGAGCTACTTCTCGGACAGAGCTGTGCAAATCATCGGCAAGAATGAAATAGTCGGCAAGCCCGTCAGGAAAGGATGCCCGCAGGGATCAGTACTGGGCCCGAGTTTTTGGAACCTAGTATTCGACGACCTGCTGGCGGATCTGGCGACAAGCGAGACAGAATGCGAACCCATCGCATACGCCGACGACCTAATCATCCTAGTCGCCGGAAACGCAAGGACGGAGCTAGAGAGGAGCGGACAGGAAGTAGTCGCACGCGTTTCTACCTGGTGCGAAAGGAAGAAACTCTCTCTGTCCGCGGAGAAAACCGAGATGATGCTGGTCAAGGGCAGGCTGGACATCGAAAGACCACCGATTATCAAGATTAGGGGTAAGAGCATCAAGATGGGACAGGTTATCAAATACCTGGGAGTGCACATTGAAAGTGGCCTGAAGATCAATCGGCATGTGTATGAAACAACTCAGAAGTGCCACAAACTATTTAACAGCCTCGCAAGAGTGGCTAAGACGAAATGGGGACTCGGACACGCGGCAATGAGTATCCTGTACAAAGGGTTGTTCGAGCCGATAACCACCTACGCCGCAGCCGGCTGGAGCGACCTGTTAAATAGGAAAACGACAGGCATGCTGATAAGGTCACAGAGAATGGCACTCCTTCAAGTGACGAAGGCCTACAGGACCACATCAACGGAGGCACTACAGGTCATCGCAGGAGCGATACCCATCGACCTGCTAATTGAGATCAGGGCAAGAGCCCACAGAATGAAAAGAGGATTGGATGAAGCATCCAACCACAGAGCCATCGTCAGGGAAGCCATCGAAAAGTGGCAAGAGCGATGGCAGACAACACACAAAGGAAGGAACACATATGAATACTTCGACAGTGTCAAGGATAGGCTTGAGTGCCGTTGGGTAAGACCGGACCACTACATGACACAGTTCATAAGTGGTCACGGGGATTTCAACGGTAAACTCAAGACATTCCAACTGACTGATGTGGACACGTGTGACTGCGGAGAGACAGAAACCCCTCATCACATCCTGGAGAACTGTCCAATCATCAATGAAGACAGACGGAAACTGCGAGATGCAATAAGAGAACTGGACCTGGAATGGCCGGAGCATAAGTGGGAATTCGTATCGAAGGATATATACCCACACTTCCGCCAGTTCGCAAGGAGCGTCCTGCAAGCCAAGGAGCAGAAAAGAAGGAGAGTCCAAAGAGAGACGAATGGCACCCTGCTACAGGGACGACCTTCAGAGAGGACAATGCAATTTGGCGAATTGACAAGCCGGCCTCCAAGACGAAGTCTAAGGCTGGCACGACAACCAGCCGATCAGAACAGAAGAGAAGAAGAAGAAGAAGAAGAGGAACCCGCAACATTGGACAGCGGAGACGAAGATCAATAACCATACCAACAACAATAATGATAGAGAGGACCAAACCTAGTCTGAAATTAAAAAAAAAGGGGAAAAATGAATGAACGGAGATAAGTAAGAACTAGGTAAGACTCCCTGCGATCGTCTGTGCAGGCGGCATTCATGCAAATGAATGCTGGGACGATGCAGGGATATAATCGGCTAGACAGCCAACCTGCTGGAACCGAGCTATATGCTGGCAGCTCCGCCTCCTCGTGGCCCCCGCTGGTAACGGCGCGTCATGATGCACGCATCGTGCCGCGCCGGCTAAGCGAGCTGCCGCCCGAAAGGGCAGGTTCAACTTGTCCAATGACCCGAAAGGAGAGGGCAGGGTTTTTCTAAGTCGCGCGCAGACCATCCGCGCGCCGTTCTCTTGGCATTGGGCGTCTGAAGGTAGATGATTATTAACGAACACCTATTTGGCAAAGCCAGTATGAGTTCTATACTCGAGGTATGGCGCGGTCGGCCACAAGCCGAGCCCTTGCATGCTCAAACTATCTTCTTTACTTCTTCCAGATCTTTTTTCCTCCCGTCGTTCGTCCAGTCGTGTGATGACCGTTGGGTCGAGCCTAGGACGCTACTCGAATCACCGACGGGGCCTGGAGGCTCCGAAACCCCCTGAGCCGTAATTTTTATATCCTTATTTAACTTCTCCATACTATTATTTAGAGCATTGTCTGTGGATATAACCATAGTCGTCATCAGCCTCGCTCAAAAAACCGTCCAAATACATCCACTCATAAGCCAGAAAAACTCGCCAAATCGCCAACAAAGCCCACCGTAATATGCATAACAGATAATCAAATAAGTAAGCAACTAATAATTAAATAATAACCAATAACGAAAGGGACTAACTAAAATGAATAATGAAATGGTTATAACTAATAATAAGTAAAAAATAATAATTAATAAGTATATAAATACTTAAGTGAATGCACCTAACAGTTGCATTCTCCTACTAGTCGCTACGCAACTCATATAAGACTCCACGCAACGCAGTCACCGTCGTTTAATTGCTTACTTATTTATTATTTACAAAAGGGGAAGTTTGGCTCGAGCAATAAATAATTAAATATGTCGGAGCGAGGTTGGAACTTTGGGCGTTTGATGAACCTTTATTTACGTTCCCGTCGCGAATGTCTCTAATATGTATCGGTACAAATGTGAACACTACAAGAGGATATGAATAATAGCGACGATAATATGATAGAGCTGATGGTGACAATGAATCCAGGTTCGATAACGAATCCACGGTCCACGGGAGGCAAGTCACAACGTCATACACGACTCGGGTAACTTTCTCGATAACTTCATCAGCAATGCGTCCAACGACTCACTCACTAACCAACTGACTAACTAACTCCTGATCTAAAAGAAACTGTCCTTATATTTCCTGTCCCCGCTTCTCGGGTCAATCTTTGTTTTTAAGGAGAGCCATATAATCATTTTATACCTCTGTCAGGTACACGTCCCTCCCGTGGCCGTAGCTACGTCTAGTGACCCGCTATGTCACTCTGAACCTGAACACATCGTCATAAAGCCAGGTTGGAACATTAAAGTTATTTCTTATTTATTATTGCTTAAATGCGGGTATCGTAAAAATCTGAATTAGGGTATTGGGGTTTTTCCCAGCATTTCGGACGGAAAATCCCGCTATCCTTTCCTTCTCCGACACGGCCATCCTGACTATCACACGTCCTCGTGTGTGACTAAAATATTGAGTTTTTCCAAAATTAGACCCGACGTAACTGATATTATTTACCATTCAATTAAATGTTCCAAATAAGTCAAGGGTCCAGTGCAATAACAAAATTTCTTTCGGAGGTTTGACAACAGAAAATAAAAGAGAACACGAATTTGTAGCGTTATAATTTGTATTCAAAGTGCTAGTTGCATTCTGTGAGTTACCAGTCAGATCGTAATGACGCGACAGATCATTTTCGATTTCGTACACCGGTGGATCTCAGTTTGTTGGATCGTATTACCACACTGAGCGTGTTGTGAAAGCGCTGAATGTTAGTGTATTGTCGCAGTAGGCGTGTATGGAGACACTGACTGCTAGGGCACTGTCGCCCTGGGCTTGTGTGTAAATACTGAATGCTAGTATGATACAAGGCTTGTGTGCTAGTGCATTATCGCAGTAGGCTTATGGCTAGTGCATTCTCGCAGTAGGCTTATGGCTAGTGCATTCTCGCAGTAGGCTTGTGGCTAGTGCATTCTCGCAGTAGGCTTGTGGCTAGTGCATTCTCGCAGTAGGCTTGTGGCTAGTGCATTCTCGCAGTAGGCTTGTGGCTAGTGCATTCTCGCAGTAGGCTTGTGTGCTAGTGCATTCTCGCAGTAGGCTTGTGTGCTAGTGCATTCTCGCAGTAGGCTTGTGTGCTAGTGTATTCCCACACTAGGCTTGTGTGCTAGTGTATTCCCACACTAGGCTTGTGTGCTAGTGTATTCCCACACTAGGCTTGTGTGCTAGTGTATTCCCACACTAGGCTTGTGTGCTAGTGTATTCCCACACTAGGCTTGTGTGCTAGTGTATTCCCACACTAGGCTTGTGTGCTAGTGTATTCCCACACTAGGCTTGTGTGCTAGCATTACGTTTGACGTTATCGCCACAGTGTTCGTGATCCTCTGAGATCGGTGTACTCGCATCGTTATTATCACTATCGTTGTCATCACCTCAGACGTCCAACTCAGCAGGGACGCAACTTTCTGGCATCTTTCTTAGTCTGTCATGTCTATCCTTAGACGATCTTTCCCGTCTAAGGTTTTTAAGGTATACCTATCCCCCTCTAAAATCTCTGTTATCTCGAATGGACCCCTGAATTTCTGATCTAGCTTCGTCTGATTTCTCTCCTCGTTCTTTCGTAGTACAAAGTCGCCGAGGTTAAACCTGACTATTCTAGCTTTCTTTTTGTCAAATCTGTCTTTGTCGTAATTGGCGCTAGACTCTATGTTCCTTATGGCTTGTTGTCTTACTTCCGCGATGTCTACTGTCTTTTCTTCGATACTATCGGGTAATATCAAGTCATATGGTCTTACTGCTTTACCTATCAGTAGTTCTAACGGGCTTGACTTAGTCACACGGTTGGTGGTGCAGTTTAGTGCCAGTTGTATTTCTCCAACCGCGTCTTGCCATGACCGCCCGGCCGTTTCTACCGTCGTAAACATACTTTTTAGCGTATGCATCCTACGCTCTACCTGTCCATTGGCCCTACTCTCACCGGTTGCTATTAAGTGGAGTTTAATGTGTCTATCTTGACAAAATCTTGAAATTCTTTGCCCGTAAAACATCTTCCTTGATCCGCTAATATCCGGCAAGAACTGCCGAACAAAATATAGCATACTTAGGTGCTTTAACGGTATTAAGGGAATCTATTTTACGAGTATGATGCAGATGTGCGAACATAGTGAAGCCGTCGACCAAAACAATGACATATTATTTCGAATCACTTTTACCGCTTAGTTTGCCCGTTATGTCCACGTGAACTGTGTGCCAAGGTATGCTGGTCTTAGGAATAGGACGTAGTTCAGCTTGTATTTTACCTGAACTAGCCTTCGAAACTCGACAAGCATGGCGGTTCTCAACGAATTTACGAACACAGTTCGCCATCACTTCGAACCAGTAATACTCGTACAGTTTCTCAAGCGTTTTATCCCAACCTAAGTGCATAATTGACTGTTGCACATGGTTAATAACGGACCACCTAAAGTCTCTTGGAACAGTAGGCGAGAAGAGGGTCTTGCCTTTTCTTCGCATTTTACTATAAAGGATATCAGATCGTCATTCATACGCATTTGCGACATCTTCCTCGAGCTCATCCTTTTGCAATTTAGTGGCGATTTCTGAAATTTGAGGCTCCCGACGTTATTCTGTTAGCAGGCAATCTGCTGAGATTTCGGTCGGATTAATTTCTTCTCTTCGCCTTTGTTAATTATACTATGATCAATGCCTTATTATTAGATGTCTTCAGGGAATTGTAACCAGGGGTAACAAGAAAATTCTCTTTTTTTTTCATGTAAATAGTGGCGAAAATGGTTAGCAGCGCTTAACACTTGCTAACGTCTGTAGTCCATATGAATGGTACTTAGATTCCGCAGAGCCAGTTCTTATGCGTTAATATTCTATTGTTCCATTTTTACCTTCCGTCTTGTGCATTAAAACAGGCCACTGTCTGTATCAAGTTCTATCGGTTAGTTCGGGTCAAATACCATTAACACCGGCGCGTCGGTTAGGATGGAAATGACCTTTTGCCTTACTTTTCATGCCCATCCGTCCAAGTTGTGTTTTTATTACCGGAAGTAAGTTCATACAAGGGTTTCATTACCGGTGAAGATTTAGGAACGGATTTTCGGAAATAAAAAGCTAAACATATGAACTGTCTATGCTGTGTGAAGGTCGTTGATTCAGGTAAGGAACTCAAGGTTTGTATTTTACCCGAATTGGGGCGGACTGCTCCGTTATGAATTACATGTTCCAAATAGAGTACCGATGTGTTTGGGAAAGAGAATTTAGAAAGATTAGAAGAAAATCCGGCCTTTACGAGGGTATTTAATACGGCGTACAGTCTTTCTAGAGCTCGATTCATGGAGTGAGCAATAATTAGAACATCATCCAAATAAACGACAACGTACGAATGGCGCGTTGGCTGCCATACGTGTTTTCAAAGGAATCTCAAGAATGATCTCTCGTTTCGTTTGTTCGCAACATTAAACTCACAAGCCGCTGTTGAATACAATGAAGAAAAGTGTGGTATAGGTCCCTCTGACCAAATGGTTTCTTATGTCACCACAATTAGAAAAAGGATCAAATGGTACGGAAGACTTGGCATGCGACTACTTCTGGAGATTTCTGTGATAAACGCTTTGATGGTTTTAAAAAATGCAGCAGGGAAGAAATTAGAATATTTAGACAAGTATTAGTTGCAAAATTACCAAGGTTGTCTAAAAAAAAAATGCAAAATCCTTGCTTTCGATGGAGTCAGCGTAATATCACTGTTCAAAAGCGATTCAGAAAGTGACACCAGACGCGCACGCAACCACGTTATGCAAACAAAAAACGCTGAGTGGCCCGAGCAAAGGCACAAAAGAATTTGAAGAAAACAACAACTTATTGTCCAAATCATTCAACGAGTGTAACCGATGCTGTATATTTCCTAGAATTAGGATGAATAGGGTTGGCGAACCCCGCTTGCCATGTCCAGACTAATAAAATATCTCGCCCTTGCAATCTCGCGACTCGATCCGCAATACGCGGTAAGGGATACCGATCCGCGACCGTACTCCCATTTAGCGCTCGACAAATCCTGACACACAATCTGTCTGAGCCGTCTCTCCTCTTCACGAGTAGTATGGGGCTCGCGAACGGCGAATTCCTAGGCCTTACAATTTTTGCTCTAATTAATTCGTCTATTCTATCACGTACTATTCTGCGCTCCTCCTCGCTGAGTCTATTAGGACTTCTTTGTACGGTGATGTTAGGATTAGTCAATTGTATTTCTAACTGGCCTGTATTTACGCGAGTACGTAGGAAAACCCGTAACGAAAGAATCTTTGAATTTTTCGAAAGAAAGATTAATCGATTTTTCTCGATCTCGTTTTCAGCAGGTTTATTACAGGCATTAATTATTTGTATTACACATAGCGAGGCTATTTTGTGTAATATTACGTCAAAACCTTGACTTAAAATTTCACGATCAATCGCGATATCATATTTTAAAATAACTATCAGCGAGGACATGACGAATTTATCTCTAATGTAAAACCACTAACACCGGCCACAGACAAGATTTGAGATGTACAAATATTTCTTATTCCTCGCATTACTACTATATCAATCGTCCTTTTGCCGGGTAATCTCAAGACTGCGGATCCTTTAATTAGCGAACACTCGGCTCCAAAATCAGGGTAAAATGGAAACGACTCACCCGGATGACCTGCTCCATCATTTGATGCCTCCACTACGTAGAAGTCGATTCAACGTTCGTTATTGAACTTATATTCAGACACTGCTTTCTAAGGATTTTCCTCCATAATCAAATGGGCAGCTGCGCATCAGGCAGCGGAATGTGGTGGCGAAAATTGTTAGGTTCCACACTCGATTTTTGCACGAGCGACTGAATTAACTCACGTACGATGGTCGTAGCTCTTGTAGTGTTACAATCGGCACTTATCCCACTTCTGATGTCGGAGCGAGGTTGGAACTTTGGGCGTTTGATGAACCTTTATTTACGTTCCCGTCGCGAATGTCTCTAATATGTATCGGTACAAAGGTGAACACTACAAGAGGATATGAATAATAGCGACGATAATATGATAGAGCTGATGGTGACAATGAATCCAGGTTCGATAACGAATCCACGGTCCACGGGAGGCAAGTCACAACGTCATACACGACTCGGGTAACTTTCTCGATAACTTCATCAGCAATGCGTCCAACGACTCACTCACTAACCAACTGACTAACTAACTCCTGATCTAAAAGAAACTGTCCTTATATTTCCTGTCCCCGCTTCTCGGGTCAATCTTTGTTTTTAAGGAGAGCCATATAATCATTTTATACCTCTGTCAGGTACACGTCCCTCCCGTGGCCGTGGCTACGTCTAGTGACCCGCTATGTCACTCTGAACCTGAACACATCGTCATAAAGCCAGGTTAGAACATTAAAGTTATTTCTTATTTATTATTGCTTAAATGCGGGTATCGTAAAAATCTGAATTAGGGTATTGGGGTTTTTCCCAGCATATCGGACGGAAAATCCCGCTGTCCTTTCCTTCTCTGACAAATAAATAATACGATAATATATGAATAGATCTCTGGTCGACCCGACTTTTTTCCTTCATAATAGGAACTTACGCCGAGCCGACTGTACGCTCTCGTACGCGTCCGTAAGGTGGCGACGCCTCATGACGACGCAGCAAACCACCTCTCATGTGCGTCACGCCACGCCAGTGTTACGTAAAATAACAAAAATAAAAAAAAATTTGAGGTGAAAAATAAAAAAAGAAACTTTATTTTTTTTCTCTAACAACAATCCACTTTACAATCCACTTCCGAACTCTAGGCGTGACTTTCCAAGACTGAAGCTCTTATGATTTGACTTTCGATCGAATTCAATCACTTTCTTTTGTCATCCCTCAACATCCCCACTGTCCATGCATTTGCTAGGCGTCCGCGGCCGTTGCCACGTGCTCTTTCTTCTAGAACCTTCGGTGGAAGGACCGTTGGGATGTTGATGGTTCATTAGGCACTTCAGCGATATACATTGTCGCCGAGTGCCGCCACATCTTTTTCTCCGTCGTCAGTCCATCGGATTTGAAGTATGCCGGTCGTGACATACCCCCCTGGTTAGATTGATCTTGGTCCTCTAAGATCGTAGTAGAATGGAATTATTTAAATGTAGATCGAAGGATATGTTTGCGCCCTTTTTTTCAGGAATCACTATGAATTGGTTTTCTGCATGTAATGGTACAAAAGTTATTTCGTTAATCTTAAATATAGCAATTTTACAATATTTGTTAGTGTTCGGGAATTTCAGAGGCGTAATCATGTTGTAGTTTTCGATCGTGAATTGGTTGGGTTTGTTTACAAAGCGTAATTCCTATCCCGTGAATTTAAGGCATCTAATTAAGGGTATTATTACTAGTGCTAGGGTCAGCATTATCCTGAAAAAAGTACGCTTTCAGTCGGTTACCATGTATCTTTTTCTTAGCATTGTCGATAGAAATAATGTAATAAGGAGTTTTCAAATCGTTAATCCTGTAGGGTCCTAACCATTCAATGTCCAACTTATCTCTTTTATGGTCGTTGTGAATTAAAACAAAGTCTCCTTTCCTAAACACGGTCTGAGTTTTAACAATCTTTCTTTCTTGGTCTCGCTTGTATCGTTGCTTATTCTGAATAAGCGTTTTGTGAGCTGTTTCCCAATATTTATTCAACTGTTTTTGCCAAAGTGAGTACATATCATCATAGGTAAGTGTGGGGAATTTGGATATTGCGGAAGGTAAGTTAGCTTTTCGCCCAAAGGTCAATTCAAAGGGAGAGAATCCTGTTCCTTCATGTTTCGCGGTGTTGTACCCTAAACAAATGAAATTAATTAATTCGTCCCATTCTTTGTCATTGTCGTGCAATGCAGTTCGAATTAAATCTTTAACTGAGGCATGCGTTCTTTCGAGGGATCCGTTACTCTGTGGGTGAAATGAAGTTGTTTTGATGTGTTTGATTTTAAAAGCTTCTTCAAATTTCGTCATTAAATCGCTAACAAAATTTTGTCCCTGGTCTGTTAGGATCGTTTTTGATGCCGAAAATATGTAAATATAGTGATCAATGAGCGCATTAATTATGGATTCAGTTCGTTGCGTTTTAAGGGGAACTAGTATCAGATATTTCGTAAGTTCATCATGAATTGAAAGTATGTATTGGTTTCCGCGTTTGGTTTTCGTCATCGGTCCTATGATGTCCATAGCGATTTTGTCGTTAGGGTTAAGTGGCGTGTCTGAGATTTGTGGGGATTCTTTGGGCCTGATATGTGTTAGTTTCTCCTTTTGACATGTGTCGTATGTTTTCACGAAGTTTTCTACTCTTTCTAAAAGTCCGGAAATTTTGAATTTATCCTTGATCCGTTGATACGTTTTTTGTATCCCTAAATGTCCTACGGTGTCGTTATGGTTTTCCTTTATTGCTTGTAATATTTCGTTTTCGTCTAGTTTTAAGATGGGATTAGGTGCATAAGTAATTTTCTTGTACGTGTCGTTAAAATATATTAGCATGAGTTTAATCTGCGTTTTCTCTAATTCAGTGAAATCGTTATTTCCTATGCCGATTTTTGTTGTATCTTTAAGAATTTTGTAAAGTCTTCTGATCCAAAGTGTCTCGTCGTATTCTCCTAAGTCGTTTCGAGTTAATTGGTAAAATGTTTGGTCATTCAGTTTAATTTCTAAGAGTTTCGGATTTTCGTTGTTGTCTTTCCATGCGTTGAATGAATTAGTGTGATCAATTACTTTTTTTTTTTTATTAACGTGGAGGAAATCCGCACGGACACCAGGCCGCCTCTGGGGAAAAGCGGCGTGGTAGTGCCGGACTCCAACCGACTAAAACCTCCACGATGACCATCCCAGCTACGATCGAGAGGGGCCCGGGAACCGGTGTAAGCGATGCACTGGCCCCCCCTCCGCGCTCAATACGTCTCTTAATGGAGCGGTGTGCGGCTACGTCACACCGCGCCTCGTCGCCGGAGCCGTCGAGTCAGGCAGTCCGGTTCCCCTACCGGGCTGCTTTGCGGCCCCGGGCGCTGAGCTGCCAGCGCCTAAGTTTGCACCCCACCGGGGGGCGCGGCGGGCCTAGCGCGCCTCGCCGAAGCGCGTCCGTGGCCTCTGCCGCGCCCCCGCCGGTCAATTCTCTCAGGGTGAGAGTACCGCACCCTCACCCTCTCCGCGGCTTCTTTCCGAAGCATAACTTGCTCGCAGAAGGAGGTCACGGCCCTCCTTTTTCTCTCGCTTACCAACAACGCCCGGAGGATCGTCGGCGGCGAGAGGTCCCAACCGATTTCCACGATGAGGTCGTGGCGCAGCCGCGCCCACGCCGGGCAGTATTCCAGCGTGTGCTGCGCCGAATCCACGCTCGCATCGCAGTGGTGGCAGCGCGCGGTCGCCATCCAACCAAACGTCCCAGTTTGGAAGGACGGCCTCGAGGACCCTTATCCCAGGCGCCCCCGCTCTCGTGTCGAGGCTGGCGCGCCATCTGTCGAACAAAGCCCTCCGAGCCCGAACCCTGACGTCGGCGCCCACCGGGCCCACCCCGTCCGACGGACCCCGAGTGTCCACACTCGTGATAAATCTCGTGACGCCTCAGGGCCTCCAATTCGAACGGAGGAAACCCGGCGAGCACCGCCGCCGCTGCCGCCGAAATAGTGCGGAAGCCCCTCACTAGTGTGATCAATTACTAGGTCGAGGTTAACTACTTCGTCGCGAGTTACCGCGTGAACTCTGGATAAAGTGTCTGCAGCTGTGTTATCTTTACCTTTTGTATATTCGATTTCATAGTCATATTCTTCGAGTTTAAGTCTCCAACGAATCAGTCTGCTAGAAGGGTCTTTGCGTAGCCACTTAAGAGCTTGGTGGTCGGTTCGAATAATGAAGCGTCGTCCTAACAAGTATTGTCTTAATCTTTTCACGGCCCATACGATGGCTAAAAGTTCTTTTTCTGGCGTGGTATAGTTTCGTTCGGGTGGATTCAATGTTCTTGAAATGTAACAACAAGGATGACCGTCCTGTGACAGTATTGCTCCTAGTCCTTCGTTACTTGCGTCGGTAGTTAAGGTAAAGGTTTTGTTAAAGTCTGGATAAGCTAATATTGGGAAATTACAGAGTTTGTCTTTTAAAGTATCAAAGCTAGTCTGGTGTTTGTCAGTCCAATGAAATGGTGTGTCCTTGTTTGTTAAGTCTGTAAGGCTTTTCGCGATTTTGGAAAAGTTTCGAATGAATTTGCGGTAATAACCTGCTAAACCTAAGAATGATTTCACGTCCGTGGCATTGTGGGGTAATCGAAAGTTTTTTACAGCGTCTAATTTCTTGGGGTTTGGTTTAACTCCTTCGGATGAAACTACATGGCCTAAGTATTCTAGTTCCGGTTTTACGAATTCACATTTATCCGGTTGCAATTTAAGTCCTAATTCTCTGAGTCTCTGAAATACTATCGCGAGGTTTTCGTTATGTTCTTGAATCGTTTTTCCGAATATCACTATGTCGTCCAAATAAACAAAGCAGTATTTTCCTACAAGTCCAGTCAAGGCACTGTCCATTAATCTTTGAAAGGTAGCGGGTGCGTTTTTAAGTCCGAATGGCATTCGATTGAACTGAAAATGCCCTTGCGGTGTCGAAAAAGCGGTATATTTTTTACATTTCTCGTTCATTGGAATTTGGTGGAATCCTGAGGATAAATCAAGTGCCGAAAAGAATTTTGCGTTTCCTAGTTGTGTTAAAATGTCGTCTATATCGGGTAAAGGGTAAACGTCTTGTTCTGTGAGTTCATTTAGTTTCCTGAAATCGATAACTATCCTCCATTTCTGTTTTCCTGAGGCGTCTAATTTTTTTGGAACTACCCATACCGGAAAGTTATAAGGAGATTCGGATTCTTCTATAATATTTTTCTTCAACATGTCTCCTATTTGTCGCGAAATCTCGTCACGGCGACATTCCGGTGGTCTATACGATCGTGTGTTAATAATTTTGTCTTTAGTTAACGAAATTGTGTGCTGAGTTAAATTAGTACAGGGCAAAAGATCGGTTTCTAAATTAAAGATGTCAATATAATGGAGAATAATCTTTTCGATGGATTCACGGATTGGTTTTTCAATGTGATCTGTTCTCACTAGGCTTTTTAGTTTTGATACGTTGGAAAAGTCATGAGAATTTTGAATATTGCTAGAAATTTCAATGTTTTGCTCACCAGTGTTGATAAAACATACTTTAGTTGGTTTGCCTTCCAGATAGATTGTTTGAACTCTGTTTTCTCCAGGAGTTAAGTGTATTGGTTTCTGAAATAAAATGGTTTTGTCGTTTAGTCGGATTTTGTCATTGGATATTGGATACTTCTCTAAACATGGTAGCCCAATGATTCCATCTTCGATAATAGGGAAGTTGTTCGGTACTATGTGAAAAATGTGATTTTGTCCAAAAATTCGTTTCGTTACGTATTCGTTAGTTTCGCATTTGTCTCGTCCCATAGAAAATTTTTGTTTAGGCCCTATTTGTATCGCGTTGACAATTTTGTTACGTTTCACCAGGTTTATCCCTGCTCCTGTGTCGACCAGAAATACTCGCTCTTCGGTTCGGGTTGACAAAGGTATTGCGAGTAGTCTTCCCGTGGCGATGTTGACTCGTATGTCTCGTACGGTTCGTCCATCTCCTGGTTCGATGTTGTTTCTTGTATTTCGTCCCTTTCCTGGACTGCCTGAATCCTTGCGGGTGGTCGATCGCACTGGCTCGGTAGTAGAAAATTTTGACACTTGTTGGTAATATGTCCCAGCTTTCCGCACTTGAAGCACTTCATCTGCGCGCGTTCATCAGGTGGTCTATTTTCTATTTGGTTAAATGTAGCAGGTTTCTGAGCTGCTGGCGTGTTAGGCGATCTTGATGGTACATTAGATCGTCTTACCTGCATTGGCTGGTTGTTTGCGCGATTACTAGCGGAAGGTAAGCGATTACATGACCAATTAGGTTGTCGTTCTTCTCGCAAGTAGCGTTCTACATCGGCTGCCTTTTTTTCAGCTTCCGGAAGATTCAAGGGTTCACTGCTTAATAATATTCGCCCTATGTCGCATCTGAGTCCCTTTAGGTACGCACGAACGGTCTTCTTCGTGATTTCTTCGGTCATAATTTTACGTGTCAGTGGTTGTGGGTACTCATTAGTTACTGCGTACAGCAAACGGTTGAGTATTCTTCTAAACCGAATATTAAAACTTTGCACTGATTCCTCGCGCCCCTGTCTCAACTCTCGTAATTGTTCTTGGTACTCATCCGAAGTCACTTGTGCTGCTAAGTTATTTCTCAGTGCGTCGTACAGATCACTGTAACACTCAATAGGAATGTTGCGAATACTTTGGGCTGCTTTCCCCACGATTTTTTCCACTTTTATTGCTTTTAGCAACAGATCTTGCTCCATACAGCGATCCATCATACTTCTCACTTCTTTGATGAAGTCTTCAACTCCTACATCATCATCTCCGTTGAACGTTGGGATGTAGCGTATTGCATCCTTAGCTCGTAGAGTGGGAGGAGCGGGCGGAAAATAGCCTCTTTCTTCCACCTCGGGTTGTTCGATGTTGAGGTGAACAGGCGGGATATCTGGAGCTGCTAACCCTGACAGTTTGCGTGCTTTTGCCATATTCCCGGTGCGATTGATTGCTGTCGATGCACTTTCATTGTCTTCGGTGATAATGGAAGCAAAGTCATCGGTCGCAGGGGATCCGAACCCATTCTCGATTTCTGCTGTCCTGTGTCTGTTCTCTTCGTCATTTTGCATAGACAAACGTAACATTTCCTCTCGTAAAAGGGCAATATTCTCGTTCTGTTTTTGAATACTGTCCCATATTGCTCGCAACATTGGGTCAGTTGAGGTTGAAGTTTGAGATTCGTTTGCCTTAGACATTATTGCGCTGATTTCACTATTTTCAGACGAAGACGAGTCTTGGCTACTGAAGCTAAATTTTCTTTCACGGTAACGTACAAAGGAATCCAGTTTACCTTTTATTGTCACTTCGCTTGGTTCGTGATAGTTACTTTGTTGTTGCGGATGACCGTAGTCCCAAATAATGCTATCTTCCGTAGATGATGAATGTCTTTTGGTTTCCGAACAAACACTTTTCACTATCCTGGCAGGATCGCCAAAATGTCACGTAAAATAACAAAAATAAAAAAGAAATTTGAGGTGAAAAATAAAAAAAGAAACTTTATTTTTTTTCTCTAACAACAATCCACTTTACAATCCACTTCCGAACTCTAGGTGTGACTTTCCAAGACTGAAGCTCTTATGATTTGACTTTCGATCGAATTCGATCACTTTCTTTTGTCATCCCTCAACATCCCCACTGTCCATGCATTTGCTAGGCGTCCGCGGCCGTTGCCACGTGCTCTTTCTTCTAGAACCTTCGGTGGAAGGACCGTTGGGATGTTGATGGTTCATTAGGCACCTCAGCGATATACATTGTCGCCGAGTGCCGCCACATCTTTTTCTCCGTCGTCAGTCCATCGGATTTGAAGTATGCCGGTCGTGACACCAGCGCGTGCTTCCTAGCGTTCACGTCGGGCAAGATGGCATCGAACGCCACCCACGTGCGCGTCTTAATTAAAATATTATGCATCGCGATACCGAAAAATGTCGCGGCACCACGAGTGCAAACATCTATCAAGACGAATGTGTCGTGTCGTGTGTGATCCCATTCTGTGTCGAAAACCAATTAATAATTTCCCGATTACCAATTGATATTATTGACAACTTTAATAACTTTAATAACTTGTAATAACTTGTGGAGGCCATATCGAACGTGTCACGGTGTGTATATTTTGTTGAGATATGTGTAATTTTCTGTGCTGGACTGAGTTAAGTGCGTAGTAGAAATACTTATATGTATATATCAGTGTGTGCAAGTATGTGTGTGTGCGCAGCGTCTCGAAACAAAGGAATGTAAACAGTCAGTCGGTTAAGAGTCATCGATGAAGAGTCGGGTATAGAAGAAGGTGTTGAGACGCGTGCAAGTGTGTATCGATAAATATATAAAGAATCGTCCATGTAATAAATATATCATTATTTTAGTAATAACTGTCGATATAAATTTAATGTTCCTATAACATTATTTCGGCTTCAAAGATCCACAATTCTCAACATATTTTCCACTCATTATCTTGCCTCCTTCGTTCATTATATCCCAATGACAAACATACAAAAAGGTACTTACGCGATCCGCCTAACCTCTCGCAGCTCGGCCACGCGTGGCATGTCCCTCTCCTCAGTCATTGTCTACAAACGGCGCACCATCTCACATCCACCGGTATCTCATCTCTAATTACCGATATTATGGCTTCACACATTAACTCCAGATAATTACTTAGTAAGCAGTGAGTACCCGGCTTCCTCGCAACTGATATATATATACCCCCTTTAATTCATTCTCATTTATAATCCTAGATATCAAACCTGCTTCGCCGAGTCTATACAAGCGTCAACTTCAATTCTCTACTTCACAGAAGCAGGTATGTCCCTCTCATTTGCTCATAATAAGTAAAAAGTAAAAGTAAAAAGCAAAAAGTAAAAAGTACGAACACTTAAAAGTCAATCGACATAAATAAAACAAAGCACTTAAACAAGTAAAATTGCCTAATATATATATAAAATAAAATAAAATATCTCCACCCACTGGGTTAAAAAAAAATAAAAACACCATCTCAATTGAATTTAATATATGCAGTACGAACCACCTGTCACAATATTCTTTATTCTGTATTTATTTACAAATAACACTTAATCTAGTAAATAATCCATCGCCTATGTAAAATATCTACTAACAACCTTATAACACACGATCTTACTATCAATTTAAATTTTAACTTATTTATTTCAGGTATCGCACCTCCTTCGCAATATGATCTCTACCTCATATAACCGGTTCATCCCTCTCATTCGCTTAATAATTAAAAATACAAAACACTCAAAACTGGTCAGTTATTCTAAGTAAAATCAAAATACTTAATCTAGAAAATAATCTGTCACATGTATAAAATAGCTACTAACTAAGTCCCTCTCATTTACTTATGATAAATAAAATACAGAATCACTTAAACGTAGCCATCGTTATAAGTAAAACGAACACTTAATCTAAGAAAGTAACTTATTATAAGTATAAAACCTACACTGACTAGACTTAGAGGAATCCATCTCAATGTCAATTTAATTAATTATTTATTATTTATTATTATTTATTATTATTATTGGAAGCCACCTATTACAATAATCCTCATTTTAAGGTATCTCTACCTCGTATAACAGGTTCATCTCTCTCATTCACTTACAATAATTAAGAATACAAAACACTCAAAACACTCAGAACTGGTCAGTCTTTGTAAGTAAAACCAAAACACTTAATCTAGAAACTAATCATCCATCGATACTTGCTGACAGGTCTCGAAACCTCCTTCGTTATACTATATTCTCATCGGTTGGCGTAATCTACCTCTTAAAGAGTAAGTACATTCTTTTTTATGCTTACACTGAATAATTTAAGATAGCTAAACGCATATAGGCAATTGTACTACCTAAGTAAATAACAACTTGACCATCCGATTCTTATTTGTAGGCAATCACCCATCAACACTCGTGCTCCACGCAATCACCGATACTGGAATTCCTCCACTAAAACCTTCAAACTTAACCGGAAAACACAACTACATCGTTAACACGGCAACTATTTACCATTATGTTATAATATTACTTAATTATAATTACGCTACGAGGAACATAATCTATACCACGTCGGCCTTCGTATTCCAACTATTAGGTGAAGTAAAAAGTTCTGAGCGCTTTTTCGCTTTATTTCGACGATGAAATTAACATAGTCAAGATTATTCGATTTAGATTAAATATGCGCCGTTTTGTTCGATTACTTTTGTCCATTTTGAAGGCAATTTCATAATTCCGCGGTTGAAGAAGTCCTCGTCCCTATTGGTAAAAAACTTGACCAGCTCATTTTCACAAGCCTCTCTTGAGGCCAGTTTTGTACCATCAAGAAAATTTTGCAAAAACTTAAAAAGGTGATAATCGCTTGGTGCCAGGTCTGGACTGTACGGCGGATGCGATAGAACCTCCCAGCCAAGCTCTCGGAGCTTCTGACGCGTCGTTAAAGATGTGTGCGGCCTGGCGTTGTCTTGATGGAACACAACACCTTTCCTATTGGCCAATTCTGGCCGCTTCTGGTCGATCGCCTGCTTCAGTCTGGTCAGTTGTTGACAATAGAGGTCCGAATTAAGTGTTTGCCCCGATGGGAGCAGCTCATAATGGATGATTCCCTTCCAATCCCACCAAACACACAATAAAACCTTCTTGGCCGTTAATCCACGCTTGGCGATCGTTTGGGCCGGCCCACCGCGATTGGACCACGATCTTTTTCGGCTGTTGTTCTCGTATGTGACCCATTTTTCATCGCCAGTCACCATCCGCTTCAAAAATGGGTCGATTTCGTTACGTCTCAACAAAGAATCGCAGGCATCAATTCGGTCCAAAAGGTTCTTTTGCGTCAATTCATGTGGCACCCATACGTCGAGCTTCTTCTTGAGACCAGCCTTATGCAAATGGTTCCAAACGGTTTTCTGGCTAATCTTCAGTTCCTGGGCAATGGAATAAGTGCTCACATGCCGGTCCGACTCGACGATTTCCATGATTTTATCCACATTTTCGACGATTGGCCTACCAGAGCGTGCCTCATCTTCGACGTCCATATTACCAGAACGGAATCGTTGGAACCACCGCTTTGCTGTTGCATTCGATACTGTACTGGGTCCATAAACAGCACAAATTTTTTTGGCCGCCTGCTCCGCCTTTTCACCTTGGTCGTAGTGGTACTGAAGAATGTATCGAATTTTCTCTTTTTTTATCTCCATTTTCGAACGCTGTAACACACAACTGGCTTCACCGAACACAAAACTGACAAAGAACCTTTTTGATGCGTAATATCACCTTGAAATCGGTGTATACTATGACTCGATGCGATGTGCACATCGTGAGATATGGCTCACTAAAGACATCTAGCGAAAAACGCTCAGAACTTTTTACTTAACCTAATAATTCCGAGATCCCAATATTTCTTCCACACTTCTTATCATTAAAAAGGGATTACTTATGGAACAAATAATCCGACCACATGCACATTTATATGATAAAAATTTTTTATTTATCACAAAAAACCAAATTTGTTATCATGTACCGTCGACGATACTACGATAGGGTATTGTCTCAAAATCAGTTACGATTCAGCCGAGGGCACACATCCTACGCATAATTATATCCACTCGCGTTACTCTTTATTATCTATGCATCGTAACCACAGAAAAACTTCTCGGTCACTTCATATTTGTCATAATATACCCAGATAGTGTTAATAAATATGGTTTTGGGTTTATTAATTAAACGATTCACTCAGATTCGTTTTCTCCAATATATTTTCAGTCTTATACAACACGTCTTACCACACAGGAATCTCTTAGTCAAAAGAACAACGTGGTCAACTCCTAAGACAAAAGAGCGTCGTTAGAAGTCGTACCAACTTAGCTTGTAGTAACCAGTGATCATACCAACTTAACATTTCTCAACACTCCCCTTTGATCGCTAGTTCCTACAAGCCCCATAGTTTTGGTGAAATATTGAGTCTTAACCCTATTTAAGCCTTTGGCAAGAATGTCGGCGACATTTTCAGGACTAGGTACATACGTGTAATCTAATATCCCCCTTGACACACAGTTCTTAACATAAAAGTAACGCACCTGGACGTGCTTAGAACTTTCGGCAACTACTTCATCCTTTGACCATGAAATGGCTCCGATATTATCATAGAAGATATTGCAAGGGCGAGGGCAATATGACAATTGACCCAACTCCCTTAGCAGTAAGGAAATCCACACTGTTTCCCTTGCTGCTTCCTGCATCGCCACGAACTCCGCCTCGCACGTCGATTGAGCTATGATCGGTTACTTTTTAGATAACCAGGATATTGCACCACCAGCGAGTATGAAGACATAATACCCGCTCCTGGATTTCATATCTACCGTACATCCCGCAAAGTCCGAATCGCAAAACACCTGCAAAGGTTGTCCCGTTCTTTGGTACACTAGTTTTAAGTCTTTGGTTTTCAACAGGTATCTGAAGATCCGCTTCACTCCTTTCCAATCGGATACAGTCGGATTCGCACATCTTTGACTTAGTTTTCCTATTGCACACGCAACATCAAGGCGACTTACAGTAGCGACATACATTATGTGCCCCGCAGCTTGTTCGAAGGACTCATCACACTCAATGTCAAAACCAGCCTTACATTCTCTAGCTAGCGGTGTCGACACTCCAACCTCATGAGTAATGTCAAACAGATCCAGCATTTGACCTATCTGTACGGATTGATAGGTGGATGGATAGAAATTGAGTGTCTACACCTGGCATTTTAACATCTAATTTATCCTTAATCCTAGTTTTGAATATTTCAATCCACTCATTCGTCCCAAACACAAGCTTCAGTCCATACAGGCTCTTTTTAAGTTTACATACAAATTTAGTTCTGTCCTTTCCTGGAACTCTAAAGAGTTCTGGTTGCTCCGTGTATATATCCTCATCCAGAGGGCTGTTGAGATATGCACATTCCACATCGATGTGCTCGTAAACCCACTCATTCTCCGCACACAGAGCAAGCAGAATTCTTAGAGTTCTGCGTTTCACTATTGGGCTGAAGGTTTCTGAGTAATCTACTCCAGGTCTCTGCCAGAACCCCCGAGCTACCAGCCTAGCCTTATACCTATCAGGGTCTCTCTTTATCACAAGCACCCACTTACAGTCTATAACGTTTTTATTTAAGGGTCTTTGCACAATGTCCCACACATCTTTACTTTTTAGGTTATCCAACTCTTTCGTTATCGCATCAGTCCATTTTTGAGCATCTGGCCCCCTCAGGGCTTCGTACACATTCACAGGTACACACATGCTTTGAGCTTTACAAACGGTCGCAGTATGAGCACAACTATTACATGTCTTTGGTTTGTGTAGTCTTGCCGATCTCCTCGGTACGATTGGTGCACTCACAGCATCCACTGGATTATCCTCACATGTTAAATTGTCCATGAAATAGTCAGTCTCCCCTTCGTCGTTTTCTCCATCACTCTGCGTTTCGACGTCAGTCTGGCCGGCTCCCCTTCTAAGTTCAAAGGCTTCTACATCCCATATCCATTCTGAGGACCTATTTTTTATATGGTTCGTCTCCACCTTAGCGTTCTTGTAGGGAAACGTGTTCTCCTCGAACCTGACATGACAGGATATTATCACCTTTTGGGTCTTTGGTAGGTAAACTCTATAACCCTTGACCTGTCTGTCATATCCTACAAATACCCCCTCAGCCGCCCTGCTCTCGAATTTTTCTCCGCTTGGGCTCCTCAGATACCAGAATCTGCATCCAAACACACTCAGTCTGTTAATCTCGCCTTGGAGGTCACATCCCTTACCCTTCCATAATTCCAGTGGGATCTTGTCTCCGATAACAGCAGATGGACATAGGTTCCTTATGTGGCATGCCGTGTTCACAGCCTCCCCCACAGATAGTCAGGGAGTCCTGATTGGATGAGTAAATATCTGGACATTTCGACCAAGGTTCTGTTCGCTAGTTCGGAAACCCCATTTTGCTCAGGGTTCCTAGGAACGGTCTTCCTGTGTAAGATACCTTTCTCCTTTAGATAATTTTCAAAATTTCCCCCCGTGTACTCACCCCCGTTGTCAGTTTGGAGGGCACTTATTCTGGACTGGTGTAAGGCCTCCACGTCCAACTGATACTCCGCATGGTTCCTCATGTTTCCTCGAATCCTCCTTCACACTACGTACAGGGATTTTCCTCATCGCATTCCCATGTAGATGACCTAACCTCTCATGCCATGATACGATACCTTTGTATGCCTTAGATTCAATGACCTCAACGTCATCGTCATCATTTCCAGGTCTTTCTTGATCGTTTTCCATGGAAACGTTTGCTACACGCCTTTCAGATGGTATTGTCTCTAGGTAGTACACATTGTCTCCTACCTTTGAATTGAATATTACATCTCCATCATCATGTGTACCGATGGCTTCATCCTTCGTACATACTGTGGTGACACCTTTCACCGCCAATTGGCACAGGGTGTTCGACAAGGATAGTTCCCACCCGCCACAGGCCTTAGTCATCTTCACGACGATCGTTCCTTTTCCCTTGACCTCCAGGTATCCTTTACCAATCCTGATCTGTCCAGTCGCAGGCACTAAGTCTACGAACCGATGCCTGTCCGGGGTCATGTGATTTGAGGCCCCCGAGTCAAGGTAGCTGATCCTATCCCTTTCCATGTGGCTGATGGATGATAAAGCCAGTGTGGAGATGAGTCCCTTGGATTTCGGTTTATCTTCCCATTCTTTCTCCCTTTTGTTTTCTTGGTTTTTCTCCTCCTTGTCTCCCTTTCCCTCTTGACAGTTGTACGATATGTGGCCTCGTTTTCCACATTTATAGCACTTCTTATCTTTTGGGTCTTTGTGCTTTTGCTTAGCGCCATCTTTACTTTATTGAGGCTTGGGCCTCCATTGTTTCCAAGCCGCCATTGCATTGTTCTTCTCGGAGGAATCCATGGTCGCTTCCATTCTTCTTTCCTCAAGTAGAAGAGCGGATTTCACGATCCTCGAGGTTAGGTTCTTATCGATTCTTATCGTTCTAATATACGTCGTATAATTTGGGTCCGCCACGAGACTGGCCAAAAGGAAACACGCCATCATGTGGTCTTCAATTTTTAATCCTGCGCTGGAAATTTTGTCGCATAGATCGTATATTTTCCCGCAGTATGTTGAGATGCCCATGTCGTGGGTCTTCTCTATGGTACCCAGTTCCCGTATGCATAGGACAGTGTCCATCGACGTGGACCTCCCGTGGACGTCCTCTAGCGCCTTCCAGCAATCCCTCGCTGTTTTCAAGGCTCCAATTTCTCCGATATATTCGGGGCGAATATGTCGGAAAAGCTATGCACGTGCCATATTGTCCTTCCTCATACATTCTGGGTTCAGCCTTTCCGCTGCCGTAAATCCTGGCTCTATTGCCTCCCAGCAACCCAGGAAAATTAATGAGGCTTCCGTCATTGTCTTCCAATATTCGTAATTCCCCTTTCTTAGGACCGGCTTCATATCGCTGTCCACATCACCTACTCTCTCCTGGTCGGTCATGGCGTGGTCTCTTCTCGGATTATCTTAGAAGACACAAAAAACTCAAAAATAATACTTTTTATTACCGCAGTTTACTGCCCTGGGCCCATAACCTGTTAATAAATATAGTTTTGGGTTTATTAATTAAACGATTCATTCAGATTCGTTTTCTCCGATACATTTTCAGTCTTATACAACACGTCTTATCTCACAGAAATCACTTAGTCAATTGAAAACATGGTCGACTCCTAAGACAAAAGAGCGTCGTTAGAAGTCATACCAACTTAGCTTGTAGTAACCAGCGATCATGCCAACTTAACATTTCTCAACAGATAGCACCGACAATATAACCGTCTATAACCTCAACCTAACGTTTACGTTTCCATAATCTTTTAACAATATTAGTGATTATATACGGTTAAAACGCCCTATTTAATTACTATAATAAAACTATAATGCAACTACGACACCTTATTGTCCACTAATAGTACACTGCTTCGTATTAAATATTTGACAGTATGTTATTGTCTTCTTCGTCGTATCGATTTTCTGTTTATTATTATACTCATCTAACATATGTAAAACACACACCGCTATATCATAACTAGAAGCTCTCGTTACACTTTATTTTATTATACAACCACACACACCTCATTATACACTAAAAATATACGGAAATATATGCTATTGGCGGGAGCGCTCCAAAAACACGTCCGCACACCTCCGCGTCTCGAGCCGAACTAGCGGAGAGAGCCCTGTCCCCCAATCAACCATAGACCTCCTTCACGCCTCCACAACGCATTTACAGGCGAATTTCACTTGCCGTTGTGAAATTGACGAGATGTATGACGACAACTCTTGGGCCGAGGTGTTCCATGATACTTCACCAATGGACAATTGTCAATGGTAAAGACGATATAGGAGTAGAAGGCTTTATTAAACGGGTAAAAGAAGCTCGAGCCGAATGTCGAGAAAAACGCGCATTATTAAACCTAATTTTAGCACAAAGAATCATCGGAGAAGCAGAACGCAGTATCCGCCACATTAAAATCGAAAATTATGAAGACCTGTTTGAAAACCTAAGAAAATTTGTATCCGTGAGTATTACATCTAATGGAGCTCGTGATAAACTGCTTTAACAAAATAAACTGATAAACTGATTTAACAAAACACATCATCACGTTGAAAGAAAACAAAGTCATAAACACAAAATCTCACAGACCACCCGAAGCACACAAATTAGAAATCGAAAAACAAATCAAAGAAATGTTAAACAAAAACATAATCGAAGAATCAGACTCACCGTACAATAGTCCAGCATGGGCAGTCCCCAAGAAATTAGACGCCTCCGGAAAGCAAAAGTGGCGCATAGTAATAGATTTCCGTAAATTAAACGAATTAACTGATCAAGACGCGTACCCTTTGCCAAACATTGACGATATACTCTCGCAGTTAGGAAATGCGAAATTCTTCTCCGCATTAGACCTTTCCTCTGGGTTTCATCAAATACCAATGGACGTAACATCAAAAAAATATACAGCTTTTAGTACCCCTCAAGGACACTTTCAATACAATCGAATGCCATTTGGATTATAAAACGCCCCAGCTACATTCCAACGAATGATGGATACAGCACTTCGCGGTTTATTAGATAAATATTGCTTCGTTTATTTAGACGACATCATAATATTCGGAAACACGATTCAACAACATAACGACAACCTTGCAATTGTATTGAAAAGATTAAGAGAACTAGGACTAAAGATTCAACCAGACAAATGTGAATTCTTAAAACCAGAATTAGAATACCTTGGACACATTATCACACACGAAGGAATAAAACCAAACCCAAAAAAGATAGAAGCAGTCAGAGAATTCAAAATTCCCGAAAACCCAACCGGCGTAAAATCATTCTTAGGATTAGCAGGATATTATAGAAAATTCATACGTAACTTTTCAAAGATAGCCAAACCTCTAACCGACCTGACAAAGAAAGACACACCCTTTCATTGGACAGATAAACAACAAGATAGCTTTCAAACTCTTAAAGACGCATTATGCAAAGCCCCGGTATTGACATATTCCAACTTTAATGAAATATTTACATTAACAACCGACGCCTCTAACGAAGGAATAGGCGCTGTTCTTTCGCAAAACGACCACCCTTGTTGTTAGATCTCCAGAACACTAAATCCTCCCGAAAGAAATTACTCAAGCACTGAAAAAGAACTCCTTGCAATCGTATGGGCAGTAAAACGTTTGAGACAATATTTGTTAGGAAGACATTTCCTCATAAGAACCGACCATCAAGCTTTAACTTGGCTTAAAAACTGCAAAGACCCCTCATCACGACTAATTAGATGGAGATTAAAGTTAGAAGAGTACGATTACGAAATACAATACCACAAAGGAAAAGATAATACGGCCGCTGACGCACTTTCCAGACAAACTATTAACAATTTGACGACTGAAGACCCTCTCCTTGACGAGTATGACAAATGGGAGCAAGACACCGACACACTTTCTAAACTACTAAAGATATTCCCCAACGAAAAATCCTTCTTCCAAATAACAAAAGAAACTCTAGGACCTTACGACAAAAAGAAATGGTTAAAAAAGATCATGAAAATAGCTACCACACATAAAAAGTTAGGTATAGGAGACAACAGCTTCAATGAAATCGAAAGGGCACGAATAAAAACATTTTTGATTTATGTTAACGACAAGATAGAAGAAATAATCTTTGCATACGACCCGATTCAAATTCTAACAGACGAACAAGTTGACGCTATTATAAAAGAAAACCATAACGACGTTTCAGGACACCTAGGTATACAGAAAACCTACGCAAAAATCAAAGAACGATTTAAAATCCCACATATGTTCTCAAAAGTAGAGGAATTTATAAAAAAAATTGTGTAGCATGTCAAAAACAGAAACTTGTCAGAATCCGTGCGAAAGAAATTCCCGTAATACCTGAAACCCCCACTGAACCAAACGAAAAGATAGCAATGGACATAATTGGTCCCATGCCAAAAACTAAACGAGGAAACCAATATATACTCTCTATTCATGATGATTTGACCAAATACCTGATATTAATACCCCTCAAGACGCAAAGAACCGAATCCATAATAGATGCCTTATTGAATCATTACATTTACATCTTCTCAGCACCAAACACTATACTAACTGACCAAGGACAGAACTTTATTAGCGAACTCATGACGAAATTCTAAGATATAAAAACAACCAGCTTTCACCCACAATCTAACGGATCTCTAGAAAGAACACATGCCACGGTAAAAGACATGATAAGAACAAGTCTAAACGATTCAGACAAAGAATGGGACGAAATATTAAACTTCGTATGCTTAGGATATAACACAGCAATACACGATGCAACCGGGTTTTCACCTTTTGAACTAACCTTTGGACGAAAAGCTAACCTCCCATCCTCAATATCCAGAACCCCCAACTACACGTATGAAGAAATGTTTACACTATGGCAAAAACAATTAGACAAATACAAAACACTAGCTAAACGGACACTTGAACAAAGTAGAAGACGTTACATGAGAGACCAACAAAGAAAAATCATTAAGAAACAAACTGTATTTAAAGAGGGAGACACAGTTGTTGTACATAATGATCACAAAACAGATAAATTGGACGACGAATGGTTAGGTCCTTACTATATCGAAAAGGCTATGACTCCTTATTACGAAATTCTAATCAATAACCAAATTAAAAAGATACATGGTAACAGAATTAAACCATACTTTTCAGGGCGCTCATCTCATGCACAACCCTCGTGCTAGGATTGGAATTAATACCGATCGAAAGTAACGCAATTTTTCACGAAAAAAATATCTAGAGGCTATTTGTATAATGAAAAAGTTAACGTATATATAGGAATAGATGTAAACGACATATTTAACCACATCGATACATTAGGAGAACATATAACAGAGACCCAAAAACATTGTACCGCCTCATGTCTAATAGAACCAGAGATATTTTCCTTAATCAACAAATTTAATAACATGAAAACACTAGGAACACATTTGAGATTATTAACTCGTTCTAAAGTTAAGAGAGGATTAATAAACGCTATAGGTTCAATTAGCAAAACACTTTTGGGAACCTTAGATTCTGACGATTTACAATTGATAAATAAGAATATTGACAAACTATTTAGTGAAGGAAACGAATTAAAAACCATTGTAGTTAACCAGACTGCTCTAATTAGGAAAATCCTGAACACCGACAGCTTAAAACAACTCGAAAAAGTAAACGCGATAAATAAGCAAGTACTTCTAGTAGTCAAAATTATTTCCATGGAAAGCGCTTTGTCAGATCTACACTTTCAACTCGATGAAATATTCAATTTAGTTTTACTAGGAAAACAAGGAATTATTAGCCCCCAGATCATGGATCATCACACTTTCTTAGAACAATACGCTAAAGCTTTAGGAAATCACATTAGGAATAAAGGATTTTCACCAGAAGAACATAATTTCCAAAACATTTTAGATGTCTCTACACTCACACTGTTTGTCCAAAACGAAAAGATCTTCTTTAAAATTTCCATTCCAACGATAATTGACTCAGAATGGGAAATAGAACAGGAATACCCCATACCGACTCAAAAGAATGGAGCATTTCTTGCCCCATTAGTCGAACATCGGATACTTTTCACCTCAGGATTAACTTATGTGAATGTAGATCAGATGTATCTGGACAAACAATGTCGAATCAAACACGAATTATATATTTGCAAACAAACTCAAGCCATACATGATAGACGTTCAAAACATGATTGTGCATCTGAAATAATTAGTGTAGATAATACCATGAGATTTTGTAAATTCACAGTCTATAAGATCGTAGAAATAACTTTTATACCACTCAAAAGCGAAAATCACTACATAGCTATACCAGAAAAACCAATAGAACTCAATATTTTCTCTAAACTGTTAAACTGAAGCAACCCTCTATGTTGAAAACTAAAATAACTGTAGACATATTGTATGGAGACAACCATATGAGAATCAGTGGTAACCCCAAGAGCGTTTTTTACGATATTAAAACCAAAATTATAAATATAACTAATAATGTAGACTTATCCTTAATGCTTGACACCTTAGAAAAAACTCCTAAAGTAATGAGCAACCTAAACGGTTACACTGATACCCTAAATCAAATAGAAAATAGAGCCAATCAATTAACTTTTTCGTACAGAATGACACGAATTAAAACTTGGGGTCTCACTACGTTGTAGGCAATAGGATATATATCCATTGGACTCATATGCTTGTATCTGCTCAATAAGATAGGATTGTCAAAATTATGTATTCACGTATTTTGCTGTAAAATTAAGAAAAATATCGTTAGTAATACACCCAACATTAGTACTGCAACACCCTCCGTCCCTATAAACAATGACGCACCGATATCACCTATGCAATCTCGAACAGAAAAGAAATCAAGAGTACGCCTTGAATTATCAGCACCGCCCAAGGCCAAATTCCATCCATCGATTCTAAAGAAACGCAAGAACTTAGAGGACTAAGTTCAATCTATGAAGGGGGGAGTGTAACGACCACCCAAGAGGCAAGTGTAACGACCACCCAAGAGGTAGGCATCCGCTGACATCGGATATATCGATAACACCTAGCATTGTGATAACTAAGAGAAAAGACAACAGCCAGACCCCCACCCATAAGATGTGAGTCATAATAAAGAAATAAAAACCCCGGACCTTTAGTCAGTAACTTCAGTCTGTAATCTGCATTTAATAAAGCATATGAATGAGCTATTGCTCATTCTCCCACTTGTAAAACCTTGTTCTTTTACTACGTGACACGAGCAACGTTGAAGTCGCGAGAGGCAGCTCGAAGAAGAGAATAGTAGCAAAGAAGGTGCGACAGGAACTTCTCGATCCCCAAGGAAAATCACTAAACTCCTGGAGTTCAGCGAAGATACCAGTGAGGTGGTGAAGAAGAAAGATGTTGGCACCCTTAATGTAAGTAGCGGCAGGGTGCAGCCGAGACTGGTGGTGGTCGCTACAGGTAAAGAGGGTTTCCTGTAGTGAGAGGAGTTAAAGGAAAGGAGAGTAAGTCCCTGGTAACGTGGTCCAGCCTTGCCGCGATGTCGAAGTGCGAAACAGCTGAAGAGGTGGGTAGCGTCTCCGAAGAGGATGTTTCAATGTCGGAGAGCAGTTGTAGCGGCACGCCGATCGCAAGTAAACTAAGAAGATTGAGGGAGTCACAAATGAAATCGGCGACGAAAACCCCAAGGAGTGCCATGGGAGCAGAACAGAACGTGGAGGAGTGTATATTAGTTAAGCCTACCGAGTTTGAGGAGATGGTAGAGCTTATGAAGGGAGCCTATGAGGACCTGAAAAACACGGTAAGGAGGTTACACCTTATCTCAAAAAAGAACCCTAAAATCCACGAACTAGCTTCTGCAGCAAATACCAAGACAGATGAGACTTGGGGGAAGCTGATGGTGACCCTAAATAAAAAAGGAAGGAAGGGAAAGAGAAGGGTGGAGAGGCCTGAGGAGATAGAAGTCTCCACGCAAACCTCCCCCCTGATGGAGAAGATAGTAAGAAGAAAAGGGGACGGTAGTAGAAAGATATCTCTTACGCGGAGGTATGTGGTCCAAAGAGGAGGGGTGTTATAGACCCCAGATATACGGAAACCTGCGAGTCCGGAAATGAGTGGACTGTTCAATTGAGCAGCAGAGAGAAAAGAAGGGATAAAGAGAAGATAGGTAATGATAAAGAGGACCGCGGACCGCCGCTGCCTATCGAGGATCGAGGGCCGAGGATGCCGAGAGCCCGTAAAAGGTCTGAGGCCATTCTTATCAAAGTAAGAGAGGGTAAGGAATGGCTGCAAGTTTACAAAGAGTTAATGGTGGCGAAGGACGTCCTAAAGGAAAACTCTGGTATACTAAGAACAAGAGCTGGTGATATTCTGATAGAGATGAGGGCTGGCAGCGAGGTGAAAGTTGCTGCTAATAAGCTAAACGAGCTCATAGGCGATAAGATGCGAGCGACGTCTCGATCGATTACAGGATAAGGTGTCGATCGAGATCAAGGTGGTGGATCCCCTGGTGAGTAGGGAGGAACTTGTTGAGGCCCTGATGAAAGAGCTCAAAATTAAAGATGGTGGGGAGGTGGAAGTGAAGATGATGAGAAGGGCGCCGTGGGGCACGCAATCGGCACGATTATCGTCCTGCCAAAAGCGTATATCGACAATGGCGGCGATAACATCAAGGTCAGGACCGGCCTAACCATAACCACGGTTCGGGTGTTGCCCAATGTGACCAAGTGTTTGAGGTGTCACATATTCGGGCATACTGCGGAAAGTGCAAAGTTATAAGCCCTGGAAAGGAGGTGTGCAGGAAGTGTGGTGAAAGAGACTACACTATAGCAATGTGTCCAAATTTACCGTGCTGTGCTATTTGCAGCAAAGAATCAGGTATTAGAATTGACCATGTGACGGGGTCCTTAGCATGCCCCAGTTATAGGAGGATCTTAAGGCAAAGAAGACTAGGGAGAAGATGAAAATCCTGCAGATAAATTTGAATAGATGTAGGATGGCGCAGGATTTGATGTGCCAAAGCGCGATTGAGTTAAGACCGGATGTGGTGATAATATCCGAACCTAACAGGCAGCTACCTTACTGGTACAATGATACTAAGGGTGATGCATCGATATAGGTATAGGTGTAGGTGATATCCTCTGTTTTACTGGTTATTGCTCTCCTAACATTAACAAGCAAGAGTACAAGATGTTTATTAATATGCTTGCATCGGAAATTAAGGACGGTGTAAGTAGAAATAAGAACGCGTTAGTGGCTGGCGACTTCAACGCTAAGTCCACTTGCTGGGGAGGAGTAAATACCGATGAGCGAGGAAGAATATTGATGGAAACCCTGTGCGACTACGGAATGTTCCCACTACGATTATATAATAAATATACTTTTTATAGAAATGGAAGGACGAGTTGCCCTGATATAATCAGCGTAACTAACAAAGTAAACGAACTCCACGTTAGGAGTAAGGTTTTAAATGCATTCTCAGCATCGGACCACTTGTATATATTACAATCTTTTAAAACGAAGACCGTAAGAGATCGAACGAAATTTTTTAAATACGTGACGAAGGGTCTAGCACCTGATATATTTTTATCGAAATTTGACAAGATCACTGACGCAGAGAATTTTAGTACGATTGACGATGCGGACAAGGCGGAGCTTTTACAGAAGTGTATGGTGGGAAGATGCGAAAATACGCTAAAGAAGGTGAGCTGTACGGCGAATAGGAAGTACAGCAATTATTGGTGGAACAAGACGAATTGAGAGCACAGGCTCATAAAGTTTTAAGAAGTGTAACCAGAGCAAGGAAGAAAGAGGCCAGCGGGACTGATGTTCTTGAGTAGATGCAACAAGAAAGGGCTTCCGAATGACATGCCAATTAACAAGGTCAAAGAGATTCTAAATTGTTTATTTATTATTGGACACAGACCGGTGCAAAGGGACGTCGAAGAATGTAACAGGGAGGATATCACCTACAATACGATACTCGACGAGGAAGATGTGGGGTATATCACTGGAAAAATCAAGGGAAAGAAGGCTGTGGGAATAGATGGGGTCCCAGGAGAAATAGTTAAGTTGTTGGTAAACAACAGAAGAGAACTCATCACTAAGGTGATTAACAGTATCACGGACTCTGAAAGGATCCCGAGATGCTGGAAAACAGCAAGAGTGATATTTCTCAAGAAACCAGCTAAGGACCCTAAACTTCCCAACGCATACCACCCAATAAGCATACTCCCAGCCTTGAGTAAGGTACGGGAGAAGTGCCTAAAGGAGATTATTGAAAGATGTATGGGAGTGGACCCGTTCCATAGGAGACAATACGGGTTCAGGAAAACAAGGAGCACGGTGGGTGCAATTACTCAGGTGATCAAATTCGCAGACACCTGTAAGAAAAAAAGGGTGATCTGTTTGATGATTGCGGTGAAATATTGTCTATGACCAACTATTGGAAAGGCTGGACAATAGAGTGCTTTTTAAGGCAATCGCGTTCGCAGATGACCTGGCAATCACATGTGCCGTGAAGAAGTGGACGGAGAAGTGGACCTGGACATCGGGGAAGAAGACCTGAAAATAGCCGTGGGGAAGTGTGATCCCAGGAAAGCTGTTGGCCTGGAGGGGATTCCAGGAGAAATTATAAGAATAGTCGCGGAACAACAGACGAGAGTGCTCCTGGATATGCCCAAAGAAATAAATAATACCGGCGGTATGGAAGATGGCTACGGTTGTCCTTATACCCAAGCCAGCCAGAGACCCGCTGATTTCATCGTATAGACCGATCAGCATACTGCCAGCGTTAGGGATCCTCGATAGGGATCCCTTCCACAGGGATCAATACGGCTTCAGGAGAAGGAGAGAAACTCTGGAAGCCCTTGATAGGTCGAGGTTGCCGAGGAATGTAGAAGGAAGTGGTGTGCGTTCAGGTCGCCTTGGACGTGAAGAACGCCTTCAATACCCTGAGCTGGGGGAAGATCAGAGAGGAAATTAGAAGAAGGTAGCTACCAGGAAGATTGCAGGGGCTGATTTGGGATTACCTGTCCGAGAGGACGATTGTCGTACACTGTCGGGACGGCGTTGTAAGGAGGAACGTGTACGCGGGGGTTCCGCAGGGGTCGGTTTTGGGATCGCTGCTGTGGAACCTTGTGTATGACGGGCTCCTGAAGACGCTGGACCGCGTCAAGGATATGGAAGTCAGGGGGTCCCAAGAAATTGAAGAAAGGATCCGGGCCGTCATCGGCATAGCCACCAGATGGTGTAGAGATCCTGGGCTCCACTTCACGGGCGAGAAGACGGAGGTTATCTTGCTGACGAGGAAGAGGATTCCGACTAGTTTTATATTTGACGTGGGGGTTGGGGTGGACATCTCCACTAGTCGTACGGTAAAGTACTTAGGTGTACTGTTGAACAACGCTATGGAGTACTCCCCCCACCTTGAACAGGTGTGTGACAAAGCGGAAAGGTTCTTAGGCGCCATACGGAGTTTACTGCCTAATGTGAATGGTCCGACGGATGCCGTGAGAAGATTATATTACGGTATCTGGGAATCGATGGTCCTGTATGGCGCGCCTATATGGGCCTCCTCTCTAGGAAGAGAGAAAAGAATAGGAAAATCGTGAAAGGGGCACAAAGAGCGGCGTTGATCCGCACGTCTACTGCCTGCCGTACAGTGTCGCACGGAGCTTTGTGCGTAGTCACGGGCAACATGCCTATCCTGGTTAAGGTATGGCTGCGGTGGAAGTAGTATGACGTGAAGAGGCGGTTCAACGAGAACCCGGAAGAGAGGGCACATGCTGGGCATGAAGAAATGAAGGAACCGGAGACGGAGGCAGAGGACAAGTGGAGGTTGGAGTGGGCGTTCCACAATCGCTACAACTGGACTAGGAGACTGATAGAAGATCTGCTGATCTTCTACAAAAAAAAAGAGGAAGACCAACTATCATATGATGCAGATCCTTACCAGACACGGCATCTTTAACTGGTACCGCCATAGGATCGGCAAAGAGACGCATACCAGTTGTTGGGATTGTGGAGCTTTGCTGGACGACGCTGAGCATGCGCTTTTCTGGTGCCAGTGGAGAGAACGGAGTTGGAGGAGTAGAGAAGATGGCCGCGGATGAACGATTGTGGGGAAAATTTTATTCATATTGTACAAAGGTGATGAAATGCCGGCTGAGTAAAGAAAGGAGATGGAGGTCACAAGAAGAAGGGAAGGAAGGAAGAGAAGAAGGAACTAGATTGGAGAAGAGAAGATAGATGAAGATTGGGTACGTTGTGTAGAGGCCTACCAGAAGTAATGTCTGAGGTGTATGGTGTAATAGTTACTGATGTGTACTCGAATATGTTTAATCAATAACGTTTATTAAACTCAACAACAATGAATAACAATTTAACAGTTAACAGTTAACAACAATCGATATTTAACGACGATTAACAATAATGAAGTTCGCTCGATCTCTCGCAAATAGCAGGCGCGTTTTCTTCAGTCTTTCGCGTTTCGTAGCTCGTAGTCGACTGTGCTTATTTTTTCGATCGAACTGATTCTTTCTTTCGTTGCCCATCGATATCCCACTAGCGTGCATTCATTAGATGTGCCGCCGCGTCTGGCGCGTATATGCTCTTCCGAGAATTTCGGCGGAAGGAGCGTGAAGATATCGATGACAGATTGAGCACGTCGTGTCACGGCGTTGTCAACGTCGTGCCTTGACGGCGTAGCGCTTTGTATCACGGAGTCGTTGGAAAGTTCCGTGGTCCGTGTCACCACATGTCGAATGATTGTACCGGGTTGGTACCTCGAGTACCGTAGCACAGGAAGAATGAGGAGGGGTTTTTAGTGGGTATGGCGATGTAATCTGGCCGAGTCCCACATAACCTGGTGACACAGGTCACTGGGTATGCGTAATAGCATCCCCCCCTCGCGCAAAAAAAAACGTTGCTGGGATTGTGGTGACCCGAACGACGACGCAGTTGTCACGTAGTAAAAGAACAAGGTTTTACAAGTAGGAGAATGAGCAATAGCTCATTCATATGCTTTATTAAAAGCAGATTACAGACTGAGGTTACTGACTAAAGGACCGGGGGTTTTATTTCTTTATTATGACTCACATCTTATGGGTTGGGGTCTGGCTATTGTCTTTTCTCTTAGTTATCACAATGCTAGGTGTTATCGACATATCCGATGTCAGCGGATGCCTACCTCTTGGGTGGTCGTTACACTTGCCTCTTGGGTGGTCGTTACACAGTACACGTCCTGTTCATGTGTTCTAAATGGATGAACATAAGGATCGAACTCGAGCATTTCCCGGGTGTCAGGATAAGTGTGGACAACTTGGTGGACACCGTGGTTACCAAGGACGTGGTTACCAAGAATAGGGTCTGCGTGTGGCGAGCCACGGGACAGAAACTGTTGGAATGTTTACTGTCACGTGCCGCCACAAATATTTCTTTTAAGGAGAGCTATAGAATTACTCCATGCCTTTGCTAGACAAAGCGTTCATCCCGTGACCGCGGCTACGTTCGGCGACTGGCTGTCGCCTCGAGCCCAAGCTCACTATCACAAATCTCGAGTAAATACAATCGGATCGAATGACGACAATTGTTTAATTACGCCTATGATAGAATCTAGATTACGGTGTTGAGGGATTTTTCCGAAGTTCCAAAGGGAAGGCTCCGGTGTCCTTTTATCTCCGACATATATTTATTCTCGATTATTATTGATGATGATGATTTATTTACAATAAATGGATTGTACAGGTGTTGATTAAACAAAAGAACGATGGTTGTTTAACGCGAACTAATCGCAATACCGTGCTATAATCTAGACAACTCAATAGTTAACTCGCAACTCTCGTCACAACGGATCCAACGCTCTCTCTCTCTCTATCTCTCTCTCACGCGGACCACACTCTCGCGACAACGCTAGCAACACTATCGCGACAACGCAACTCGCACTCTCTGACTTCTTGATTCACACTCTCTGGCTTCTCCATCGACACTGTCTGTTCTAGCATCCCTTTGTCTTTCTTAGGCCCACCACGCACGTCTTCCGCAAACACTCGTGGCCAGGGTCACGTAGGCCTTTTCTACGAAACTATTCAATTGAAGGACCGACGGCACATTGATGGAACCGACGACGCCTCGACTCTCGCGACATTGTTTATGGCTTACCCGATATCTTTTAGGCCTTTCGTCCACGATACGACAGAAGTAATGCGCAACAACAGTTCGCATTACTAGTATCGTGACAACAGTTCGCAGACAAAAGGATAGTGTATATAAATAGAGTCAAGGGGTATTTTACAAATAAACAATTTATTTAATATTATTGATAAAATATGTATACAGGCTGAATGTTTGTATAATAGTGGCGATAGTTAGTGCGAAGTTAAATAATGATAGATTCTAGTTTAATAAATGTTAAATCGGTTTACGACAATGAGAAAGGCGAATTTTGATGGTCCTGGTTGGGAACGGTGGTAAAGTAAAATAAAGACAGTAATCGATATTATTTGAAAAGAAGTTGTAGTTATGGTATAGTAAAATTATGTTGACAATGTTTTGAACACAAGGTAGAAATTAGGTAATAAATTTGTTACATACTTCAATAGATTTGCTCGCCAATTTTACGGAGGGCCAGTAATCTAGGTGTAGATAAGTCACTGGATATGTCGCCCTATAACAGAAAATTTAACGTATTAAATTCACTATAGTATCGGTAGCAAGTACTTATCGCTACAATTATAAGTACATAAGAAGTTAATTAAACAATAAATTGAGCATAGCGTTTGCTAAGTAGTTGACAAAGAAGTTACAGTCGTGAACAAAGGAGGTAATTTGTATAAATAATAATAGGATAAGCTGAATAGAAACAGAATGACTCATCGGTTATTTGGTATATTTTGTATTATAAATTGAAAACAGCAAAAGAAATATTGATGAACTGAGCAACTATGTCTTATTAGCAAGGAATGTCAAGCGGAAAATATAATGTTTGAATGGGCTGCTGTGCCAACCCCCCCAAAAAATTAAATATAATTGCATTTAATAAATGATCGCGCGTTGGCGAGTAGTATTTATTAGATAAATGGCTAGAAATAGTCAAATAATTTGAATTAAGATTTAAATAACAAATGAACTAGTATTTAGTTAAGAAAACACGAACTAAGAATATGGTATACACCGTATAGATTGCTCGAGCCTTGCAAGGATGAAGTTCTGATTATTTATTGGACGGGTATTCTGCTTTTATGGAAATAATTAACTAGATGTGTAGAGGACAGGTATATATAGATGTTTGATCGTGTGATTTATTGGAGGTTGTCGTTTGCTTTCGTGACAAGTATTCTCATCTTTGGTAATGGGTGCTTTCCTTAGCTCCAATTTATCGCCATAGAGTACCTGGGCACCCCTAGGGCCATAGGGGTTGGGATTACGCCCAACGAGCGCACAAGGCAGCCAGTATCTTGCTACCTGGATTAGCTAAGCCTGGCAGGGGCTGTCGCTCGTCTCAGGTCGAACAGGGTGTTTTCTAAGTCCTACCATCTCCAGATGGTAGCCCTACCAGATGGGACTCACGTAAGTGGGGGCCTCAAGGTGCAAAGTACCCGGGAACTTATCCCGACGGTCCCATTCTTGGCATCAGGATCGTGGGTGCGCTACTATCCAAGGCCACGTAGAGAGAGTGTAACCGTACTTAAACGCCTTACACTCCCGGCGAACTTTCCAGCGGTGTACATGGAGGACTCACGTAAGTGGGACGCTTGTTCGGATGGTCCTCCCTGGCTTCGCGAACGTGGGTTTTCCAGCTCCCATAGACTCACATAAGCAAGTCCCCCCTGCGGGATGTTGTCGTGACCGTCGAATTTATTTAAAACAATAAATTAATGATCAGCCTATATTCGTTGAGTCGTTAGTACAAAGTATAAATCACAAAATAAAATCACAGATAAATACTCGTTAAATGCTCGTCGCGTAACTCGGTAGATAACTCGTGACAACACTTGGATCGCTCGTTGGTACAGAAGGATGCTCGTAGATACTCGAAGATACTGCCCTCTTTTCGGTTGCGTCGGTTTATTTATACTGGTCGGGGGAGGGTCGAAAAATTCAAATTCGTTTTATATTCGACGGTTGCATGTAGTGGCGGTTGTTTTTCCCGGAGTTTATTTGTCATTACTTGTCATGCGTCAAGGCTGTGTCAATGTCCCGAGGCCAAACAACAACATGAGCCGCTCTCGATTCGCATCGTTCTTTGACTCCTGTGCCGCTACAGATATTTATATCTAGGTTGACGAATGTGATAGTAAATGGAGTGGGTGAACACTTTATACACTTAGGAAGTTGTATAGCAGGATTATGACCTAACGAACGGCGGTCCGTGTAACTATGAGCGATTAACACGTTGACGCCGGTGTCACGTAAACTTGAGGGTTGGATAATGAAATAAAATATCCGAGTCGTAACACAACTATTAATTTTGTTTTAGTTAAACTTTATTACGAATTCAGCAATCACAATGGAATACACACTGAATTAACATAAATCACGATTCACTCCAACCACGTTATCTAAAACCTAGTTACACTGATACGTTAAGTACGCGACGGTTATAAGGATAGAGACCGGTAAAGATATGTTACTATTCTATTCTATTTCTAAGGATACAGAGTAAGTAAGTGTTACTGACGATACTGTGTCTGAGGAAGGCTAGGGGTGGGTGTGTCTGAGGACACGGAACTATCGGATTTGTTGATGACAATTTTGGTTAAGGAAGTGAGAACAGTAGACACCGTCTCCGATTGGATAATAAGACGGTTGGTGAACTAGTAAAGGTTTTAGCCGCCCTCGTGAGAAAGTTGCTAACGGAACATACCAGATGTGAAGAAAACCAACTTTCCATGCTAACACGTGGTAGACAATAAACGTAAAGGGAAATCTAAGACAAGAAATACTCCCTTGGTCCGAAGGACCATAACTATGAAAATTCCAAGACCCCTGGTGGGTACTTAACACTATTGAGGGTACGTGCCAAGGATGTGCAGACATCTGGGTGTCATCCTGTTCGCGGTGTGTGGCCTGGTCTCTGATGTGAATTGACGTTACAAGTTTGTGGTATCGATCGTCTAATCGTAACGGGAGTTTACGACTCCCGTTGACGTGCTTGCTCGCGATCGCGTCTCTCCGCGAGTGGTGGAAACACTAAGAGATTCTGATTTTCCTAGCACTAATAACCTTATCTATCGATAAAGTATAGTAATACAGAAATGATATAAGCATTAGAACAAGGATTCAAAAAGTTTGCAATTTCTTAGATTATATTGCAGGACATGGGGGGATGATGATATCCTCGTCGATTGAAAGAGGAAGAGGAGAAAGAGGAATAGAAAGACAAAGTAATAATTGACAAGAAGAAGGAGAAGGAAGACAGACGACGATGGGACCAAAGGCTGTTACGGCAACTACGGTGGAAAAGCGAGGGGAGCCGCCACCCCACGGTAGTTGTGGGTCCCCCTCACCCACCGCCGCCCCTGTTTGTCCGGCCGGAGTCGAGACGTGTCCGCCGTGCCGGTGGGACGGGAAGCGATGTCAATGAACAAGTTGTAAGGAACGGAGGAGGTAGAGGAGCAGGAGAAAATTCTAAAATATCTGGTAGTTCAGGGCCTCGGGATCCGCTGGAGGATCTCAAGGCCCTGTTCCTCCGTAAGATCAAGGAGGTGCGGTAGGTTCGAGCGTCACGTACAATGACGTAATGTCGAGGATTCATCGAGAAATGAAGATCTCCAACTTCAGCATCTTCGAAATGCGGCCTAGGAGTATATTACCGGGGCCCCGATCTTCGACATCGCCGGCGACGAGGGGAGTCGTAAAGGCTTTGCCCGGGGTCGGGACGGTTGAATGATTAGGAGAGCCGTGCGTCGTGGGTTCCCGCAGGGTTCGGTGCTAGGACGATTACTGTAATCTTCTTTGTTAATATCTTTCTCAATGGACTTTACCATTGTTTGAATGTCGATGACGTCGTCAATGAAGATAGGTGTGGGAGGGGGATTTTAACGTGTATTTGGGTTAGTTGGTGTTTCAGCTGTGTCCATGGAGTCGTTAGTGGATTCTAGTATTGCGTACCTAGTGTAGATAGTTACACCGCTTGTTGTCTGTTCGTTTTGACTAGCGATTGCGTTTGTTTTAACTATTTCTAGCTTACGCTTTTTGAAGCTTTTAGTCTCGAATGTTAAGAGGGATATATTGTCCTTTTGCCACGGAGGAGGAAGAGCGGAGCAGTTATGGTTTTGCTGAAGAGAGCCTGGTCGGGATACTTGGACCATCATCGATCCAGTTAATTCAATTTGAAATAACTAGTCGAGAGGCTATGATTCGGGTTAGAGATTAGGAGCGTTGGATTTTCCACTGGTTAATTATGAAACACTTGGGTTAAGTTTGTTTCGAATCACTTTCAACGGATGGGCGTGACGTGTTTTTTGTGAACTTCACAGGGCATTAGATTATACATCTGCACGCTTCGGCATTCAACAGAAAACTGACTTGGACGAACTGAAGTCCGAAATCCTAAATCATGGACACGAAGTAACAAACATCAGCAACATAAGACATAAAATCTCGAAAAACCCGCTATCCTTATTTTTCATAGACTTAAAACAAAAGCCAAATAATAAACAAATCCATAACATCAATCGTTTAATGAACTCTATAGTAAAATTTGAACCACCGTTTGTTAGAAAAGAAATAGTGCAATGTAAAAGATGCCAAAGTGTGCAGGTACACATCCCACTGACCAGTGCACTAAATCACCGGAAACCCCAGTGAAGTGCATCCATTGTCAAGGTGACTAACTACAAAGGCTGCTCAGCCTACAAAACCCTATATATAAATAAGTATCCCGAACTCAGAGCCAAAGAGACAACCAATCAAATACCCAGTCCTCCTAAATTTACTACTGCTTCAATCTCCTATGACCAAACAGTCCCCCACAGCTGACTCCAACTACTCATTATGGAAGGCTTCCAGGAAACTCACGCGCCCCCCGCAAATAATCCCTCCAATCCGCCGTCCGCAAGGTGGATGGGCGCGTAGCCCTATAGATAAAGCCAACCTGTTTGCTAAATGCTTGTCTAAAGTATTTAAACCCCATTCCTCCAAAGCTGCCGCGGACATTACTGAATACCTGCACTCTCCCTTCCAAATGTCTCCTCCTATTGAACCCTTCACTTTTGCAGAGATTATAGAATCAATCAGTCGCCTAAATCCCAAGAAAGCAGCGGCGCACGACCTAATAGGCAATAAAGCAATCAAGGAACTTCCCATAAAAGGGATTGCACTCATCACATCGATTTTTAACGCAATTCTTCGCCTTGAATACTTTCCTAAGGCCTTCATGGATAAATACTTGGACGCCACTTCCACAACATTCCCAATAGAATCGGGCATACCCCAAGGTAGTGTCCTCGGACCCCTGCTGTTCTCCATCTACACTGCCGATCTACCTATATCAACAGAGATAACAATAGCAACATTTGCTGACGACACAACGCTATTAGCTTCCCACGCAGATCCGATAATTGCTTCATCCACTCTCCAGCGATGTCTCGACTCTATGGAAAAGTGGTTTCATAAATGGGGCTTCAAAATTAATGAAAAAAATCCACACATGTAACCTTCACGCTCCGAAAACATATCTGCCCCCAGGTCATCAACAATACAATTCCTAGCAAGGACACAGTCAGATACCTGGGCATGACCCTGGACAGGAGATTAACCTGGAAAAACCATATCACAGACAAAACGAAGCAACTAAAGGACAAACTCAAAAAATTCCATTGGCTCACTGGCCGACGATCCAAACTAAGCACACAGAATAAAATTACCCTCTACAAGACCGTAATAAAACCTGTCTGGACCCACGGAATCCAACTATGGAGAACAGCAAATAATTCCAACATTGAAATACTTCAAAGCTTCCAATCGAAAACGCTAAGATCCATTATAAATGCACCCTGGTATTGCTAAGAAAAGTTAGGTTAGGCTAGTTACTACAAGCTAAGTTGGTACGACTTCTAGCAACGCTCTTTTGTCTTAGAAGTCGACCACGTGTTAATTGACCAAGTGTATCCTGTGAGTTAAGACGTGTTGTGCGAGGCGGAGAAATATATAGAGAAAATCGAATCTGTGTGAATCGATTAATTATCAGCCCCAAACCTACATCAATTAACAGGTATGTCACCAACGAACTAATACATCGCGACCTCAAGATACCAACAGTCAAAGAGGAAATAGAAAAATATAGCGACAGATATAGCAAAAGAGTCAACAAACACCGAAACCCCCTAATCACTGAACTTCTTGATACGTCGGATCAGATCCGCAGGCTGAAGAGACACTACCCGCTAGACCTAAACGCTAGATTCAATTAGTTATCTAAATTAAGTAATATTTACTTATTTATAATACTTACTTATAAATTATACTTATCTATAATAAGTATTAACTTATTATAAATTATTAGCCATGTCACTGCACCACGCCAGAAAAAATTACTGAAAATTCTCAATGCGAGAATTGATTGCAAATTTTAATAAATAAAAAAAAAGAAATATTTCATTTGTTATTTCAACTTTTATTAAATTTTCCGTTATCATTCGGAAACTTCACTGAATTATTTGAAAAAGTATAAAGTCTTTCAATAGTATAATCTTATAGTATAATAATATAATCTAGCTTAGAAAGATAGCTAATCTTTTTCGATTTTCAAAGCTATGAAGAGCAAATAAATACTTAAAAGCATGCAAAATGTAGTTCAAAGCAAACATAATGCATATATTCCTAAAGGATTTTAATTTTTTTAATTCTTTAGCTGAAGATTTACTCTGCTACTAGATCTAATTTATAAAATTGATGGTTTGTGAATGTTAAAGTAATAATATATGTCGGGTTTTCATTAGAATTAGGGTTAGGGGCGTGAAACGAATCTTCGTTTGGATCACACGTGTCGTTATGCAATAGAGAAGACATTGACTAGTGCAGATACGATTATCATAGAACTGGACAGGTAACCGTGGTAATTGGATACTCGAGAAACTAATGACAATGATCCTAGGTTCAATAACGAATCCGCAGTCGACGGGATGATAGATGAACGTGCTCGCAAAATCTAAGCCGGACGCGTAATATCCACTGATCGTAAGGAGTTACTTTATGCGTCGATGGGACCACAAGGAAGAATGAATTTCCGTCCCGATGATGCCACAGAGGAAAACTATCATGGGGTGTGTCTAAGGGCACGAGATCATCGGATTCGTCGAGGGTAGCCTTCGTTCAGAAAGTAAGGGAAATTGGCGTTGCTGCTAATTGGTCAATCTCCATATCGGTGGTTAGAAAAAGATGCTCGTCGCCCTCGAAGGAAAGTTGCTAGTGGGAGACGCCGTTCGTTGAAAAATAGGTCTCCCCTATCTTCCCGTAGTTGGGACAAAGACTGTTTGTTTGAAGAACTTTAGTCAACTAAATCTTAAGATTTATAGCGGGCCCTCAGGCTAGCTGAACATGTACTGCGGAGACGCATCGATATCTGGCAATGATCTTACTCGAAGAATAGGGTCTGCGTGTGACGAGCCACGGGACAGAGACTGTTGGAATGTTTACTGTCGCGTGCCGCCACAAATATTTCTTTTAAGGAGAGCTATAGAATTACTCCATGCCTTTGCTAGACAAAGCGTTCATCCCGTGACCGCGGCTACGTTCGGCGACTGGCTGTCGCCTCGAGCCCAAGCTCACTATCACAAATCTCGAGTAAATACAATCGGATCGAATGACGACAATTGTTTAATTACGCCTATGATAGAATCTAGATTACGGTGTTGAGGGATTCTTCCGAAGTTCCAAAGGGAAGGCTCCGATGTCCTTTCATCTCCGACATATATAACGTTTTATTAAATATAAAATTTATGTGTAACAGAATAACAAAGTATTAACGTACACCGCTCTATTCTCTTATACATCTCAAACTGGAATGAATTCGTTTTATTGCATATTCATTCATTCAACACATACGCAATACGCTCGTCGCATGGCGTTTTTCTTTTGTCTTTCTCTCTTTCATTTTTCGCTCGTACAATACAGATGTACACAGATCTATTTTTTAACAATAAAGTTGGAAATGCGCAACGTGTTGAAGAAGAAAAAAAAGAGAAATAAGAAACGCGCGATTTTATATATTTTTTGGATACATAGATTCCATTATAAAATTAATATTTATCTTTGCACGTGTAAATCATTCAATGTTCTCCGTATTGTAAATGTGTTAGAAATATGGATTGATGTTAAGATGTGTAGATGTACTATGCTACACGCATTATACCTAGGCATATAATTACTAGCGTACATGTCTAGGCACAAGTACTGTTGCTCTTCTCTAAATAGATTCTATTCTAGAAATCAACTTCCTCTCAAGCAATACGCTTAGTTAGTCTGTATCACCGTGCAAAAGCGGACGCTCCTTGTTTTAAATAACAAAGTAGTTTATCGCGTCGTGTATTGTACAATTTTTAAGTTACTTTTTCGACTAAATGTATATTTGTTTCAATTATTTTTAAACAGCTACATTTGTAATACTAATACTTTTTAAGTCCCACATAATTTAATATTAGCTCTTTTTTCAGAATTTAATGAATCACTTCGTACTTGTAATTTATAACAGAATATATGTGAACTAAACTTCTATTTAAATTTTATGTTGTATAAAACTTGTTAGGGAAGTGATACATTTACACTGTACATGAGAGTGTGTGTAAGGGTAAGAGGGCGTCAAGGTCTGAGTTGAGACAAACGACTGCCGTTAGAAGATTCTGGAGAGAGTCGGTTGGCAACAAGCGTGCGTGTAAGATGTCCTGTTGTGTGTAAAATAAAGTCAATTGGTATTTCCGAATCCTCTCATTTTCTTAACAAAACTTATTATAAAAGTACATAACAGTTATAAGTGAATGAAATTCATTAAATGAAAGAAGATATTTAAAAATTTTTTGTTCGAATTCTTACGATTAAAAAGTTATTTGTGGTAAGTTTTGAGATCGTAAACTTTTTTCCTCCTTCATTTTTTTTTTTTCAATGGGATGATGCATTTAATTGCACGGCTAATCACAATACCGTGTGTTTCATTAAATTTTGTGTATTTTTATATTCACAATACATTTCTTTTATATTCATATCCCATTTCTAACGACTTCATATTAATAAATTTTTGTATAATTAAATTATATTTTTCGCTTATCTATTTTTTAGACTATATATTTTAATCGCTCAATTAACAATATTATACGTGAATATGTAACTCAATCAAACTGTGATGAAAATGAAAAAATACCTATTATTTTTATGGAAAATTTGTTTTACTTTCAATATTAAATATTTTTTCTTTGGTCATAGTATGTATTAAATATATCATACTAATTCGAAATATTATTGGAATTTCTATATTTTCAAATTATTATTTAATAACGAAAGATTATAATTTAATGATTTAAATCTCTGTTACTATAAATAAAAAAATGTTAGCACATAAAATAATATTAAAATAATGAAGAACATATGAATCACTTTTACCACAACGTATGTAATATATGCATTTTTGTAAACGAGATTGTTACAAGTTTTAACAATGGAATCTCAGACTACTTGTGCGATTTGCGGGAAAAATGCAATTCATAAATGTAGTGCCTGTGGAAATGTTTATTACTGCAGTAAGCAACATCAGAAAGAGGATTGGAGGAATCACGCAAAAGCTTGCAAAAGTTTTAAGGTTAGTAGTTTTCGTACTAATCTAATATTTTTTAGCCTATGAATTCAATTATATAATTATATTATATTAAGTTTAGTCTTGGTTCTGAGGAAAAAAGCAAGATTACTTTAATGTAATCAAATTTATTATGCCTTGTAAAATTGTTCCTTATGCGTTATAAAGGTTGTACACGATGTTTGAAAATTATTTGTCACAATATCCATCGAACAATTAGAACATGGTTTTTGATTTAAGTATGGTTTTCATCGGCTAAAGTCAATGCGTTAGTTTGGTTAAGGTTATCTTATTTATAAGGTTAGAACCTTAACCGAAATTTGAAAGAAATTCGAGTTGCAGTGCTGCCTGAAGTAGTTGTTAGGTAAAGCTCAAAATTCAAGACTACTCTCAATTTTGGAACGAAACTATCGTAATTTGGTGTACAAGAAACCCTTGCGAAAAATCTGATGTATTTTAACACAGTAACACGTGGCGGAATTAAGAAAAGAGGCTCTTAGTTCTTTTTTTTCTTCTGAAACAGGAAAACTATATTCAAGAACAATACCAAAATTGGCACCAAATTATATCGAGATATGATGGTGTATTTATTAATTTCTGTAAAACTGTCCTGTGAATGTAATAACCATTTCTTAAATGCTAATGAAAAGATAGGTTTACGTGCAAATTTTTTAGAAGCTACGCAGTGCAGCTGATGTGGCAACATCGCACGATATGTTTAGACGTTTGAATAGCGTGCGACGATTCATTGAAATGTACCATTTTCTTATTGAAGCTAATTATGTACGAAGGATAGTTTGGTATAAATATAATGTACAATTGTTTCAAATTTATATTAAGTCTGAGTCGTATTAATTATCCGAAATTCGAAGATAAGACATTAAATAATTAAATATTTCTGATTTTAATTTATTTATTACTCTTATACGATTTTCTCAAGTTAACCAATTTTCTTTTATAATTATTAATTCTGGAACTGTAATGTCAGAGTTTTACTAAATTTTTAACGACATTACATATATTTTAAACAAATTTTTATTATCATATTTTTAACAATGATACTGTTATAAAATTTACAAAGTATATATACGAGTATATAGCATTCGAAGGATCCACGGAAAGAGGCGAATGTTAAACGTAACGAATTTTGAGTTTAACATTTTTACATATGCTGAATTAAAATTTTCTGTGTTTTATAGTACCTAGTTATAAGAAATTCAAGTATACATCGTACTTTCTACTTTTTCATAGTTTGATACGTTATAAATTACTTAAAATTACAAGTGAAAGTTGAAAATGATGCAGGCGAAAATGAAAAATATTTTTTATCCTAATATAATATCTATGAGGAAATATGTAGTTGTAACATTGTACAGCGCCGAATGGAAGTATTGGCACAGTCTGGATCTTTGATAAAATTTTTTGTAAATCTGTAAAGAATGTGCTTCTTTATTTAATTTTTTTGTAAAATATAATTTTCGACTCTAAAGCTTAATATGCTAGTATACCTTGTATTCTTGCACACTTTAGCATACCATGAATCATAAATTTTAGAAATACTTATAATAAAGAAAAGTCATATAATACACATAAGGGTCAGTCTTGATACTGACTTCGGGAAAGAAAAAAGGTATCTCAATTCGATGAGTATATTTTTTTTTCTTTTTGTATGTTGACCGATTTCTCCGAAACGGCATGACCAATCGAGATGAGTTTTTTTCATATTATAGGACATGTTCTCCCGCTGATCCAGTTACAAACATTTAACGCTTTTTTATTTTTTGTAAACTACATCTTTTTTTGCAAAATCCCAGTTTTTGTGTATGTTTATCGATTATTCAGGATTGGATTGCATAATTGGGATGAAACCTTTTATTTGCTCTGTTGATTGTTGAACTGATATGGAGATGACTTCAATACAGCAGTCTGGGTGAGAACTTTGAAATCTCGTTTCTCAATATAGGCTTCAACTCCTGCTTTCGTGGCAAGAAACATTTTTCTACGGATACATTTTCGGGCATAAGTTTCTATCTGTCACTGTTTACTATATAATATTCGGGAAATCGGGACAAGACAGCCTATTATATGCTATTTTTCATTCACTAATAAAAGATAAGAATTGAAATAAATAACAATTAGGTAGAAATAAATTACCGCCTTATTAATGACAGCAGAAATTATTTTACGTTAGCTCTGTAATATTGAATTTCGCTTCACGAAAAGATGTCATACAAAAGACTTTCTGTCACAAACGCTCTGTGAGAAAAAATATCGCCGACTTCGAAAAGCGCTGAAAAGTATCAAATAATTTTTATCTTAAATGTATTTTATTTATACACATATGCAACAACTCATTCACTGATTAAACAGGATACTGAATATATTATCTGAATTATATATTATATTACTGTAATATCGTAGAATAGCTTTGATTGGAGATCGGCTGAAATTAGAAAACACCGTGTACGTCGTCTTTTTGTGGTTTGTTTACATCCAAGAGCGCCTAGTAACAGTGATGCGAGAAAAGATAAGTAGCGTCAAAACAGAAGAACGGTTTCATATTTCAAGGAGTGGCAATCGAGAAGCCAGAGTATGTGAGCCGAAAAGTGTGTGTGTGTGTGTGTGTGTGTGTGTGTGTGTGAGAGAGAGAGAGAGAGGACGAGAGCAAGAGCGAGCACGACCGAGCAGGAGTGCATTTGCGAGAGTCAGAGTTGATCGAGACGTCGAAGCATAGAGTCGTTAGAATTGATAGAGTTGTGAGTGTTGTCGAGTGTTAGAGTTGCTAGTGAGAGAGAGAGAGAGAGAGAGAGTTACCAAATAGTTGTCAAGTTATTTGATGTAAATACGAGCGTTGCATTTAGTTTTCCTGTTAATCAAACATCGTTTTTCTGTCTAACCAATATCTGTATTTTCAATCCATTATTAATAAATTATAATTAATCGGACAAAATTACACCTTTAATATATTCCGATATTACATTACTGAATATATATCTCGAAGGCGACGTAAAATTAAAAATATTACTAATACATAGTCCAGTTCCATTTCTAATTGTATAACATCAGTAATTGTAATAATTGAATCTTAAATTACACTCCCCGTCAAAAAGATAGCCCAGGTGTGCTATCTTCAATTTCTCAAAGACGCGTGTAAAGCTTTCGTCTGTAACGTGTAATATCAAAACATTATGAGCTCAGAATATGCGGTTCCTTGAGAATACTTAAAAATATTATGAGGTTTAATGTGTAACAAAAAAAATTGTTTTATTTTAAGAACGAAATGATAGCACATGTACAATAAGAAAATAATAATCAACATAAATTGTAACTAACAATACTTAATTATCAAACATATATACTTATTTAATAATGGGTACATCCCCCTTTATTTTCTATTACTTCTATTGTACGATTTGCTATCGATTTATATAGTTTCTGGATATAATTTTGATTTAACGTATCCCATACGCGTGCAACTGCATTTTTTAATTCTTGTACGTGTTGATACTGTTTTCCATTCGCGTATATGCCGTGAACAAGTTCTGCCCAGCAATATTCAATAATATTAAGGTCCGGGGAGCGTGCAGGCCACGGCAAAATAGATATACTATTATCAATACAGCATGATTGGACCAATCTTGATGTGTGTACAGATGCACTATCTCGTTGAAAGATGTAATCAGGTTCAGAAATGCGTTCTGCATGATTATTTATTTGTTCTTTGATTAAATTTATGTATCGGACACTATTCATTCTCCCATCGATGAACTCGATACTTGTCTTGCCGAAATAACCGATGCCGGCCCAAACCATCACGCTGCCTCTTCCCATTTGTCGTCGAATTGCCGACATTGTCTCTTTTCTTATGTCGTGAAAATAATATTGGAACCCATCAGGAGCATCCAAGTTGAATATTTTTCGTCTGAAAATAGTACCCTTTTCCATTTCTTTTTCCAATGCATTCATTCTTTTGTAAAGCGTAAACGTTCTACTTTATGTGTCGTTGTTAACAAAGGTTCCTTTTTCAACTTTAGCCTCTTGATATCTTTGCAGGATAGTAGAACTCGACGAACACTTGAAACACTGGCACTAACATTAGATTTTTCCGTTATTTGCTTCGTTGTTAAGTGCGAGTTGAGAGCTACACGCAAAATTGCTCGCTTATCAAGATCGGATAACGATGACAGCCGACCAGTACTTTCCTTTTTGCCGTAATCTTCAACATTTTTTAAGAAATTGTGTATTACTTTTTATACGTGGGGAAATCCTCCTGGACACCACCCCCCCCCCCCGCCGCTCTTCTGGGAAACGGCGGGGTAGTACCGGACTTTACTGACTAAAACTCCACGGTGGACCGCCTAACGCTCATCTGGGATGCCCCGGGAGCTCTTTCAAATTACTGCGGGAGCACTCCTGCGTCTTCGCCTGTCTGAGGGAGTCATTCCTTGGTTAGTTCGGGTATTGGGAGGGGCCACCCCTCTCAACGCTATTCCCTGGGCTGTCGTGCAAGTCTGAGGAGGTCCAGATCCTCCTCGACGTGTCGGCCCCTATGATCACCTAGGGCGGCGCAAGGCCGCCCTTCGGTGCAGGGCCCTGCAAGGGTGGGATGTTCTCACCCTCTCCCGCTCAGTTCGTTCCTTTATTAGCTTTACGCCTTCGCAATATGAGCGGACTGCGAGGAACTCTTGTTGCTCCCTCAGCATCGCTTTCACAACTGACGAGGGGTCTAATCTCTCTCCAAAAAATCTGGTGAGTGTCGCCGAAAGGTGACAGTGCCTTACAATTTATATGTGTCCCATCCTTGTCTAGGGGAGTGATAAACGTCAGTTCAAGAATTTACTATTTGCAGACTCGTTTAATTTTTTTCCGTGTCCCACATATTTACAAATTTATATGTCGGAGATGAAAGGAAAGCCGAAGCCTTTCCTTGGAAATTTTGGGAACATCCTCTAGTACCTTAGCCTAGATTTTATTATAGTTGTAATCGTTTAAGATTTGTAATAAGCGAGATTGGGTTCGAGGTGACAATCGGTCGCCGAACGTAACCACGGTCACGGGATGGACGTTTTGTCCAACGGAGGTCTGGAGTGGTTGTATGTGTTTTCCGAGAAATGTGGTTGTGGCGGCATGCGGCCTCGAGAGCGGGCCTAGCCACGTGTGATGTTGCCTCGGAGGTGTCGATGCAATGGGACATACATTGTATCAATAATCAAAACTCCAGGCAGAAACTGCTTAGCAACGGCGTTTGGAACTTTCTCGATGCTTCCAACGAGTGTGCCTAGCAACGGCGTTTGGAACCTTCTCGATGCTTCCAAACGGGTATAGAAAACAAAATGCAATCGTACAGCGAGAAAAATCTCCACGAGGCTGGCATTCTTGCGGTTGCCTTGGAGAGTGACACATCGAGCATTTTCGACGATCGCATTTGCGCCTAAGATTAGTTTCGCTTAGTAAGGAGTTATCCCGGTGACCGTGGATTCGTTTGAACCCAAAACATTGCTAATAGTGTTATTTAATTTATTATTCGTAAATCGTATTATTCATTAGACTTACTATCTGTTAAACTTATTATTAGTTGTACTTATTATTTGTTAAGCTTAGTGATAGACTTGCATATACGTGTGAATAAAATCTCGGCTTTGTGAAACGATGGCTAATCCACATGAAGAGTTGTCACGCGCCCAAAATTCGAATCATGATCCGACATATATAATATTGTACTGTAATATTTACTCGTTGATAGATTATGAACTACTGAGCATTTTCTAAACATATTAACAGAGTGTGCTATCATTTCGTTCTTAAAATAAAACAATTTTTTTGTTACACACTAAACCTCATAATATTTTTAATTATTTTCAACGAACCGTATATTCTGAGCTCATAATGTTTTGATATTATACGTTACAGACGAAAAACTTGACATACGCCATTGAGAAATTAAAGATAGCACACCTGCGCTATCTTTTTGACGAGGAGTGTAGTAACAAGCTTGCTATACATACAAGTTCATTAACCTGTACACTATTGATACATTGAGCGTAGTTTGTATTCTCACAGGTACAAGTGACGTTTTTCAATTTGGCCACTATCAAAACATGTCCTTGATGACTTTGTGTCAAAATATGTCGCAATTTAATACAATTAAATGTAAATTTGCTGAAATTTGAATTACATACATATAGAGTTGAAATCTTTCACTATACTGAAAGCATTTTATTGAAAAGGTTTCAATATACATATTTAATATGCTATTTAGTAAGTAAATGATCGTCACTATTGTTGCATATGTGTGCGAATAAGATATAAATGAAATAGAAATTATTTTAATTATTAAATTATTAAATATAAATAGAGAGATTATAACTGACACAATGAAAATAATTTTTTACTTCTAAGCGCATTTCGAAGTCGGTAATATTTTTTTGGAAAAAATTTTCGATCAGCGGAGCAAAGGTATTGGCACGCTTGAAAAATAAGTTAATAAACTGCGCGAATTTCACTGACGTGTCTATTCTATTGAAACATTTCCACTGTTCGCACACCTGTTATGTCGCGGCAAGTTCCTCCATTCAAATTGATCGTTATATTTTGAAGTCAATAAGAATATTTTGCACAAAAAAAGAAAAATGTGAATAACAGGAAATAAAAAAAATGAAAAAACAACTGTTAAAAGAAAGACTGCATTAAATTTATATGAGCAAAAAAACTTTTTTTGGAAGTAGGAGAAATTATTAAAAGAAATCGTTTTACCGTAAGAAATGCGATTAAATGATTCCTTGGTAAAAAAAAAGATGTAACAAATGCCACACGAAGCGAACGTCCACGGAAGCTTAGAGACCGAGAAAAAGAAAGATAATCAATATAATAAAAAGAGAACCTAATTCTATATCCTCGAAAGTAGCTAGATTAGTAAAAAGTGAGTCTAGTGCGGAAATACACCCCATAACAGTTCGAAGGACACTTAAAACTACTGGATATGAATTACATGAGTTGCAAAACGAAAACATGCATTGCGAAATTAAAAAAAAAAAAAGGATTGGAATTCACTATTAGTTATGTACACGAAAATATTGCGTTCTAAAATAAAGTACTGTTTTGAGACGAAAGCAAATTTAATGGTTTTCAGTGTTATTTGGCAAAACCCAAATACTGAATTGAGTGAAAGAAAGATTGTCCAAACTATCAAACACCGAGAAGGTAAAGTAATAATAATCTCCTATAAACGAGCTTATTTTTATTGGAAATTCCATGAACAAGTAAGGCTATTTAAATATTTTAAAGCAAAATTTAAAAGAGCATACTTCAGTATACAAGTATACTTCAGTATATAGGTATACTCCAATCTGGATTGAGCAGTTTGGACAGCTTCTCGGATTTAACAAGAATAAATAATTGCAGTAACTTAAACTTCATGTGAAAATAATAATGTAGAATAAAAATTTTTCCTAAGATGCCTCCTTCTTTGGAGAAAAATAAATTAGAAAATTGTTGAGAATAGTGGATCTTAATCGCCGAAATAAATGTATAGGAACACTTGGATTACACTTAGAATTGATATCAAAACAGTTTCACATTTATTTAATATGTGGTTTACAAGATCTTTGTCGATACACGCACGCGTCTCAGCACTCTCTTTGTCTCACTATCTTCTATACCGCACTACTAACGGAATAGAGACGCTGTACGCGAACATACTTCCACATACTCATACTCATATATGTGTGTCACTACTATGCGGCTAATCTAGTCTAGAACACAAAATCACACATATCTCAATAAAATTATATCATGTGCCTGTATCAGACGTGCTCGTAATTAAATACGTTCAAACTCTATTTTCTTGAAAGTGGGGCGTGGAACCGGAAAATATTGTTTAACGTTTTTTAATTATTTTCACGCATATAATAATCTCTTGTTGATTGTTTACCTAATCGGCACTTACAATTAACCAAGTTAAATGTACTTAAGTATACTTGACAAAGTTTGAAATTCAATTTACTCAGGAACGAAGCATCGTATGAAAAAATTTTACTTTATATTTTCGACTTATTTTTTCGTGTAGAATCAACCCTTGTCCCATCGTACTGCGATTTCCGACCCACCCTGTAAACAACCGGCAACTAATTGTGTCATGTGCGCTGTTACGGCCGCACAATTGTAGGCAAAATTCACTGATAGTTTTTTGCTAATATCTCGGGAGTGATTGACCGATATTTACATATACAGGAAAAATGTAACTACATCGTAGAGATACGAAAGACGAAGCTTTACGAAACTCGGACTATTAGAAGATTATACAAGGAATATGAAATTGATCTATGAAATAGTATTATAAACATGTATACGGACTATAATCATGGCGTAATAGCATCTCAATGAACATTGTTATTCGCGAGCTACCAATCTTAATTATTACACCACTTTGGACAAATTGCAAAGAAAAATTCGAAATTAATTACGTACTTCGTTTTACAGTTAGCAGAAGATTCCTTATTGGGTCGTCATTATATAGCGACACGAAATATCAAAGTTGGGGAAATTGTTTTGAAAGATGATGAACCTCTGATAGCAGGTCCTACGCATAATTGCGCTCCTGTGTGCCTTCGCTGTTACACGGTCTTGAACGAATCCATTGCAGTAGCTTGTGAAAAATGTGGTTGGCCTCTTTGTCAAGATTGCAAGGACCATGGATTAGAGTGTAATTTTTCTTCCTCTCGCAGAGATCATAAGGTAATTACACTACTTCATTGTTAAGATAACCTAACTATTTTTATTTTTGTAAGCTAAACACGAATCTGCAAGCCGTTTCTTCTGTTGAGAAATGTTAAGTTGGTATGATCACTGGTTACTACAAGCTAAGTTGGTACGACTTCTAACGACGCTCTTTTGTCTTAGGAGTCGACCACGTTGTTCTATTGACTAAGAGATTCCTGTGTGGTAAGACGTGTTGCATAAGACTGAAATATATTGGAGAAAACGAATCTGAGTGAATCGTTAATTAATAAACCCAAAACCATGTTAGATAACATCTTCCAATACTTACACTTTTTGAAACCATCGGTTTTTTTTAAAAAACGTCAACATTCTGAACAACTTCTTCCTATATACAGGGTGGTTGGTAACTGGTGGTACAAGCGGAAAGGGGGTGATTCTACGCGAAAAAAGAAGTCGAAAATATAGAATAAAAAATCTTTTTTTCTTTTTAAATTTTTTTAAAAATCTACAGTGAGATCCGTTATAACGAGACGTGATAAAGTGCACGCGTACCGAGCGAAAATTCAAAGTCGATTTTCTCGAAAACAAAGCCTCAAACGAAAAATTTTTATTCTATATTTTCCACTTCTTTTTTCGCGTCGAATCGCCCCCTTTTCGCTTGCACCACCAGTTACCACCCACCCTGTATAACAGCAGCTCGACTTTTATCGTATACAGCATTTAAAAATATTGTAGGATCTTTACTACAATTAGTTCATTTAAAATAAATGGATTAAACAGATGGTGGTTAAATAGGAAACGATGGTTGTTTAACGTGAACTAATCACAATAACGTATTATAATTAAAACAACTAAATAGTTGATCTGCAACTCTCGTCACTACAGTTCCATCGCTCTCTGTCACGCGGACTACACTCTCTCGACAACGCTCGATTCACGCTCTCTGGCTTCTCAATCAACACTGACTGTTAATTCGTCTTTGTCCCTTAGCATCCCCTTGTCTTTCGTCTTAGCCCCACCACGCACGTGTTCCGCAACCGCTCGTGATCAGGGTCGCGCAAACCTTTTCCGCGAAACTATTCGATCGAAGGACACACGATACATTATTGGGCCTGTCGGCACTTCGGCTTTCACGCGACATTGTTTATAGTTCGCCCGATATCTCTTAGGCCTTTCGTCCACTATACTGCAATATGCGATTTGAAAAGTGATTTCTGTGGAGGCCTTGATGAAAAAATAGATGGAAAGCATAACATTTTTATGAATCAGGCATCCGGAATATGTTTGACACGCTAATACCAAATTAACGTTGAATTTATACCGATACGTGATTCTCACAAACCTCGTAATTTGATTAATTGGTGATGATGTTCCTCCCACTTCTATTACGAGTAACAGATTTACGTCTCCCACGCTTGTTTCCATCGACACTTGCGTACACAGATCACGATAAAACCATTGTGACTTCCTCCCGCTTTGAATAATGCATTGCAGATCGTTTATCGATACACTGAGAGATCTAACAGCTACCAAATCCTTGAATATCTAGACAGAAATAATACATTTGTTCCTGTACAATTTCAAATTGACGATCGACCTTTTTTTATCGCTGAAACCTGCAATCTCACAAAAAATAAATTCCATTAATTAAAAAATATTAGAGTTCGAGATCGTTTGAAGGTCGTACTATTGTACGTGAGTGAATATACAGTAATGTTAGCTATAACATACAACAAGAAAAATTATTTATGTATACGTAGAAAAACATGGGTTACCTGGAAAAGAAGATATGAAAGGATATTTATTAAAAAAATGTTCTTCCATCTAAATCGCCACTTGAAATCATTTAAATTACGTAAGGAATATGTCTCGTATTATGCATAGACAGAGAAAATATTTAGATGGCCTGTTTTAAGTGAAACACCCTGTATATCGCATTTCTACTGGTTAATTTTTCTTAAGTTATCGATCCAAGCGTAGCAATTGTCTGCAGTAACAAACCTAATCCAATTTGAATTTAAATTCATCTAACTGTAATGTAAAATCAAAGTAAAATCTTAGTAAAATCGAAATTCTGATCAATGCGTTTACATGAAAATCAATAAGTATTAACAAAAAATATTAAAAAAACAGTAATGATTTTTAATATACAATTCAAATAAGTATAGAGGGGGTCGTTACTTGTGCAGAGCATTTTGGAATAATCCAGAATCGGGAATGTTGCAGGATTAATCGTTAAAAGAATGCATTTTGTTGTTTTTTAAGATGCGAACGTTACTCCTGTTTTTAAAAAAGTATTTTCTAGCTTACAATTAATGTATTTTATACTGTTTCAATCCTACATAAATGGACGATACAGCACTGCAATGTGTGACGGATAATGCTGCTCTCTACGCAAGCACATTGGAACGAAGTGTTTGATAACTAAATTATAATTTTTCTTAAAGATATGATACATATACTGCAACTTTAATAATTTACTTTAATAATTAATAATACAATTGAGTGTGATATATTTTAAAGCACGGTACGACACATAGACTACGTCACAATTTTCACACTCATAACGCGATAGTGTCTTTCAAATTGCTCTTAGTTTTCTATTTTGAAGCGACATTTTGAGGTTGTAGATTCTAAAAAATTATAAGGACACGGATCGGCATGTTAAAAAGAGCAACTAATAATGAACTAATAATTTATTTTAATGAAAAGCAACAATTGATACTGGGGTACCAAAAACAAAGACTGTATATTCTGTCTGTACATTGTTAATTCTGTTATAAAACGTTGTGAAGGCAAATGAGTATGAAACAAGACAAGTGAAATAGATCATTTAGTTCAAATGGTAAGCGAATGGGTCAATAGAGTGAGCCACTATAGTGGCGCGTCGTACCGAAGAGGTTGATTTAACCCTTCGCACTCGAGGACTTTTTCGGTCGGGCGTAGCAGCAACTCTGGACGATTTAGCGTATACGAGACGCGTGTCTTACAGTTAGCGTAAAATGATTTTATGTACAAGTCAACTTACAAAAACATTATGTGGCGGCACTCGACTACAAATACCGCCACTCGACACTAACTTCTACCGGACAACGGTAGCACGGTGATTAGCGCCTACCGAAGCGTCCTGTTTTTCGACCAAGTTTTCAAGACAAAAAAATATAAAATAAACACAAAATCACATAAAAGCTCCGCTCCCCAGCGGCTTAAATCCAAGGATCGCATCAAACACAAAAAAATGTAAAGCGCCGACACATAATACAGTATGGCTACGTCGTGCCGTCGCGTATCGGTACCTTTGCCTAACACACCATTACCAAAATTCATTGTTTACTATGAATAACAAAATTGTATTTAAAAATTGTATCTTGGCCAATAAACGCATTAAAAAAAAAAGCAGAGGTTAGCGCCTTAGGTTACGAACGTTCGGGACCCGGGTTCGAATCCCGGCGCCCGTAGTCCTATTTTTCTTCCACGCATCTAAATTAGAAGAAAAGTAGCAGTACCCCAGCTCCGACATCTACATCCAGCAGCTACAATCATCACGGACAACACATACACCTCAATTATATTCTAATAATTTATCTATATTTACATCTTTGAAAATATGATTTTGTAATTTTGAATACACGAACTTCTTCCTGAATATCCGAAAACCACTTTTTTAGGGTTTCTAAACTATAATACTTTTGCCATGATCGTCAAATCCGAAGTAACGTTGGAGACGTTGACGGTATCATAGTTTCAGAGTTGGGATTAAATATTTTATCTCCATTTAAAAGTCTAACACTTTACACTTTCTAACAAAGAACAAAAAGAGCTACGGAACCAATTTACGAACCAACATTGGTAATGACTGAGAGTTGCCTTTCGAGCGCAAAGGTTTAACCATACTCGTCCAAAAGCACAAGATTCATAATTTTAGAGACATTCCAGAAAATATGTTTTTAGTAAACAATTTTAAGAGCTGTTTCCTGTCTCTACAGGTAAATCGATCGTCGATAAAAAATTTGTGTGGAATATTTTTGATTGCATAATAAATATGCAAAGTTTCATCAAAATCGGCGTGTCATTCTCGGGTGATGCTTCTTGTTAGATTATTGCTATTTCTTACGTCAGAAGAAACTCTATAGCTATTTTATATATCGGTAGATGTATGAAAGAGATCTGTTAACAATATATACTGATATAATAATGTAATGTTTCAGGTATCTATAACTGAATTTGGCCACCCACATCCAAGTTATCAATGTATAACTGTCATAAGAGCGTTAGCATCGAAGGATGTTAATTTGGAATCTTATAAGAAATTACTATCGCTCGAAAGCCATTGCGATCGAATAAATTCCCATGAGCTGTCAAACACTGTTCGCTTTATTAAAAGATTTTTCAAAACAGATGATATATCGGAGGAGGAAATGAGAAAAATCGTCGGCATCTTGCAGGTAGAAATTCAATCAATATTTTACAATTGCGTTATAAATATTAAGACGAATAGAATGTCACATATTCAATAAATATTCTCGAAAAGTATGTTTCCGTAACGTATAATATTCCCAGATACAGTTAATACGAAAAGTATTTGTACAGAACCTAACTTTAACAAAATTATAGTAGAACATTTAGTACACGTTTGTAATACATTTCGTAGAGCGTTTAGTAACTAAATTTTAACAAATAGAAATTATATATGTGAGGTGTATAGGTGTCCGTGATAATTGTAGATGCTGGCTATAGATGTCGCTGCTGGCGTACTCCTGTATTTTCTTCTCATTTTTAGATGCGTGGAAGAAAAATCGGTCGGGATTTGTGTTATTTAATATGGTTTTGAGTTTATCAATTAACGATTCACTTAGATTCGTTTTCTCCAATATATTTCAGTCTTATACAACACGTCTTACTACACAGGAATCTCTTAGTCAATAGAACAACGTGGTCGACTCTTAAGACAAAAGAGCGTCGTTAGAAGTCGTACCAACTTAGCTTGTAGTAACCAGTGATCATACCAACTTAACATTTCTCAACAATTTGAACCCAGGTTCCGAATATTCGTAACCTAAGGCGCTAACCACTGCGTCGCCGTTGTCCGGTTCTATTATAGTTAGTGTCGAACGGTGGTATTTTGCTGTCGAGTGCCGCCACATATGTATTCCTAGAAGCCTCCAAACTAATTTTCAGAAAATAAGTTTTTTCACAAAATAATTTTCTATCTCTGTTGTTCAACTATTAATAAATATCTAGAAAAATATCTACGCGTAATAAATATTTCTACAGTTACCGCTTCATAGCATAAAAGACAATCTGCATCAAAGTGCAGAGAAAATAGGTTTGAAAGACGAACAATGTTCGGAAACACTTAAAATACCTCCACAATTCCCAGATATAAACATTATTGAAACTATATGGGACCACCTAAAACGTAAAATACGGAGTCACCATATTTCGTCTAGAAATGATTCAATGAGGACACTTTTACAAGAATGAAAAAATATTGTAAGTAGGATCTTTGTCAATTTGACAAATTCAATGCTGAGTACTAAAATAATTATACTTGTCTTAATAATTTTTTCCCTTAAACTGTAATTACGAATATTTATTACGCATATATTTTTGCCATTTTTTAAATATTTGTTAATATTTTCACGGAGGGCATAGATATCCCAGCTTTATTTTGTGAAAATTATTCTACAGACTTGTAAGAATGCGTATATAATTTTTATTTGTTAAAATTTTATTAATAAACGATGTTCTACAAAATTTTTGTTGAAATTAGTTATTGTACGAATACTTTTTACGCCAACTGCGTGTGTGCTTACAACGACAAAAGCAATTATCGGCTTCTGCGGATTCGGACACAGCACAATTTTAATTTCTAAGCTCTATATTTTTAGCAAATGTACAAAAACCAACGAAAATGTGTCATATTATGTTGCACTATACTGTATAGACAATAGTATCAAACAATTTTTGAGTTATTATTTATTGTCGTCTACGTTGTCTATTGTTGCTTATTACTAAACAATTTTAATAAAGGAAGATAATGAACATAATGTACACTGCGTATACCTCGCATTAAATAGCTGCTACAGAGTGTACGTTCATATAACGTTCACATATGCTAACGCAAGCTCGAAGTAACAAACGAGAAGAACTGAAAAAGGTAGGAAAAATTAGTTTATTAATTTATATTGCAATTTATTTTTTTATTTAAATATTATTAAAATATTAGTTTATTAGACTATATTATAATAAAAATTAATTTATCAAAATAATATTAAAACTATAATTCGTCGACTATAAATTAACACACAATTGAAAACAGATTTAAATTACCGCGTTGAATAGTTCTTTCACAATAACTTGGTTTCGTTGTCACAGTGCCGAAATTAAATTTTATGATATAATTTAGTATCTTCAACCAATTTTTACTTTTTACGTGATTTCTGAACGTGAGGGGGGTATCTGGTTTTGTGCCTATCTTTGTTCATATTGTCTAAGTTCTCCGCATTTGTATTAACACCTTGTTAGTCGTCAATGGATGGTTGTTGTGAAACATAGGTATATTGTGTATGCTGGTTCGTTAGTTCTATTTCAGATTTTACCGCTGTTTTTACATGATTGATAATAATATTTCGGTGTTTCGGTTAATTAGAACATACTTTAATGAGTTTGCAACTTCTTTAATAACGACATCCTCTTGTTCGTTGTCGAGTATATTGTAATGGAATAAAATTCAGATAGTGTTCGTCAGTTTCTGTATGGTACTGACAAGATTTTATTTAATGGTTTCCATTATTATTAACACGTTCACGTCGGCGTGTTTAATTATGTTATTAATTTTCCTTACCTGGTGATTTAGTTCCTTCAGTTCGTTAATTATTGAACTATAGTGTTGGTTGTAGGATGCATTCATCTATGTAATACCTTACAGTTTCTATTCTTCTTCAGTTGGTAGGTGTAGAAGTTTGCATTCTATCTTTTAATACGAGAGTAAGTTCTCTATAAGTTTCAGCAATATTAACTTGGACTTTGACCTGATTATCTTTCAATTGTTTGAAAGTACAGTCATCATTGGCTATTTTTTCCATTAGTTCCGTAAAGGGTTCTATCTATGACTTGAGCTTCGATGTACAGAGTGGTTGGTAACCGGTGGTACAAGCGGAAAGGGGGTGATTCTACGCGAAAAAAGAAGTGGAAAATATAGAATAAAAATTTTTCGTTTCAGGCTTTGTTTTCGAGAAAATCGACTTTGTATTTTCGCGCGGTACGCGTGCACTTTATCACGTTTCGTTATAACGGATCTCACTGTAGATCGTTGTCTCGATGGAAAAATTAAAAAAAAAAGAAAATTAAAAAATGTTTTTATTCTATATTTGCGACTTCTTTTTTCGCGTAGAATCACCCCCTTTCCGCCTGTACCACCAGTTATCAACCACCCTGTATATGGGTGAAGGTTTTGGTAGCTGCTTTTCGATGGCAGTTGTGTTGCTTCCTATAGATTCGTCATTCAACCCCGTCAGTACGCTAAACGGATTACTACCCGGCATATTATTCAACCACTTATTATGTTCCGAGTTCTGCCCGAGCAGCCGAGCTAAGCGGACGTGAAAAACAGTGCCTCAGAAAAGTGCGGCAAGTGGGCAAGAGAAAGTTACGAACGGCTACGCCCATAGCTAAATGGTGGAAACCCGTGTCTTCTATTAAGAAGACTACAAGCAAACCTAACATGAAAAAACAAATCTCACCGATAAAAATTATTAACAAAGACGAACAATACTACAAAAATAAAACAACAAACCCATCAAAAACAAGTTAACAAATACACCAAGAACAGGACTGCTCAGTTACAATCGAAGTTGATATGGAAACCAATAAAGAAACAACTCAACGGGATGAAAGCTGAAAGGTGGCCAGCTACAATAAAAAACGAAAAATAACAGGTAATCTAGATACGGAAAAACAGCGATGGCGGCAAGAATTACCATTAAGAAACTCCTTCAGCTCGCTAACGGAAGAAACAGACGATGACCCAACAAGTATAGCCACAACTCAACCAACACACATTACAAAACCACCACCAATATTTGTTGAGGCGCAAATAATAGACCCGCTTATTGATCGACTAAACAATATAGTTGGGAAGGATAATTACACAATAAAACAAACAGAATTAGAACAAGTAAAAATTCAAACAAACACCCCAGAAAATTATAGGAAAGTGATAAAAGAATTAAGGGGAAAAAATGCTATATACCGCACGTACCAGCTCAAAACGGAAAGGAGCTACAAAATACTTATAAGAGGATTACATCCAAAAATTAACACAGAAAAATTAAGTGACGAACTAGCAAAAATTGGCCATCAAACAAGAACAATAAACAATATGACAAGGTACGATACGAAGCAACCATTACCACTGTTCTTAATAGAACTTGAACCCAGAACCAGTAACAAGGAAATTTATGAAATCAAAAAAATTCTAAACACAATAGTAACAGTGGAACCACCACGCTACAAAAAGGATATACCAATATGCATGCGGTGCCAACAATACGGTCACACAAAAAATTATTGTAACAGAAGCCCGGCGTGTGTTAAATGTGCAAAAAATCACTTAACAATACACTGCCCATACACAGGAAAAATAGAAGAAGTTAGATGTTGTAATTGTAACGGAAATCACCCAGCCAGCTATAAAGGATGTTTTTTTTTTATTTTGTTTATTAAAATTACAATCAATTCTCGCATTGAGAATTTTCAGTAATTTTTTCTGGCGTGGCGCAGTGACATGGCTAAATATTTATAATAAGTTAATGCTTATCATAGGTATGTATAATTTATAAGTAAGTATTTTTAATAAGTAAATATTGCTTAATTTGGATAACTAAATGAATCTAGCATTTAGGTCTAGCGGGTAGTGTCTCTTCAGTCTGCGGATCTGGTCCGATGTATCAAGTAGTCCAGTGATTAGGGGATTTCGATGTTTGTTGACTCTTTTGCTATATCTGTCGCTGTATTTTGCTATTTCCTCTTTGACTGTGGGTATCTTGAGGTCGTGATCAATTGTTTCGTTGGTGTTACGCAGACTAAAACATCTGCATTCCAGCCCTCGCGACCGGACGGCCAGCGGCCTACGTTATGTCATTTTGACCCTCAATAAACCTAAGGACCCACCATAAACTCTCACGTTCATTGTCTTGTATCGACATGTGTCTTCTGTCAATTCGTTTGTCCTGAAGAATTTCTTAAGCCTAAAAATATTTTTCGAAGCACATCTGGCTTTTAGAGAGGTCCTTGGGTTTATTAGGCGCACTTAAAAAATACGCAGAAAGCGGATACGCACCTATTAGGAAAAACCGAATAGCTAGCTAACAAACAAGCTGGTTTTTCCCATGTACACGAACCACGATGGTAGGAGGTTTCCTACTCATCCCTTAAAACATCAGCGTAGGTTATAACCAATCGACATCGCAGATCGTTACCCTCACTTTTCTAACGAAAAGTGTGAACAACGAATCCGCGTTCCTCAGGCAAAGGGGCACACCCACACCGAGCTTCCTTCCGTATTAACATTAGAGCGACAAATCAGTTATAGCACAAAATCGTCACTGTAACTCACCTCTCCTATATTTCGGGAAAGTCAACTACTGTTCCTGCGACATCAGGAGGGTCAAGTCACTAACGTTTGTAGTAAAACATCGAACGCCTAACGTCTACGTCTAAGCGCAGCATCCAAAGTCGGTTCTCGGTATCGCCGAACATTCACATACGCTATTAAGTATCATATCGTGCTGCGTCCACTAACATACGAAATTCAATTGTAAGAGCCCTGCTCTAGTGTGCATATCTATATTATCTTCGTGCGACAAGTTGTTATCTATTTGTAACTACTCGACAGTGTAATTTAAGTGTTGGAAATATATAATTTATAATTCTGTGAATCACAGTGTTATATAAACTGAATCATCCCTATTATCTTAACGGAAATCAGGGGATCGATCAATTCGTGGTGTCGATTATCATAATCGTAGCGAGAATTTACGACTCCCGTTGATGTCTCTCCTCGCGATTGCGTCTCCCCGCGATTGGTCGAGAACACAGTTGGTAACATACCACGGTACATCTATTAAGGATCTTAGCGTTTTCGATTGGAAGCGTTGAAGTATTTCGATGTTGGAGTTACTTGCTGTTCCCCATAGTTGGATTCCGTAGGTCCAGACAGGTTTTACTACGGTCTTGTAGAGGGTAATTTTGTTCTGTAGGTTTAGTTTGGAGCGTCGTCCTGTGAGCCAATAGAATTTTTTTAATTTTTCCTTTAGTTGCTTCGTTTTGTCTGAAATGTGGTTTTTCCATGTTAGTCTCCTGTCCAGGGTCATGCCCAGGTATTTGACTGAGTCCTTGCTAGGAATTGTTGTATTGTTGATGGTGACCTGAGGGCAGGTTTGTTTACGGAGCGTGAAGGTTACATGTGAGGATTTTTTTCATTAATTTTGAAGCCCCATTTATGAAACCACTTTTCCATAGAGTCGAGACATCGCTGGAGAGTGGATGAGGCAATTACCGGGTCTGCGTGGGAAGCTAATAGCGCTGTGTCGTCAGCAAATGTTGCTATTGTTATCTCTGTTGATATAGGTAGATCGACAGTGTAGATGGAGAACAGCAGGGGTCCGAGGACACTACCTTGGAGTATGCCAGATTCTATTGGGAATGTTCCGGAAGTGGCGTCTAAGCATTTAACTATGAATTGCCTGTTGGTTAGGTAGGACTTTAGGATGGAGTAGTAGGGGTGTGGTAGTATATTTTTGAGTTTGTATAGTAGTCCTTCGTGCCAGACTTTGTCGAATGCTTGCTGTATGCCTAGGAATACCGCTAAGCAATATTTTTTCCTTTCAAGGGTTTGGCTGATCATGTGTGTTATGCGATGGATTTGCTCTACTGTTGAATGTTCTTTCCGAAAGCCGAATTGCTGATCTGGGAGTGTTTTCAAATCCTCTAGGAGTGGAAGGAGTCGATTCGTTAGTATCTTCTCGAACAGTTTAGACAGGGTAGGTAGGAGACTGATTGGGCGATAGGAGCTTGTTTCATATATCGGTTTACCGGGTTTAGGAATGAGGGTAATCAGTGAGGTTTTCCAGGCCTTGGGAAAGTATTCAAGGCGAAGAATAGCGTTGAAAATCGATGTGATAAGCGCTATCCCTTTTGTGGGGAGTTCCTTGATTGCTTTGTTGCCTATTAGGTCGTGCCCTGCTGCTTTCTTAGGGTTTAGGCGATTGATTGATTCTATGATCTCTGCAGAAGTGAAGGGTTCAATTGGAGGAGACATTTGGAAGGGAGAGTGCAGATATTCAGTGATGTCCGCGGCAGCTTTGGAGGGATGGGATTTAAATGCTTTAGACAAGTATTTAGCAAACAGGTTGGCTTTTTCTATAGGGCTACGCGCCCATATACCTTGTGGACGGCGGAGCGGAGGGATTATTTGCGGGGGACGCGTGAGTTTCCTGGAAGCCTTCCATAATGAGTAGTTGGAGTCAGCTGTGGGGGACAAATTGGTGAGATGTTTATGAAAACAGTCATTTTTGTAGTTTTTGATGATTTTGGTTAGCTTTCTAGTTGCGTTGTTTAATTTGCGTTTGTCGTCCGGTGTTCTATCGGTCTGCCAAACTCTTCTTAGTCTACGTTATTCGGCTATTTTTTTTAATATGTAGTTGGGATATTCGTGTTTGCAGATAGACGTCTCAGTCGGTGTGGAGGAGCGGATAGCGTTTATTATGCTCATGTTTAAGTATTCCGTGGCTGCTTCGATATCTTCATTAGTTTTTAATGAGATTAAGACTGAAGTTGAGTGATTAAAGGCTTCTCTAAGGAGCTGCCAGTTGGTGAGTTGGTTATGTATAGAGCCGTTGGGTGTATTCTCGATAATTGTTGAACTGACTGTTGCTATCACGGGGGAGTGATCAGAAGAAGAGATCAGCCAAGGAGTTGATTTGGACGTATCTTGGCGAGATATTTTTAGTTATGAAGAAGTCTAGAAGGTCAGGTATTTTCTTAGTGTCAGTGGGCCAGTATGTGGGTTCGTATGTGGTGTGGTAGTGGAGATTGTTGGTTATTATGCTGTTTAAGAAATTTTTGCCTCTTACTGTAACCAGTCTGCTGCCCCATTGGGTATGTTTGGCGTTATGGTCTCCTCCAGCTATGAATCTACTGGCCAGGGTGTCAAGGAAGTTGTCAAAGTCTTCTTTGGCGATGGAGTGTCTGGGAGGGCAGTATACTGCTGAAGTGGTGATTGTACCATGGCAGTCTTCTATTGCTACGTTTGTTGCTTGGAGGTAGTCTTTCTGGAATGATCGAAGTTCGTAGTGCTTGATGCTGGATTTGATTATTATTCCAGTACCGCCGTGGGCTTTTCCGCTGGGATGTTGAGTATGGTAGAATTTGTAACCGTTTATTTTTAGATAGTTTTTGTCGGTAAGTGGGTTTCCGATACGAGCATTACGTCGATTTGCTGCTGTTTGAGGACGATTTCTAGTTCAAGTTTGTGTTGAGCTAGACCGTTGGCATTCCAAACAGCTATGCGTCTTGGTTTTATTTTGCGTCGGGGCGTATTAGTTTATCCATGATGAGTGTTAATAGTGATAGCAAATTATTTATTTGCTCTGATTGTTTTTCTATTAGCTTCTCAAGTCTAGAAACGCTGTCTGTGTTTGGTGCATTGGGGATACTATGTTGAGAATGGTCGTTGTGGCTATTCGGATTATTTTGGATTCCCTGTACTGCTTGGGCGTAGGAGGTTGAGGTAGTAGCGAATTTAGGAGGACTGCGTATTTGATTGGTGAGGGGAATTGGAGTAGTTGTGAATTTACGGGGACTGGGTATTTGATTGGTTAACTCTTTTGCTCTGAGTTTAGGGTACTTGTTGGACTGCTTGGGCATAGGACATTGAAGTAGTAGAGAATTTTTGAGGACTGGGTACTTGATTGGTTATCTCTTTTGCTTTGGGTTTAGGGTACTTATTTGTGTACAGGGTTTTGTAGGCAGAGCAACCTTTATAGTTTACAGGGTGGTCTCCTTGACAGAGGATGCACTTCGCAGGGGTTTCTGGAGATTTCGTGCACTGCTCAGTAGGGTGTATACCTGCACATTTGACGCAGCGGAAATTACGGTTGCTGTATTTCTGCGTGTGACCGTTCCTTTGGCATCTTTTACATTGCACTATCTCTTTTTTTATAAGAGGAGGTTCGAATTTGACTACTGAGTTCATTAATCGATTCATGTTATATATTTCTTTGTTATTTGGCTTTTGTTTTAAGTCTATGAAAAATAAGGATAGCGGGTTTTTCGAGATTCTATGTCTTATGTTGCTTATGTTTGTTACTTCGTGGCCATGATTTAGGAGTTCGGACTTTAGTTCGTCCAAGTTAGTTGAGTGGTGGATGTTGCGTAGTACCACTCGAAAAGGTCTTTCTTGCTTTAGTTGATACGCCTGGAAGTTTGCGTTAACGGTTTTAGTAGCTTGGTTGGTTTCCTGTATGATTCTGGGTTGGTCGGCAGAATTTTAACTTGGTTATTGTTTATTTTAAGTTTGTAGTCTTCTTTGTTAATTTCTTTCTCAATGGACTTTACGCGGGGGAGGTGGATTTTTACGCGTATTTTGGTTTGTTGGTGTTTCGTCTGTATCCATGGAGTCATTAGTGGGTTTTAATATGGAGAATCTATTGTAGGTGGTTACACCGCTTGTTGTCTGTTGGTTTTGTCTAGAGGTTGCGTTGGTTTTGACTACTTGTAGCTTACGCCTTTTGTTGTTTTTCGTCCCGAGTGTTAGAGGGGACATATTGCCCTTTTGCCACGGGGGAGGTAGAGCGGAGCAGTTGTGGTTTTGCTCAAGAGAGCCTGGTCTGGATACTTTGGCCATCATCGATCTAGTTAATTCAATTTGAAGTAACTAGTCGAGAGACTATGATTCGGATCAGAGGTTAGGAGCGTTGGATTTTCCACTGGTTAGTTAAGAATCACTTGGGTAAGTTGGTTTCGAATCACTTTCGACGGAGGGGCGACGAACTTCACAGAGAACACACATCTGCTCTCTTCGGCACTCAACCGCGAACTGTTATAAAGGATGAGAAATCAGGAAACAACTACAACGTAAACTGTTTCCACCACTTCGCAATAGATCAGTCGATTACTATCAACAACAACAAAGTACAATGGATAACGAAGCAACATTGAAAGCACAAAAGGAAATAAAAGCTATAAGCAGAAACACAGATCCCCAAGAAGACCGAAGCTACGCGCAAGTAACCCAAAACATTAGATAAGCAACGCCCACAAACAATTAGGATCAAAGCAACAACACCGAAGACGATACAGAAATCAAAGAACTACTAAAGCAATCCATCAAAAACACCGAAATACCTGCAAAAATGATAAGCGAACAAAACGCAGTCCTTAGGCAGCAAACGGAACAAATCACAGTCATGCTACAACTACTTACAAACATGCTGAGCAAAAAATAAGAAATAAAAATGGACATGCTTAAAATAGCAGCCTGGAACTCTAACGGCCTACAACAAAGGGTCCTAGAAACTAAAACATTCCTGTACAACAACAATATCGACATACTACTCGTATCAGAAACACACTTCACTACAAAAAGTTATATAAAAATACCGTACTACACCATATATGATACCAAGCATCGCTCAAGAAAAGCACACGGCGGGGCCGCAGTAGTAATAAGAAACGACATTAAACATCACTTAAACAGCCAAGTTATTAAGGAACATATACAAGCAACCACCGTTACTGTTCAAACTAGCAGCAACCACGTACAGTTGTCAGCAGTATATGTACCGCCGCGACATAAAATTACATCACAAATGTGGGAAGAGTACATTCAACACTTAGGTGACAAGTATATCGCAGCTGGAGACTACAACTCAAAGCACACACTATGGAGATCAAGAATCACTACACCACGAGGCAGATCCTTGGAATACTGCATTAGAAACAATATCCTCAATATATTATCCACGGAAAGACCGACATACTAGCCGACAGACCTGAGCAAAATACCTGACCTACTCGATTTTGCAGTTACAAAGGGACTAAACGCAAATAAACTAAACATAGCACCCAGTCTAGAGCTCACCTTCGACCATACACCCATAATAATTACATACAGAAACAAACCAATACTTTACAACAATTCAAAGACGCTATGCAATAAAACCACCAAATGGCAAACATTTAAAGAAATAATCGAGAGCAAAATCAACTGCAACATCCCATTAAAAACACCTGAACACATCGAACAAGCTGTAACAACATTTACAGAAACTATTCAGGAAGCAGCATGGGCAACCACCATACCTGAATCAACTATAGATGAACAAAAGTAATTCCGCCAGACATCCTTGAAAAAATTAGAGAAAAAAGAACGGCGAAGGCTAAATGGCAAAAACATAGATCTAAAGAAAACAAAACACACCTAAACAAAATCGCAAAGGAAGTAAAAATAAAATTAAAGATCACAACAACAACGAGTTCACAAGGTTCATCGAGTCACTATCTGCACACGAGAATTACAACTACTCCCTTTGGAAAGCCACAAAAAAAAAAAAAAATAAGGAAGTCAATAAAAACGACCCCAACAATCAGAAGATCAGATAACACATGGGCAAGAAGCAACGAAGAGCAAGCTGAAGAATTTTCCAACCACCTATGCAACACATTTACACCACACAATATCAACAACAGCAACCACAATAGTCATACGGACGAGGATTCGCTAACCACAAGTACATCAACTGGCAAGCACTACACCATGCCCAAAACAACAGCTCAGGAAATTAAAAACATAATCGAGAAAACAAAAAATAACAAAGCACCAGGAATCGACCTAATCAACGGCAAAATCTTGAAAAACCTTCCGCCAAAAGCGATAAGACAAATCACAATAATAGTTAACGCAATACTAAGAATACAATACTTTCCTAAAATTTACAGACCAATATCACTACTTCCTATATTTTCCAAAATACTAGAGAAAGTAATATACGACCGCATAAAACCAATAATAGAGAAGGAAAAATTAATACCGGACCACCAATTCGGATTCAGAAACAAACACTCCACTATAGAGCAAATGCACAGACTGGTCAATGAAATAATAATAGCACTAGAAAACAAACAATACTGCACAGCCCTCTTTATGGACATAGAGAAGGCATTTGACAAGATAAACCACAACAGACTACTTCAAACAATCAGAAAACAATTCCCGGAGCAGATATGCCATTTAATTAAATCCTACCTAAGCAGCAGAACATTCACAGTAAAGATTAAAGACACATACTCTGAAGTTAAAGACATCAAGGCAGGGGTTCCGCAAGGAAGCGTCTTAGGACCAATTCTATACACATTATACACGGCCAACATACCAACAACTAACAATAGCAACATACTGACATTCGCGGATGACACAGCTGTACTAGTCAGGCACACTAACCCTGCAACAGCAGTTACATTACTGCAAGAAAATATTACAAAATTTGAAAAATGGCTTAAAATTAAAGAAATTAAAGCAAACCCTGATAAATGCAAGCACATCACATTCACGCTGCGAAAACAGATACCACCAAACATTATACTAAACGGCACGCACATAATCCAAACAAGGCAAGTCAAATACCTAAGACTCCACTTAGATACACGATTCACATGGAAACAGCATATTAAATCAATAATAGACAAAATACAAATAGCAAGGAGACAAATGTATTGGCTAACAAGTCGAAAATCCAAACTAAGTATAGAAAATAAATTAAAAATATACAAAACTATCATAAAACCAATCTGGACGTACGGAATACCACTATGGGGAACAGCAGCAATGAGCCATATAACCAAAATAGAGACAATGCAAGCAAATATCCTTAGAACAATAGTAAACGCGCCATGGTACGTTAGAAACGAGGACATTCGGAAAGACCTGGGTATACCAACGGTCAAGTAGCAGATTAGCAGATATGCAAGAAGGTACAGAGAAAGAATAGCAACGCACCCGATCCGGCTGGCAGCGAAAACGGTCAACACATCAAGCATAGAAAGAAGATTAAAAAGGAAACACCCAACAGATCTCACAAAGGACACAACCTAACAAACACGATGATGGTACCCCTCTGGGGGTAACCACCCACATGTTATATTACTATACCGCCATAACATTTTACCAAATGTCCTACTGGACAAATTGTAAAATCTAAATAAATAAATAAAAAAAAAATTTGTGATATAGACTTGCCAACGGCAAGTTTCCTATCATAGACACGCTCTCACTCGGAAATCAAATATACGACACTATGAACTAATCGCTTTGCGTACACTTCTTATCGCTACTACTTCCCGTTTCTTTGACGAGACTGAGGAATTGGTGACTCATATACAGAATTAAGCAGTTCATCGCTTGATAATGACTTTGATTACTACGTTGTACTCGATGGATATTTGCACCGCATTAGATCGCGTCTCAGTGTCACGACCGGGTTTGTGTCCGTTACTCCGCGATTTGAGGCGAATTCGCAGCAAAAGTATAAAATGCGGCTTGACTTCTTGTCTACGTATCGTGTTTAACCTAACAGATCCTTGAGTTAATGCTTGAAAGCTTAAGTTTTCAGACGTAAAGACCTGTTTCGGATATTGATCAATGGATCTGTGTATATAACTGATACGATTACAATGTAGTACAATAGCACCTCCTATAACGCGAGATATACGTTCCGTTACGAATTCAAGAGCGCTAAAGAATATAATTAAATAAATATGCAGTCTTTTCTTAATATGACAAAATAATATGCGACCCACAATAAGAACTGTTTACAATACCAGCTGTAAACAACTCATTATCGCACAAGAGTTAATGCAAAACCGTGCGTAGAGTCAATTCAAAGACTTACATATTTTCATATTAGAAAACAGTCATTTCCTGCAGTTTCTTAATCGCGTTACATGGAAGCATTGGCGTAATTTTTAGTCCACGTTAGAGAAGCATCGTGTCATACGGGATCCGACCTTATATTATCTTCAATTAGTATTCTTTTAATTATTTTGATCAAATACAAACATATCGTATATTCTATCGATTTAGAAATAAATCTGAATAAGTATGAATGACAAACACTTAAATTGTAGGTTAATGGACATGAAGTTCCGCTTTCTGATCCACCATACGTAGCAGTTTACGAACTGTCATCGTTACTTGAGCATAACTGTAAAGCAAATTGCTCGAAAAGTTTCACTGACACTGGAGGGCTGATTATTCATGCTGCAGTACCTATTGCAAAAGGTGACTATATTATATATATATTCTATAAAGTATAGTAATGTAGTATCGCGAGTGAGAGGCCTGGGATTTGACGGGTGAACCGCGTGGAATGTCGCGAGAGCCGAGGCGTTTGTTTTCGATCGCGTAGTTTTGAAAAGAGGAGGCCTACGTGATCTTGGCCACGAGCGGTTGCCAAGGGACGGGGAAAAACGAATCAACAAACAGGGAGATTGCGAGTGGCGTTATCGAGAGAGTGTTGATTGCATTTTGTGAAAGTCGAGTCGTTAACTAATTATTTAGTTGTGCTGCTTTCTGTACGTTTGCTGTGTTTAGTTCAGGTTGAACAACAATCGTCTTTTTCTGTCTGATTAACACCTGTATCATCCATTCCTTGTAAATATATTCTATCACGATATTACAGTAATATAGAGGGTGTTCGGCTACTGGTGTAAAAGAATTTAAGGGGTGATTTTTGAAGAAAAGTAAAGATGGAAATCAAGAATAAAGAAATTGCGTTTTCGACTTTGTTTTTTAGTTATTGTCAGTTAAAATTACCTAAAATGCCCCTGTGCTCATGCAAACCTCCTCACATGGACGAGAATAGGTCAGCTGCAGGCTGCACAGCGATTCTCAAATCGAACGATACGTGTGCAACAACTTACCCGGTACAAGTCGTAGAGAAGAAGATCATGACATTCGAAGACGTAAACTATCCCGCGCAACGTTTTATGAGAAAAATCGTAGATTAAAAGTACTATACCAGTCTACCAATTAAAATCCATAACAACATAAAACTCATGAAATTTTCAAGTAGAAAAGATTAATGTCTTGTCTAATCCTTTATGTTTATAAATAATTAATAAATAGTAACACATATAAACAATGTTTATTGTTGTTGTTGCATGTTACACAGGAAAACCACACACGCACCACAAGTGTTCAGACTGTACATAGAAAAATTGTAACGAAAATAGCAATCGTTTTATATTACAGTACGTGTTCAATATGTGCTCCATTTTCTTGGAAACAAAATACACAATAAGCACGGTACATACAACACGCACTGTATACGCTACATACACATCACACACCCAAATCACTTGCGCTGGAATTAAAAAAAAAAGATTCAAAAAATAAAAAGAATAAAAAAATAAAGGAGATAAAAATATTCAAAAAATTAAAAGTGAAGAAGCCCAAAAAAGTCTACAGCGGAATAACATAAACCTATATTAAATCTACAATTAACTCCAACTTTATGTTTATACAATTCTCCTGACAAAATCGCTACAACATGTTACATAACAAGGTTTTTTTTTTATTTATTTATTTAGATTTTACAATTTGTCCTATAGGACATTTGGTAAAATTTTATAGCGATGTGGTAATATATCATGTGGGTGGTTACCCCCAGTGGGGTACCATCATCGTGTTTGTTAGGTTGTGTCCTTTATGAGGTCTGTTGGATGCTTCCTTTTTAGCCTCCTTTCTATACCTGTGTTGACTGTTTCCGCTGCCAGCCGGTTCGGGTGTGTTGCTATTCTTCTTCTGTATCTTATTGCATGTCTGTTGATTTCCTCCTTGACCGTTGGTATTCCCAGGTCTTTCCTAATGTCTTCGTTTCTTACGTACCATGGCGCGTTTACTATTGTTCTTAGAATGTTTGCTTGCGTTGCCTCTATTTTGGTTATATGGCTCATTGCCGCTGTTCCCCATAGCGGTATTCCGTACGTCCAGATTGGTCATAACAAGGTAGCAGTGGAGAGTTCGTTCAGAAAGAAACGATATTCTTTACCAACACTTTCATTTTCTTTCTATAGTTTTCTCGAAATTAACCAGGGTCAGACACGATAGCTGAGGTGCTCCTTACAAAAGTATTGTTGGGTATACCTACTTACCAGAAACTTAAAACAGTTATTCAACGCTATACGTATAATTTTTTATTTTGCTGCACATTAATTTGTGTTGAGGTTTTTATATATGTCGGAGATGAAAGAACACCGGGGCCTTCCTTCGGAATTCTTCGGAAAACCCCCAATATTTTAGCCTCTATAACTTAACTCGATTATAATTGTTCGAGACTTGTGATAATGAGCTTGGGCTCGAGGCGACAACAAGTCGCTGAACGTAGCCGTGGTCACGGGATGAACGTTTTTACCTAACATAATTCTAATTCTATAGCTCTCCTTAAAAGAAATAGTTGTAGCGGCATGCCACAGTAAACATTCCAACGGTTTCTGTCCCGTGGCTCGCCACACGCAGACCCTATTCTTCGGGCAAGATGATTACCCGATGTCGATGCATCTTCACAGTACATGTTCAGCTAGCCTGAGGAGCCGCTATGGATATTGACCAATTAGCAGCAACGCCAATTTCCCTTACTTTCTGAACGAAGGCTATCCTCGACGAATCCGATGATCTCGTGTCCTTAGACACACCCCATGATAGTTTTCCTCTGTGGCATCATCGGGACGGAGATTCATTCTTTCTTGCGACTCCATCGACGAATAGAGTAACACCTTACGATCAGTGATTATTACGCGTCCGACTTAGATTTTGTGGTCGGCCGCGGATTCGTTATTGAACCTAGGATCATTGTCATTAGTTTCTCGAGTATCTAATTACCACGGTTAATTGTCCAGTTCTATGATAATCGTATTTGCACTAGTTAATGTCTTCTCTATTACATAACGACACGTGTAATCCAAACGAAGATTCGTTTCACGCCCCTAACCCTAATTCTAATGTAAACCCGACATATATTAACCTTTTTTACCGTTTTGAGATTTACAAATAATTTGATATCACATATTTATATGTCGGGTAGGCATTATGGGTAGGGTTATGGCTGTTTGATGAACCTTCATTAAAATTAGCCATCGTTGTGGTATAACAAAGATACAATTTATTAACACAAGTATGGATACTACAGACTTGACAATTAACGGCGGCGACTGGGCACTCGCGACCCTAATGACAATAACCTCGGGTTCGATAACGAATCCGCGGTCTCTATGTTAGAGCGTGAGAAATTCGCTGATCAAAACGCTGCGTAACTAGTTGCTGAGAGTGCACAAGAGAGAGTGTCTCTCCGGCACGGTAATGCTGCAGAGGAAAACTATAATGGGCTGTGTCTAAGGGCATGAGATCACCAGATTCGTGGAGAGAGGCCTTCGTTCGAAAAGTGAGGGAAATTGACGTTGCTGCTAATTGGTCAATTCCAATGTTGGTAGTTAAAGAAGGATGTTAGCTGTCCTTGAGGGAAGGTTGCTAGCGGGAAGCGTCGTTCGTTGAAAAATAGATCTCCCCTACCTTCCCGTAGTTGGGACAAAGACTGTTTGTCTGTTTGAAGGACTTTAGTTAACTAAATCTTAAGATTTATAGCGGCTCCTCAGGCTAGCTGAACATGTACTGTGAAGATGCATCGACATCTGGTAATCATCTTGCCCGAAGAATAGGGTCTGTGTGTGGCGAGCCACGGGACAGAAACCGTTGCAATGTTTACTGTCGAGTGCCGTTACAACTATTTCTTTTTAAGAAGAGCTATACTATTACCCCATATCCTTGTTAGACAAAACGTTTATCCCCTTGACCGCGGCTACGTTCGGCGACTGGTTGTCGCCTCGAGCCCAAGCTCACTATTACAAATATTGAACAAATGCAAAGGGATTGACTAAAGAATCTAGATTATAATTTTAAGGTTTTTTCCCAAAGTTCCAAAGGGTAGGCTCTGGTGTCCTTTCATCTCCGACATGTAAATGACCTGTATATATACATATAGAAGCATCATTATGACTAAGAACACGCAAAGCAATTTGTAAAGAATTAATAGGCTCTTTTAACTGTTTCTTAACTGTTCACACAGGGTAGTTTTCACGAAAGTCGGTGACGAGAGTCGACAAAAAGACGTTGAGAATACCAAATCAATTTTATAGAAATTAGTCATAGTACTATTACAAAATAGATTTCAATTAGAAACTGTTGATTACATATACGGATAGTCAAGTCCATGTTGATTGAAAATATTACAATGTCGATTGAAGAAAATTACAACAAAATAATTTTCCAATATTTATGTAGATATCCATGCTTATCTCTTTCTCTCTTTCTAAGTAAGACAATAAGTAATTTAAAATATTAGCTTCTGTTACAGCCATTCTTCAAAACATAAACGAATCATCAACTATGTGGACATCTTTATATGTTACGATAGAAATTTGCTAATAATTGGATTGAGTGTTTTTATGCAAATTCATCTTCTTGAGAATATAGGTAGGGAGGAATCTCGGTAGAAAATTCTCTCATCACATTATACGCACTTTGTGTAATTTTATACTTTAAAATTTCCTATGAATACGTAATATGAACATCTACTGACAATATTTAATAAAGGGGATAAAGGTAACCGGAACCACTTCGATCACTGTGTATGTCATGATATTCGTGACAAATTTTTCAGATATAAGTTGAATGGTTTCAAGATGCGCAGGAGGTCAAGTTTTGTTTTTTGTCAACTGCTTGAATTCAAGTTACTATTTTTGGAGTTATCGCAGTGGCTTCAGTTATGCTACTTATAAACTAATGGTTTTTATATGAATAGATTAATTCTTTTTTATATAGAATTATGAGTTGGGTAGACTAACATAATAAAAGGTATATGATTTCATTTAAGAAGACAGATCTGACCTTCATATGTATTTTACGCATTCTCCTACAAAGACGCTAATCGCGTCAAATTCTGTCCTCCTTGAAACCATTCAACTTTTGTCTGAAATTCTTTTCACTAAAATAGTGAAGATGCGGTGATCGAAGTGGTTCCAGCTGTATGCTCTGTTCGTGTATGTGTATACATACATTCATGCTACAGAACTGTTTCTTGTGTGTACTTGTACCTTCCATGGATGAAAATAAATCAACGGTTTAAAGGATAAAAGCGCTTACGATGGTAGAATTGAAAATCTCTGTGCGAGATTAAGAAATTCTGTGTCTTTTTCTGTAAGGAATTCAGCTATCGAGTACAAGGCGATGTGACCAATTCGTCAAAAATCGCATCGAATAAATTGTCTGTTCTTAGCCTAAATCTTGTAGATAAATGCAACTGTATGAATTTGTATGAAATATTTTAGGAGACCACATTTCCATATGTTATACGGATTCATTGTGGGGTACTGCAAACAGAAGACACCATCTTCTTAGAACAAAATTTTTTGAATGTACTTGTGATCGATGCAAGGATCCCACAGAATTTGGAACAATGTTTAACGCTTTAAGGTGCAATCGAATGTAAGTTAAATAAAAAATTAAGTCTCATAGAAATTGTTATGAAAGCGAAGAATGGATTACTATAAATAAGAATATTTTCCCACTTTACAATATTGTACAGAACTGATGCAAGTACAGTAGAGTCTTCTTTATGCGAATTTATAAGCAGGCATACTGTTCGGATAATGCAATTTTCTGATAATACAACAATCACTATTCTCGTGTGAAATTTCCTTTATTTCAAATACAAATTAAGATTAATCGATAGCTTCTCTAAATATTGAATATCCATATCTTTTTGGTCGCTAAGTCACGTAATTCTTTCAACGTAAGTAATTACATCGCAGCGGGAGACTTCAATGCAAAGCACATGCTATAGGGCTCAAGAATTAACACACCTCGAGGTAGAACACTAGAAAAATTTAATAGAACTAATAATCTCAACATATTATCCACAGGAAAACCAACACACTGGCAGACAGATCTAAACAAAATTCCTGACTTGCTTAATTTTGCAAGTATAAAAGGAGTAAACGCAAACAAATTAAAAGTAACACCCAGTCTGGAACTTAGCTCCCATCATACACCGATAATAATAGAATATACAAGCAAACCAATACTTTATAACAAATCAGAGTCGCTTTGCAATAAAAGCACCAAATGGCAAACATTTGAAGAACAAATCAAGAGCGAAATCAACTGCAATATTCCATTAAAAACACCCGAACGCATCGAACAGGCAGTAACAACATTGTCAGAAATCATGCAAGAAGCAGCATGGGCAACTATTATTTATAAACCAAACAAAACCAAACATCCTTGACAAAATCAGAGAAAAAAGGAAAGCGAAAGCAAAATGGCAAAAACATAGAACACGTGAAATCAAAAACATCTAAACAAACTCGCAAAGGAAGTAAAAAGTAAAATAAAAGATCATAATAGTAACGAATTCTCAAAATTCATAGAAACACTCTCTGTGCACGCGAATGCCAACTACTCTCTATGAAAAGCGACGAACAAAATAAGGAAGCCAATAAAACTAATCCCAGCAATCAGAAAAAGCAGACAACACATGGGCCAGAAGCAACGAAGAGCAAGCTGCAGAATTCTTCAACCACCTTTGTAACACATTTACTCCATATAATACTCACAACAGTAAAACCAAATGTCATTGAGACGAAGATGCGCAAAATACTGGTACTCCAACTAACAAGCCATACCTAATACAACAGCACAACAAGTTAGAATCATAATCGAGAAAACAAAATACAATAAAACACCAGGAATCGACCTAATCAATAATAAAATCTTGAAAAACCTTCCCCCAAAAGCAATACGTTTAAACACAATAATATTCAATGCAATTTTAGGAATTCTAGAAGCTAGCACAGATCATAATGTTAGCTAAGTCAGGCAAAGGCACACACCAAACTGCATCTTACAGACCAATACCACTACTTCCTGTGATTTCCAAAATACCAGAGAAAATAGTATGCGATCGCCTAAAACCAACAATAGAGAAAAAAATTAATACCAGATTACCAACTTGGATTCAGAAACAAACACTCCACGATAGAGCAAGTGCACAGGCTCGTCAACGAAATTTTACTAGCAACAGAAAAGAAACAATGCTGTACAGCCCTCTTCATGGACATTGAGAAAGCGTTTGACAAAGTGAACCATGAAAGCCTCTTACAAACAATCAAAAAATACTTCCCGGAATAAATCCACCACTTACTCAAATCATACCCAAGCAACAGAACCTTTATAGTAAAAATAAAGGATGTATATTCTGAAGTAAAAGACATGAAGGCAAGGGTATCGCAAGGAAGCGTCTTAGGTCCAATATTATACACATTATACACGGCCAACATACCAACAACTACCAATAGCAAAATACTGACATTCGCGGACGACACAGCTGTACTAGTCAGGCACACTAACTCAGAAACAGCAGTCAAATTACTACAAGAACATATCACAAAAATAGAAAAGTGGTTGCAAGATAAACAAATAAAAGCAAACCCCAGTAAGTGCCACCATATTAGATTTACACCAAGAAAATGGAAACCACCAAATATCCAATTGAATGGCACGCACATAACACAAACAAGGCAAATTAACACGTTGACGCCGGTGTAGGGTAATAATTTATGAAAATATTACAAAGTGTCGATCTCGAAACAGGTGATCGAGCTCTTTATTTTCACACACTTATACAATAAACTTTTCGAGGTTCACAACGATAAGGTTTTGGGTAGGTTTTGAGTATTGCCGACTGCAGACTGCTCGGGTGATTTCGGGAGGAGTATTTATATTAGTTTCTTTGTTGGAGTGGGAGAAGGACTCTAGACTTTGTTTGTACGGATGTATCATGTTTGGAGTGACTGGATGTTACCCTGGCGATGACTCATGTAAGACAGTTAGGATTAACTATCTTATCGGAGTCAAATTTACCCTGTGACACCGGCGCCGATATTCAGGGTTTTCTCTGTAAGGCGGCGCCCGAATGCATGGTCTGCTTCGTGGGAAGGCGCAGCGTCAGATTAAACTGTTCAACACGATCGCAATTTTTTAACTTTGACCTCAATTTATAGCAAAATTACAAGAGCTATACGATTCCTGTTAGGTTCAACGAATTCCGTGGACTTTAACTAATACATTGATATACAATAGTTTGGCAATATCAATTTGCAGATATTTGTAAATATTAAGTAAAGCTGACGGGACCAGCTTTGAGCCTAATTTTGGAGTACTCTTTTCAATTTTTCTCAAAAAATAGTCTGACGCGAATTCTGACCATCGCAATGTATACTAAACAATACAAATAAACCAACTAACCACAAGATTACTCTGCATCGTTGGTCTACCTCCACCTTGAGCGGTGATATCGTTCAAGGACTGCGACCTCAAGATAACAGTTGCACCTGACTCATCGCCGTCTAGTTGATAGGTTGCAACAAGTTCTGTACCAAATTCGTACAATTAGCAGTCACTCAATTGAATTAAGGAAAGAACACATTGTATACGAACACCAATACAATATGTACATATCTGAAACGGAAAAAGGCATTTATTACTGAGAAGTACTATGTTGGGATAGCAGAACGTTCGAATAATACTGTATTCGGATAATGGATGTTCAAATAAAGAAGGCTCTACTGTGATAGAATTTAGGGAAAAAAGCACAATTTTGTAATTGTTCCTGTATTCGCGGAGATATAGAGGATGTTTCAAACTATTACATTATATTTCGAATATAAATCTTTTAACATTTAGCCAACCAGCGCGCGTCACAGCGAACTATACGTTTCCACCGCGCATTTTTCCAAGTATCGAGGACCAATTTTCAGTACTTAAAAAACAAAAAAGTCTAAAAATTCTCTAAGTAGTTAATTATATTTTGTGGTAATGATTTTATTTAACGATTTCACATATTGTTTATACAAAACATTGTGTTTAAAAGTATAAAAAAGTATAGGTAATATTAAAAACGTTCAAGACGACTAAAGATAAATAACACAACTTGAACATGAAATTAAAAATTCATGATGCATTTTAATATTTTTTTACAGTGTGGTATCGTTCGATTATAACTTTATTTAGTCGTAACGAATAGTGTAACCATTTTAATTAATTTTAACACCACTAAATTGCTGTATTATGTTATATACTATACTTTACAAAAGCAGAAAAAGTGGCGCAATTAATTGGGAACAATTCCAGGTAAACAATAACTGATAATAATAACAAAAAAAAAAAAAAAAAAATAAAACGCGTTGCTAAAGTCAAAAAGGGAAATCTTCCTATTCGGTTGCCTAAGTGTTGAAAAGCTTGTATCATACAATTTCATGGTTACGGGAAATGCTTACAGAATTATTTATCTCAATGTTTAACTTGTGATGCATATATCAATACTTTATCCTTATTTGACGTAAGAACAAATGTTTGTATTTGTGAGATGTATTCGATGTATGTCAGATATATTCGGAAAATATTTTACATCTCACACTTCTTGACCGACGTCTGTGTTTTGCTATTTCAATTTGTTATATCCTAGTTAATATTTTTATTACTATGATATCTTATTCTATCTGCCAACAGAACAAATATCACTAACAAACGAGGAAGATCGCTTTGATATAACTGATCAAAATGCAACATATGAGCTAAGAGAATGCGAAGATTAGAGATTCGGGTCAAATCATTGTTTCCCTTCTAAGAGGAGTCAAAACAAAATAAACAGTTCAAATTTATCCTTCAATATGTAGCATATAATATCAGTAAATTGCTATTCGACAGTAAACAAATATTTTAAATTACATTTCATCCGTAATAAGCAGAGAATCTATTATGTTGATTTATTATATTTCTGTAAATAGAAACTTTTAAAAGTGCATTTTTCTGTCACTGAATTTAAATCTTTTAAATGGCGCTGTACACATATTCTTTTCGTTCATTCATTCTCTTTATGCATTGAAATTGCATAAAAAGTCGAATTCACAATACACAGTAGCGTCCAGAAGGGAGAAAAAGTCAACTCTGATAGACCTACTATTGAATCTCTAAGAGAACCTCAGTTCAGAAGAAGACTTTGAACGAAAAACGATGCAATTCTCGTTATAATCGATGAAGGTAAAGATTTTACTGAACTTCACAATGAAGTATCACCTTAAAGATTGGTGAAAATACTGGAAAATATAGAAAAAGGATAGGAACACTTCTCATCAAGATGAGGAAGAATAACCGCCTTGAATGAGGATATAAAAAGAGTACCGGGCGAAGACACTGTGGTTAAAGCAATGAATCAGACGATTGCATTTCAGTGTAGAGATCTTGATTCTATTATTGAGAAAGGAGAGATAGTCAATAATACTGCGGTCGCTCTACGTACCGACAAAGAGGAAGACGTTGAATTGGGGGCCTTAACCCTTAGAATGCTATGGACGCATATATGCGTTTCAGGAAAGCTATCGGTGTGGACCAAGAACACAGATATGCGTTTTCTGTAAGTGTCCGGCCTCTGCAGGGAGAACTTGCTTATGTAAGTCTATGGGGGCTGGCAAATCCACGTTCCCGCAGCCAGGAAGGACCGTCGGGACAAGCGTCCCGTTTACGTGAGTCCGCTATGTACACCGCAGGGAAGGTCGCCGGGAGTATAAGGCGTTTAAGTACGGTTACACTCTCTCTACGTGACCTTGGGTAGTAGCGCACCCACGATCTTGATGCCAAGGATGGGACCGTCGGGATAAATTTCCGAGTACTTTGTACCTTGAGGCCCCCGCTTATGTGAGTCTCATCTGGAACTGCCGAGCACGGTTAGCAGGTCGCCGGCCGGTAGTGACGTGGCCGTACATCCACACGATAGTCCCACCAATGACTTAGGATAGTACCACGGGGGTCGAGTGTAAGCCCGGAGGGAGTAGCGACCCCTCTGCTCGACCAATTATGGGTTTGGACTCGTGGTGGCAGTGGTTGATGGCCAAGATGCTGGCAAGAGGGCCGATTTAAGGGGTAATGGCTCGCCCCGAATGGCCTTCGGCGGGTGAGCAATGTCCCACCTGAAGAGACGGGGGGCTTAGAAAGCGCCCCGTTCGACCTGAAACGAGCGACAGCCCCTGCCAGGCTCAGCTAATCCAGGTAGCAAGGCACTGGGTGCCTTGTGCGCTGGTTGGGCGTAACCCCAACTCCTATGGCCCTATGGGGTGTCCGGGTACTGTATGGCGATAAATTTGCGCTAAGGAAAGCACCCGTTATCAAAGATGAGAATACTTGTAAGTGTCCGGCATGGACTAAGGACGCATATATGCGTTAGTCAATTTTTCCGTACACCTACGCAGAAGTAATACTATTACGTTTGTGTGAGATAAATATTTTATATCAAAAATCTACTGCTTCGAAACAAAAATTTAGTGAATTTCATTTAGTGTTGATAAGAGACATTTTACGAAAATATTTCCAACGTAGAAACTTGGTAGGAGGAGGAAAGAGAAAGTCTGAGAATTTACCATTTTGTTTAATCGATAGGCGTTTTCCATCAAAATGCCCGAATCGTGCCGGCACAACACAATTATCAAGAAGAAAATGCGTTGTTTGTGTGAAAAATAAGAGAAGGAGCGACACGCGATACGAATGCGGAAAATGCGATGTCGGATTATGTATCGATAATTGTTTTGAAATTTTTCACACACAACTGAATTATTAACTTGTGTTATATTTACTAAATTTAGTTTTCTAGTTTATTGTTTTCTATTTTATTACCCAAATTCTAGTTTATTGTAAATTTCAATGTTTATAATAAATAATTAATATTACAAAATAACGCTCTTGAATCATTTAATCTCGTGCAAAAGAATTCCTATAACTTATTACGATTTGCGCTTTGAATAATCAATCAACAGAGTTCAGTCTAGCGGAAAAGTACTCCGTCCACAACGATCGTCAGCGCTGGCCGCGTGCCGTCCGTACGGACCGCATAGGCCTCGAGTATTCAGCACTCTAAGGGTTAAGAAGAAGCTTCAATGGTACGCGAAATGCTCTGGCCGAGATTTCAGGCAAATTTAAGGATAAAATAAAAGAAGGTAAAAGGATTGAAATGGGCCTTATAAATTTTTCTATTCGGATTATATCGCCAATCGTTTGATGCTCCTGTTGCTACGGATTTGATCGTACGAGCGCTGAATTTAAATTTAATTAAATATTAAATGGAGAAGAGTTACGTGGAAGAAGTGGCGCCGAGGGATACATCAGAAAAACTGCCCACGCCTCAAAGGTGCGTTATATGTAAAAAGAGAAACGTGGATGAAGGTAAAATAAATCATGTAACGGCCTCTTTGTCTTGTCTTATTTATAGGGAATTAATTAATCAGGCAATCAGGATTTTAATTTGAAATATGGTTATAATCTGAATAATCTCGACAGCGAGACTCTACTTGTTGCCTACGACAATATGATCCCAAAGTGGAGCGCCCATGAAGTAAAAAAATCGGATTATTTTGTTAGATACAACATAGCAATACAGGATTTATGTGACATTAATCTCAAAAGAGTAAACTGGGCGAATTATTGGTAAAGTGAGGAAATTGCTACCTTTAGAAAAGAAGTGAATAGCGTTAGACGTTGGGTTCATAGGACTCGAAAAGAGAAGAATCCAGGATGTGACAGCTCTGAAAGCTATATTTAAAGGCAAAAGGAATGAATTACGCATAGATATTTTGAAAAGTAAACAAGATTTCCAGAAATAGTTCTACTGTTTAATTGACAACGATCTGAGGAAAACCTTATAGGTCAATTATCGCAAAAGTGATTCTACTAAAGTGGGTTGGTCGCTTCTTCGTTGCGTATCGAGACGTAACGGATACATGATGGAACACTGCGGCAGTTCCTGTTGATCAATTCGTGATAGTCACCTTAGATAGCAGCTATTTAGCTATTTAGCCCTAAGTCAGAAATGTTGTGAAACTTCTGATTGATAACAGGCTATGGGACTTTTGCGTTCTATATAACAATACTTTTACCTATGGAAAGATTCCCCCAAAATAGAAAGAGGTCTGCCTGGTTCTTATTAACAAACCGAGGAGGAAGAGTTGTTTCCTCCCCATCCGATTGACGACCATTAGAGAACTTTTTAAGCATTACGTAGATATGGGAATGTGTAATTGAAATCAAATTGTCTCGTTCTGGGGCCTCATAGTCTTGCAAACTTTCAGATCGGTATTGGAAAAAGGAGAAGATCCATCGACGATCTTCACAAAGTGGCTAAGCTTGCGATTTATTTAAGGGTTTAATGGTTAAGGGTACGAGAAGCTGATAATTGGAATTTCTCACAAGTAATCAAAACAGTTTCGATGAATTGTTTTCACTACATTTGAGTATAGTGGTGACCACTTCAACAATTTTAAAACAGGTATGAATAAAATTTCTGTTCATAGGGAGAGGGATGGTCCACAAGATTCCATACTGGGACCAACTTTGTGAAACATTATCTATGATGGCGTTCTCAGATATTTCTTACTACACCGACGATTTGACCTGAGGTGTATTGTGTTGTCAGTGACAATTGTAGCTGTTGGCTGTAGATGTTGCTGCTGGGGTACTGCTGTATTTTTCTTCTTATTTAAGAATTATGGAAGAAAAATCGGACTACGGGCGCCGGGATTTGAACCCGGGTCACGAACGTTCGTAACCTAAGGCGCTAACCAGTGCGTTGCCATCGTTCGACTCTGTTAGTGTAGAGTGGTGGTATTAGTGCTGTCGAATGCCGCGACAAACCCTTCTGATCACTGACAAGAACGTTGAGAAAATAAGGAGAAAACTAAATTCGTCTTTTGCGTGCATCTTTGACTAATTCGACGAATACCAGCTGAATATAAGGGTCACCGCAAATGATCGCGCAAGGCGAGGGAGAACCACCTTCCTATTTGCCTGCACCGGCTCTCCGTTTGGGGTAGTTGCGAGATCTCCGGCGCCTTGGCAGCACCTGGTCTCGCCATGCTCTTTTTCTTTTTCCTAGGCCCGACAACCTTCCATTCACCACCCTCCTGTCCCCTCAAGGGGCGAAGATAATTGAGTGGCGTTACTCGCAGCCGTGGTTGCATTCTTCGGCCGTGTTTCTGGGCTATGTCGCCAGTCTTTTAGGCGTTCTTCTAGGGCTCTCATTAGCGAAGGCCCGAGCTCTGCAAATTTTTTCTCGAGGGCGGAGCGACGCTTCCCCCCCCCCCCCCCATTATTCTTGAGGCGCCCCAGCTCTGAAGTGGAGGCGTCGCGCCGTGCACTCTCTTGCCGCATTCACACTGCTCTTCTGGATTGCTCTTCCCGAAGGACCTAGATTTCCTTCTCTAGCACCGCCACACGCATCTCATCCAGCTTAGCAGTTCCAGTGCCGCAGGCGGACCTCGTCCTCCTGATCTACTCCATCGTACCAGCCGCCTCCTTTAGGATCTTAATGTAGGTGTTTCTCAGATTCGACGATGTCGTGGCCACCTTTATTATCTCCTCGACCTGCCGAATTAGTTCAGCCCCTATGTTATCTGTCTAGGACGTTCTCATCTTCAAAACTTGGACGTCGTTGATGAGGACGAGGCCCCATAGGCCAGCGGCTCTTCGACGTCTGAACTCGCGCTTACTTGCGAAATTCTTGCCCTGGTTGTTCCATTGTATGACCCGGCGCTTGGCGCCAAGACCGGGTCCATGCCTGAACCCTCTAGTCTGTGCATCCTGTCTGCAATTCTCTTGGATTTTCTGATCACCGTTGATGCAGACTCCATTCCTTGCTTCATCTCCCCCCTCCTGCAAATATTATCCTCGTCAGACGCAGGAACCCGTCCGGTGGCCTGGCTGTCCACTCCCAAACGGTTGTGATAGTGAGGTGCCGACACAGTTTCCGTGTAGCGGCTCTGCAGGCGCGCGTCGCAAAGTGGCTGTGCCTGCCCACGCGTGCCCTCGAGAAGTACCCGTGCGGTGGCGCTTTCGGCGCTAGTCCCAATATGGCCTCCTTATTGCCTCGTCGACAGCGTTGAATTTTCTCACTTTCCTGTCCCATTCTGTCCTTCCCTTACCAGACTTCTTGCGCATTTTTGTACTCATACACTGGCACAATACTCTGGTCAACTTCTTTTGTCGCCTTTCCTTATTTTCCCTATAATTTCGGTTTCCGAGTATGGAGCGACATGAACGCGTCCTTTCTTCATGCCGCCATCTTCGGAACTCCCAAAGAGAATAACAAACTACAGTCGATATAAGTTGAACTGAATTGAGCGATTTTATTGCAATTGGATTTTCTTAGATATATGTATATGTCGGGTTTACATTAGAATTAGGGTTAGGGGCGTGAAACGAATCTTCGTTTGGATTACACGTGTCGTTATGCAATAGAGAAGACATTGACTAGTGCAGATACGATTATCATAGAACTGGACAAGTAACCGTGGTAATTAGATATTCGAGAAACTAATGACAATGATCCTAGGTTCAATAACGAATCCGCGGTCGACGGGATGATAGATGAACGTGCTCGCGTAATATCCACTGATCGTAAGGAGTTACTTTATGCGTCGATGGGACCACAAGGAAGAATGAATTTCCGTCCCGATGATGCCACAGAGGAAAACTATCATGGGGTGTGTCTAAGGGCACGAGATCATCGGATTCGTCGAGGGTAGCCTTAGTTCAGAAAGTAAGGGAAATTGGCGTTGCTGCTAATTGGTCAATCTCCATATCGGTGGTTAGAAAAAGATGCTCGTCGCCCTCAAAGGAAAGTTGCTAGTGGGAGACGCCGTTCGTTGAAAAATAGGTCTCCCCTATCTTCCCATAGTTGGGACAAAGACTGTTTGTCTGTTTGAATAACTTTAGTCAACTAAATCTTAAGATTTATAACGGGCCCTCAGGCTAGCTGGACATGTACTGCGGAGACGCATCGACATCTGGCAATCATCTTACTCGAAGAATAGGGTCTGCGTGTGGCGAGCCACGGGACAGAAACTGTTGGAATGTTTACTGTCGCGTGCCGCCACAAATATTTCTTTTAAGGAGAGCTATAGAATTACTCCATGCCTTTGCTAGACAAAGCGTTCATCCCGTGACCGCGGCTACGTTCGGCGACTGGCTGTCGCCTCGAGCCCAAGCTCACTATCACAAATCTCGAGTAAATACAATCGGATCGAATGACGACAATTGTTTAATTACGCCTATGATAGAATCTAGATTACGGTGTTGAGGGATTTCTCCGAAGTTCCAAAGGGAAGGCTCCGATGTCCTTTCATCTCCGACATATACATTATATTTTATAAATTATATGTTATATATGTTGTACTGTATGTGTGCTATACATATGTCTGATCATTATTGTTAACAATATAAGGCAGGTAGTCGCAGATATAATAATGAAGTAATAATTATTCTGACTGTGTAGATGCAAGACTTCTTACAATTATAATAAAATTGGAAAAATATTTTATTTGAAGTTCAAACGCCCTGATACTATAATGAGGATATAAAAAGATAATATTTCTAATAATAGTAATAATTAATATCTGATGATCCAATTTTGTATGATATAATTCAAAGCACTCATCTATACAGAGGCTAACATCGCATACTCTGCATTGATATAAGGAAGTTTTGTTCTTCCTGCGCTTTGTACAAATAGCACGCCTTCTTAGATCTCTATATTTTTCACTTTTTAATATCACTCTACTTAAGAAATGTCTCCCTTCTAATCGTGCTAATAAAGTGTCTGCAGCATATCTTTCAGCTACACTAAATCTACCAATGAACGCATATTTTATAAACAAATTTTCTACTAATTGAATATCTTGATCATCTCCAATAACTTTTAATGTTTCTGAGTGGGAATCGTAGGCTGATACAACTTATTGGAAAACTTCGAAAATCGAGGAAACGAGTTGCAGTAACTTTATCGCGTCTTTATTGCAACAGCATGATTTAATGGTTTTTTCTGCTAAACGATTTATTTTCGATAACGGTTCGGAAAACTATCGCTCTTACTTTCACTGCGCATTTAATCCGCGCTCTCTTGCGCACCTTATTGGCCCGGGATCGGTGATGCGACTTTTAGCAGAGGTGCGCTATTATTCTCATTACTTTGTCAACACGTGTCAGTTCTGTGTTAAATGACGCAGCGCAAAAGAGCCCGATAGGACCGGAGAGTGATAAGAGAGCACACTGTGCATTCTATAAAAATTCGGCTGGGCGAATTCCGAACACTATGCGTCGTATGAAATAATTTTGCATACAAAAATTGCAGGGTTTGGAGGGGCTCATTATATTGTGCATGTATTTTTTTTTTTAATACGTGAAGACGTTTTGAAGATTTCAAGGTCAATATATATATTTTAAAGGGAATGCTATATTTTTTATATGAATATACGAAAGAGTATTGAATCCTGAGTAAAAAGGAATTAACCTTTATGAGTCATAAATAGTCGACGAATAATTTCGCTTTGTTTCCTGAAAATGTACTTTTTGTAATATCAGGTTGGAAATTCAACATCATCAAAGATTTTCGTAAGACACCGGTTTATCGTATTCCAAATCGTATTCACTGTCATAGTATCATAGACGTATGAGATTTATAAATAATCATGAGAGCTACACTCTGAATTGCTTCTGCATCGAACCCAATGTATGCTTCGCGAATTTATTCGTTCATATCCCCTGGTGTTGTTCATAACATGTTATGTTATTTTAATGTACCCCACAGAAAGTACTCTAGCGGTTTTAACTATGGTGAACGTCAGTTCACAAGATAACAGTGACAACAGAAAGCAAATCGTGACATTGGCCATATTTAATAATACAAACAAACGCGAGCAAAAACAGAAGTTTAATAGCTCGAAGCTTACAATTAATACATGGATACCTGGCGAATTTCCAAACTCATCTTTTTTCAAAACAAAGCTTTAAATAAAAGAATAAAAAAGAATATTCTTCTTACACGTAGAATCACCACCCAGCCAGTTGTACTACGATTATGGCAATATCATGTATATGTCGGAGATGAAAGGACATCGGAGCTTCCCCTTTGGAACTTTGGGAAAATCCCTTAACACCGTAATCTAGATTCTACCATAAGCGTAATTAAACAATTGTCGTCATTCAATCTGATTGTATATATTCGAGGTTTGTGATAATGAGCTTGAGCTCGAGGCGACAACCAGTCGCCGAACGTAGGTCAGAGGACGAACGTTTTCACCTAACAGGGGTATGGAGTAATTCTATAGCTCTCCTTAAAAAAAAATATTTGTAGTGGCACGCGACAGTAAACATTGCAACGGTTTCTGTCCCGTGGCTCGCCACACGCAGACCCTATTCTTCGGGTATGATGGTTACTAGATGCCGACGCATCTCCACAGTACATGTTCAGCTAGCCTGAGGACCCGTTATAAATCTTAAGATTTAGTTAACTAACGTCCTTCAAACAGACAAACAGTCTTTGTCCCAACTACGGGAAGATAGGGGAAATCTATTTTTCTCACGAACGACTCTCCCCGCTAGCAACTTACCCTCAAGGGCGTCTAGCATCCTTCTGTAACTAGCAACATTGAAATTGACCAATTAACAGCAACGTCACTTTCCATCACTTTCCGAACGAAGGCTTTCCTCGACGAATCCGATGATCTCATGTCCTCAGACATACCCCATCATAGTTTTCCTCTGCAGCATCATCGTGACGGAAAGTCACTCTAAACTGTGGTTTATTTGAAATATGTTGCGAAGAGGCTGATGTACAATGTCAGATACTTCTAAATAAAGAAGTTAATTTTACAACAAAAGAGTTGCTTTCAGAATCCATGATAATTACACATTCTCTTGAAAAGTACTATGAGCTTTTAAAGTTTTAAACTCTTTCTCTTTAACACAAAAATACCACGAAAAGTTGAGGAACATTAATTTTTAAAATAATTTGTATGCAAGAATGATTTGATCTGTTTACTTCTTTCCAGGAATTGTCCAGGATACATATTACCAAAAACATTTTTTGAACAGGAACAGGATTATATATGCAAAATTTGTGAATCAATTGTTCCTTATGTGGAAATTGAAAAAATATTGGAAGATATTGGTATATACCTTTCGACTATGAAGAAAAATGACATTATTGCATGTAAAGAATTTATAAGTCGTTACGAAAGTACCCTCCACCCAAATCATTTTTACAATATTGATGTAACGATTGCTCTGGCTCAATTGATTGGACAACAAACTGGAGGATTAGCAGCAGTTGAAACAGATCTTCTCATCGAGAAAATAGAATTATGCAAAAAACTGGATAAATTGCTCAAGACACTCGTTCCTGGTAATGTATTTTATTTATGAAATGATAACTAACGACAATTATTCCATATTACCTTTACTCATTTCCGACGAATTCAACGAGTCCTATGTTTTAAAATTGGCTGATTAACTTTACCACAGATACGCAAAATACTCAAATATAAATACATGATGGTAGGATTTCAAGGAATTCCTGGGAACGTTTTGTTATTTAATTTGTTTACTCGATTAATATTTTCTGACGCCACCGTTGTTATTGTTATAGGCATGTGATAGAGGGATCAGGGTATTTTTTAACAAATTATAATGCATTTAATACAATCGTATACGTATCCGTCTAACACTTTCACAGAAATCCTCGTATTTCTTTACTTTTTCTTCTGGGTGCGCATTGCCTGGGGCAGTTGAGAATTTCTCTCTTTTTGAAAATATGCAAATATTCATAGAAACTGCACACTCTAGAAAGGATGCGAAATAGTACCAAATTCTTGTTGGTTAGGCGTCAGGGATCCCCGGGGGATTAGGGTAATTGTACAATTTCCAATTCGTCGTTCTCCACTCTCTCCTCCTCGGGTACCGTGATCATGAGCGCGCGCATAACCTAGGGTTACTTTCGAACTAACTTTTTTAACTTCCTCTCTAAGCCGAAGTTTAACCGAGTACATCATGTCATTTCCCTTCATTTTTAGCCATTTCTTCTCCCAGCACTACGAAACTCTTCTAGGTGTAGTGTACTTCTCTATTTCAAAGTTTTTAAAATATGCCTTTTCTTGATCAGTTCTTTCCCACCCATCTCAATCTCCCGTGTCCACCAGTATATAATGTTTTAGCCTTTAGCTTTGTTCTCTTTCTTCCCATGGTTTAGCTACATGTCTTGACCGTAGCTTCTTTTTTTGGTCACCTCATAGAATTTTCGAGTACAAAGTATTAATGTTTCCTTTAATTCTTTCCCTCCATAAATAATTAATACATGATAGCACGTCATTGAGTTCATTTACCCCGTTTTTCCCAGTGGCTCTCGGATTTCACATTGGGTTCTCCTAGTTTGAACCTCCCGGACTTTACGTCAAGGTCGACCGCAAGTGACTTCATTCTAGTGACACCCTACTTATATATTCATCCTCATCCGCAATCAATAATCCTGTGGCTCCCTGGCCTTTTTTTTCACGAGGAGGGAAAAATGCATGCATACCCAGTGACCCGCGTCACTGAGTTAAGGGGGACTCAGCAGGTGGAACGCCATACCCGCTAAAAACCCTTCGTCTGACCGCTCTTCTTAACGTACAGGTACCAACCCCGGAAGCGCCTTTCAGCATTCTTCAGGATTAACCCTAGCATGTACCCCTCATTCGTTACATCTTTTCAATTATTTCCATTTCTATTGGCTCTTGTTCGTCTTCTTTCTATATCCACCTTCTGCTCTCGTCTCCCTATAATAATTCTTTCGTAGAATGCCTGGAACTTAGTCCAGTTGTCATCTTGATTACCTCTTCAATAATATTGACATAGCCGACATAGCTCCCCAATTTCGTCCTGCCGAAGATCCACCTAGGGCAGTGTAACAACGCATGCTCCGTGTCGCTCCCTTCTGTGTCGCAATCCCAGCATCTGGAACGAACCTCTTTGCTGATCATCCTACGGTACACGTTGAATATCCCGTGTCCGGTCAATAGTTGCATCGTCCAATGATCAATATTTTTTCTAGCACTTCTTGAAAGTACAAGTGTCCCCTCTTAATTTCTTCGTCCAATTGTCATTTCTATAAGAGCTCCATTCTTCCCTCCACTTGTCGTCTATACGTTCTTTCACTGCCCTCACCCTTTCCACGAAACTTGAGGCAATTCCTGCTCTAGGCCGGCTCTCACGATGTTCTTGTTGGTAATTCTCCTTTACATCATACATCTTGGCCCGGAGTTCCGCTTTGTAGTAAATCGGCACTGTGCCCGCCAATATGCACGGCGCTGCATGCGATACAGTGATCTGGGCCGTAGACGATCTTATGAATGCGGCCCTCTTCAAGATGTTTCTGTTTTTCCTGATAAACAGCGCTTTTGCCCATACCGGGGTCGCATAAAGCACCACTGACTCCCATACTCCATAGTAAAGCTTCCTGACTGAACCAGTGGACCCGTTAACGTTAGCTAGCAACGTCCTCAGCGCCTCCATAAATGAATCGGCCTTGTCACAGACTTTCTCAAAGTGAGCCCCGAACCTCCTGCAGTTATGCAACTGCACCCCAAGGTATCTGATCTCTTTCTTGGTTCTCACTGGATGACCCTCAATCTGGATGTCCATGACATTGGGATTACGTTTCCCGGTGAGCAGGATTACCTCCGACTTTTCGTGTGCTATCACTAATCCATTGTCGGCACATCACCGTGTCACCACATTCATTGCCTTGTCGAAGCTTACCCCGATCTCCTCCTGGCTAGCCACGTCAAGTATCAGTACCAGGTCGTCGGCATAGGCGACAGCATTCAAACGAGGAATATCCTGAAGCTCTTTCAGGAGGCCGTCGTATACAAGATTCCATAACAGGGAACCTAATATGGAACCCTGTGGGACACCCGCGTAAACTTTCTTCTTCACCGTCTCTCCGCTGTTACGTACTACAATCTTCCCATCTTCTAGGTAGTTGGCTAGAAGACATAAAATTTCCGGGGCATCCCTTTCGCTTCAGCCTTCAGCAGAATCTTATTCCACTAAGAGTATTGAACGCGTTCTTGATGTCCACCGCTGCGATCACACATATTCGCTTTTTCTTCTGGAGCTACTCGCCAATTCAACTACCCGGCACAGCGCGTCCACCGTACTCTTCCTCCTGCGAAATCCAAACTGGTTTATACGGAAGGGGTCAAGCCCCAACCTTTCCTCGATCAAATTCTTGAAGATGTGTTCCCAGACTTTACTGAGTACTGGCAACATACTGATTGGCCGGTACGACGATAGTAGTGTGGGGTCTCTACCCGGTTTCGGGATAGGTACCACCCTCGCCACCTTCCATATCGCAGGTATCCTTCCACTAACGTTTACTAGATTCCCTCGAATTTTAAAATAACTTTATTTAAATCGGCATCCTTCGACGTATACCTAAAATTTTTTAGGTTACGCCTTGTCTTTCTCGTTCTAAAATCGTGCAGGACATACGCGTATGGTCTGACGCTATCCACGCATTTGGTATTTTCTCTCCCACGTTTCTCTTGGCCAGTCTTCTATCCGTACTGATCACGTCGATGAAGCTCGTCCTCCCATTCCTACAGAACGTATAGCTTTCCTTCTTATTGATGGGTACGATACCATTCTTCACCAACATATTTATTAGGCACGTCTCCCTGTGATCAGTTCTCTGGCCGCCCCACGCAATAGTCTTCGCGTTAAAATCGCCGGCGATCATCACTGAGGGATAACTCCTCCTGTTTGTCCGGATAATAGTCTCCATTTCCCTTAAATATTCATAAAATTCTTCTAGTTTGACATTGGTGGAATAATACCCCCAAAGCAATACACGTCGCTAGCACTAATGCCCACTAGTCCGTTGCTGGTTGTCACAGTACTTTCATCCGGATGTTTTCCTTTGAACAGGGTCACCCACAACAATGCATCGCCATTGTCATCGCTGTACCAGTAAGCCTGCTATCGATAAGACTCAGTGATAAAGACCACATCGACTTTAGTTTCGCAGACATACTGGTACATCAGCTCCTGGGCCAACCTACACCTATTCAAATTTAAAATTAGGATTATTATCTTCTAAGTCTATTTCCTCCTCTCATCGTATCTTTCACCGCTGGACATGCCAGTGATCCTGCTACATGTATCAGGTTGGCTCTTCTCTCCGCTCTTCTCTTCTACAGAACGCACACCTTGGCTCCTTACTACAGCCGTTTATAGTGTGATCCCTATCGCCACACCTCCGACATAGCTCCCTCCCTGTACTCAGTACCGTACACCTCGCCTCATTATGCCCCAGCGTGTAGCATCTATAGCATCTGAGGACATGCGGGATAACTCTGGCTGTTGCTATCGTCAATTCTGTCCTAATCCTGATGGTGGATTTCTCACTTGGAATGCTGTTCGCTGGAACTACCACCACCGCCTCCTGGGTTCTCAGCGATTTTACCTGAATCCATATTTCCTCCTTGATGTCCAGCTCGGTGTCCTACGTCAGCTTCTTCCTGGTAGCGATGGGATCTATATTCTTTATCTCCAAGGTCTCCCTATTTGATATATCCATGTCCTTCTTCATGGCCGTCTTCAGTTTCACTGCAACCTCGTCCGCCGATACCTTGTTGTTAATTTCAATCAAGATGTGGCCTGCCCTGGTCTTCCTCACACCAGTTGTTTCCCAGAGAACATCTTTCGCTCCCACTACCTCTCTGTGAGAATCTATCCAGTCAGCGTCCTGGCCAACTTTAGCCAGGATCGTTTCGCTCCTTTTCCTTGCTACTATATCCCTTCTTTCTTCCACCTTTATTTCTGAGTGCCTCCTCATGGGTCTTATCGGCTACACTCCTAATCCCTCATCTCCTGTCGATCATCGTTCATTCACCCTCGCTTTCGGCATTTTGTCTATTGCTACCACATGCCTCAGCATATGATAGCTCCTCTTGCCTCGGCTTTTTCCTATTAATCGTTCTTCTTTCCTCCAACAGCGATATTCTTTTGCCGACTGGACGACCTCAGTTTGGATGGCTACCGACACGTCACCACGGTGTACTTCCTCTTGTTCCTTAGGAGTCATTTGGGTGGCCACCATTCTCCTGTCATGACGTCTCCTTTTCATTTCGGTGTTGGTGTCAATCCAACGCCTCACATTCCTTATTTCCCTTGCATTATCAGCCTTCAAGTTCTCCAGCGTTGGATCACCCTTGCTGGTACCGCTGATTCTCCTCATCAGTCTCTCCATATTCATTATAAGGAATCACATACTCTTCATGAGTCCATCAACATCTCTGCCTTCGTCCGTGGAAGACCCATCCTCCATGGTTCCCTTGTTGTTTCTTTTTACTCCCAACACTTTCTTTTTCAACAACGTCTTCTCATCCTTCTTCAACCTCTTCCCCTTTCTGGTACTGTTCGTATCAGGGGTCAGGTAGCTACTTTGCTCCATCTCACTATCCTGACCCAACTTCCTCCTTAGTGCTATCCTGTATTCCGATTAGTCTAATCGAAGACTCCTCTAATCTCCTCTCCGTGTCACTCTCCAATAGCGCTTGATCCCTGGTCGCTTTTACCGCGTGAGAGGTGGCCCTGGGACTGACCATCCTCTCGTCGTTGTTCACCCAGTGGTTTGATGACCGTCAGAGCGAGCCTGAAAAAGCACCACCCGCAACACCGACGGAGCCTGGGGGCTCCGAAATCCCCTGAGCCGTAACTTTCTTCCTTCTCGTGTGGCTCCCTGACCTAGAATCAGGTACGTTCTCATATCCGCTAGCACACCGCAGCATCATTCCATAGAATGTCCTCGCTGATCTCTCGCGTTGATCGGAGCCTCGGCTCGTAAGAATTAAAAATGTAATGTTATGTATAAAGTAATGTTATTTTATTTTTAAGATTCTGAGATCATAAATGTTTTCTTAGATGGGACTCTATATTTCTTTATATATCAGTAGACTTGATGATCCCTCCACCATACAAAAGTGTTAATGTAGTATTTTTAATTAGAAATACTTAGTTTAAGGGGTATTTCAAATTTAATTTCATCAAATTCGGTGTGAAAAACGAAGAAAATATAAACACGGTGCTATTTTATGCCCTACCTTGTTTGTCATACGTAAACTACATTTGTATACTACATTGTACACCAAGTAATTTTGGGCCTAAATGCTCTAATCCTGTTTTATACAGGAAAAAGATATATAACAATGAAATATATATCGGAGATGAAAGAACGCCGGAGCCTTTGGAATTTTGGATAATCCCGCAACATTGTAATCTAGATTCTACTATAGCTGTAATCAAACAATTGTAGTTATTCAATCCGATTGTAATTGTTCAAGAGTTGTGATAATGAGCTTGGGCTCGAGGCGACAGCCAGTCGCCGAACGTAGCCGCGGTCACGGGATGAACGCTTTGTCTAACAAAGGCATGGAGTAATTGAATAGATCTCCTTAAAAAGGAAATAGTTGTAACATTCGACAGTAAACATTCCAACGGTCTCTGTCCCATAGCTCGCCACACGCAGACCCTATTCTTCGAGTAAGATGATTGCCATATGTCGATGCGTCTCCGCAGTACATGTTCAGCTAGCCTGAGGGCCCGTTATAAATCTTAAGATTTAGTTGACTAAAGTTCTTCAAACAGACAAACAGTCTTTGTCCCAACTACGGGAAGATAGGGGAGACCTATTTTTTCAACGAACGGCGTCTCCCACTAGCAACTTTCCCTCGAGGGCGGCTAGCATCTTTTTCTAACCACCGATATGGATATTGACCAATTAGCAGCAACGCCAATTTCCCTTACTTTCTGAACGAAGGCTACCCTCGACGAATCCGATGATTTCGTGTCCTTAGACACACCCCATTATAGTTTTCCTCTGTGGTATCATCGGGATGGAAATTCATTCCTTCTTGCGATCTCCTCGACGAAAAGAGTAACACCTTACGACCAGTGAATATTACGCGTCCGACTTAGGTTTTGTGAGTACGTTCATCTATCATCCCGTCGACCGCGGATTCGTTATTGAACCTAGGATCATTGTCATTAGTTTCTCGAGTATCTAATTACCACGGTTACTTGTCCAGTTCTATGATAATCGTATTTGCACTATTCAATGTCTTCTCTATTGCATAACGACACGTGTAATCCAAACGAATATATATGTCGGGTTTACATTAGAATTAGGGTTAGGTGCGTGGAGCGATTCTTTGTTTGGATTGCACATTCTTGTTATGCAATAAAGAAGACATTGACTAGTGCAAATACGATTATTGCAGAATTTGACAAGTAACCGTGGTAATTAGATACTCGAGAAGCTAATGACAATGATCCTAGGTTCAATAACGAATCCGCGGTCAACGGGATAACAGAATGTGCTTTCTTCCAAAGCCCAAGTCGTATTCGACTTGCTTGGCTACGGTACAATTATTACTAAACTAACTCTTTGTTAAAACGTGGAATATCCACCGAGCGTAAAACCGCTAAGTAACTCGCTAATACAATCTCACGAGAGAATGACTTTCCGTCACGATGATGCTGCAGAGGAAAAGTATGATGGGGTGTGTCCAAGGATACGAGATCATCGGATTCGTCGAGGAAAGCCTTCGTTCGGAAAGTGATGGAAAGTGACGTTGTTGTTAATTGATCAATTTCAATGTTGGTAGTTAAAGAAGGATGCTAGACGCCCTTGAGGGTAAGTTGCTAGCGGGAAGAGTCGTTCGTGAGAAAAATAGATTTCCCCTATCTTCCCGTAGTTGGGACAAAGACTGTTTGTCTGTTTGAAGGACGTTAGTTAACTAAATCTTAAGATTTATAACGGGTCCTCAGGCAAGCTGAACAAGTACTGTGGAGATTCATCGACATCTGGTAATCATCTTGCCCGAAGAATAGGGTCTGTGCAAGCCACGGGCAGAAACCGTTCGAATGTTTACTGTCGCGTGCCGCTACAACAATTTCTTTTAAGGAGAGCTATAGAATTACTCCATATCTCTGTTAGGTAAAAACGTTCATCCTTTGACCGCGGCTACGTTCGGTGACTGGTTGTCACCTCGAACTCAAGCTCACTATCATAAATCTCGAACAAATACAATCAGATTGAATGACGACAATTGCTTAATTACGGCTATGGTAGAATCTAGATTAAAGTGTTAAGGGTCTTTCCCAAAGTTCCAAAGGGAAGGATCCGGTGTCCCTTCATCTCCGACATATATATAGTTCCATCATTAAAAAATAGCGGTGACTTCGAAATTTCATAAAAATGCTCATTTAGCTAGAATAACATTGTCCTAAGAATCTTTCTCATAGGACCTTTAATAGCGGAGATATCCAAGTGCTCTCATTTAAATGCCGTATCTTGTACAGAATACAATTATATGTCGGGTTTTCATTAGAATTTAGGGCGCGTAACGATTCTTCGTTTGAATTAGCCATCGTTTTACAAAACAGAGATTATATTTACGCCTATATACAAGACTTTACAAAGTATAATGAATATTGAGTTTAACGAATAATAAGATTAACGAATGATAAGATTAACGAATAATGTTTTACGAATAATAAGTTTAACGAATAATGAGTTTAAAGAACGCTATTAACAATGTTCTTGGGTTTAAACGAATCCACGATCAACGAAATAACTCTTTACTATGTGTAGAATAATCTTAGGCACAAAAATACGATTGCTGAGACGCTCGGTAAACTGCCCGATGTATCACTTTCCAAGGCGATCACACGAATAATAATCTGATGGAAATATTTCTCGCCGTACGATTGCATTTGTTTGTTATATGTTCGCTGGAAGCATCGAGAAGGTTCCAATCGCCGTTGCTAGGCAGTTTCTGCCAAAAGTTTAATGTATACTCGGTGGATGCATCGAGAAAGTTCCAAATGCCGTTGCTAGGCAGTTTCTGTCTGGAGTTTGATTATTAATACAACGTGTGTCCCATTAAATCGACACCTCCAAAGTACAATCTCATGTGGCCAGGCCCGTTCTTGAGGCCGTATGCCACTACAACCACATGTCTAGGGAGAACCATACAACCGCTCCACACCTCCGTCAGGCAAAACGTTCATCCCCTGACCGTGGCTACGTTCGGCGACCAGTTGTCACCTCGAGCCCAATTTCGCTATCCCTATCTCGAACAATTACAATCAGATCGATTGACAACAATTGCTTAATTACAGCTATAATAAAATCTAGGCTAAAGCATTAGAGGACTTTCCCAAAATTGCAAAAGGAAGGCTCCGGTTTTCCTTTCATCTCCGACATATATTTAAAAATCAGTCTTGCCTGAGCAGCCGAGCTAAGCGGACGTGTAAAACAGTGCTTCAGAAAAGTGCGGCAAGTGGGGAAGAGAAAACTACGAACGGCTACGCCCATAGCCAAATGGTGGAAACCCGTGTCTTCTATTAAGAAGACTACAGGCAAATCTACCATGAAAAAGCAAATATCACCAATAAAAATAATTAGCAAAGACGAAACATACTACATAAATAAAACAACAAACATTTCAAAACCAAGCCAACCAACAAATGAAGAACAGGACTGCTCAGCTACAATAGAAGTTGATATGGAAACCAACAAAGAAATAACCCAACAGGACGAAAGCTGGAAGGTGGCGAGTTATAACAAAAAAAGAAAAATGACTGGAAAACCAGACACAGAAAAGCAGCGATGGCTGCAAGAATTACCGCTAAGAAACTCCTTCAGCTCACTGACGGAAGAAGTAGATGACGACCCAACAACCAAACACAAAACTAAATCAACACACACCACAAAACCACCACCAATATTTGTCGAGGCGCAAATAATAGATCCACTTATTGATCAATTAAACAATACAGTTGGAAAGGACAACTACACAATAAAACAAACAAAATTAGAACAAGTAAAAATCCAAACAAACACCCCAGAAAACTACAGGAAAGTGATAAAAGAACTAAGGGAAAAAACGCTATATACCACACGTACCAGCTCAAAACGGAAAGGAGCTACAAAATAGTTATAAGAGGACTACACCCAAAAATTAACACAGAAAAACTAAGCGACGAACTAGAAAAAATCGGCCACAAAACAAGAACAATAAATAATATGACAAGGTACGATACAAAACAGCCATTACCACTATTCTTAATAGAATTAGAACCCAGAACCAATAACAAAGAAATCTATGAAATCAGAAAAATACTAAACACAATAGTAACAGTGGAACCACCACGCTACAAAAAAAATATTCCACAATGCATGCGGTGCCAACAATACGGCCATACAAAAAATTATTGCAATAGAAGCCCGGCATGTGTAAAATGTGCAAAGAACCACTTAACAATACACTGCCCATATACAGGGAAAATAGAAGAAGTTAGATGTTACAATTGTAACGAAAACCACCCAGCCAGCTATAAAGGATGCGAAATCAGGAAACAACTACAACGTAAACTGTTTCCACCACTCCGCAATAGAACAGTAGACAACTACCAACAGCAAAGTACAACAGACAACGAAGCAACGGCGAAAGCACAAAAGGAAATAAAAGATATAAGCAGAAACACAGAACCCCAAGGAAACCGAAGCTACGCACAAGCAACACAAAACATTAGACAAGTAACGCCCATAAACATTCAAAGACAAAGCAACCACACCGAAGACGATACGGAAATCAAAGAATTACTAAAACAATCAATCAAAAACACAGAAGTACTCACAAAAATGATAAGCGAACAAAACGCAGTCCTCAGACAGCAAACACAACAAATCACTACCATGCTACAACTGCTTACAAACATACTAAGCAAAAAATAAAAACGCACACGCTTAAAATAGCAGCTTGGAACTCTAACGGCCTACAACAAAGGGCTCTAGACACTAAAACATTCCTGTACAACAACAACATCGACATACTACTCGTATCAGAAACACACTTCACTATAAAAAGTTACCTAAAAATTCCGTACTACACCATATATGACACCAAGCATCCATCAGTAAAAGCACACGGAGGGACCGCAGTAATAATAAAAAACGACATTAAACACCACTTACACAGCCAGGTTAGTAAGGAGCATATACAAGCAACCACCGTTACTGTACAAACTAGCAGCAACCACCTACAGTTGTCAGCAGTATATGTACCGCCGCGACACAAAATTACACCGCAAAAGTGGGAAGAGTACTTTAAACATTTAGGTGATACGTATATCGCAGCTGGAGACTACAACTCAAAGCACACACTATGGGGATCAAGAATTACTACACCACGAGATAGAACATTGGAAATCTACATTAGAAATAACAACCTCAATATACTATCCACGGGAAGACCGACATACTGGCCAACAGACCTGAACAAAATACCAGACCTACTCGATTTTGCAGTTACAAAGGGACTAAACGCAAATAAACTAAACATAGCACCCAGTCTCGAGCTCACCTCCGACCATACACCCATAATAATTACATACAGAAACAAACCAATACTTTACAACAATTCAAAGACGCTATGCAATAAAACCACCAAATGGCAAATATTTAAAGAAATAATCGAGAGCAAAATCAACTGCAACATCCCATTGAAAACACCAGAACACATTGATCAAGCAGTAAAAACTCTTACAGAAACTATCCAAGAAGCAGCCAGGGCAACCACTACACCTGAATCAACCAACAGACAAACAAAAATAATTCCATTAGACATCCTCGAAAAAATTAGAGAAAAAAGAACGGCGAAGGCTAAATGGCAAAAACATAGAACTAAAGAAAACAAAACACACCTAAACAAACTCGCAAAGGAAGTAAAAAATAAAATTAAAGATCACAACAACAACGAGTTCACAAGGTTCATCGAGTCACTATTTGCACACGAGAATTACAACTACTCCCTTTGGAAAGCCACAAAAAAAAATAAGGAAGTCAATAAAAACGACCCCAACAATCAGAAGATCAGATAACACATGGGCAAGAAGCAACGAAGAGCAAGCTGAAGAATTTTCCAACCACCTATGCAACACATTTACACCACACAATATCAACAACAGCAACCACAATAGTCATACGGACGAGGATTCGCTAACCACAAGTACATCAACTGGCAAGCACTACACCATACCCAAAACAACAGCTCAGGAAATTAAAAACATAATCGAGAAAACAAAAAATAACAAAGCACCAGGAATCGACCTAATCAACGGCAAAATCTTGAAAAACCTTCCGCCAAAAGCGATAAGACAAATCACAATAATAGTTAACGCAATACTAAGAATACAATACTTTCCTAAAATTTGGAAACTGGCACAAATCATAATGTTACAGAAACCAGGCAAAGATCCACACCAAACTACATCTTACAGACCAATATCACTACTTCCTATATTTTCCAAAATACTAGAGAAAGTAATATACGACCGCATAAAACCAATAATCGAGAAGGGAAAATTAATACCGGATTCAGAAACAAACACTCCACTATAGAGCAAATGCACAGACTGGTCAACGAAATAATACAAGCACTAGAAAACAAGCAATACTGTACAGCCCTCTTTATGGACATAGAGAAAGCTTTTGACAAAATAAATCACGAAAACCTACTACAAACAATCAGGAAACAATTCCCGGAGCAGATATGCCATTTAATTAAATCCTACCTAAGCAGCAGAACATTCACAGTAAAGACTAAAGACACATACTCTGAAGTTAAAGACATCAAGGCAGAGGTTCCGCAGGGAAGCGTCTTAGGACCAATTCTATACATATTATACACGGCCAACATACCAACAACTAACAATAGCAACATACTGACATTCGCGTATGACACAGCTGTACTAGTCAGGCACACTAACCCTGCAACAGCAGTTACATTACTGCAAGAAAATATTACAAAATTTGAAAAATGGCTTAAAATTAAAGAAATTAAAGCAAACCCTGATAAATGCAAGCACATCACATTCACGCTGCGAAAACAGATACCACCAAACATTATACTAAACGGCACGCACATAATCCAAACAAGGCAAGTCAAATACCTAAGACTCCACTTAGATACACGATTCACATGGAAACAGCATATTAAATCAATAATAGACAAAATACAAATAGCAAGGAGACAAATGTATTGGCTAACAAGTCGAAAATCCAAACTAAGTATAGAAAATAAATTAAAAATATACAAAACTATCATAAAACCAATCTGGACGTACGGAATACCACTATGGGGAACAGCAGCAATGAGCCATATAACCAAAATAGAGACAATGCAAGCAAAAATCCTTAGAACAGCAGTAAATGCACCGTGGTACGTTAAAAACGAAGACATTAGGAAAAACCTGGGAATACCGACGGTCAAGGAGGAAATTAGCAGACATACAAGAAGGTACATAGAAAGAGTAGCAACACACCCGAACCGGCTGGCAGCGGATACGGTCAACACATCAGGTATAGAAAGAAGATTAAAAAGGAAACACCCAACAGATCTCACAAAGGACACAACCTAACAAACACGATGATGGTACCCCACTGGGGGTAACCACCCACATGTTATATTACCGCTATAATATTTTACCAAATGTCCTACTGGACAAATTGTAAAATCTAAATAAATAAATAAATAAATAAAAATATATACTACTTCTGACAGGATGTGTTTCGCAGTACACACACACAGTTGTAGTATTGTTTACTTGCATGTTTTCGTATCTATATTATAACAAGTTATTAAATTCGGTGTTTGCTTGTGGTTTAATTGGTTGCATTTTTATGTAACCTTATCAAACTGTTTCATGGGGAGTTGAAACAGGAAGATTTATTCTAGGCTGTCTATGGCAGAATCAAATAAAGAAATCTAATAATTTGTTACTTTGCGAGGAATGAAAGAAAGGAAGACAAAAGGAAAACGCCATGATACGAGCGCATCGCGTGTGCGTTAAATGAATGAATGTGCAATAAAACAAATTCATTCCTGTTTCAGATGTAAAAGAGAAAAGAGCGGTGTACATTAATACTTCAAGCTATTTTGTTACATACAAAATTGTTATGTTACATATAATTTTTATATTTAATAAAACGTTACAGATTATTTGTTTCGACCGTTCGCGGAGAGACGCGATCGCGAGATAGCGCGTCAACGAGAGTTGTAAGATCTCGTTACGATTGAATAATCGACGCCACGAACTGATCGATTCCCTTATTTCTGTTGTGATAATAAGGGTAGTTCAATGAAATTCCACAGATTTACCACAAATAAAATAATATTTATTTCAACGATTTATCGACTAGAAAGATATAATTATAACAGACTGTAAACTGCGACATTTGAAAGGTATTGACGGCTTGAGTTCTCGACAAGTTATGATCGCCCTTCGGTCTTTTTCGTCTTTTCTGGCAGACGACCCCCCACTACGTTCGGATCACGCCACATTCTTTTACGCGAGGTAAAATAACGGCTATGAGTCGACGTTTCTGGAAGTCGCCCTGCTTAATGAACCATGCGCTTGCCATTACAATGTTTGTTTGCCGGGCAGACGCGCCGATCCGTCTGCGACATCGCAGTGCCACGATTGACGGTAAAGAATATGGCCTATGGTAAGCCGCATGGCGTAACATTATTACTTTAACAGTTACAAGTATTGGATATGCCGGTAACGCAAGAGTAAAATAAGTTTAGATTCGTATTAAGCTTTATGTACTACCGTTAATATTGGGGATATTTCAGCCACAATATTGACAATAAGCGAATATTCGATTATCAAAATTATACTGCTGTCTAAACAGAAACTCAACTAAGTAGCCAATATAATGTCATTTGCAAGTTCCATACCGTGGAATGATCGCTATGATTTCCTGCCACATACGTTGTATATTTTCTGTATGTGCATTACTGTTTTCATTACTATCTGGAATGTAGAATGTCACAGACCAATAGCACACATTTATAAGCAGCAAAATATCACATATAGTATCGAATACGTTTTTACCAGTAACTTGAAAACTAAAGCCGTACTGCAGATATATATGTATGTCGGAGACGAAAGGACATCGGGGCCTTTCTTTTGGAATTTTTGGGAAGACTGCCAATACTTTAGTCTAAACCTTTCATTATAGCGGTACTTGAATAATAAAACTTAGAAGTAGTTGTTTATGATTTAATCCGATCATGTCCGAGAATTATGACAATAGGCTTGGGCTCGAAGTGACACAACGGGTCGCTGAACGTAGCCACGGTCACGGGATGGACGTTTTTATCTAACAGAGGTATGGAGTAATTGTATAGCTCTCCTCAAAAATATAATTCACCCAAGGGGTACAGAGAGGTACGGAGAGGAGTATATAGGTGCAGTTCGACTTGGACTGAAGAAGTTAGTGGAGTTCTACTTGTAGACGAGTAAGTTGAGTCACACTTGAATTGTGGGCCAGTTTTTTTTTATTTTGTTTATTGAAATTACAATCAATTCTCGCATTGAGAATTTTCAGTAATTTTTCTGGCGTGGCGCAGTGACATGGCTAATTATTTATAATAAGTTAATACCTATTATAGATAAGTATAATTTATAAGTAAGTATTTTAAATAAGTAAATATTGCTTAATTTGGATAACTAAATGAATCTAGCATTTAGGTCTAGCGGGTAATGTCTCTTCAGTCTGCGGATCTGGTCCGATGTATCAAGTAGTCCAGTGATTAGGGGATTTCGGTGTTTGTTGACTCTTTTGCTATATCTATCGCTGTGTTTCGCTATTTCCTCCTTGACTGTGGGTATCTTGAGGTCGCGATGAATTGTTTCGGTGCGTCTATTAAGGATCTTAGCGTTTTCGATTGGAAGCGTTGAAGTATTTCGATGTTGGAGTTACTTGCTGTTCGCCATAGTTGGATTCCGTAGGTCCAGACAGGTTTTATTACGATCTTGTAGAGGGTAATTTTGTTCTGTAGGTTTAGTTTGGAGCGTCGGCCTGTGAGCCAATAGAATTTTTTTAATTTTTCCTTTAGTTGCTTCGTTTTGTCTCAAATGTGGTTTTTCCATGTTAGTCTCCTGTCCAGGGTCATGCCCAGGTATTTGACTGAGTCCATGCTAGGAATTATTGTGTTGTTGATGGTGACCTGGGGGCATTTACGGAGCGTTGTTTGTTTACGGAGCGTGAAGGTTACATGTGAGGATTTTTTTCATTAATTTTGAAGCCCCATTTATGAAACTACTTTTCCATAGAGTCGAGACATCGCTGGAGAGTGGATGAGGCAATTACCGGGTCTGCGTGGGAAGCTAATAGCGCTGTGTCGTCAGCAAATGTTGCTACTGTTATCTCAGTTGATATAGGTAAGTCGGCAGTGTAAATGGAGAATATCAGGGGTCCGAGAACACTACCTTGGAGTATGCCAGATTCTATTGGGAATGTTGCGGAAGTGGTGTCTAGGCATTTAACCATGAATTGCCTGTTGGTTAGGTAGGACTTTAGGATGGAGTAGTAGGGGTGTGGTAGTATTTTTTTTGAGTTTGTATAGTAGTCCTTCGTGCCATACTTTGTCGAATGCTTGCTGTATGCCTAGGAATACCGCTGAGCAATATTTTTTCCTTTCAACGGTTTGGCTGATCATGTGTGTTATGCGATGGATTTGCTCTACTGTTGAATGTTCTTTCCGAAAGCCGAATTGCTGATCTGGGACTGTTTTCAAATCCTCTAGGAGTGGAAGGAGTCGATTCGTTAGTATCTTCTCCAACAGTTTAGACAGGGTAGGTAGGAGAATGATTGGGCGATAGGAGCTTGTTTCATATATCGGTTTACCGGGTTTAGGGATGAGGGTAATCAGTGAGGTTTTCCAGGCCTTGGGAAAGTATTCAAGGCGAAGAATAGCGTTGAAAATCGATGTGATAAGCGCTATCCCTTTTGTGGGGAGTTCCTTGATTGCTTTGTTGCCTATTAGGTCGTGCCCTGCTGCTTTCTTAGGGTTTAGGCGATTGATTGATTCTATGATCTCTGCAGAAGTGAAGGGTTCAATTGGAGGAGACATTTGGAAGGGAGAGTGCAGATATTCAGTGATGTCCGCGGCAGCTTTGGAGGGATGGGATTTTAATACTTTAAACAAGTATTTAGCAAACAGGTTGGCTTTTTCTATAGGGCTACGCGCCCATCTACCTTGTGGACGGCGGAGCGGAGGGATTATTTGCGGGGGACGCGTGAGTTTCCTGGAAGCCTTCCATAGTGAGTAGTTGCTGTCAGCTGTGGGGGACAAATTGTTGAGATGTTTATGAAAACAGTCATTTTTGTAGTTTTTGATGATTTTGGTTAGCTTTCTAGTTGCGTTGTTTAATTTGCGTTTGTCGTCCGGTGTTCTATGGGTCTGCCATACTCTTCTTAGTCTACGTTTTTCTGCTATTTTTTTCAATATGTAATGGGGATATTCACGTTTGCTGCTAGAAGTCTTAGTAGGTGTGGAGGAGCGGATAGCGTTTATTATGCCCGTGTTTAAGTATTCCGTGGCTGCTTCGATGTCTTCATTAGTTTTTAATGAGATTAAGGCTGAAGTTGAGTGATTAAATACTTCTCTAAAGAGCTGCCAGTTGGTGAGTTGGTTATGAATAAAGCCATTAAGTGTATTCTCCATAATTTTTGAACTGACTGTTGCTTTCACGGGGGAATGATCAGAAGAGAGATCAGCCGAGGAGTTGATTTGGACGTATCTTGGCGAGATATTTTTAGTTATGAAGAAGTCATAATGTCATAAGTCAGGTATTTTGTTAGTGTCAGTGGGCCAGTATGTGGGTTCGTATGTGGTGAGGTAGTTGAGATTGTTGGTTATTATGCTGTTTAAGAGATTTGTGCCTCATATTGTGACCAGTCTGCTGCCCCATTGGGTATGTTTGGCGTTATAGTCTCCTCCAGCTATGAATCTATGAATCTCTCTCAGCTATGAACTCTCAGCTATGAACCAGGGTATCAAGGAAGTTGTCAAAGTCTTCTTTGGCGATGGAGTGTCTGGGAGGGCAATATACTGCTGAAGTGGTGATTGTGCCATGGCAGTCTTCTATTGCTACGTTTGTTGCTTGGAGGTAGCCTTTCTGGAATGATGGAAGTTCGTAGTGCTTGATGCTGGATTTGATTATGATTCCGGTACCGCCGTGGGCTTTTCCGCTGGGATGTTGAGAATGGTAGAATTTGTAACCGTTTATTTTTAGATAGTTTTTGTCGGTGAAGTGGGTTTCCGATACGAGCATTACGTCGATTTGCTGCTGTTTGAGGAAGATTTCTAGTTCAAGTTTGTGTTGAGCTAGACCGTTGGCATTCCAAAGATCTAAGCGTCTTGGTTTTATTTTGCGTCGGCGCGTATTAGTTTATCCATGATGAGTGTTAATAGTGATAGCAAATTATTTATTTGCTCTGATTGTTTTTCTATTAGCTTCTCAAGTCTAGAAACGCTGTCTGTATTTGGTGCATTGGGGACACTATGTTGAGAATGGTCGTTGTGGCTATTCGGATTATTTTGGATTCCCTGTACTGCTTGGGCGTAGGAGGTTGAAGTAGTAGCGAATTTAGGAGGACTGGGTATTTGATTGGTGAGGGGAATTGGAGTAGTTGTGAATTTAGGGGGACTGGGCATTTGATTGGTTAACTCTTTTGCTCTGAGTTTAGGGTATTTGTTTGAGTACAGGGTTTTGTATGCTGAGCAGCCTTTGTAGTTAGCAGGATGGTCCCCTTGACAGTGGATGCACTTCGCTGGGGTTTCCAGTGATTTGGTGCACTGGTCAGTGGGGTGTGTACCTGCACATTTAACGCAGCGGAAGGTATGGTTGCAGTATTTCTGCGTGTGACCGTACCTTTGGCACCTTTTACATTGCACTATCTCTTTTTTAACAAGCGGTGGTTCGAATTTTACTATTGAGTTCGTTAGACGACTGATGTTGTAAATTTCCTTGTTGTTAGGCTTCTGTTTTATGTCGATACAAAATAAGGATAGCGGGTCTTTCGAGACTCTATGCCTTATGTTACTAACGTTGATGACTTCGTGGCCGAGTTTTAAGAGTTCGAATTTGAGTTCATCTATGTCTGTTGAGTGGTGGATGTTGCGTAGAACCACTCGAAAAGGTCTTTCTTGTTTGAGCTGGTATGTGTGGAAGTTCGCGTTCAAGGTCTTGAGAAGTTTGATGAGTCTTCTGTACGCATCAGGGTTTGTTGGCAGGATTTTTACTTTGTTATTGATGGTTTTTAGATTGTAGTCCTCTTTGGAGATATCTCTCTCTATGGACTTGATCATCGTTTGTATGTCGATGACATCATCAACGAATATTGGTGGGGGAGGGGAGTTTCTTTGGGTGTGTTGGTTTGATGGTGGGTCAGCGATATCCATGGAGTCGTTTGTGGATTCCAATACGGCGAATCTGTTGTAGGTGTTTACTTTACTTGTTGACTGTTCGTTCCGGGTGGCGTTTGCGTTTGTTTTTGGTACTTCTATTTTGCGTTTCTTAGAATTTTTGGCGTCATTGGTACGAGGAGATCTGGTGCACTTTTGCCACGGAGGAGGTAGCGCGGAGCAATTATGAATTTGCTCAGGAGAGCCTGGTCGTGAATCCTGGGCCATCATCGAGCTAGTTAATTCAAATTGAATAACTAGTCGTGAGGCTACGAGGCTGGTATTCGGGTAGAAGTTGGGAGCGTAGGATTTTTTTCTCTAAAGGATAGGAGACACTTGGCTGTGTTCACTTTCGACGGATGGGCGACACGTGTTGTTTTTCGAACTTCACAGAGCACTAGACACACGTCTGCACACTTCGGCACTCAACAGCGAACTGCATGAATTGTGGGCCAGTGAGTTCAGTTCAACTTGGACTTTGGAAGAAAGCACATTGGCTAACCCGTTGATCGTGGATTCGTTATTGAGCCTAAGATCATTGCCATTGGCATCTCGAGTATATAATTACCACGGTTATTTGTCAAATTCTGTAATAATCATATTTATACTAGTAAATATCTTTTCTATTGCATAACAACCATGTCTAATCCAAATGAAGACTCGTTGCACATCCCTATCTCTAATGATTACTCGACATGTATATAGGGAAAAATTGCTCAGAACGTTGATCTTGATGACATATTTCAAGGTCAGTGAAATCGACAAGTTTGTCCGCGTTGTAAATAATTATCAATAATCCTTTTATAGAAGATATGTTAATATTATGATATTACTACTAATATTTCTTCCTTTGCAATTTGACATGATAGGTACAAATATCACTGCATATCACTTATAGGGATACATGATAGGTGTATATAAGCGAAAACAATAAACATGCAATTGATAAACTTTTACAAATTTATCAGAAAGCAAAGCTGCAACGAAAAAACATTATCTTTAATTTTAATTCTATTTTTATTTCAAATATAACTGTAGTATGCTTTCTTAAAAATCGTCAATTGCATAAAACAATAAGAATCGGCAATTTCAAAAATTGATACAGTTGCCTAGGTATGTATGTGCGAAATGAGCACAATCCTACCTGCAATCAGATCAATTAGTACGCTTATTTACGTCATGCTTTACTTTATGATTTCATTGTATCTCATCCACGTGGTACGGATAATAATAGTACGCATAATTTGAGCTCTTTGTTTCAGCTGAAAATCGAATTCGTGGTCTGATTCTTTTCGAATTACATGCAGCCCACGCATACCTTAGTAGGAGACATACAGAAATGGAGATTTTAGTGCCATTATTGGTAAGATGAAATATCAAATTTAACACATACTTAAATAATACTATATACTTAAATAATAATATATATAACACAAACAGAAGAAATTACCATCTTTGATAAAATTACAATACAGATGCCTGGTTAGAAACTTTAATGGGGTATTTTTAATTTCTTCATTGATATGAACAATGGAAAAACACAATGAGCTTGAAAGAGATAAAGACCATCTTGAAAAAGGGGACAAAAGTCAAGAGCTTTAAAAAATTAATAATTCATGAGGACGTATTGTAATTTAAATGTAACTTCTTTATTATGGTGTGTGCATTATGATATGGTATGTGTAGTTTATCATCGAAATGTTGATTTCGATGAAAAGCATGCAAATTGTACTCTTATGCCGATGAGGTGTAATTGCGAAAAAAGTCGCAAAACTCTCTTTTTACAACAATTTTATCTGGGCCTGTGTTACGACCGTTCGCGGAGAGACGCGGTCGCTAGGAAAACGCGTCAGCGAGAGGCGTAAGTTCTCGCTACGATTCTGTTAATCGACGCCGCGAAATAGTCGTTCCCCTGTTTCGATTAAGATAACAGAGGTGGTTCAATGAATGTAACACTGTATTAACAGGTTAACATAAAAGAATATATTTGACAATAATATAATGAATATATTACAGAAAGTTGACTCGACTTTACGATATCGCTCAATGAATTCGTTAGACTATATGATTTTGATTTTGATCGTCAGGCGCCTCTCGATGTGTAACGTTTGACTCGTCAGAAGGGACTGATTGCCTTTCGATCATTTCTTTGTCTTCTTTGAAAAACGACCCCCACTATGCTCGGGTCACGCCACCGCTCGCGCCTATGATCACGTATGCCGCCTTCTTGTGTGGAAAACGTAATGGACAAAAATCGACGTTTCTAGAGCTCGCTGCTTGGCGACAACTATGCGCTCGTCGATACATTGTATATGATCCGTCGGGCAGATAAGACGATCTGCCTACGACACTGTAGGACCGCGAGCGACGGTTAGAAAATACAGCCTATGGTAAGCCTCGTGGCGTAACAGCCAGTAATGGAAATTTAAATAATACGTTTACTGTCACGTACATGCTGAATATTTCACCAAAATCGGTTGATACAGAAAAAATTGATAGGCATAGAAAAATGTAAGAATCATTAGATTTGTTACAATTACAGGTCAAAAATTGTGAAAATTTTTCATAATTTTTTTCATTGTTTGTAATTCGTAGCAACATTAATCGATTTCGATGGAAATGTAGTCACGATTACGATTAGCTTCTGCAAAATCGGAGTCTATCGTCAAAATTTAAAGACAACACTATGTTTCCGGACCTAGGACATGTGCTGCTTAAGAGTTGAATTCGTTACTTTCAAGGTTAGGATCTTCGCTGCTTCTTTAACTGTGTGGGTAAAGAAACATTTAAATAAAGACCTATGATTCCGACAGTTTATGAATTTAATTTAAATACTCTAGGAAGAAATGATAGTTACAGAACATTTCGTAGGATTTTACAGGAGAATAGTTGATTGTATAACATTTCTGTATATAATTTTAATATACATAAATGGTGTTAATGAATTCACGAGACACTTTTGAAGGATCGATTCGAGACATTGAAACAAATACGAAGGGTGATATACTGAAATGTTGGCTTGAGGCTTATGTTTCAAGCCATAAGCAATCGAATGTTGTACTAGTGTATTACTTGTTCAGTATTATATAACGGTAGTGTATTACTTATTTAATTTTTATACGGGAAGTTACATGACTTATGTCAGTAACCGATTTTATTGTAACTTTTCAGCCGAGTAGAGTACCTCAAATTACTAAATGTGCAGTTCAAATTTTCGGCAGGAATTGATATTTAGAGGTGGAAAACATTCGTTGTACATTACCGACGTAAACGACACTTAAAACCCTCCTGTACTTTCAAAAATTTTCTATGCCCTTATTTATGTTTAAATAGTCTTAATAAACTCTCAAGATTAGAAATGTTATGGAACTATGTTCTTGGTAAAATAAATTTCTCTAATTTTTAAAATTCTTTGTAGAAATGACTCACACAAGGTATGACTTTGTAAACACAAAAATACCGCTATACATCCTTCCTTGTCTTTCATACGTTAAATTTTACGAATTAAAGCTAAAGTACCTATTAAATTATGTAAGAGTTTTTCGACATAAATAGGTTAATATATTTTTATTGGGAATAATAAGATAGATCGATTAATGTATTAAAAGATATATGGTTGACCTTAAAACCTGTCCCGCTACTGGATCTGGGAAGCAATAATTTCAGTTAAACGAAACATTCTGTATACGTATACACAATTTTCTTCCCTACAACTTGTACAGGATAAGCTGCTGCCCATGTATCGTTCGATTCGAGAATTCCTGTACAGCCCGCTATTTAGGTTGACCTACTTGTTGAGAAACGTTAAGTTGGTATGATCGCTAGTTCCTACAAGCTAAGTTGGTACGACTCCTAACGACGCTCTTTTGCCTTAGGAGTCGACCACGTGTTAATTATTTGAGTGTATTCGGTGTGTTCAGACATTTTGTACGAGGTGGTGAAATATAGAAAGTAAAATTCAATTTGTGTGAATCTATTAAATATCAATCCCAAACCTATATTTAATAACACAACTTTCGTTCATGTAAAGAGGTTTGTTCGCGCACAGGGATGTTTCAGCTAGTTTCTAACTGACAATAACTAAAAGACAAAAAAAACGCAATTTTTTATTCTTGATTTTCATCTTATTTTAGCTTCAAGAATCACTTTAAATTTTGTTACAACTGTAGCCAAACACCCTTTTTAAATATATAATATTACATAGAACATCCGTTTATATATAGTGTTATGTACAGTAGGATAATCTTTATATTTTTACTTCCAAATTTTGTTGTCGCACCATCTAAAATTACTACATTTGAGAAAATAATATCTATAAAATTTAAGTTAATGTTTTGATATTCTTTACTTCACGTTAATTTTCGGCATATTCGTGTCCCCTCATTCTACATATATTTCATATATATTTTAATAAGTAATTTGTAAACATTTTTTTAATAAAATAAATATTTATGGGTATTTTGACAGAAACGTAAAAGTACACTTACTTAAATAATACAAGTGTGTATTTGTTGAATATTGGTGTTATTGAGGAGGAGGTCCGACGAAATTGTGTTCAAATAATTCGTAAAACAATTGTTAAACAACGAAAAATAAAACACTAACTCTTGTCCGTAAACTGGCGATCATACCACCAACATGGCTAATGAGAGAAAGCAAACTGACATTCCAGTACGAAATCTTGTTACAAAATTATATTCAGAAGGTAAATCCTTTCTTAAAGTGTGGAAAGTGGTCGGTAGAACTCACTCTAAATATACAAAAATTCATAAAGAAATTTCGGTACGATGTAACAATACGCAATACAACAAAGCGAAGAAAAAAATATTATTAGACGCGGATGAACGTTTCATTCATAGGTAAATAAAAATAAGTCCGAGAACAAATGTGCGAAATGGAAAGAAATCTCCATTGAAACATGTTTAGTTTTGTAGCGGACTGTATAAAAGTTGGAATCTATGCTGAGAAGGACACGTAGGTCTGTGCGAGAAGAGCAAAATGATTCACGATCCTGGTCGAATCGAATGAATTTTATTCGGAACACAACGCCATTGGTAACACCATGTGATGAGTGTGACTATTTACATATGATATAATGATATTGTTCGCATAACTTATAATAAATGCACACGTTGTGGGACGCTAAATTCTTTCCATAAAGAACGCAATTACCGATCACAGGAAGATACAAATGGTAGAAAGGGACTTCGGTAATTGTAATACTTTTCTTGTCTTAACTTCGGTCGTTCTTGTTTCTATTCTTTTCGGTAATATCCTATAATTAAGTAATTATAGTTTCAACGCGAGCGGTAAGAGACTGGAGCATTTATAACTACCCATGATGTTGCCACGTAAAATAACATAAAAGAACAACAAAGAAAAAAAAATAAAAAAAAGGAACTTTATTTTTCTTCTAACACAATTCACAATTTTTACTTCCGAGCTCTAGGCGTGACTTTTTAAGACTGACTCTTACAACTCGACTTCCGATCGGATTCGGTTATTTGTCTTTTGTCACCCCTCAATATCCCCACTACCCTTGAGTTTGTTAGGCATCCGCGATCGCCGCCACGCACGCCTTCTCCTCGAATATTCGGCGGAAGGACCGTTGGGATATTGCTGGCTCATTAGGCACTTCGGCGATATACATTGTCGCCGAGTGCCGCCACATCTTTATCTCCGATTTTAAAGTGAGCCGGTCGTGACAGCGGCCTGGTCTCTGATGTGAATTGACGTTACAATGTCATCATTGACGACCAAAGATGCGCGAATCCGACTGTATCCTATTGGAAAGCAGTGAAGCGGATTTTCAGATATTTATTAAAGACCAAGGACTTAAAGTTAGTATACCAAAGGACCGGGCAACCTCTGAAAGTGTTTTGCGACTCGGATTTTGCGGGTTGTACGATAGACAGGAAATCCAGGAGCGGGTACGTATTCATACTCGCTGGTGGTGCGATATCCTGGCTATCCAAAAAACAACCGATTATAGCTCAGTCGACGTGCGAAGCGGAATTCGTGGCAATGCAGGAAGCAGCAAGGGAAACAGTGTGGATCTCTTTACTGTTAAAGGAATTGGGTCAACTATCATATTGCCCTCGCCCCTGCAAGATATTCTGCGATAATATCGGAGCTATTTCATGGTCAAAGGACGAAATAGTTGCCGAGAGTTCTAAGCACGTCCAAGTGCGTTACTTTTACGTTAAGAACTGCGTATCGAGGGGAATATTAGATTATACTTATGTACCTAGTCCTGAGAATGTCGCTGACATCCTCACCAAAGGCTTAAATAGGATTAAGACTCAGCAATTTACCAAAGCTATGGGGCTTGTAGAAACTAGCGATCAAAGGGGAGTGTTGAGAAATGTTAAGTTGGTATGATCGCTGGTTACTACAAGATAAGTTGGTACGACTTCTAACGACGCTCTTTTGTCTTAGAAGTCGACCACGTTGTTCTATTGACTAAGAGACTCCTGTGTGGTAAGACGTGTTGTATAAGACTGAAATATATTGGAGAAAACGAATCTAAGTGAATCGTTATTTTATAAACCAAAAACCTTATTAAATAACAAAAAAGACGACGTACACGGTGTTTTCTAATTTCAGCCGATCTCCAATCAAAGCTATTCTACGATATTACAATATTTAATCTACAAAATACATTTTTTGTATTATCTTCGATCGCCCTTGTTTCTATTCCTTTCGGTAATATACGCGTGTACTAATGGTAATTATAGTTCTAACGCGAGCGGTAAGGGGCTGAAGCATTTTTTACATAATACGATAATTATACAATATTAACAGACAATTATATAAACTGTGAACAAAAATTTCTATCATTTATTTGCACTTTACATTAACAAATATTTGAAGGTTTGTTTTTTTTTTGCAGCAGGAGTCAAAGAAGTATTTAGTTGATGGCTATCAATTGCTGAAGTATGAACCAAAAATTCTACCGGAAGGAAAAATAGCTCAACATGCAGAACAAAATTTACACAAAATAAATAAGCTCTTAAAACGATTCAATGTAACATAAACTTTATCAGTACGTAGTTTGCTCAGTAAGTTCTACGTTTAGGAGTAAATATTAAACGAAAAACAAAACTGTATATATACATAGCCTTCGTAAGGAAACAAACATATTGAAATAAATTTGTTAAAAAAATTTTAATAAGTATAATTACAAGCGGTAGTTATCATGTATTAGCATTCTTTGATTGAGGGGTTCATTTTTAGCGCATGTTAGAAAAATTAACACATGGAATCAATGATATAATTTATATTAACGTTCTCTTACTTTGGTAGGTAATTTTAGAAACTTTTAACGAATCGACAATCTTAGTTCTTCTGGAGGGATACGGCGATAGAATAAATTCTCCAGACGCTTTGTATTTTGCCGGTAGCGAAAAATGCTGAAAAAATAACAAATGTACAACAGAGAGGGATACAGTAGGGGAACAATACAGTACAGGGCGGGAAAAATAGAAAAAGATTAAAAGTTTACGTATCAGGGAATATCACCGTTGCATCGACCTTCTTTATTTTCGGTTCCCTGTGAAAAAAGATTTTACTACTGACGAACCTTTTCTGACGAAAGCGAGATCGAACATGATACAATTTGACTCATATTTATTTATCTAATTAATAATTCGTTCTTTCTATCATTGTTTCTGGTAAATTCAAAAGTAATTTCAATAAATAAATAAATTCAACAATATTATTATTATAAAATAATAATTTACTATTTTGTGTACAATTTATATAATTCGTATTTAATTTATTATTTATTATTAATAATTTACTAATACTATTAATGAAATAGTAAAATAATATACATGTCGGGGAAGGAAAGGACAGCGGGATTTTCCGTCCGAAATGCTGGAAAAAACCCCAATACCCTAATTCAGACTTTTACGATACTCGCATTTAAGCAATAATAAATAAGAAATAACTTTAATGTTCCAACCTGGCTTTATGACGATGTGTTCGTGTTCAAAGTGACATAGCGGGTCACTAGACGTAGCCACGGCCACGGGAGGGACGTGTACCTGACAGAGGTATGAAATGATTATATGGCTCTCCTTAAAAACAAAGATTGACCCGAGAAGCGGGGAAAGGAAATAGAAGGGCAGTTCTTTTAGATCAGGAGGGAGTTAGTGAGTCAGTTAGTTAGTTAGTGAGTCGTTGGACGCATTGCTGATGAAGTTATCGAGAAAGTTACCCGAATCGTGTATGACGTTGTTACTTGCCTCCCGTGGACCGTGGATTTGTTATCGAACCTGGATTCATTGTCACCATCAGCTCTATCATATTATCGTCGCTATTATTCATATCCTCTTGTAGTGTCCACATTTGTACCGATACATATTAGAGACATTCGCGACGGTAACGTAAGTAAAGGTTCATCAAACGCCCAAAGTTCCAACCTCGCTCCGACATACATATATGTATAACTGATTTGCTTTATAAATATGTCGGGTTTACATTAGAATTAGGGTTAGGGGCGTGAAACGAATCTTCGTTTGGATTACACGTATCGTTATGTAATAGAGAAGACATTGGCTAGTGCAAATACGATTATCATAGAACTGGACAATTAACCGTGGTAATTAGATACTCGAGAAACTAATGACAATGATCCTAGGTTCAATAACGAATCCGCGGTCAACGGGACGATGGATGAACGTGCTCACAAAATCTAAGTCGGACACGTAATAATCGCTGATCGTAAGGTGTTACTCCATTCGTCGATGGGACCACAAGGAAGAATGAATTTCCGTCCCGATGATGCCACAGAGGAAAACTATAACGGGGTGTGTCTAAGGACGCGAGATCATCGGATTCGTCGAGGATAGCCTTCGTTCAGAAAGTAAGGGAAATTGGCGTTGCTGCTAATTGGTCAATATCCATATCGGTGGTTAGAAAAAGATGCTAGCCGCCCTCGAGGGAAAGTTGCTAGTGGCAGCCGCCGTTCGTTGGAAAAATAGGTCTCCCCGATCTTCCCGTAGTTGGGACAAAGACTGTTTGTCTGTCTGAAGGACTTTGGTCAGCTAAGTCTTAAGATTTATGACGGGCCCTCAGGCTAGCCGAACATGTACTGCGGAAACGCATCGACATCTGGCAATCATCTTACTCGAAGAATAGGGTCTGCGTGTGGCGCGCTACGGGCAGAGACCGTTGGAATGTTTACTGTCGAGTGTTATAACCATTGCCTTTTTAAAGGGAGCTATAGAGTTACTCCATACCTTTGTTAGACAAAGCGTTCATCCCGTGACCGCGGCTACGTTCGGCGACTGGCTGTCGCCTCGAGCCCAAGCTCATTATCACGAATCTCGGATAAATACAATCGAATCGAATGACGACAATTGTTTAATTACGTCTATGATAGAATCTAGATTACGATGTTAAGGGATTTTCCCGAAGTTCCAAAGGAAAGGCTCCGATGTCCTTTTATCTCCGACAAATATATATCATATATGTTTCGACCGTTCGCGGAGAGACGCGATCGCGAGATAGCGCGTCAACGAGAGTTGTAAGGTCTCATTACGATTAAATAATCGATGCCACGAACTGATCGATCCCCTTATTTCTAGTATGATGATAAGGGTGGTTCAATGAAATTGCACAGATTTAACACAAATAAATTAATGTTTATTTCAACAATTTATCGACTAGAAAGATATAATTGGAACAGACTGTAAACTGCGTTTTGATTGCTAAGCGATGTGCGACGTATGAGATGTGTTGACGGTTCGAGTCCTCGAAAAGTTATGATCGCCCTTCGATCTTGTTCGTCTTTTCTGGAAGACGACCCCCACTACGTTCGGGTCACACCACATTCTTCTACGCGAGGTAAAATAACGGCTACGAGTCGACGTTTCTGGAAGTCGCCCTGCTTAATGAACCATACGCTTGCTACTACAATGTTTGTTTGCCGGGCAGACGCGCCGATCCGTCTGCGACATCGCAGTGCCACGATCGACGGTAAAGAATATGGCCTATGGTAAGCCGCATGGCGTAACATATATGTATCACATATACACATATGTATGAGAGTGGAAATTTCCTCTGTGATATTATATATGTCGGAGATAAAAGGACATCGGAGCCTTTCCTTCGGAACTTCGGGAAAATCCCTTAACATCGTAATCTAGATTCTATCGTAGTCGTAATTAAACAATTGTCGTCATTCGATTCGATTGTATTTATCTGAGATTCGTGATAATGAGCTTGGGCTCGAGGCGACAGCCAGTCGCCGAACGTAGCCGCGGTCACGGGATGAACGCTTTGTCTAACAAAGGTATGGAGTAACTATGTAGCTCTCCTTAAAAGAAATATTCGTGGCGACACACGACAGTAAACATTCCAACGGTTTCTGTCCCGTGGCCCGCCACACGCAGACCCTATTCTTCGAGTAAGATGATTGCCATATGTCGATGCGTCTCCGCAGTACATGTTCAGCTAGCCTGAGGGCCCGTTATAAATCTTAAGACTTAGCTGACCAAAGTCCTTCAGACAGACAAACAGTCTTTGTCCCAACTACGGGAAGATCGGGGAGACCTATTTTTCCAACGAACGGCGGCTCCCACTAGCAACTTTCCCTCGAGGGCGGCTAGCATCTTTTTCTAACCACCGATATGGATATTGACCAATTAGCAGCAACGCCAATTTCCCTTACTTTCTGAACGAAGGCTATCCTCGACGAATCCGATGATCTCGTGTCCTTAGACACGCCCCATGATAGTTTTCCTCTGTGGCATCATCGGGACGGAGATTCATTCCTTCTTGCGACCCCATCGACGAATAGAGTAACACCTTACGATCAGTGATTATTACGCGTCCGACTTAGACTTTGTGAGCACGTTCATCTGTCATCCCGTCGACCGCGGATTCGTTATTGAACCTAGGATCATTGTCATTAGTTTCTCGAGTATCTAATTACCACGGTTAATTGTCCAGTTCTATGATAATCGTATTTGCACTAGTCAATGTCTTCTCTATTACATAACGACACGTGTAATCCAAACGAAGATTCGTTTCACGCCCCTAACCCTAATTTTAATGTAGACCCGACATATAGATATATATAGACTACTTTGCACGTATGTACAAATTTTATATTATTCTTTATGTGGGTTCCAAATTTATGTGGTAAATAACCGAGTAATGCAAGTAAATCATGATTGACGATACAAAATAATTGTAACAAAAAATTGTTAATTTTGAACTCAGTTCGCTATTGAGTGCCGAAGCGTGCAGACGTGTGTCTAGTTCTCTGTGAAGTTCGTAAAACAACACGTGATGCCCATCCGTTGAAAGTGATTCGAAACAAACTTAACCCAAATGTTTCATAACTAACCAGTGGAAAATCCAACGCTCCTAATCTCTGATCTGAATCATAGCCTCTCGACTAGTTACTTCAAATTGAATTAACTAGATCGATGATGGCACAAGTATCCCGACCAGGCTCTCTTGAGCAAAACCACAACTGGACAATATGTCCCTCCTAGCATTCGAGACGAAAAACATCAAAAAGAAAAACATCATAAGCCAGAAATAGTTAAAACTAACGCAATCACTAGCCAAAATGAACAGACAACAAGCGGTGTAACCACCTATAATAGATACGCAATATTAGAATCCACTAATGACTCCATGGACACAGCCGAAACACCAACAAACCAAAATACGCGTAAAAATCCACCTCCCCCGCGTAAAGTCCATTGAGAAAGAAATTAACAAAGAAGACTACAAACTTAAAATAAACAATACCCAAGTTAAAATTCTGCCGACCAACCCAGAATCATACAGGAAACCAACCAAGCTACTAAAACCGTTAACGCAAACTTCCACGCGTATCAACTAAAGCAAGAAAGACCTTTTCGAGTGGTACTACGCAACATCCACCACTCAACTAACTTGGACGAACTAAAGTCCGAACTCCTAAATCATGGCCACGAAGTAACAAACATAAGCAACATAAGACATAGAATCTCGAAAAACCCGCTATCCTTATTTTTCATAGACTTAAAACAAAAGCCAAATAACAAAGAAATATATAACATGAATCGATTAATGAACTCAGTAGTCAAATTCGAACCTCCTCTTATAAAAAAAGAGATAGTGCAATGTAAAAGATGCCAAAGGAACGGTCACACGCAGAAATACTGCAACCGTAATTTCCGCTGCGTCAAATGTGCAGGTATACACCCTACTGAGCAGTGCACGAAATCTCCAGAAACCCCTGCGAAGTGCATCCTCTGTCAAGGAGACCACCCTGTAAACTATAAAGGTAGCTCTGCCTACAAAACCCTGTACACAAATAAGTACCCTAAACCCAAAGCAAAAGAGATAACCAATCAAGTACCCAGTCCTCAAAAATTCTCTACTACTTCAATGTCCTATGCCCAAGCAGTCCAAGGAAATCAAAACAATCCGAAAACACATAGGGACCATTCTCAAAATAGCGTTCCCAGTTCACAAAACACAGACAACTTCGCCAGACTCGAAAAACTAATCGAAAAACAATCAGAACAAATTAATAACTTACTATCATTATTAACACTCATCATGAATAAATTAATACGCCCCGACACAAAATAAAACCAAGACGCATAGCTGTTTGGAATGCCAACGGTCTAGCTCAACACAAATACGAACTAGAACTCTTTTTAAAACAACAACAAATCGACGTAATGCTCATATCCGAAATTCACTTCACAAAAATTACCTGAAAATAAACGGTTATAACTTATACCATACCCAACGTCCCAGTGGAAAGGCCCACGGCGGCATCGGAATTATTATCAAAGCCAGCATTAAGCACTACGAACTTCCATCATTCCAGAATGACTGCCTCCAAGCAACAAACGTAGCAATAGAAGACTGCCATGGTACAATCACCACTTCAGCAGTATACTGCCCTCCCCCCCCCCCCTTAAGACGTGTTGTGCAGAGAAATATATAGAAAAAATCGAATCTGTGTGAATCGATTAATTATCAACCCCAAACCTACATCAATTAACAGGTATGTCACCAACGATCTAATACATCGCGACCTCAAGATACCAACTGTCAAAGAGGAAATAGCAAAATATAGCGACGAAGAAACACTACCCACTAGACCTAAACGCTAGATTCAATTAGTTATGTAAATTAAGTAATATTTACTTATTTATAATACTTACTTATAAATTATACTTATCTATAATAAGTATTAACTTATTATAAATGATTAGCCATGTCACTGCGCCACGCCAGAAAAAATTACTGAAAATTCTCAGTGCGAGAATTGATTGTAAATTTTAACGAATAAAAAAAAATTTGTTTTGAACTCACAAACATAGACCAGACAATATTCAGAAATGAAAGAAATAAAAGAAAACAAAAAAAACATCTAGAGGCACAGTGAAATATAGAAAATATATTTACCATAGTGATTATTATTTGTAAATATAAAATATTTGTTAGGAATTCAAGTGTCCTGCGACATTTGTGCGTGTTTTATGAATGGGTATATGGATGTCGCTGGCGTGCTGTTTGTAACATAGCGTTGGTACGCTTCTTGTTCTCTTTTCTTATTTATGGTTTTCCATTGTTCTATTCGGTTAGGCATGCATATTCTCGAAAGTCGGCCCTTGTGCGTGTGTTGTAACGAATAGATAATATAATCGACGTGCGCGTTTCCAAGCTTTAACAATGATTTTCATAACTAATATCAGATAGTAAAAGTAACAATGAAAAGGAAGTAGAAGAAAATTTAAATTAAAATATTCCCAAAGTTACAATAGAAAAAAATGTTCTCTTATATTTTTCAACAAAAAGTTAAATCTAATACAAGATTTCATTAGAAATTAATAAAATTTCAAATTAGCATCAAAATGAAAAAATTAATTCAGAGATCAAACATTAAAATAACAATTTTTTAAACTAATTATCTTTATTTACTTATACTTACTAGCTTTAATACCACCATGAGAAACTTTTAACAGAGATCAAAAAATTCAATATGAAATACAAACTATAAATATAATTTAATGTGTTCTTTTAATTTCTTCTTTGTTAAATTTTGTATTATTAATTTTTTATTAATGCATTAACCCTTTGCACTCCTATGTCAAGTGTGACTCAAAATCAGTTTTTATTTCAGAAGCTACTGTGTCGAGTCCCACTTGACATTCTTTCAGTTCCACCTTTTTTTGTGAAATGTGCGGAAGAAAACAAGGATTGCATCCTGGAAATTGTTTCAAGATATATCATACACTTAAAAATTACAAAATACAACAATAGTGTGAATAAAACTGGTATTTAAGTGAATTTGTTTCTTCCTTTATTTATTTAAATTGCCTTATCTTTTAGTTAAAGTAAATTTCAAATAAAACACTTAAAAGCGTTAGGAGCTGTTGGTAACAAAATTGAAATAAAATTTGGAATGCAAAGGGTTAAACATATTTTCTAATATAATAAAGATATCATGCCTTAATTCTTAAAAAAAGTCGTGTCATAACTTTCTTGTAACTAGTGTTACAGTAATACAATGATATTATTAATAAGGTCTTAATGTAAAAAAATTATGTAATACTATCATATTGTAGAGTAAAATACCTAAGATACAAAATAAATATTTAATATTATACAACACTTCTCACTTCATCTAAGTAATTGTGATACACAAAAAAACAATAAATATAACTAGTTAATCTATATATGGTATAAATTAGTTTTACATGTACTGTATTCACTATTGCATATTCTAACTCACTACATTATAATTTTTTTATCGTGTCAGTATCTTTTAATTTCGCAGGAAATCTATGGTGAAGTACATACATACATATGTATATATATATATTACATAGAATATTAACTAGGTTATGTTTAGATCACCACATGGTTTATACCTAAAATAGGTTGTGGTTAGTTGTGCTAAATGATTTCATATTATTTAAATCTACATAACAAAATCCGACACAGTCATGTCCTACAATTCTTCTACTGAAACGAATTGTGTTTGTAGTGAAGATATTAAAAAAGATGAGGAATCTAATTTTGATTTGGTTTTAAAAGAAAAGTGGATGGAAGCCCAGAAGAATGGAGTGTTTCGTTATATATTAAACATTCAAGATTCGAAAATATTGGAAGGCAAATATCACTTTTTAGTTCAGGTAATGTTATTAAATAATTAATTATAATAAATATTTGTTCAATTTATTTTCAAATATTTTTTAATTGTTACAATTTTGTTTAAGTAATATAGTAATTTACAGGATAAAATATTTTAGATGTTTTTATTGTTCACTTGTCATATGTGTAAATGTATGCTTTAATTTTACCATCTCTTGCATAAATATTCGTGAGATAATTTTCTAGTTCAAATTTTAATAATTACAAATATGTTTTGTGTATTAATGTCATTAATACAAAAGTACATGTAAATCTTGTTACGTATGCTTATTTCTTTGTTTTAATACTCACAAGTACAGTTTGTTGATAACTTATAAAATAAAAATAAGCAGATAAAACAAAAATATTTACAAAATCAGTGACAATTTACAAAAATAAAAATAAAATAAATATTATGTAACTATAATTATATCTAATAATATAATATAGATAATATTGTTTATTCTAGGAATATTTATAAGAGTAAAATTATATAAATTAATTTTATAGTGCAAAATCATATATAAAATAACAGTAAAAGAAGTAGCAATGAATATATCATATTTGTTATTATATTGCCAATACAATATTAGGATTGTTTATTTATTAATCAATGTATTATACTTTTAGTAATATATATCTATTAGTGAACTAAAATTATTTAATGTTTTATGATTTATAATTATGAGAATCATAATGTCTCTCTCCCCGATTGTACTTCAAAAAGCTTATAATCCTTTAACACATTGGCATCAGAGCATTTAGAAACTCATATATATATATCATTCAGGTTCTAACAAAGGAATCCAAATGACATATATGTGATTCATGGTGATAATGTATTAAGTTACTCTAGTATGACTTAGTTAATATAACTCTATTTAACACAATGAAAGGAAAAAATAATTCTATTGATTCATATATATTCATTAACAAATAACATCGGAACTATAAGACATTTGTATTACTGATTTAGTTAAAATTCTGCATATGGGAAGATCCTCACTCTGCAAAAGTATTCCATTATAAGGACAAAGATCAAATATACAAGATATATACAATATATATAATCAAAGATATATACAATCATAAATATAACATTGTCTTTTTCTGCATAGTAAATAAATTTGCAATACTGTAGTATTCAGTACTTTAATGCCCATAGGGTGCATTGATAGAAAATTTAATATTTGAAAAAAATCATATTGCGTGCCATGGTATATTCATTGGAGTATACAATTGCTGATTAACCAGTTAGCTGTTGCGCCTTCTTTGAAAACTTTGAAAATTGTGTACCTAAAATGTGTCACAAAAAGTAAGTGATGAAGTATAATGGCCAAATACAGAGTATGTGTGGCTGTTATAATATAGAATTAAGTTATAACGAAATGACTGTTTTATTTTTTAATTTTATTACTGACATGAATCGTTATAGCACAAAATATTGCCTTTTTTTGACATGATGAGTATACCCGTCAAAAACAGCTAACTGGTTAAACATGCATCGCTGCTATAAATGTCACCTATTACTAAATTGTTGTGACTAGCATCTCGTTAACATCTTTTTGCAAAAAAGATTAACATGTGTGCGTTGCCAGAGTGTTAGTTGGCAAAATGAGTTGGTATTGATTTGGACAATAATGTGGTTACCTATGACATGCCAGACCTACACAGTTTTGTCTATCTTCTCAGCATCGGACATTTATGGTGGCTGAGACTTTATTGGAAGACTTCTGTACTTATAAGCTTGTACCTGTACTTGTATCTGTTTGCCAATAATGTACTTTATCTCCCAATGGGATGTTGCACCTTCATTTGTACATTTAGTCATTAACCAGATCTTGGAATACTTGTGTCTTGTGAATATGACTTCCAGTAATTTAATCCATAGCAGTTGTGGTTAAAAATTTGCAAAATATCTAAACATCATAAGGAATTGAAAATTAGTAAAATGGTAGCTTTTATCTAAAGCTACTTTTATCTAAAAGGTATAGCCAGTGAACGGGGTCAAAAGAGTCTTTCAACCAAATTTATGTAATGATGTGCCATATGATAGTTTACCAAAAAAAACATCTTATATCAAATTTCAACTTTTTTTCTCATCTAAAAAATAATTGATCTTATACTGAGCTCGAATTCACTCAACTACTTTGTGAGTCACATTATTGAACGATACTTCAAATTAACACAAATTCTAAAATTTCATACTATATTTATTATATATAGAAGATATTAAAATATCCAAAACATAAAAGCTATTTTTTTGCGCGAAATTTTCGAGGAAATTGATTTTTGACACATTCGCCACTGGAATATCTTATTAAAAAGCCTAAAAATCTATAAATTTATAAATTCTATAATTCTATATATATTAGGTTATTCGAAAAGTTCCTTTCGTTTCATAAGGTGATAATACATGAAACAATTTTTGTTTTATATTATTTTATTGAATTAGGCATGACGCATTCCATTATATTTCTATTATTATGTTCGTGCATAATTCAATAAACTAATATAAAACAAAAAACATTGTGCGTCTATTATTGCTTTATAAAACGGAAGAAACTTTTCGGACAACCTAATATACAGGGTGGTTGCTAACTGGCGGTACAAGCGGAAAGGGGGTGATTCTACGCGAAAAAAGAAGTCGAAAATATAGAACAAAATTTTTTTTTTTAATTTTTCCATCGAGACAACGACCCGTTATAACGAGACGTGATAAAGTGCACGCGTACTGAGCGAAAATTCAAAAGTCGATTTTCTCGAAAACAAAGCCTCAAACGAAAAATTTTTATTCTATATTTTCGACTTCTTTTTTCGCGTAGAATCACCCCCTTTCCGCTTGTACGACCAGTTACCAACCACCCTATATATGTAACTGTATGAATAGAATAGATCACGAGAGAAGAAATGTAATTTAGGACTTAGAAAATCGATTTTCCAGGTAAAATTTATAGTGGATTTGTTATTAACTGTTCTTGTATTGAATTTAATTATTCTCAAAATAAACTCGATTTTCCAGAATCGATCGTCCCATTTACCCTAAGCATTTACATTATTACATATATATATATATATATATATATATATATATATATATATATATATAATCTGTAATTCTATAAATTTGTCATCTTTTACGAAAAGAAAATTGTCAAAAAGTTCATAATGTTTGTAATATGCCACAATTTTCTACAGAAATTTTTTGTATGATGTCTCTCTTTGTTAACCTATTAAATAGTTCATCACCAGAGAATGTGGTTTGAGAATCTCCTTAACCATATACATAAACCCCTTTGAATTATAAATACATTGAAATTCATCTGTTGTTTAGAGAGATATAAATACTTTCAGAAACTGCTAAGCCAATAAATTGTTTAAGGTGCTATATATAAAGTGTTAAAAAAACTGGACAATATTTTATGTAAATCTAGACATTAAATCCAAAAATCAAAAAACAGATTCACAAAAGAAAAAATACATTATAAGGATAAGATGGAGATAAAATAGTAATTTATATTAGATTAATTCTTATATGTAGTAATATTTTCTATTTATTAGACACAGGCATTAAATGTCTAAAATATTTAATGATTCAAATTTTTATAAAGGTTTTATATGAACAATCCAATTATATATTGTCCTCTGACAAAACATATACAAACTTGTTTTAATCATATAAAAATTTTCTTTATTATTAATAATTTTATAATAAATAATATTTATTTTTCTTAATATTTAATACTGACAATTTTTTATTAATTTTAGCTAAATATTGATCGCGGTTATAAAAGAAGATCTCCAGAAAATATTATTTCAATGAACCAACCTTTCAATGAGAAAGATTTTAACTTTACAAAACTTGTGTCAGAAGAACAAATAATGAATTTAAATAATACAGACAAAGATGATATAATTGCAATTAATGCTAGTCCGATTGAATACTGTCATTCTCTGCTGTTGCCACAAAGATGTAAACAATTACCTCAACTTGTAACAAAGCATAGCTTATTGAAAGCTATTGAGTTGTTTTCCTTGAGTTTGTCTTCGTAAGTATATTTCACCTTTGAAGCAAAAGTAACAGAAATTAAATCTTTAATTAATTTATAAATACATATGTTGATTGTTAAAAAGTGCAATGTCAAAGGAATGTTAATAAAACATACGCAGTACTTTCATAAATTTCATTTTTCTTAATAATATTTATTAAGCATTATTCAGTTAATAAAATAAGATTATTGTAGTAATGCATTATGAATAAAGAAGTAATTATTTTATGATTCTATTTTATTTTTGAAACTCTAATTGTTATAGCATAAAGCTTAATAATCAGTGATGCAATTCCAATTTAATAGGAAAAATAAAAATTTTGAAATTTTGGCATGATTTATTAACATTTTCTGACATTTAAAAATATTTACATTATAACTATTTACAATATCACATTGTTGTTTATAGTTTATAAGTATTTTCAATTAACCTTATTGTATCATTAAGCCCTTAACCTGCAACGTCGTGTTAGAGACGTGGTACGTCCTACGGGCCAACATAAGCAACACGTGCACTTTGTACGTGAAACTTTGTACATTCGTTGGGATACATGCGACGAACACTTTTTTTTCTTGTCCGCATTCGGGGGTGCAGTATATTTTCTTGAAAAACATTAGAAAGGTACCCCTAAATATAACTTCAAAAAGAATGTTAAGCGTTGTTGAGGACATTGAAAGTTCTGCTAACATCGCAAAAAGTGATTTGATAAATATTTTAAATAGTGATAGTGACAGTAGCGATATTTCACTTTCTGTACGTGAACGTTGTCTGCGACTGGTTATCGAAGATGATATCGACGACGAAGACCACAGTAATCATCAACAACCAGAGCTATGGATTTGGAAAGAAGAAACTAATGAACCAAAAATTATGAAACTATACAGAGATTTCTGGTATAAAAGTAGGAACTTTGAGTCAGTTAGGTGAAAACAAAAAAGAAGTAGATGTTTTTAATATAATATTTGATAATATATTTTGGGAAAATATTGTTATGGAAATGAATCGATATGCAAATCAAATAATGAACAATGAAAATAAAAGACTAAAACTAGACGAAACTTGGTTTCCTGTAAACTGTGGTGAAATCAAAATATATTTTGCACTATGTATAATAATGGGTGAAGTTAAGAAACCAACAATATAAATAAATTGATCTAAGAGAGCAGTTATAGAAACTCCAATTTTCAGAAAAACAATGTCATTCAAAAGATTTCTGCAAATAACTAGATGTTTGCATTTTGCAGATAACAATTCGGCTAACAATACAGATAAGTTATGTAAAATAAAACCTGCGATAAATTTCTTGAATCAAAGATTTAAAGAAGTATATATAACGCAAGAGGACATTGCTACCAATGAATCATTGATGAATTATAAGGGACACTTATCCTACAAACAATTTAATCCATTGGAAGGGACAAGATTCGGTATAAAATTTAATAAATTATGTGAGTCAAAATCGGGTTATTGCTATGATTTTAAAATATACATTGGTAGTGATAAAATAAATTTTAGTGACAGTGCATCCAAAAGTGTTGTCAAAGAACTATCATAGTCAATATTACATAAAGGATTGTTTAAATCCTTAATTAACAGTAAAACTAATGTTGTTGGAATAGTGCGCTCCAACAGAAATAATATGCCAAAAGATTTTTCTAAAGTAAAATTAAAAAAAGGTGAATATAGAATGAGGAACTGCAATGGAATACTGGCATTGAAATGGGAAGATAAACGAGACGTTTATATTCTTTCTTCAAAACACAAAACAGCAGAAATGATTGGACCAGACAAAAGTCGATTCAGTTGTACTTTGAAACAAAATGTGTCATTGAGTATAATAAAGGAATGATTGGAATTGATTGACAAGACCAAATGTTAGCATGCTTCCCTGTGATGAGGAAATGTATGAAATACCACCAAAAAGTTTTCTTTTACCTCTTTGATATTGCTTTGTTCAACTCGTACATTTTATTCAACCAAATAAATACTAGGAAAAAACGGACTTACGTTGAAATAGAATTGAAATAGCCGTATCATTACTAAAAAATATACCGTTACCAGAGTATACACGAAGAGGACGATTATCGAAGGGAGATTTACCAAAGAGACTGTACGCGAAATATTGGAGTTATTTTCCAAAGCATATAGACCCAACAATATCGAAATCAAGGCCGGCAAGGGCCTGTAAAGTTTACACAAAACATAAAAAATGTAGAGAAATAACGTGGGAGGGCAAAATATGTAAAGTTCCATTACATGTACCAATATGCTTCGAAATATACCACACGATTGAAGGTTATTAAATTTTTGTAAATTTTATCAAGACAATAATTATTTAAAATATGTGTTTATTTAGAAATTGTAATACAAATTTTATTGAAATAATATTTATTATTCACTTCAAGATAATAAATCTTTCTTTTTATTTATTTATTTATTATTGCTTAGTCTGTGCCTTTCGGCTTTGGACGAGCTTTTGGTTTTACATCTCGTTTACATATTACGCTTCTTATATATCTACTTCCCCTCTTATCCACTCTATTGTATTGCTCTGCCTTAATTATTCTCTCTCTAAAATTATGGCAACTTTTGGGCTTTTGCCTCCTTGCTATGCTTCCTTATTGTCGTTCTTCTCCGTCTTGTATTGCCCTTCTATTCTCCATTATTGTTTTCAGTTCTGTTAGTCCTTTTCCAATCTCGTTTAGTATTTTTTCTGTGTTCTTTGGTCTTCCCGTTATTTCACATTCTTCTATTACATGTCTCAGGATCTTCTTCTTTCCTTCTACATAGCCTGCATCTTTTTTCTCCCTCTTCTTTCCAGTATTCTCTTGCTTTGGTCTCGTTTCCACATCTGAATCTTGCTAATATTCTTCTGTCCTTCCACGTCATCCCCCCTTTTAAGTATTTTGATTCCCTTATCCTTTCCCCCCTCTCTTCTGCTTCTCTTTTTCTCCTTTCTTCTATAATTTGGTCTACTATCATCCTTTCTTGCTCTTCTGTGTCCCTCCATTTCTCACCTTTTCTAGTCCCTCCTTTCTCTTTCTTGCTCTTTTCCCTTCTTGGCCATTTCCCCAGTTTCTCTCTCTTTCCTTTATGCACTCCTTTACTAGTTCCTTTTTTGACTCTACGGCTTTCCTTTCATACCTTACTGCTCTTCTTAATGCCTTTTCTTTAATTTCTGTTAGCTTGCATTCTTCTGTCAATATATAATTCGGTGTTGTTGGAATACAACGATATTAATCTTATGCAGATGAGGTGATTGATCGAACGGATTCTTTCCTTCGTTGCGCATCGATATCCCCACTAGCGTGCGTTCATTAGATGTACCGCGGCGGCTGGCACGTGTATGCTCCTCCGAGAATTCGGAGGAAGAAGCGTAAGGATATGGATGAAACATTGGGCACGTCGGTGTTGCGCTTTGATGGCGTAGCGCTTTGTATCGCGAAGCCGTTGGAAGGTTCCGTGGCACGTGCCGCCACACAGAAACCTACACAGCCATTTGAACAGGGCACTTACACAGGTCATACTCACTACTGTATAGAGAGTGAGGTTCAAAATGTTTTAAGGGACCATTGGTCATTACGTACAGTCAGTCTGAGAGTAACTGGCCAACTGTCAACAATCCATAACACTCACTTATATTTTTAATATATTAGGTTCTGTAATTGTGTTTAATAGATATCACATAATATTATTTCAACATAAACATTGTGTCTTCCACAGATTATTAATCTTAACTTCAAGATTAAATTCTAACAGGTGTTGTCATATCTAAACTTAAGATACATTTCTTATGTGTTGCTGTACCTCCCTTTCTTTTCTTGTCAGATCATCGTCTATGTATACACCCTTTTCCAATTTGCTTTTCTCCTTCGTTATCCGTATCTTTTCCTCCATCGATTTCATCGTCGCTACTATTATTGTGTTCTTGCCCCCCCCCCCCCACCTTTATCATATGTGCTCTTTCTACTTCTGCCCCTATCTTCACTTTTTCGCCTTTTCCTTACAGTTCCACAGGTATTAGTTACATTTTTATATAAAAAGGTAAAAAGTGCTGGGCTTGTGTAGCTTTTTCTTTGGGCTTGTGTGCTTTTTCTTTGATTTCTGTTAGCTTGCATTCTTCTATCAATATATAATTCGGTGTTGTCATATCTAAACCTAAGATCCATTTCACATATCTTCTTTGTATTCTATCCAGTCCTTTTTCCGTGTTCCAGCCCCATACCTCTGCTCCAAACAGCGCCACACTTTCTACCAGTGCTCCAAATATCTTCATCTTCCTCTTGTAGTCCTGTTTGAAAATTCTTTCTCCCACGCTCCATGTTTTCTTCATTGCTATTGTCGTTCTCTTTTTCCTGTCTTGTATGTATTTCTCATCACTGCCGTTTTTCTGTAGTATGTACCCTAGGTATCTTATCTCGTCCACTCCTTCTAATTCTCGCTCTCCCCATTTCCATTTTCTTTTCTCCTCTTGTTCTTTCTTTTTTCGAAAACTACTATCTTGGTCTTTTCCGTGCTCAGCTCCAATTCGGTTTCCTTTAAAAATTTTTCGTATCTCTTTAACATTTCCTTTAGCTCCTCTTCTCTATCCGCCATCAGCACAATATCGTTTGCATATGTCAATGACCATACCTTCCTTTCTCCTACCACTATGCCCCCGACTTGTCCTTTCCTTTATTCTTCTTTCAGCCCCGCCACGTAGATGTTGAATAACGTCGGGCTCAACGGGCATCCTTGTCTGACTCCCCTCACTGTCCAAAATTCTTTTGTGTTGTTATCCTTGATTCTCACCACATTCTGTTTCTGCGTACGATTCTTTTATCCTTCGAATTAGTTTTTCGTTAATCCCCATTTTTCTCACTTTCTCCTCCAATTTCTCTCTGTTTAGCCTGTCGAACGCCGCTTTTAAGCCCGCAAAGCAGGCCAAATAGTTTCCCTTTTTCTCTACTCAACTGTTCGTCTATGATATGGTTCATCACAAATACCGCGTCGGCCAATCCTCTTCCTTTTCTAAATCCGAATTGACTCTCTTCCAGTTTGGTTTCAATCTCTGCCTTCAGCCGTTCGTTCAGTATCTCTGCGTAGATCTTGTATGCTGTGTCCATTAATGTTACTCCTCTGTAACTTTTCGCTACTCCCTTGTCCCCCTTCTTGCATATCGGACATATTGCTCCTTTTTTTCCAATCTTCTGGTATCCTCTCCTCATTGCATATTTTCCTTAGCAAATCCCATAACGCTTCCCCTACTTCCTTCGGTGCATACTTCCATACTTCATTTTCTAACCCGCCTTCCCCTATTGCTTTCTTCTCCTTCAAGTTCCTTAGTTGGTAGATTACCTCTTCCTTCTCTATATTATCTTGTTTCTCCTCCATTATTTTCTCTTCTGCTCGATGCTTCTCCGTTTTTCTGCCCTCTTTGTGCTCTGTTCCTTCTAAACTTTCCATAAAGTGATTTTTCCACTCTTCTTCGCTTATTTCTTCATCTGTACTCTCTCTTCTTCTTCTTCTATATTTAGTTATGTATTTCCACGCTTTTTGTTCTGTTTTGATTTTCTTGATTTTCTCCATTTCTTCTTCTTCGTGTCTTTCCTTTCTTTGTTTGCACCACTGTTCGAATGTCTTTTTTCCTCTATGAGCGCTTCTCTACTGCATTTTCCTTTCATAAACTTTGTCACTTTCCTTCTCATCTCTCTTTTCCTCTCTTTCCACTCCTTGTCGTACCACACTTTCTCTCCCATGTCCCATGTCCTTATCTTCACTTTCTTCTTTGGCATTGCTTCGTTTATCTTCTTTTCGATTTCTGTCCACATTTCCTCTACTGTTCTTCCATTGCAGGTCCAGTTTTTACATTCCTCCAAGTATTTCTCCACATTTTCGTTTGTCCATTTCCTTTTCTCCTCCTCTTCTTTTTTCTTTTCCTCATTTGTTCGTAATTCCGGTCCCCCTATTTCTATTTCTAACGGCATGTGGTCCGATTCTGTTCTTTTTCCTACTTCATGTCAATTATTTCTTCTGTCGCCTCCTGATTGCCAATCACATAGTCTATCACTGAGTTTCCGCTCTCCCCAATATAGGTCCACTCCTCTCCTTCTTTATCTCTGCCATTGATTATCGTCCAGCCTCTCTCTTCCAGATACTTTAGCAGTGTTCTTCCTTCCATGTTTATTGTCTTGTCTTTTGATCGTCTGTTTTTTTCTTTCCTTAGGTCCTCGTTTATCGGCCCTCCCTATTCTCCCGTTCTTGCGTCCCAGTCTCCGCCGATGATCATCACTTCCTCTTCTCTTCCGTCTACTCTTTCCTTTATTTTTTTCCATGTCCCTTTTGTATCTTGATCATAAAACACCATTATTCTATATGTCTTGTCATTGTATATTATTTTTCTTTCAATTATATTATCACTTATTTCTTTATATTCTATTTCTCTTAGTTCTTTATTTATATCCGTTATTATTCCCCCCTTTGCACTTCCTTTTTTCCTTACTCTCATTGCTGCCCTGCATTTCCAGTCGAATTCTTTGGGCAGTCTACATTTTAATTTTTCTCCATTTGTCTTCTTCTATCCATGTTTCCGTGAGTCCGATCACGTTGAATGTCTTCAGATATTCCTACACCTCCCTGTTCTTATTTATTAGCCCTGCTACATTCCAGAAGCCCATTTTCGTCCCCTTTGTAACCCCCCTTTTTCTTCCTTTTTCCAGCCTCTTTTCATTTTCGTTCCACCTGTACCATTTGTATTCTATTTTTAGTTTCTTGTATCCTATCTTTACATATTCGCCCTTTTTCCTTCTTTCTCTGGCTACCCTTCTTATGTGTTGCTGTACCTCCCTTTCTTTTCTTGTCAGATCATCGTCTATGTATACACCCTTTTCCAATGCTTTTCTCCTTCATTATCCGTATCTTTTCCTCCATCGATTTTATCGTCGCCACTATTATTGTGTTCTTGCCCCCTCCCCCTTTATCATATGTGCTCCTTCTACTTCTGTCCCTATCTTCATTTTTTCGTTTATGAACTCCTGTACTGTCTCTTCATTGCTTCCTTCGTTCCAGTCCACTCCTTTAATTACTATGTTCCTTCTTCTTTTCTCTCTCTCTCTCTCTGCTCTGTCCTTCTCCTCCTCGATTCTTCTAATTCTGCCCAATGGTTCCTTCTTTTCCCTTTCCCACTCTTCTCTCTCTGGCTCTCTTTCTCAAACTTCTTTCCCTTTCCTCTTTCATTTCCCTCTTCATCTCCTCCATTTGTTTTTCGAATATCCCTTTTATTTTCTTTATCATTGCCTCAAATCCTCTTTCCATTTTCTCTGCTTTTTCCATCATTACTTCCATTCCTTTCTCCCTGGCTGGTGTCTCTTTCTCTGTCGAGCTGTATTTGTCCAGTGTATTTTTGAAGACTGCCTTATTTCCCGCTTTACCAGTGCTCCTTGGTCTTCCTCTGTTTGTCGCCATCTGCTGTTTCCCTACCTTATTTTGTTGCCGCGCTTTTGACCTCCTAACCTTTTTATTTGTAGCTCTCTCTGGTTCTTGTCTTTTTTTTCGCTTTTCTTTTGCCTTCTCCTCGTATGCTCACTCTTTGTTTTCCCTTCTTCATGCCAGTTTGTGTTTCCTTTTCCTTTTTCCCTTCACACTTCACTTTTTCCACAGAGGTCTCCGTCCGCGTGTTACTCTCGGCACAAATAGAACCGGAAGTCCCTTAAATCTTTCTTGTTCAATGATCAATTGGTAGTAGTTATTTATCAAACATCTTGCAACATAAAGTTAGTTGTGTAGCGGCACATGAGTCAGAGGACAATTCATGTCATGTTGTTGTTTTGGAGTATCAAGATCGTTAGGACACAAGTAATGTAAGAATAAATAGACTCCGGGAAAAATAATATCGCCGCTACGCATAACCGTCGAACAAAGACGATTGAATCTTCCGACTCTTCCCCCCCCCCTCCCCCCGTCCAGTATAAATAAACCGACGCAACCAAAAAGAGATTAGTATCTACGAGAATTTACGAGCATCTTTCTGTATTTAACGAGCGATCCAAGTATTATCACGAGTTATCTACCGAGTTACGCGACGAGCATTTATCGAGTATTTATCCGCGATTTTATTTTGCGATTTATACTTTGTACTAACGACTCGGCGAATATAGGCTGTACATTAATTTATTATTTTAAATAAATTCGACGGTTACGACAACAAACGATAACCTCCAATAAATCTCACGGTCAAACATCCATATATACCTGTCCTCTACATTTGTACTGATCAGAAGAACGGTGCGATTTGCACAACTTTGAACGCTCAGTCAGGCTGTGAAATGGCTCGACGTCTGACCGACCCTGCCGTTGGTTACAGCACGCGCTGTTGGAACTTAAATCGTAAGGCAATGGATTAACTATCTTGGATTTGTGCAATATGCAACAATAAATGTCTTAACCGTTTGAGTCTCAGGGGTCGAAAAATCGCGAACAGCGCGCTAACGCTTGTCTTAATCGATTGCGAAGAAAAACAAGCGGCGCTATAACGCTCGTCATATTTGTTATTTTTATGACATAGTTTATAAATATTTCAAGTTTTGTTCAATAAAAATTATTGAAAAGATAACAATGAAATAAAGAATACCGTCAGTCGTTCGTAGCGTTCAAATGTACTGGGACCTTTCGACACAAAATCCAAACAGTGTGATCGCGCTGCTTGGGACTCAAACGGTTAAGTTTGTGATTTTATCGTTCAATGGAATCTAATTGTGGAATTCTGATCAAAGAAATGATATTACATATTTCAAAATCTAATCCATATTATATTTATACTTATAATAAAATAATATTTTTAATCTACTATTTTAAATAACCAAGAGCTTAAATATACTTGAATTTTCGATATAAGATCTACAGAGAATAAAAAGTATAATTGGAGCAAATAAATAACTAAAACTTAACAATTTGATAATATGTTGTTTGCAGATATATCAGGGTGGCTTTTAACAGTCTTTGTGCTTTTGCATCTGTGAACCATCTTCATTGGCATTTATACTACTTGAGATGGAGGATGTTACTGGAATATATTGTAACTACATTTTTATTCTGTTATTCCTTACATATATATCTCACTAGTCCAGTCGAGTTACATTGAATTAAATTAAATCCATTTCGTTAAAAAAATTCTAATTATTGTTCTATCGCTTAATGTGGTCCTATTGACAATTGAGAATGAGAATCTGTTCAAGGTAAGAGACTATTTTCAACGATACATAATCAGAAGTGGTATAATTGTAAAAATCAGTCTCTTCTCTTACTTATTTGCTTATATCTGGGGACTGAGTGGAGATAGAGGAAAATATTACGAATGAATGTTGTAGGTGATTGAATAAGCTATAAAATGAGTTGTGTTTTGTTAAGATAGCACCACCAACTGAACTGCAATTTGGATTAAAAATTATCATTATCACATAAGAATATCTGTGTGAAAAATTAATAATTTACTGTATTAACAAATTATAACATGTGTTACAAAGTTTCATTCTTTTTAAAAAAACAAATGAAAACTTTAAAAATCATAATTTTGTAATAAACTTATTTTCAGGGTGGTAAGGAGGTGTTTAAGTATACTTATACTTAATTATAATTATATATATTATATACTTGATTGAATGCTGAATGAGAGGGCCATTCTTTATTGATATTCTTGGTGTTTTTATATATGTAGTGTATTGGGTAGTTGCTATGTCAAGGAATCAATCGATTGGAATAGGGCAGTCATCACGATAATCATAAGTATCAGGCTATTATTATAGACTATAGGTGCTTAATAAGAACGTTATGTTGCTATGACAGAGGGGACACATGGTAATCTGTTACTTCCAATTGTATTGATTTCTTTGTGACTTAAACATTCATAAACAATTGAAACATTTAATAAGACTCGCAGTAGGGAAATTTTATTTCGATTCCTTAGTACTTGCCTTATAAATAAATGGGATAACTCTAGAAATAACTACTTAGCAGGAATGGCATCTCTTGAATTAAAAAACATTTATTATTTCTTTATTAAAATATTATAAATCAACAATTTCACATATGGTTTTTTAAATTTTTTTTTATAACTCGTGAAACCAATTTTATTTACTAAATATTGTAATAATCATAATAATGCACACGGTGAGCAAGCTAAATTGTACAGTTGTAAAAATTTAAAAGAAAAGTTTTTAGTATTTGTATGAACAAAATGATGAGTCAATAATCGTAGCTTTTGCATAAATCATTATTCGCTGCCATAAACAATAAGAAACATGAAAAATAAACATAATATGTACAATTATCGTGATTAGAGGAAATGTAAGAAATTTTTTGACAATACAGTAGGACTACGTTTGTCCAAACGACTCGAGGAACAAGATCATTTGGATAATAAAAGTTCACTCGCTACCTCCAGCAGCTACTCTTATTATAGTAGGATAGTGGATACCGGAAGGTAGTGACTCTTCCTCTCCACATGATTACTTATCCCTTGAAAACTATTTAACTCTTATTACTATTTATTTGTATAATGGCTGCATGACATTCGTTTTGTATCAGTTACTACAAAATATATGTATAAATAAAATTTCAAATAAATGAAGAGGGTAACGAAGTCGATTTATAACGCTCAGGTCTGCCACGATATCTTAGCTTGATGCTTTTGCTCGGAGCGAAGTTTTGGCTTGACTTTCAACGAGCTCTTATCGAATTTTTAATAGAACACTGGATAAGTAATGATGCTGCGCTATACATACGAAATAAAATTATTTATATAAATTATAATAAATGCTATGAATATAAAGTTAACGCAGAACAAGTGGTGAAAACAATAAATTATAATTTAATAAATTTATATACGCTTGTGGTTTCCCTCCATGTCAAGTTGAATTGAAGCAGCAAATTTGAAACCTGCAGTATATATCAAACGTTTGGAGTAATACTCATTAAAAATATCCTCACACTAACCAGATCAGGAACTAAAACCTTTCCAGTTTTGGATTGTTCTGCACAAAACTTCGACCTCAGACTCACAGAAAATCTATGGAAATTATTAAAAAGACGAATGTGTGATTCGTATGTTCCACCGCTATCATCGTTCGCACATCGAATTGCATAATAGAATTAATAGAAGCAACGCGAGCGAAAATGAAGAAGAACGAGAGGACTAAAGTTGTAGGATGCAGAATACTGGGAAACGAAAAAGGCACTGACATGTCTTGGGAATGCCAAAAAAGTAAAACAAGTATGACATAAGAAGAGTATAAAAGTATAAAGAGCAGAAAAAGAAGAGTATAAAATATTATGTAAAGAAAAAGAAGAACAAAAAATATACGAAAAGATGGAAGAGGTAAGGAGTTGTAAAACGAAGGCAGAAATATGGGCGTATGTTAATAAGAAGAGAAAGAAGAAAAGCAAGACAAGTGCTCACAAAGGATGGAAGAGTGGAAATAATATTTCAATGACCTATTATAAGATAAACAAGGGATATACAGGAGAATTAGAAGAAAGGGAAATAGAGGATTAAATAGGAAGAATAAACGAGAGGAAAGCAGTAAAGCAGAGACAAGATAAAAAATGAAGCATGAATATATGGTGCAGGAGAAGCCAGAAAGAAACTAAAAGAAATAGTAAGAAGAATCTGGAATGAAGAAGACCTCTCGAAAGATCGGAGAAAGGGGGAAATAACAGCCATAAATAAAAATCGTAGTAAACATGAAGTAGACAACTACAAAGGGCTATTACTATTGAACACTGCATATAAGGTTTACGCAATGATGTTAGAAGAAAAACCAATGAAAAAAGCAGAGAGGAAGAAAATACTCTCAGAAACACAACCAAGATTCAGAATAGGTCGATGCACGATAGATAACATATGTATATATTAAAATGTATATGTAAATTCTATAGAATTCAAATTACTCGCCAACTGACATTTTTCCTTTTGCTTTGTTTTATTGGCAGTCATTTTGATGAATAGATTAGACCAGGAGAGAAGAATGGTAATTTAGGACTTGGAAAATCGATTATTGATTTTCCAGAATCGATCGTCTGATTTACCCTAAGGATTTATGTTATTACAAATCGATTTTCTCTACGCCATGCCGTTGAAGAGTATTCTCCGTATCACCATAAACGAAAACACAAAAGGTGGAAGAATAGAATTTGTAGAATCTATAAGAAAACCAAAAGATGAAGTGAATTATGTTTTTCCGCTGGAATATCAATCAAGAAGTTATCATACTGGATTATTCAGTTTATCAATTGTTAAGAACGCCTCAAAAAGTCTAACCAAGGTAGGTCAATATAGAAATATATCACACTCACGACGGATGATGAGACTGCGGCGTCATACATCGATACGAACTTAAACTTTGTATTTCAAAATACTTACTTAGAAGAATCAGAAATCATCTCCAAAATGGAAAATAAAGACTGAAAGTAAGTCTAGTTATGACATGGAAAGACTTGTGGCGGAGGTGAAAAGGAAGTGTGAGCGTTTCGTCCCGGGACTACCGGTGGACTCGTCAGTAAGGCTATACCCGGTAGTCCCTGCCTTAGACGTAGAGGGAGTCTCGCTAGGTGCCGTATTTGTATAAAGTGCCCGTATATTCGACCGCTAGCGAGATAGACAGACTCGTTGTCGTCGTAGCCCTCTGGTGTTGGCGGTTGGTACCCGCGGATCGCCCGGGAGGTGTTGCGCCGCGTTGATGCCTCGACCTGGCGGCGTCCTGTTGATACCGATCCGCCACAGACTTTTGGAAATTCTTCAAAAACTAGATAATTATAAGAAAGAAGGAACGTACTTTACTTTAAAGCAATTTCATGGAACTCAAAAAGCCACAGATTGGGTATTAAACTATGAAACAGAGTGGGAAACATTCAAGATCCAAATTATGAGTAGAAAATCAAGTGCTTGAAGATGTATTTGGGGAAAATAGCACTAGAGTGGTATCAAACAAATATGTTGAAGAACAAAGAATATAATTGGGAAGATTGGAGGACTTCATTTCTCAAAGTTTTCAGCAATAAAGGTTGGTCTTCATCACGATACGTGTATAATTTCAAATATATTTCAGGTTCGTTCATTGATTAGGCTAAAAAAAATAACGCTTAATATTTGAAATAGAGAGAAAGACTATTGAAAACACAAGAATTGATTTGAATGTTATCAGATTACCTGTTCACATTAAGGATAGAATCGATAAAGAAACGATACACTCCACAGACGATTTGATAAAAATTTTGGGACAGTATGAAGATACTTATCACAAAAGAATTGAAGAAAAGAAAAAAGAAGAAAAGAAGAAATGCAGGAGATGAAGGTATGTCTTGATAGAGATTCAAATTTATCATTCGCGAAACTAGCTTTTGCGAATCACTGAATTTTACTGGTCGATTCCATCCGGTAGAATTATGCAGGAACATAAACAAGAATGTTCAGAAAAATTTCAAACAGGTAAATTCACTTGAAATATTCGCATCCGAAAACGAGAAGTCAATAAGATTGGATATGATAATGAAAAAACTAAAAACCCCGGAAAAGTATATAAACCATTGATAAAACACCGAGTTAGAATCAATGATCAGAAAGATGTTAAAGGTGTTTATGACGCTGGAGCTAATGCAAGTTCTATTAACCAAAAGATTATTTATCAAATAAAAGCAGATCTAACCGAACATAAGAGTGTTTTCAAAACTATCAGTGGCAATGACTTCACGAGTGTCCGGGTGAAACCTCTAATGAAGATAAATAAAATAGAAGAAATAATGGATGTTTTCGTGGTACGCAACGATAAGTTCACATACCACCTTGTCCTAGGCTTGGACGCCATAAAAAGTTCAAATTAATACAAGATAAGAATTTCAGAATTGCTCAAAAAGTTAAAAAAATTGTTATAAAAGAAGATCACGAAGAAGAAGAAATAATATCCGAGAAAAAAGAAGAAAGAAAGAATGATCTGATGAGAAGAGAGATAAACTTCACTGATTACATGGAGAATGATCAATTTGTTGACAACCTTGAACATTTAAACAGTTCAAAGAAAAAAGAAGTGCTTTGTCTTATAGAGAAATACAGAGAGGTATTCATCAAACACAAATTTGATGTGGAACTGTGAAACTCCAAGAGGCTTCTATTAAGTTAATCGAAAACAAGTATATATAAAAAAACCATATAGGTGTTCGATTCCGGATTTTGCATAAACTACATTGATGACATCTTGATTTTTTCTGAAACATTCGACCAGCATATCAGGCATATAGAGCTGTTGATGAGGGCTATTAAGAAATAAGGCTTTCACTTGAAACTGGTCAAATGTAATTTTGCAAAAAGTTCAGTGAAATATATTGGCCACATCGTCGAAAAAGGCGGTGTGTGACCAGGAAAAGATAACCTCAGAGCAATACGCGAATTTGAACGTCCAAAGAACAAAATAAATGTAAGACAATTGAAAGGAAAACGTAATTTTTATTATAGATACGTAGAAGATGGTTACAAACTCTTGGAACCACTTCATTACTTACTGAGGAAAAATGTGGAATTTAGCTGGACTGAGAAATGTGGGAAGTCAATCCAAAAGATTAAGAAATATTTCTGTCCAAGTTCGATTCTATCAATATATAATCAAAATAAAGAATTATTCATTTATACAAATGCAAGTGGGGACCGGTTTAGGAGCTGTTTTGAAGCAACTCCGAAAGAACGGAATATAATAGCCTATTGCTTACTTCTCAAGAAAGTTGAAACTGACAGAATCGAAGAAGAAAGCGATTCATCTCGAATGTCTTGTTATTAAAGAAGCAATTCTGTATTGGCAACATTTGTTAATCGGCAGAAACTTTACTGTTTTGTCATTTTCATCGATTATTTTTCAAGGGCTGTTCTCATGCCCATGTCAAAAACGTAGCGCTCAGGCGATATCATCAAACTCATAAATTCGACGGGAGTAACTGATTCCATAAAAATTATTCTCGCAGATCGATATCCGGTAATGGCATTCGTAAGATTTAGAAGTTTGTAACTCTCTTGCAATGTCACAAGGCAAGGAGTAAGATATTTTACTACATGATAGAATACAGAAACAATAGGAATCGATATTTGCGGATTATTGTCAAATCCTAGTGAATTCTCAATGCTAGAATTGATTTTAAATTTTAATAAATAAAAAAAAATCCTAGTGGGGAGTACTGCAAGACGTATTAATGCTATTTTACAAGCAAATGAGTTATAGTCGAAATACTAATAAATATATTGAAACTGAAATATTGCATTGTTGAAAACGAAGTGTTAACTGAGTCAGCCAATTCTTTTTGTTACAAATAAATGAAAACGTTCATATTACGAAAAAATTTCTTACGCATCCTCTAAGCATAATAATTGTATATGTTATGTTCATTTTCATATTCGTTACTGTTTATGATAATAAATGGTTATTTACACAAAAGCTGAAAGTATGGATTCACTTGAGCTGTGACTCAGCTTAGTTCTTTAGTGCGTGTTATACTTACTGTATTTTCGACCAATCGCGGGGAGACGCAATCGCGAGGAAACACGTCAACGGGAGTCGTAAATTCCCGTTACGATTATAATAATCGACACCACGAGTTGATCGATCCCCTGATTTCCGTTAAGATAATAGGGGTGGTTGAGAGGGTATAGCACTGTGATTCACAGGGTTATAAATTTATATTTTAACATTTAAGTTACACCGTTGCTTATAATATATATCGTCGACAATGATTTAGCGTATAGAGACGCGATACAATGACACACTATCCGTTGGTGCTAGAGCAAGGCTCGTATAGTTTTGTTATAGTTGACGTAGCAATAAGGGAAAAGACAGTGCTGAACTAACCCGTTACTGACATGTTGACTTTTCTAGCGTTGTAGAATAAGTAAAGTTGACTTTTCTAGCGTTGTAAAAGAAGCAAGGTACAGTGACGATGCTGTGTCGGAGGAAAGCTAGCGATGGGTGTGTCTAGCGCACAGGACCATCGGATTTGTTCATGACATTTTTGGTCAGGAAAGTGAGGGCAGTATACGTTGCTTCTGATTGGATAAACGAAGGTTCGTGGACTAGGAAAGGTCTCGATGCCCTCGATGGAAAGTTGCTAGTGGGAAGCATCGTACGTGAGAAAAACTAACTTTCCCGTGTCAAGCCGTAGTAGACAATACTCTTTAGAATAACGATATTTGTCCGGTCTGAAGGACCTTAGCTAGCGAATTCCTGAGATTTACGATGGGTCCTTAAGACTATTGGGTGTACGCAGTAAGGATGAGCGGACATCTGGTTCCCGTCTGGCCCGCGGTGTGTGGCCTGGTCTAGGTAGAGTGTCGCCCGACATAACACTTACCGTATACGAGTTCTGCCCGAGCAGCCGAGCTAGACGGACGTGTAACGCCCATAGCCAAATGCTCTGCCCGAGTAGTTGAGACATACGGACGTGTGCAACAGTGTGACAAGTGAGAAAACAAAGCGATATACAATAGAACCAAACGCTAAATAATGGAAAACATACAAAAAATTCCAACAATAAGAATATTAAATAAAGGTGATACATATTCCATAAATAGAGCCTTAGCAGAAACAAACACAAACAAACCAACAAACGAAGAACAGGATTGCTCAACTATAAAGGAAGTAGAAGTGCAAATGCAAACTACACAAAACAACGAAGAAAAGAATAATATCAACAATGATCCACCACAACAGAACGAAAGCTGGAATACCGTAACTCCCAGCAAAAAACGAAAGATAAATGTAAACACAAATGCAAGGAGGACTATTGAAACAGAAAGGCAACAATGGCTACAGGAAATTCCTCTCCAAAACTCCTTCAGCTCACTGCCAAAAGAGATGGATACAGACACAGCTGAAAGACCAAAAATTCACATCGTCAAACCACCTCCAATATATGTAGATGCAAAAGTAATAGACCCTCTCATTGAACTGCTAAACAGCACGGCAGGCAAAGAAAATTACACCATCAAACAACTCAAAGTGGACCAGGTAAAACTACAAACAAAAACCCCGCAAATATATAGAAAAGTCATTAAAGCGTTAAAAGAAAAAAATGCTGGGTACCACACGTCTCGCAACAACTCAAAACTGATAAAAGCTACAAGGCAGTAATCAGAGGATTACACCCAATGATAAATACAATTAATATATGCGAGGAATTAGCCAAAATCGGACATCAGGTAAGAACGATTAATAACATTACCAGATATGATACTAAACAACCGCTCCCGCTATTTTTAATTGAACTGGAACCTAAAAATAATAATAAGGAAATTTGTGAAATTAAAAAACTTCTAAACATAATAATTACTGTCGAGCCACCGAGGTACAAAAAAGACATACCGCAATGTATGAGGTGTCAACAATATGGACACACGAAAAACTACTGTAATAAAAACCCGGCGTGTGTCAAGTGCGCAGGAAAGCACTTAACAATTAACTGCCCTCATACGGGAAAAATAAACGATGTAAAAGGTTACAATTGCGGTGGAAACCACCCGGCTAGCTACAAAGGCTGTATAGCCAGAAAACAACTTCAAAGTAAATTATATCCGCTGATTCGTAACAGGACAAACATTAATTTCCACACACAACAGGATAGCACAGCAACTGAGATACCAACAAACGAACAGAACGTAAAGAACATCAACCATAATAATACCAACACCTTAGGTAGCCGAAGCTACGCGCAAGCAGCCAAACAATCAACACCTCTAGATCATCAAAACCAGAACACTAACAACAACGACGCTACAGAAATAAAAGAACTGCTAAAGCAATCAATAAAAAACACGGAAACGTTAACAAAAATGATATGCGAACAAAACGCAGTACTTAGGCAACAAACGCAGCAAATTACACTCATGCTGCAACTAGTTACAAACATGCTAAGCAAAAAATGAAAACGGACACGCTTAAAATAGCAGCTTGGAACTCTAACGGCCTACAACAAAGGGCCCTAGAAACTAAAACATTCCTGTACAACAACAACATCGACATACTACTCGTATCAGAAATACACTTCACTATAAAAAGTTACCTAAAAATTCCGTACTACACCATATATGACACCAAGCATCCATCAGGAAAAGCACACGGAGGGACCGCAGTAATAATAAAAAACAACATTAAACACCACTTACACAGCCAGGTTAGTAAGGAACATATACAAGCAAACACCGTTACTGTACAAACTAGCAGCAACCACCTACAGTTATCAGCAGTATATGTACCGCCGCGACACAAAATTACACCGCAAAAGTGGGAAGAGTACTTTAAACATTTAGGTGATAAGTATATCGCAACTGGAGACTACAACTCAAAGCACACACTATGGGGATCAAGAATTACTACACCACGAGGTAGAACATTGGAAAACTACATTAGAAATAACAACCTCAATATACTATCCACGGGAAGACCGACATACTGGCCGACAGACCTGAGCAAAATACCAGACCTACTCGATTTTGCAGTTACAAAGGGACTAAACGCAAATAAACTAAACATAGCACCCAGCCTCGAGCTAACCTCCGACCATACACCCATAATAATTACATACATGTAGTATCGGGGAAAGGGCCTAAGAAGCGTCGAGTTAACCATAGACAATGTCGCGAGAGCTGAGACGCCGTCGGGTCCATCAATGTGTCATCGGTCTTTTCAAGTGCATAGTTTCGTAGAAAGGGCCTACGTGACCCGGGCCACGAGCGTCTGCGGAACACGCGTGTGGTGGGCCTAGGAAAAGACAAAAGAGATACGAGAACGGGCAGAGAACGCGAGTTGAGAAGCGCAGTGTGAGTGGAGAAGCGAGAGAGTGCGAATGGCGTTACCGAGAGAGTGTTGTCGGGTCGTTAGCTAATTACGTAGTTGTACTGTTTTTCTGTACGTTTGATGCGAATAGTTCAAGTTAAACAACAATCGTCTTTTTCTGCTTGATTAAGATTTGTATCATCCATTGTAAACAAACATTATATAACGATATTACATTTTTTGGGGGCTCAGCCGGGATTGGACAAGACAGAAAACGAAGCGGTTTAACAGAGCTATTCGCGCTAGTTGTGAATTTACCGGTACGCGGTGCGGAAAAAAACGATATCGTTGACTGTTTAAGTTGGTGTAGTGTGAAAAAATGGCCAACGTCGGGGACGAACGATTGTCAGGTGAAGAAGGTTCGACGCTGGAGGAGCTGAGAAGTAAGCTCGCGCGAATGAACCTCCCTACATCGGGTGCGAGGTCAGTGCTGATTGCGAGACTGAATCGGGCGTGTAGGGTTGGACAATCGTATCCTAAGGGATCGACGGGCGGTGAAGAGCCAACCGGTCAACGAGATTTTGGAAATGTACAGAGAGCTGAGCGTGATTGTAACGAAGACGAAAATTTTGAGAAAATGAATACGAAGGAGTTGAAAAAGCGACTCGCTAGTTTGGGTCTAAAAACGACGGGAAGAAAAGCAGAATTACGCGCACGACTACAAGCGGCCATGGATGGTAACGATGTTTCGTCGGAAGAAGAAAGCGACGACGAAAGTGAGGACGAAGACGACAAAAGAAACGCAGGAGGATACAAGAGAGGTACGCGAAGGGTGTATCAGAACCGTGGTGAATGTTGTCGAAAGGCATGCGCTGGTTTGATGCCGAATTTTAGAGACATAGAGGACACGATGGAGAAGTTTAGCGGGGACGATCTGCCAGGTATAAGTCAGTGGATCGAGGACTTCGAAGACATGGCAGAAGAGTACGGTTGGTCAGACCTGCGGATGGCAGCTGTCGCTAAGAAATTGCTCACAGGTTCTGCCAAATCCTTCGTACGGCTAGAACGATGCACGAAGTCTTGGGTACAGATGAGACAGGCGCTAAAAGAAGAGTTCGAAGAGGAAGTATGCGACCAACAGGTACATCAGGAGTTAGCGAATAGAACAAAGAGACCGGACGAGAGCCTGCAACAATACGTGAATAGGATGCGTGAGATTGCGGAGCGAGGAAGGATTGATATACGGTCGCAAATCAAGTATATTATTCAGGGTATTCCCGACGAAGTCGTGAATAAGGCCGTGCTGTACGAAGCTCGGGACATGAAACAGCTGAAAGAACGCCTCAAGCAGTACGAAGAGATGAAGAGAGATATGGAGGTGAGGACGAAATCCAGGAAGCCCAGTCGATCTGTAGAGGTAACGAAGAAAAGAAGATGCTTCGTTTGTGGTAGTGAGGATCATCTAAGTGGTAAGTGTCCGGAAAGAGGAAAAGGTGTAAGGTGTTTCGAGTGCAGCGGATTCGGACATATTGCAGCGAGGTGTACGGCACGACCGAAAGAAGCTTGCGTAGTGTCAAGATCCGAGAAGAGGAAGTATATGAAGGAAGTGGCGATAGATGACTGTAGGTTTGTGGCGTTAGTGGATACGGGAAGTGATCTCACGTTCATTCGATCAGACGAGTATGCGAGGTTAGGGTCACCACCGCTAGGTAAATGCAAGCTTAAATTTGACGGTTTTAGTTCCGCTGGCAATGAGACCTGGGGTGAATTCACCAAGGTAATGACGGTCGACGGGTATGACTTTACTATCACTCTGCACGTTGTCTCGAATAAGGTGATGACAGGACACAGTCTGCTGCTAGGTACTGATTTCCTAGATCAGGTAGAGTTGCGGGTCGAACGGGACGAGGTGACGTTCTTACGACTTGACGATCAGACTGACGTTCGCGAGGACGCGCCGGATAAAAGAAAAAAATGCTGGGTACCACACGTCTCGCAACAACTCAAAACTGATAAAAGCTACAAGGCAGTAATCAGAGGATTACACCCAATGATAAATACAATTAATATATGCGAGGAATTAGCCAAAATCGGACATCAGGTAAGAACGATTAATAACATTACCAGATATGATACTAAACAACCGCTCCCGCTATTTTTAATTGAACTGGAACCTAAAAATAATAATAAGGAAATTTGTGAAATTAAAAAACTTCTAAACATAATAATTACTGTCGAGCCACCGAGGTACAAAAAAGACATACCGCAATGTATGAGGTGTCAACAATATGGACACACGAAAAACTACTGTAATAAAAACCCGGCGTGTGTCAAGTGCGCAGGAAAGCACTTAACAATTAACTGCCCTCATACGGGAAAAATAAACGATGTAAAAGGTTACAATTGCGGTGGAAACCACCCGGCTAGCTACAAAGGCTGTATAGCCAGAAAACAACTTCAAAGTAAATTATATCCGCTGATTCGTAACAGGACAAACATTAATTTCCACACACAACAGGATAGCACAGCAACTGAGATACCAACAAACGAACAGAACGTAAAGAACATCAACCATAATAATACCAACACCTTAGGTAGCCGAAGCTACGCGCAAGCAGCCAAACAATCAACACCTCTAGATCATCAAAACCAGAACACTAACAACAACGACGCTACAGAAATAAAAGAACTGCTAAAGCAATCAATAAAAAACACGGAAACGTTAACAAAAATGATATGCGAACAAAACGCAGTACTTAGGCAACAAACGCAGCAAATTACACTCATGCTGCAACTAGTTACAAACATGCTAAGCAAAAAATGAAAACGGACACGCTTAAAATAGCAGCTTGGAACTCTAACGGCCTACAACAAAGGGCCCTAGAAACTAAAACATTCCTGTACAACAACAACATCGACATACTACTCGTATCAGAAATACACTTCACTATAAAAAGTTACCTAAAAATTCCGTACTACACCATATATGACACCAAGCATCCATCAGGAAAAGCACACGGAGGGACCGCAGTAATAATAAAAAACAACATTAAACACCACTTACACAGCCAGGTTAGTAAGGAACATATACAAGCAAACACCGTTACTGTACAAACTAGCAGCAACCACCTACAGTTATCAGCAGTATATGTACCGCCGCGACACAAAATTACACCGCAAAAGTGGGAAGAGTACTTTAAACATTTAGGCGATAAGTATATCGCAACTGGAGACTACAACTCAAAGCACACACTATGGGGATCAAGAATTACTACACCACGAGGTAGAACATTGGAAAACTACATTAGAAATAACAACCTCAATATACTATCCACGGGAAGACCGACATACTGGCCGACAGACCTGAGCAAAATACCAGACCTACTCGATTTTGCAGTTACAAAGGGACTAAACGCAAATAAACTAAACATAGCACCCAGCCTCGAGCTAACCTCCGACCATACACCCATAATAATTACATACATGTAGTATCGGGGAAAGGGCCTAAGAAGCGTCGAGTTAACCATAGACAATGTCGCGAGAGCTGAGACGCCGTCGGGTCCATCAATGTGTCATCGGTCTTTTCAAGTGCATAGTTTCGTAGAAAGGGCCTACGTGACCCGGGCCACGAGCGTCTGCGGAACACGCGTGTGGTGGGCCTAGGAAAAGACAAAAGAGATACGAGAACGGGCAGAGAACGCGAGTTGAGAAGCGCAGTGTGAGTGGAGAAGCGAGAGAGTGCGAATGGCGTTACCGAGAGAGTGTTGTCGGGTCGTTAGCTAATTACGTAGTTGTACTGTTTTTCTGTACGTTTGATGCGAATAGTTCAAGTTAAACAACAATCGTCTTTTTCTGCTTGATTAAGATTTGTATCATCCATTGTAAACAAACATTATATAACGATATTACATACAGAAACAAACCAATACTTTACAACAACTCAAAGAGCAATATGCAATATGCAATAAAACCACCAAATGGCAAACATTCAAAGAAATAATCGCGAGCAAAATCAACTGCAGCATCCCATTGAAAACACCAGAACACATGGATCAAGCAGTAACAACATTTATAGAAACTATTCAAGAAGCAGCATGGGCAACCACTATACCCGAATCAACCAACAGACAAACAAAAATAATTCCATTAGACATTCTCGAAAAAATTAGAGAAAAAAGAAAAGCGAAAGCAAAATGGCAAAAACATGGAACAAAAGAGAACAAAACACACCTAAACAAACTCGCAAAGGAAATAAAAAACAAAATTAAAGAGCACAACAACAAAAGAGTTTACAAATTTCATCGAGTCACTATCTGCACACGAGAATTACAACTACTCCCTTTGGAAAGCCACAAAAAAAAAAAAAAAAAAAATAAGGCAGTCAATAAAAACGATCCCAGCAATCAGAAGATCAGATAACACATGGGCAAGAAGCAACGAAGAGCAAGCTGAAGAATTTTCCAACAAAAAAACAATCACTCCACTCTAGAGCAAATGCACAGAGTGGTCAACGAAATAATACAAGCACTAGAAAACAAGCAATACTGTACAGCCCTCTTTATGGACATAGAGAAAGCTTTTGACAAAATAAATCACGAAAACCTACTATAAACAATCAAGAAACAATTCCCGGAGCAGATATACCATTTAATTAAATCCTACCTAAGCAGCAGAACATTCACAGTAAAGATTAAAGACACATACTCTGAAGTTAAAGACATCAAGGCAGGGATTCCGCAAGGAAGCGTCTTAGGACCAATTCTACACACACTATACACGGCCAACATTCCAACAACTAACAATAGCATAATTCTGACATTCGCGGACGACACAGCTGTACTAGTCAGGCACACTAACCCTGCGACAGCAGTTACATTACTGCAAGAAAATATTACAAAAATTGAAAATTGGCTTCAAATTAAACAAATTAAAGCAAACCCTGATAAGTGCAAGCACATCACATTCACGCTGCGAAAACAGGTACCACCAAACATTATACTAAACGGCACGCACATAATCCAAACAAGGCAAGTCAAATACCTAGGACTCCACTTAGATACACGATTCACATGGAAACAGCATATTAAAGCAATAATAGACAAAATACAGATAGCAAAGAGACAAATGTATTGGCTAATAAATCGAAAATCCAAACTAAGTACAGGACGTACGGAATATCGCTATGGGGAACAGCGGCAATGAGCCATATAACCAAAATAGAGGCAATGCAAGCAAAAATTCTAAGAACAATAGTAAACGCGCCATGGTACGTTAGAAACGAAGACATTAGGAAAGACCTGGGAATACCGACGGTCAAGAAGGAAATTAACAGATATGCAAGAAGGTACAGAGAAAGAATAGCAACACACCCGAACCGGCTGGCAGCGGAAACGGTCAACACATCAGGGGTAACCACCCACATGTTATATTACCGCTATAATATTTTACCAAATGTCCCACAGGACAAATTGTAAAATCTAAATAAATAAATAAAAAAAAAAAACTTACCGTATAGCGCCAAATTGGTTTCGGAAATCCAAAAAATGCAAAAAATGCCATTCTTGTTAAGTAATTACCGAAGAATCGAAGTAAAATTTCTCTGTTCTGGAATTATTCCACATGATTTAGAAAATAAAACGTTTCTCTAGGACCAATTGGCTCTAAGATAAATCTAAGAAAGAATCAACAATACCAAACTATTAAACAATAAAAGATGCAACATGTGGCATTTTAAAGTTTATTACTTGTATTATATGTGGATTGTTTTTCGTACTGATTGGATAGAAGAACGTTTGCAGAGTTGTTCGGAGTGTACAGTCCGAGGACTTCAGCGTCGCGGGTGTTACATAGAAGACACAGAAAATATTCGTATTCGAACTTTTCGCATGTAAGGTAAAAAATTCGGACTTTAGATATGATAGTAAAATTTATTATATGAATCTAACAGAGTGACGGTTCACAGTGTTATAACAAAAGCGTATAGAGTGCAGATTAGGGAAGGTTTATATACTAAGGTTTGATTCCTCTGAAGGGGTTATCGTCGGGTGCCTAATAGACGTGGCTGTCCTGTTACTGTCTGGTTATTGTTTCGATGTAGGATGTTTTGTCAGATGTGGTTATCCTATTACTATCTATCTATTACTATACTATCCTATGTGCTATATATTCAACATTCAACACGCTTCCTTACATTTATATTTGTTACAGTAGTAATATATTGTAGTGTCGTGTACTATTATGATTAGTTTATTTATAATAAATGGATTAAACAAATGTTGATTAAATAGGAAACGATGGTTGTTTAACCCCTTAACCTACGATTTACGTTCGAGAATTTTGGGCCAAAAACGTAAACAAGCTATTATATATTATATTATATATTACATTTGGTCCGATCATCTACTACGGGTTATGCCCGTAATATTTACGTTTGGCCCGATCATGGTACTACGAGCTATGCCCATAGTTGTAGATTAAGGGGTTAACTTGAACTAATCACAACAACGTATTATAATTAAGACAACTAGATAATTAATTAACAATTCTCATTACCACGGATTCAACTCTCTCTTTCGACAACGCTAGTGTCACGTAAACTTGTGACTTAGATTATAAAAAAGAAGGTTGAGCCGTAGCCCAACTCTTGACATTCTTTTATCAAACTTTATTATAAATTCAGTGATTACAATAGTCTTACATGGGTAGTATAATATACTGAATCTGAGAAAGGCTGAACAAGAACTGCCTGAACTTACTGAAGACTCGGCTTATATATGTTTTGGTTTGGGGATCTTGAGGGGCTCGGTGTAGGTTATGATGATAAAGTGGTGCCGTATGCAAAAGGATCCGAAGGTAGGGGAGGAAATCTTATCTTTGACGTAGTTTAAGGCGTGGTCGATGTCACACACGCGTCTCCAGCACTCTTTTTGTAGCGCCATCTTTTTTACCACTATGCGTACGGAACAGTGCATTCTTCTGTTTTACAAGACGCTGCGCACGCACATACTCTTACAATAACTCATATTCATAAATGTGTAACTACTACGCGGATAATCCAGCGTAGCACACAAAATTACCTATATCTCAAAAGATAGTAACATTTAATGTATCAATACAACATAGTAACGGTTCAGAGTGATATAACAGATTGTCGATGAGGAATCTGGCTCTTTCTCTGTTTCTTCGTTGTAATACGATTGACAATAATTTTCCGGTAGTGGTGCAATTGACTCTAGGTCGTTTTTTCCGGATTCTCCGTTGTTTGGTTTACTCGAGGTGGGACCTTTCCTTGGTTGGCGAATAGAAAATTTTGGGAGCAGCAAATCTCGGCTGCGTGTCCGATTCGTTAATACTTGAAACATTTATTTTCATGCGGTCACCTAATGGTTGGTTAGATGATTAAGTAAAAGTTCGTGGTCGTGGATCGGTAGTATTTCGTTTCGATACTGGCGTAGTGTTGTCAGATTAGTTCTTTAGGCGGTTGGTAACACGATTTTCTTCTCGTAACCATTGTGCTCTGTCGACTGGTAGTCGTTGGGCGAAGTTCAGGTTCCTCAGATCGCTGGCTATTACCATCTGTCTTCTTTCGTATCGTAAATTGAGCAAATATGTCTTAAGTGTTTCGCATTTTTCAATATCCATAGCTACGCGTCGTTCAGTTGGCGTGCGATTTTCGTTTTGAACTGCCTAATTTAATTCATTGAGCTGTTGTCGGAACCTGGAATTGAAAGATTATACGCTTTTTGCTGCTCCTTGTTTTAAATTTTTCAATTTGTCTCAGCAATTACTAATAGCGGTTAGTACTGATACGTATTGTCTGAAACGTGATTATAAGTCTCAAGCGAGTTGATCTTTAGGTATCGTATGTTTCTTTTCGCGTCGTCGGTTATGTTTTCGATGAGTATAAGGCGTAACAATAGTTCTCCGTCACTTGCCTTGTACACTTTGTCATGGCTCTTACTTGCGGATTGATAGGACACAGTCTTCCACAATTACGTCGTCTCGACCCCGTAGTGTCTCAACAATACGTATGGCCTTTTCTGCTTGGACGCCTTGTTCTTCGTCACAGTCGTTTCTTGGTCTAATTGTGGCGTGACTAGTTTTACTTCGTAATCTTTGTAAAGCGTCTGATCCGTCAGTTTCGTCATCTGTTACGTTATCGATAGCGGTTTCTAAATGGGTGGTCATCTGTGACTGGTCGGTTCCGGTGTCGTATTTCAGTTCCATGGTGTTTGCAAAATTACTATTTCTTTAGAGCGGTTTCTATCGCTAGTTTCCGTAAATTGTTTTATACTTTTAATGTTTTCATCTGTACTATTTCTAAAGCTTCTAAACTCATGAGTTATTTTTTCAGACTCTGCCACTTGTTGTAGGGGGGTCCGTTCCCCTTTTTCATATTTCTTACGGCAGGGTGCGCGTGTCGTTCGTGGGTCGATAGACCCCTTTGGGATCCAAAACTCATGGCGCAAGCGCCACACCTAAAGCGACCTTCACTAACTTGCCTGATGTCGCTAAATTTAGGGATGTGATATCTCGCCCCATGTAGTTTTTGGAAGCACCTTCCACATTTCCGACAACCCCAGTTAATGGGGGTTTCTAAATGATGTTCATTGAGGTGCCTGTCCAGGTCAGTTAATGTCATGAAAAAGAGGTGCACTTCCCTCTTTTCACAGACCGGACAAGCAACCTCATTCCCCATTAACGGGACTAAAATCGTGTCCGGGAACATGCTTACGTTGTCATCCGTGGTCCCCTCCGGTGCGGATAAATCCGCCACAGCGCTTCCGGGACCGAGAAGCGCGCCCGAGGCTTCAATATTTTCATCGAAATTTACAAAATTACTTTTGTGATCTATGTAATCGAAACCAAATTTTTCCAACTCATAAACTTTTTCATAGCCAGTCGTTACCATTATACACCATAGGAACGAGTTCCTTTATAAAGATGTTAATTTCATAATTCACGGTAAAAAACCGTTGATCGGCGAGCCGATTATTATTTTGTATCTTTCGCTCCTTCTGCGCCGCACTCCGTTTAGCCACGGACGCCGCGTCCGGGGGATAATTTCCCACGCCGACGCGGCGTACATGTTGTTGCCGGCGGTACCACGGGGAGGTAGGAGTGTGACTTGGGTAGGCGCTCCAAAGGTGCTGCTGCCCCACGAGCAACCATAATTCTTGATCTCGTAATCAGCCAGGTTGATTTTGAGTGTCATTGGTATCATTACTGACGTTAGCATTAAGATAGCCATAGTTACTCCCGCCACGGAATTAGCCCCGCAACTCTTAACGCGTTCATCGCCTAGCGTGATTCGGCTATGTTTTCTGCGGGTCCCAAATCCGACCGCCGATACGCAGAACGTAAATAGAGCGATAAGCGGGAATTCACTGTTTATCGCCTTCGATTTATTGTAAAGAAAAGATTATTTAGTTCTGAAATGGAGAAAGCGATAAGCTTTCCAGCTTTTTTCAATATAATTTCGTAACACTGATATTTGTTATTGTATAACATTATTATCTACACTAGTACTATTTTTCAGGATCTTGAAGAACATGCAGGGCCTATACAAATATTAGGAAACTACCCAGCAAAAGGATTTTGTATAAAGTATTCCAATGTCCAGAATATGGATGACTTTGTTAATTGGGCATTTTTGATAATAGACTATTTGCAAAATAAACAAATAGCACACAATATATATATTACGAGAGGGAAATCAAATATTAAAGAAAATAAAGACGAGTACAGAGACGTAAGAATTTACATTTGGGCCAGAAAATCTACTCAAGGTGCAAAAGATATTCATGCGTTTAATCTGGCTGCTTGCGAACTTTTTGGACACTTATCAATAAAATGTGAGTAATTGTTAGTATATATACATATATATTCCTAATCATATTCTCATCAGTTTCCTAGTATATTCATAAAAAATTATTATTCATTCATATTATATTTTATTTGTTGTTCCACAGTTGTAGAAAATCCCGAAAACGTGGTAGAAATTCATTTCCTATGGAAATTTCACTTGAAACATTCACGTGGCACTATTGAAATAAATCAATCGTAAATTAGAATATACCTCAAAGAAAAGACTGAATTGTCAAACTGCAAAAAAGCTACTTCACCTCCGATTTTTCCTAAATACGTAATCGACGGTCTCGCTTAGTTTCCGAGATATTCGCAAAAAATGATCGGTATAGTGAACTCAATCCATAGTTGTGTGTCCGTGGCAGCGTATTGCGCGTTAGTATCGATGGGCTGTAAGAAATGTTTATTATTGTTGAGGTTATTTGATATATAAACAGAGAAACTCGTGGATGAATTGTAAGGTAGAAAATATATTTTAATGCAGAAGCGTAATTATAAGTAAGAATACAATTTGAGCTAGTCCAGATCCGCACGCTAGTGTCACGTAAAATAACACAGAAGAACAACAAAAAAAAAAAAAAAAATAAAAAAAAGAAACTTTATTTTTCTTCTAACACAATTCACAATTTTTACTTCCGAGCTCTAGGCGTGACTTTTTAAGACTGACTCTTACAACTCGACTTCCGATCGGATTCGGTTATTTGTCTTTTGTTACTCCTCAATATCCCCACTATCCTTGAGTTTGTTAGGCATCCGCGATCGCCGCCACGCACGCCTTCTCCTCGAATATTCGGCGGAAGGACCGTTGGGATATTGCTGGCTCGTTAGGCACTTCGGCGATATACATTGTCGCCGAGTGCCGCCACATCTTTATCTCCGATTTTAAAGTGAGCCGGTCGTGACAGCGGCCTGGTCTCTGATGTGGATTGACGTATATCCCCCTTCTTAGATTGATTTTGGTCTTCCAAAATCTTAGTGTTTCTGCAGATTATGTCTAGGTCAATTGGCTTTTCTGGTAGAATTGCTATTTGCGTGTTGGCTAAATATATTATAGTTATGAAGATCGTTCTGGAAAATAAGGTTTTAAGCGGTTTCCATTAATTTTCTTGATATTACCTTCTATTAAAATTTCATAATACGGTGTTTTAACTTTTTCAATGTTGTAGGGTCCCAACCATTCTATGTCTAATTTATGCTCTTTATGGTCATTATGTATTAAAGCTGTATCCCCTTCTTTAAATATTGACTGTGGTTTTATTATTCGTCATCTCTGATCTCTTTGATATCTTTGTTTACTTTTAATCAATTGGTCGCCAGCTTTCGAAAGTCTAAAATTCCATTCTTGTTTTCTGAATGTTACTTCGTCTGCGTAAGTGCGTTGTGGATTTCGTGAAATGGTGGAGGGTAAATTTGCTTTATGTCCGAATGTTAATTCAAAAGGTGTATAACCGGTCGAGTCGTGTATCATCGTATCGTAGGCTAGGCATATGAAGTTTAAATGTTCGTCCCATTCTTTCCCTGAGTCTTTTTGAACACATTTTAACATATCTGCTATTACAACGTGAGCTCGCTCTAATGATCCATTAGTTTGGGGGTGGAAGCTAGTAGTTTTAATGTGTTTTATTTTGAAAGCTTCTTCGTAACTACTAATAAAATTTTGTCCTCTGTCTGTCAGTATTTTCTTAGGTGCTGAAAATATGTATATGTAATGGTCTAACAGGGAATTCCAAATAGTTTCTGTTTGTTGGCTTTTTATAGGAACAAGGATAAGGTATTTTGTGAGTTCATCGTGAATGGAGAGTATAAAGGAATTGCCTTGTTTCGTTTTCTTCAGTGGTCCTAATATATCCATTGCTATCTTGTCATTTGGTTCCAATGGTGTGTCGGTTATACATGGTTCTTCTTTAGGTCGAATCCTAGTCATTTTTGCGGTTTGACAGGTCTCACAAGTTTCTATTCTGGTTTTTATTCTGTCCATTAGATGTGGGATATTGTATTTGTCTCTGATTCTGTCGTACGTCTTTTGTATTCCGGGAACCCCTATCAAGTCATGATTTTCTTTTAGTATTTGTTCTATCTCTTCTTCACTTAAGCTCTGTATTGGTTCGTAAGCAAACTCTATGTCGTCGCGTTGGTCATTGAAAAATAAAAGAAGTCTTTTTATGTGTGCTTTGTCTTGTGCGTTTAAGTTGTTGTCTCCTATTCCTATCTTTCTATTTGTTTTGAGTACGTTTGATATTTTCTGTAACCATACGGTTTCGTCATATGGGCCTAGATATGTTTTTGTTAATTGGAAAAAGTTGTCTTTGTTGGATGTTAGTTTTAATAATTTTGGTATTTCTTCTGATTTTTCCAGGTCTTTGAATTGTTTTAATAAAACGTCAGTTTGTGTTATCGCGTGTACTCTGGATAGGGCGTCAGCGGCCGTGTTTTCCTTTCCTTTTACGTAATCTATATCATACTCGTATTCCTCTAATCTTAATATCCATCGAATCAATCGGCTGGAGGGGCCCTTGCAGTTGTGTAGCCATTTAAGAGCTTGATGGTCTGTTTGAATTTGGAATTTGCGGCCTAATGAATATCGTCTAAGTCTTTTAACTGCTCAAACGATAGCTAATAATTCTTTTTCAGTCGTTGTATAATTTCGTTCAGGAGGGTTTAATGTTCTTGAAATGAAGCAACAAGGGTGTCCGTCTTGTGAAAGGATGGCTCCTAAACCTTCATTACTGGCGTCCGTTGCTAATGTAAATGTTTTCGTATAGTCGGGATATTTTAATACTGGCGCTTGGCATAGTTTTTCTTTTAATGTATCGAAGCTAAGTTGTGTTTTGTCAGTCCAGTGGAATGGCGTGTCTTTCTTAGTGAGTTCAGTAAGTGGTTTTGCTAGTTTTGAAAAGTTACGAATGAATTTTCTGTAGTAACCTGCTAGCCCAAGGAAAGATTTTACTTCTGTTTGGTTCTTAGGTTGTCTAAAGTTTTTTACTGCTTCTATCTTCTTCGGATTCGGTTTTACTCCTTCACTTGTTACGGTATGTCCGAGGTATTCTAATTCCGGTTTTAAAAATTCACACTTATCTGGTTGTATTTTCAGCCCTAATTCCCTAAGTCTTTCTAGCACGATAGCTAAGTTTTGGTTGTGTTCTTCTATCGATTGACCAAAAATAATAATATCATCCAAATATACAAAGCAATGTTTGTTAATAAGTCCACGAAGTGCAGTGTCCACCATTCTATGAAATGTCGCTGGCGCGTTTTTGAGTCCAAACGGCATTCGATTATAATGGTAATGTCCTTGTGGTGTGCTAAATGCAGTGTACTTCTTTGATTTGGGATCCATAGGAATTTGGTGGAATCCTGAGGATAAGTCTAAGGCGGAAAAGAATTTTGCGTTTCCTAACTGTGATATTATGTCATCTATGTCAGGTAGTGGATATGCGTCTTGGTCTGTAAGTTCGTTAAGTTTTCTAAAATCAATTACAATTCTCCATTTCTGTTTTCCTGAGGCGTCCTGTTTCTTTGGTACAACCCATACTGGAGAATTATATGGAGAGTCGGAAGGTTCTATAATGTTTTTCCTAAGCATTTCGTCCATTTTTCGCCTAATTTCTGTTTTGTGGCATTTAGGGGGTCGGTAGGATTTAGTGTTTATGATTTTGTTTTCTTTTAGCGTAATTGTATGTTTAGCGAGTGAAGTGCATGGTAAGAGTTCTGTTTCGAGATTGAAGACGTCCAAATAATAAAGTAATATCTTTTCAATTGGTTCTCTGAGAGCTTTTTCTATATGTGAAAGTCTAACTAGATCTCTGAATGTAGAAATTTGATCGTAGGTGTTAGAATTTTCAATAGAATTAGTGATTTTTAAGTTGGACTCACCACCATTGATAAAGCATACCTTTTTTCTTTTTTTTTTTGTACGTGGAGAAATCCTCATGGACACTCCGCTGCTGCGTAAGCGCGTAACAGCAGAGTAGTGTCGGACTCCTACCGACTAAAACTCCACGATGACCGTCCTACGCGTACGACAGGGGGGCTCCAGGAACCTCGTATGAATTACTTCAGTTGCACCCCCTTCTCGCGTCCTCTTGTTAGAGCCAGTCCTAGTGCCTCCCGACTATTGGGTTGGCGTTAGGGGGGGGGGGTCATTGCCCCTAGCGCTATCACTTTTTCTGGTCATGGTCCGTTGGGGCGGCGATGGGGCGGCTCTGGCTCGTCTGACATCCTTCTCCATCGTCTTATCCTACAAGGGTGAGAGTTTCTCTTTCTCTCCCTTTCCGCGCGCTCCTTCGCGAGCATAACTCGCTCGCAGAAGAGGCGGACGGCCTCGTATTCCTGTGGTCCTCTCAGCATCGCTTCTACAATCGCTGGGGGGGGGGGGGGGGGGTCAGTGCTTCTCCTATGGCGTACCGCAGGGTGTAGCGGGGCAGCTCCCACGCCGGGCAGAGCTCCAGGGTGTGCTGCGCTGTGTCCCTGCCCTCTCCGCAATGGTGGCAGATGTCTGTCGTTTCTCGCCCGATTCTCTTCAGGAACTCGCCGAACACGTCGTGTCCGGTGAGCACCTGGGTCATTCTGAATGTGAGCGGGAGGCCGTGGCGTCTTCTCCATGCCTCCCAGTTTGGGAGGACCGCCTCCACGCCTCGATGTTCGCCTCCCTCGTTGATCAGCTGGGATCGTGATAAAGCATACTGGAGTCGGTCTTCCTTCTAGGTACACTGTCTTTGATATGGTTTGCCTAGGTGATATGGTCGTATCCGGTTGTAGCAAAATAATATTATTGTCTAGTTTTAATTCGTCGTTGGAAAGCTCGAATTTAAACTGTCGTAATGCGGGGAAACCTAATATTCCATCTTCTATTAGCGGAAAATCATTATCTATTACATAGAAGTCTATCTTTTTGTTAAACAGATTTATAACGACGCGTTCTGAAGTTTCGAATTCAGAGTGCCCTGTTGTGAATTTCTTCATAGGTACCGGTTCTGTTCTTGATATCCATTTTCGCTTAAGCAGGTTGATTCCTGCCCCTGAGTCGACAAGAAATCTTCGTTTCGGTTGTCCGACTGGTCCAAGGAGCACTGTGGGGAGTTCTCCTGTAGTTGCATTGATCCTGATTCTTCTGTTTCCATCTTGATGAAGTTGATTGGGGGTGCTCGTTGTTGCAGGCCTGGTGTTCGAAAATTTGGACATTGGTTTGACCTGTGTCCAAGGCGTTTGCACTTGAAACATTGTAGTTGGGCTCGTTCTGCTAATGGTGCATGTCCGGATTGTTGAAGCGTAGTTCTTGGTTGCTGAGCGAAAGTATGTTGAATCGGCTTGGGTGATGTGGACGTGGAGTTTGTCACTGGTCGTGGTTTGTACTGTAGTCGATCATTGAGGCGAACGGTCTGTTGCTTGCGCGTTCTGTTTTCACGAAAATATCTTTCGATTTCGGCGGCGCGTTTCTCGGCTTCAATAACATTGTGCGGCGGATTGGCAAGTAGAACTTGTCCTATCTCTGTTTTTAATCCTCGAATGAAATCTGTTACTGAATCTTTCAGAATTCTGTCGCTCATGGCACGTCAGGTTATTTCGTCTGGGTATTCGTTGGTAATACTGTATTGTAATTCGTTGTATAATCTTCTAAAGCGAATAATGTAGCTTTGTACGCTTTCGTGAAATCCTTGTCTAATATCTCGTAATTGGTCTTGGTTTTCACGAACCGAAGCTTGAGAAGCTACGTTCTGTCGTAATGTTTGATATAAATGTGCGTATTCTGAGATATGCACATTACGTATTGCCATAGCTGCTTTTCCCGAAATTTTCTCAACCTTAATTATTTAGTAGTAAATGTTGTTCACTACACATTACCCTCATCTCTTTGACTTCTTTAATAAATTCTTCTACTCCTATATCGTTTTCACCGTTAAGTTGTGGGATACATTTTAATGCGTCTTTAGCTTTAAGCTCTGGTTGTGTAATGTTACGTTTTCGTTTGATTTGTTTTGGTTGTGTTGTCGTTAATTTTTGAATTTGGATTAAATGGTAGCGTTGTCTGATGTTTAATACGATTGGCAATTAAACTCCACGTTTCGGCTAACCTGCTACGCGCAGGAGTACTGGCACGGGAGAGGATCAAAGTTGGTGAAAATAAATATTCGCTTAATCCTATTATATTATTAGACAAATGTTTTCCACAACAAATGTTTATTCAAATTCTAATTTGGGTATTGACAGAATTTTTGTTGAGATTTCGAATACTCGAAGTTACAATCGTTCGCTATACGTTTACACTCTTATTAATTACAAGATTTTGATTTAATCGATTTTCAATAATTTACAAATTGACAAATACAAACACGTCGATTAACAAAACTGGCAAGAACTGGGAACTAATGAAACAAAGAGCTAAAAGCTAAAGAACTAAAGGACTAAAGAACTTAAGAACTATGAGCAAAACTAAGAGCTAAAGGAACTAAGAGCTAAAGCTAAGGAACTAAAGAATTGAAAGGCAAAGGAACTGAGAAATTAAGAGCTGAAAGAATTGAGGGCTAACCGCTATGAACAAAGAAATTACTTGCCAAGAATTGAGGAACTGATCGCCAAGAACCAAGGAGTTAATCACCAAGAACTGAGGAACTAGTCACACAGAACTGAGGAGTTAACTACTCTGAACAAAGGAATTATCTACGTCTCTTCTATGTCGCTACGCTTATTTATAATTAGGTCTACCGTGGAGGGGTCGTCATGTGGCGGGTTATTCCGTGGGGGTTGTGAGGCTCGAATTTGGTTTCTATACAAATTGTTAAATTTTATTTGAATCTCAAATTGAAACGTTTGCTCGCGCTATTGGTAGTTTTAGTCTACGTTACGGCGCGTGCGCAGCGCGGGACTTGACAGTAAAACGTTCAGGGACAGTTCTGTCCTCGGAAGGTCGAGGTGGTGTCTGAGGTATTTCATCTATGGTTGTTAAGAAACTGGCTTCTGATACATTTCCCGTAGGTATTCTTGCCAAATTATCCCCCATTAGTGCGATCTCTGCTGCGAGTTTTTTTTCTCTTTCAATTGCTGCGTGTTCAGTTTCGTCAATACGTCGTGTGAGTATGCTAATTTGTTGTGTGAAGGTCTCTAATATAGCCTTAACTGTTGAGTCCATTTCACTACTAGTTGAAACGGTATTAACAGTCTCGATTTTATCCTTTTGTCGCGTTGCAATTATTATTATACTGTCTCTTCTCGTTCTGTATTTGGCAAAAGAATCCAGAGTTTGCTCACCTTGATTGTTTAGCCCGTAGGAAAGGTTCCGTTGCGGTGTTCCCTTGTCGAAACGTCAAAAGTGTATGCTCTGTTGCAGTGGTCCGTTGATCCTCAATCTTCAAAGTTGACCGTAGCCCGAAATGCGTAACTTCGTTTTCTTGAAGTTGATGGATCCTGGCAGGATCCCCAAAATGTCACGTAAAATAACACAGAAGAACAACGAAAAAAATAAAAAAAAGAAACTTTATTTTTCTTCTAACACAATTCACAATTTTTACTTCCGAGCTCTAGGCGTGACTTTTTAAGACTGACTCTTACAACTCGACTTCCGATCGGATTCGGTTATTTGTCTTTTGTCACTCCTCAATATCCCCACTATCCTTGAGTTTGTTAGGCATCCGCGATCGCCGCCACGCACGCCTTCTCCTCGAATATTCGGCGGAAGGACCGTTGGGATATTGCTGGCTCGTTAGGCACTTCGGCGATATACATTGTCGCCGAGTGCCGCCACATCTTTATCTCCGATTTTAAAGTGAGCCGGTCGTGACAGCGGCCTGGTCTCTGATGTGGATTGACGTTACACTAGCTGTGTTACCCTATAACTGAAAACACCGAAGCCAACGTCGCCTGTCTACTGTTTATGGTTTGCCTTCGTCGCAGTCTCTTGTCTATGGCTTTGTGGCGGCACTCAACAAATACCGTCACTCAACAGTAACTACAACCGGACGAGGGTAGGGCAGTGGTTAGCGCCTTAGGTTACGAAAGTTCGGGACCCGGGTTCGAATCCCGGCGCCCGTGTCCTATTTTTCTTCTACGCATCTAAATTAAAAGAAAAAAAGCAGTACCTCAGCAGCGACATCTACAGCCAGCGCTACAAGTATCACGGATAAGAACTACATCTCAGCTTCAGTGCTTGAGAAAACTAAAAAGACCAAATTTTTTTTCTTTTCTTTTTTTCTATTTAATTGTTTACATTTACAATTTATCGAGTTTGGACATTTGGTAGAATTTTTTAGCTCTTAGATTATCATGTGGGTGGCCACCCCCGTGGGATACCATCTTTGTGTTTGTTAGGTTGTGTCCTTTGTGAGGTCTACTGGGTGTTTCCTTATCAGTCTTCTATCCATGTTTGAGGTGTTGATCGTTTCCACAGCTAGCCGGTTTGGGTGTGTTCCTATTATTGCTTTATATTTTCCTGCGTGTCTGCTGATTTCCTCTTTGACCGTTGGTATTCCCAGGTCCTTCCGTATATCCTTGTTTCCAAGGTACCATGGGGTGTTTACTATTGTTCTAAGAATTTTAGCTTGTACTGTCTCTATTTCGTTTATATGGCTCATTGCTGCTGTCCTCCATAGTGGTATTCCGTACGTCCAGATTGGTTTTATGATCGTTTTGTATATTTTTAATTTATTTTCTATGCTTAATTTGGATTTTCGACTTGTTAGCCAATGCAATTGTCTCCTTGTTGTCTGTATTTTGTCTGTTATTGATTTAGTATACTGTTTCCATGTGAGTTGTGTTTCTAGGTGGAGTCCTAGGTGTTTGACTTGCCTTGTTTCCAGTATGTGCGTGCCGTTCAGTAGGATGTTTGAATGTAATATGGTTGCATTTATCGGGGTTTGCTTTTATTTGTTTATCTTGCAGCCATTTTTCTATTTTTGTGATATGTTCTTGTAGTAATTTGACTGCTGTTTCTGGGTTAGTGTGCCTGACTAGTACGGCTGTGTCGTCCGCGAATGTCAGTATTTTGCTATTGGTAATTGTTGGTATGTTGGCCGTGTATAGTGTGTATAATATTGGTCCTAAGACGCTTCCTTGCGGTACCCCTGCCTTGATGTCTTTGACTTCGGAGTATGCGTCCTTGATTTTTATTACGAAGGTTCTGCTGCTTAAGTAAGATTTTATTAATTGGTATATTTGCTCCGGGAATTGTTTCCTGATTGTTTGTAGTAGGCTTTCGTGGTTTATTTTGTCAAATGCTTTCTCTATGTCCATAAAGAGGGCTGTACAGTATTGTTTGTTTTCTAGTGCTAGTGTTATTTCATTGACCAGCCTGTGCATTTGCTCTATAGTGGAGTGTTTGTTTGTGAATCCGAATTGGTGATCCGGTATTCATTTTTCCTTCTCTATTGTTGGTTTTATGCGGTCGTATATTATTTTCTCTAGTATTTTGGAGAACACAGGAAGTAATGATATTGGTCTGTATGATGTAGTTTGATGTGGGTCTTTCACTGGTTTAGGTAACATTATGATCTGTGCCAGTTTCCATAGTTTCGGAAACTATTGAATTCTTAGTATTGCGTTAAATATTATTGTGGCCTGTCTTATCGCTTTTGGCGGAAGGTTTTTCAAGATTTTGCCGTTGATTAGGTCGATTCCTGGTGCTTTATTATTTTTTGTTTTCTCGATTATGTTTCTAATTTCTTGTGCTGTTGTTTTAGGTATGGTGTAGTGTTTGTCAGTTGAGGTACTGGTGGTTTGCGCATCCTCGTCCGTATGGCATTTGGGGTTGCTTGTTGATATTATGTTGTGTAAATGTGTTGTAAAGGTGATTGGAAAATTCTTCAGCTTGCTCTTCGTTGCTTCTTGCCCATGTGTTGTCTGCTTTTCTGATTGCTGGGACTAGTTTTATTGGTTTCTTTATTTTTTTCGTGGCTTTCCATAGGGAGTAATTGGAGTTCTCGTGTCGATTGTTTTCGGTCGTCTGTTGGTTGTTTCAGATATAGTGGTCGTCCATGCTGCTTCTTGGATAGTTTCTGTGAATGCTGTTACTGCCTGTTCGATGTGTTCGGGTGTTTTCAATGGGATGTTGCAGTTGGTTTTGCTCTCAATTATTTCTTTAAAAGTTTGCCGTTTGGTGGTTTTGATGCATAGTGTCTCTGGATTGCTGTAAAGTACTGGTTTGTTTCTGTATGTAATTATTATGGGTGTATGATCGAAACTAAACTCGAGGCTGGGTGTTATTTTTAGTTATTTTAGACCAAATGTAGAGTTTTCTTAGAAGTGGTGGTGACCACTTCAACAATTATCATTATAGTTGAGTCTATACTATCTTGGAAGATAGTACTAGATGATACTGTTTCACACTTTTTGACGTTCACTCTTAATCTTTAGTTTCAAAAATACATTTGACTTTAATTGAAAAAATCTGGAAGCTGTTTATTTATCATAGATGGATCTCTCTGTCTAATAACCCGCGTACGCTATGGCAATCTTATCGGGATAACTGTTTAAAGAAAATAAATTTCAAATATAACTATAAAATATAGGACACAGGATTGGTAAATAAATCGCGTCCAGTGTGCCTTCATGTAAACGATCGTAATTTTGAATTCTATTCATCACTTAGTCGATGCAGATATTACAAAATAGGTTTTGTTATTATTCGTGGTCCATATTATATTAATAAGATGACTCGGAAAATTGTTAGTTACGAGTCCATCTAAACATATCGTGCCGAATGTGTTTGCCAAAACAATCAAAAGACCGCCCGCACATAACTTGCTATTACTCGTCCAACATATAATTGATATAAATGTATTTGTAGCATGAATTATGCTCATCTTGTTGCGAAATTCTCACTATTTGTCTGACATAAGACCATTATTATGACAAAAATTGATAACATTTCTATTTACGATTTTTTTCAAAATTTTGCTAATATTAGGAAAAAGTGATACGGACCTATAACTAACTGGGTCCGATTCATCCTTATTCTTCTTCAAAAGCGGTTTTATTTTAGCCACTCACCAGACTTTCTGAAAACGAGCTAGACTTAAACGGTTATTAAACAATATTTCTGATGTAATTCCCTATATACAAGGTGCTTCACCTAAAACAGGCCACGTAAATATTTTCTCGATCTGCGATAATATGAGAATTACTTTCACGAAATTCAAGTGATATCGAGAGATGAGCCAGATGTAGGAAACATTTTTTGTAATGTCACTTTTTAATGAAAATATTAAGGAACTACATATGAAATCATCGGAAAAGCGCTACAATCATTGTCCTGCACTGTCATTTTCTTACCTATTATATAACGCAAACCAAGACAAAAATTGATTTCCGCTAAGATAATAGGGGTGATTTAGTTTATATAACACTGTGATTCACAGAATTATAAATTATATATTTTCAACGCTTAAATTACACTGTCGAGTAGTTACAAATAGATAACAACTTGTCGCACGAAGATAAGATAGATATGCACATTAGAGCAGGGCTCTTATGATTGAATTTCGTATGTTAGTGGACGCAGCACGATAGGATACTTAATAGAGTATGTGAATGTTCGATGATACCGAGAACCGACTTTGAATGCTGTGCTCAGACGTAAACGTTAGGCGTTCGATTTCGTACTATAACGGACTTGACCCTCTTGATGTCGCAGGAGCAGTAGTTGACTTTCCCGAGGCTTTAGGAGAAGTGAGGTACAGTGACGATGCTGTGTAGGAGGAAAGCTAGCGATGGGTGTCCTTGTTCATGGGAAAAACCAGCTTGTTTTGTTAGATAGCTATTCGGTTTTTCCCAATAGATGCATACCCGCTTTCTCCGTATTTTTAAGTGCGCCTAATAAACCCAAGGACCTCTCTAAAAACCAGATGTGCGTCGAAAATATTTTTAGACTTGTGAAATTCTTCAGGACAAACGAATTGACTGAAGACACATGTCGATACAATACAATGTAAGTAAAAGTTTGTGGTGGGTCCTTAGGTTTATTGAGGGCCGAAATGACGTTACGCAGGCCGTTGGCTGTCCGGTCGCGAGGGCTGGAATGCAGATGTTTTGGGCGTCGTAACAATTACAAAGAACATAAAAATTATGATACTAATGACATGTACTTCCACTATTACGCTTAATCATTTCGAATATTCGATGGTCCATATTACAAATTAATTTTTGAAATATTATAGTATAGTAACATTATTATATTGTTTGCCGCTTTTATATACGGCTCTTGATAGCATTCCGACTAAGTTTTTCGAATTTAAGTCCGGGCAGCGTGAAGACCACTTTAGTCTCCAATCCTTTTGTCGAATGTTGAAAGATTTTCTTCGTGCTTTTCTTAAAGGATTGTAATCAAACAATCATCTACCAACTCTATGTATTGTTCTGAATTTATTCTTGTAGAGATCATACAAATTGGTGTTTTTTTAAGAAATAACTGAATGTAATCCACACCATCAAACTTCCTTCACCGAAATTTAACCAAAGAGTGTCAATAATGTTTAAATCTGCCTGGACTGACTAAATTAAATTTTTTTCCATCAGAAAATGTGATATCTTTTCACTTCTCACGCTATTCTGTTACTATCTGGTTATTGTTTCGATGGCTGTGGTATGCAGGATGTTTTGTCTACCCTCTTGCTATTTCTGAGCCTGTGACACCGTCTAGGAGAAACTATTTCAAACATATATGTAACAAATATAATATTATAGGACTGATGATACTGACTCTCTTAAATGTTGTTAACTGTCGCACAAATGCCGATACAAAAATAAATAAATGAGACCGTTCCATAATAAAGACATTCTAGTATTCGTAAAATTCCACACTTACAACTATTACAAATTTAGGAAATAATTAATTTTATAAATTTATAATAAATTTTATAATTTATCATTTTTATATAATTAATTTTTCTCGGTACAACATAGTGCTCTTATACAAATTCGTCCACTGTATTGTTGAAACTAGCTAGATTCTGGTTCATTGATCGATATCAAGCGACAAAAGCGCGTTCATCATACCAAGCGATGATTAGATTTTCCAAACATGAAGTCAACAAATGAAGTAAGATAATAAGGTCTTTTGTAGATTTGTTGACGTTGAAGAATCATTCAGATCCTTATCATTTGCATTTAAGATATAATATAAATATATAAGTATCATTGTAAGAGATGAACTGAAATAATTATGCGTTAAATTACATTGGGGTAATGGGTGGAGAGTACAGTGCATCGTTATATTTTAATTATAATCATTATTTTTCCATTGTGTTATTAGCTCTAGTTGATGCTAACTATTTTGCCATTATTAATATTGATTTTTATGACAAAAAAGAAGATGGTGGTATCTTTGGAAAATCAATTATGAATCGCTGCACTCGTTTGAGAAACTTTCACTTTCCCGCTATATTCTCGATATACGACATAGTAGTACCACCAAGTAGTATTACCAATTTGACCAAAAAGTCAAGCCACACAAGATACCACAAAAGCAGTGTTCCATTATCGATTCTGTAGAACCAGAAAGGTTTCCGAATATTTTATTCAGCGATAGCGATACTTTACTTTCAAGATCATTACAAATTTGGTAATTACTGTAACATTATTTGCACACTCTTGCGTGACGAATATCTTAATGTCAACATCTTTCAATAGGATAATCATGAAATGAACAGATGATTGAGAGGTACGAGACAAATTTCGATGTTATTTTAATACACCACAAGATTCAATACAGTGGCAAGAAAATTATATCTAGAGAGCTATAATGCGTAATGAAACATTGTGAAAATGAATACATATGATTGTAATATCAAAAAAAGGGGTATACGCTTGGTCCATCATGTATTTAAGTTCGAGTTTCTCGGGATAGTATAATGCAGTGCCGTAGACAGATCGTCGTATAGGACCGGCGAAATGCATACAATGAGAGTTCCAGAAACGTCGATTCGCCTTCGGTCCGTTTTTTCACATGCACAAGGAAGGTGCATACGCGATCATAGGCGCGAACGGCGGCGTGACCCGAGCGTAGTGGGGGGTAGTCTCCGAGAGAAGACAAAAGAGATCGAAGGGCGGGCAGTGCCATTTTGAGGAGTCAGAGAGTGCAAATCAAAAAGTGAGAGTGTTGCCATCGTGTCGTGAGAATGTGGTCCGCGTGAGAGAGAGAGAGAGAGAGAGAGAGAGAGAGAGAGAGAGAGAGAGAGAGAGAGAGAGAGCGTTGGATCCGTTGTGACGAGAGTTACAAATCAATTATTGCGTTGTCTAGACCATAATACGTTATTGTGATTAACCAACATCTGCACAATCCATTTATCGTAAATAAATCATCGTTATAATATTATATTTACGATACTACATGATTAACGAATATTTACCTGTTCTTCCTAAGTTGTTCGATATGTGTATCTCCCTACACACTTTCTTTCATAATATGACATTTGTAGTCTTTATTATTAAAATCGCGAAGCACGCGATAAAATGCCACATATCCTAATACTATAGCATGAGTGATGGACTGCGTTTGAAATTAAAGTACAATGAAATTTAAATTAAAAGTACATAATATATTAGTTGATAAAATTACAACGCCAAGTATTGAGACACATTTTCTCGTCGAATGACCCTTAAATTTTTTATGGATCATCTCGGATCACCAGTTTTCTCCCTTCACCGATTAGATTCTTAATTCTACCGACCCACTCGTTCGCCACGATTTATTTATATTGCTTTATCGGCACGATAGTTACATGTCCAAACTCCTTCGCCGAGAATTAATTGTCGTCGCCGATTAGCCGGTTCTGATGTTTCCCTTTTTCTTTTCTTTTATTTTTTTCGCTTTCTTGCGACGATAACGGTTGACAAACAGTTCGACAACGATTATCACCATCGATTCGCTATCGTCCAAATCGTAGCACGCATTCGACGATAAAAATTAAATTTATTTTCGAAATTGGATACGTTTGTATTCATTCTGATTAAATAAATATATCCAATAAAAGTTACTTCTGCCGTCACAATTGGAGCGCATTGCGTTTTCGACGAGACTGCTCCTGAAGCAAGCAGTCGTCAGATGCAACACTTGAATAATCACTTATTGGGAAATGAAAGCATCGCTATCCATGGTATCGCTACCGATGCGCGTCTCTAGTCCTGATGCGTATGAGAAATTCTGCCCTAAGATTCCTACTCGATGAACAATGCTGTAAATTCGTTTATAAATAGACACGTAATAACGAAAATTTGTTTCCTTACGTGAATGTTATGGTATGACCTACTCTTCAATGTCAAAACACATGATGTAATATTAGTTCTTAATTTACATAGTAAGTGAATGTAGTAGTTATTGTTAGTTATTACTGCACAGCGGTATATTTCACGAGTGTAAGAATAATTTGCTGATATTTGCTTGCTGAAAAATTTGATTCGCCACATTTATGGTTCTAATGTGCGTTAATAAACAGTCAGACAATAATCACTTACTTTACATTTTTCTTTGAAACATAAACGTTCTGTAGATTACGATGGAACTGTTATACTAGTTTTTGAGAGAATAATTGGGTTATAACGTATGATGATATCGATACATTTTATCCCCATTAGAAATACGAAAGTTTGTAATTATCTGTAAAAGTATTGTTTAACTTTTTAATATTCAGTATGACGAAATAGCAAACTGTCTATATCATTAATTACATAATTATTGCATGAAATTTCATTAAAACTTCACAAACGTGGTTGATATAAAGCGCCGTATTTGTTTATTTTTGACGCTTTTGTTATTAATGTGCAAATGGATGATTAGACATGTTTATTAATTGAATATTGGTTATTAATTGGAATATCTCTTTGTAACTTTAAACCAGGATAAATAATTATCATTTCTCTTTATGTATGTTACAGCCAAAGAGGCATACGAGAACATTACGGAGGAATATGTAACACGCGCTTTGCGAGAGGCAACTGAAGAAACTTTCTCTTCCGTCGCTGCTGAAATTAAAGCGTTAGTAGAGTCCCAATAAATGCAGCTGCAGTACAAAAACAGACAGTGTAATACTTTCCAAATATATAACTAGGCAAAAGCATATAAATTTGAAAATGGAGAAAACAACGCGGAGCTAAAATAGTGTCCCCAGTAACATTATACTTAAGCCATTTTATATTTGCAAACTATATTCGGTTATCTTTAAATTAGCAAAGAGAAATTGTTTCCAAATCCAATTTCGCCGTTTGAGACATGCATACGCATATACATATATGTCGCAGCGAGATTGGAACTTTGGGCGTTTAATGAACCTTTACTTACTTTACCGTCGCGAATGTCGCTAATACGTACCGGTACGAATGTGGACACTACAAGAGGATATGAGTAGTAGCGACGATAATATGATAGAGCTGATGATGACAATGAATCCAGGTTCGATAACGAATCAGCGGTCAACAGGATGATAGATGAACGTTCTAAGTCCGAGTAATTACCGATCGTAAAGACGTTACTCTTTGGTCAACGAAATCGCGAGAGAGAATGACTTTCCTGTCCCGACGATGCCACAGAGGAAAACTATAACGGGGTGTGTCTAAGGACACGAGATCATCGGATTCGTCGGGGATAGCCTTCGTTCGGAAAGTAAGGGAAATTGACGTTGCTGCTAATTGGTCAATCTCCATATCGATGGTTAGAAAAAGATGCTAGCCGCCCTCGAGGGAATGTTGGTAGTGGGAGATGTCATTCGTTGAAAAGATAGATCTCTCCTATCTTCCCGTAGTTGGGACAAAGACTGTTTGTCGGTTTGAAGGACTTTAGGTAACTAGATCTTAGTGTTTATAACGGCCCTCGGGCTAGCTGATCACGTACTGTGGAGACGCGTCGGCATCTGGTAACCATCATACCCGAAGAATAGAATCTGCGTGTGGCGAGCCACGGGACAGAAACCGTTGCAATGTTTACTGTTGCGTGCCGCTACAAATATTTCTTTTAAGGAGAGCTATAGAATTACTCCATACCTTTGTTAGACAAAGCGTTCATCCCTTGACGGCGAATACGTTGGCGACTGACTGTCGCCTCGAGCCCAAGCTCACTGTCACAAATCTCTGACAATTACAATCGGGTTGAATAACTACAATTGTTTAATTACAGCTATAGTAAACTTTAGATTACAATGTTGCGGGATTATCCACAGGCTCCGGTGTTCTTTCATCTCCGACATATACATATACATATACATATACATGTATATGGATATACATTCGTGATCTCTGGCATAGTAACATAACATTCCTATTGAAGGTAGCAACCGCGATTCGCACGGTGTCAATTCAGGCCACTCGTGTTCTGGTATAGGCAAATTAAAACAAAATCGATGTAATATTACAACTTTACTGTGTACATTTTTTCATTTGTATAAACAACTATTACTATAATAATGTTGAAGAAAATATTAGGTTGGTATGATCACTAGTTCCTACATGCAATGTTGGTACGACTTCTAACGACGTCTTTTGTTTTGGCGTCCGCCACGTGTTAATCATCTGAGTGTATCCGGTGTGTTCATATGGCTGTACATGGTGGTGAAATACAGAACGTAAAAACTGAATCTGTGTGAATCAATAAATATCAAACTCCAAAACCTATTTAATAACAAATAATATAACAAATTAAGTAATATGCTGTAGACTGTAAAAAAACAATAATAAAATGTATGTTTATATTAACACGTTGAATGCCATGGTGGTTGTCACGTAAAATAGAAAGAAACTTAAGAAAAAAAAAGAAACTTTTTTTTCTGGTTTACAATACACTTCCGAGCTCTAGGCGAGACTGTTCAAGACTGACTTGGATGATTTTAGGAGGAGTATTTGAATTCTTTTATTCGTGGGAGTGGGAAAAGGTTTCGATCATATATTTCTGAGAACGGATAGAGTAACCGGATGGTATCCCGATGGTCACTCATGCTAAGGCGCTTGGAATTTCGCTATCTTATCGCTTTGTTTAGTCGGATTTCATCTGTGACATCCCCCCCCCCTTCTTAGATTGAACTTGGTCCCTCAAGTTTTCTTCAGAAGACTTTTGTGGAATCGGGCTCGGAGTGGCTTGAAAATCACATCTAATTCCTCTTCTTCTTCGAGGTGGTATGAGTTGGTCGGGATATAGATGTCGGATGTTGCGACCGAGGCGCTTGGTGCTGGTGGGGATGTCACATTGTGGCTGTTGATTACGGTTTCATTTCGGCAGCAAAATAAATTGATACATAAACTATTCGGTATACATTTTCTGATGCATTTGAATACCCCTATCTTGTTTAATCCGTATATACCTAGCATGCCTAATGCTATGGAGCGTGGTTAGCCCCCAATACTGTATACTTTTGATTCTATGTTCGAAATTAAGAGTTTTTATCTCGTCGCCTATTTTATCGATCGTGGTCTTATAGCCTTGTAAATTATCTATTACCTTTGGTGCTCGCTCGAGTTTGTCTAACAGATGAGTGAAGCTATCGTTTGTTTTGAGCGCTAGGGTTTTAGTTTTGATTTCGCATTTGATTTCGTTTTTTGTCTCGCCTATACGCATGTGTTCATCTTTGTACAATATATCGCAGGAAGTGTTGGCTCTTATGATGGAGGGCTTGTCAAGTTTTTGCAAGGTGTGTTTCGTTTGGCAAATTGTGTCCATTTCTATCGGGTTTGCCGGTATCGCAATGTAGCTGTTGCTAGTTCTGAGCGGTATAAAGCTAATGTCTTCAATCTTAAACACAGTTATTTGACAAAGTTCGATATGAGGTTTGAAGTTTATTATTTCGCTGTCATGGATTGATGGTGTTTTTGTTTGCATATAGTGGTTCCGGCTCGATTCTTACAAAGTTTGTCGAGATATTCGATATCAGTGTTCATAAATGAAAGTCCAGAAGTTAAATATATTTGATGTTGGACTACTGGAGCCAAAAATGCTCCATTTCTCTTACTCGGGATAGGATATACCTGTAATATATTCCATTCCGTGTTAGAAACTAAAGGTATGTAGGAGGGATGGTTGGAGCTAGGCGGTGAAAAGAGAATTCGCGTTTCGTCCCGGGACTACCGGTGGACTCGTCAGTAAGGCTATGCCCGGTAGTCCCTGCCTTAGACGTAGAGGGAGTCTCGCTAGGTGCGGTATTTGTATCGTGCGCCCGTATATTCGACCGCTAGCGAGATAGACAGACTCGTTGTCGTCGTAGCCCTCTGGTGTTGGCGGTTGGTTGGTCGCCCGGGAAGTGTTGCGCCGCGTTGATGCCTCGACCTGTCGGCGTCCTGTTGATATCGATCCGCCACAGGTACTATGATTTTAATATCACTAATGTCGAGTATAAACTGAAACTGTTCGGTTTTGGCAGAGATCGCGGTGTTGCACATCTGGTTGTCTATCGCTTTGGCGTAGTTTTCTATAAATTCATCGAGGTCGATTATTTGTGGGCAAATTATTTCGTCTTGCCTAATATTATGACGTTAAGTATCTCGTTTAACTGAAAGTGTAAAGTTTGCATCGCGGTGTCGAGTTTCATAATCATTTTAAGCATAAATCTATCGATATTTGCCTGCTGTTGTTGTTTTAATACATCGTTATACGATTTCTCTAGGTGGTTTAGGTTTTCCGAGTTTACAATTTTCCTAATAAGTGCTGTTTGATTAGCTATTGCAGTCTTGATTTTATAGTTGTCATCGAATAGTTTGTCCATGTTTTCGTTTATGAGTGTAAGATAATCATCGTCGAGAGTTTCGAATAGACTTTTCGATACGGAACCTATGATGTTGAGTAAACCTCGTTTGCTTCGGGTGTGTATTAACGTTTTCAAGTGTTTTGCGAGTTGTTTCAGGTTATTGATACGGTTTTGTAATCCGTCTAACTCTTCAGCGTATTCTTTGCTGGTTGCGCGTGAGTTTATTGTTGATTTATATAATTCTATCGTGCTTATTTGCTCGTATATGTTGCTAGTGTCTAATCCTGCAATAATATTGGCAGTATCGCTATACAAATATCCTTTTCTTATGTTTTCTATGAATACAGAGTTACCTTCTAATGGTGTAATATTTATTTGCACGGATACTATTCCGGCAAAGAGGAGTGTCGACCTGGAAAGTAAGGTTTTAAACGATTACCGTGTATTTTCTTTATAATATTATCAATTATGATTTCATAATAAGGGGTTTTGACAGAGTGGATTCTGTATGGTCCTAACCATTCAGTGTCTAATTTGTCTCTTTTGTGGTCATTATGGATTAATACAAAATCTCCTTCTTTAAATACCGTTTGAGTGTATCGAAACTGTTCTGTTGTTTGTCCGTCCAGTGGAAGTTAGTGTCTTTTTTGTTTAGGTCCGTCAGGGGTTTGGCTATTTTGAGAAGTTACGTATAAATTTCCGGTAGTATCCCGCAAGTCCTAAGAATGATTTGACTTCGGTAAGGTTTTTAGGAATTCTAAAATTTTCGACTGCTTCTATTTTCTTCGGATTAGGTTTTACCCCTTCTGATGTTACTATGTGTCCTAAATATTCGAGTTCTGGTTTTAGAAATTCACATTTGTCTGGTTGGATTTTTAGTCCTAACTCTCTTAGTCTTTGTAATACTATGGCTAAGTTTTCATTATGTTTTTGAATAATGCTTCCAAATATAATAATGTCGTCTAAATATACAAAGCAATGTTTATTAATTAATCCGCGTAATGCCGTATCCATCATTCTTTGAAATGTTGCTGGCGCGTTGTTGAGTCCAAAAGGCATTCTGTTAAATTGGAAATGTCCTTTAGGTATTGAGACAGCAGTGTATTTCTTTGAGTTTTCGTCCATAAGGATTTGATGAAAACCGGATGATAGGTCAAGTGCTGAGAAGAATTTCGCGTCTCCTAGTTGGCTTAATATATCTTCTATGTCGGGTAATGCATAGACGTCTTGGTCAGTCAGTTCGTTTAGTTTTCTGAAGTCAATAACTATTCTCCACTTCTGTTTTCCTGACGCATCTAATTTCTTGGGAACAACCCATACTGGTGAATTGAAAGGAGAGTCTGATTCTTCTATAATGTTTTTATTTAGCATTTCTGTTATTTGTTTCTCGATTTCGCTTTTGTGGCACTCTGGGAGTCTGTATGGTTTGGTGTTTATGATTTTGTCTTGTTTTAATGTGATTGTATGTTTTGTTAGATTAGTACATGGTAATAGGTCTATTTCTAAATTGAATACGTCAATGTAATGTATTAATGTTTTCTCTATGGGTTCGCGGAGTTCGCGTTCAATATGATTTGTTCTCACTATGGTTTTAAGTTTAGCAATTTGATCTAATTCTTTACTATTATCAATGTCGTTAGAAATTTCATGATTTGTCTCACCAGAATTGGAGAAGCATACTCGCGGTTGTTTGCCTTCGAGGTAGATGGTTCGAACTCTCTTTTCGCCTGGTTGTACGTTTCTGGTTTCTGAAAGTATAAAATCTTATTATCAAGTTTTAATCTATCGTTGGAGATTTCATATTGGTACTTCTCTAAACAAGGTAGTCCTATTATTGCATCTTCTATTAGGGGAAAGTCTTCCGGTACTATATAAAATTTATGTTCTTTGCCAAACATTTTAGATCTAATAAATTCGTTAGTGGTATATTTGTCTTGTCCCATGGAGAACATTCGAGGTTCATCGGCTTTGAAGGTTTGAGAGTCTACTTTGTCTTTTTTCAATAAGTTGATTCCTGCTCCTGCGTCGATGAAGTGTGTTACATGTCCAGTTCTTGCGTTAAACCGTATTGTGAGAAGCTGCCTGTTGTGGTGTTAACTCTTGGAATTTTTCTTGGTCTTCCGCCGTTTCGTCGTAAGTTTCTGTTTCTATGTTGCGTGTCTCGAGATTGTGGACTGCTGGTGGTCTCGAATGTTGGCTGGGTGTTTGAAAATTTCTACATTGACTGGAGACATGTCGATTTGATTGCATTTGAAACATTTCAGTTGAGTTCTTTGGGTAAGTGGCGTTCGTTCAGCTTGCTGGAAGTTTCTTGGCATTGGTCTACGTGTTGGAGTTGGTTTTCTAATGGTTGGGTTGGGATTATTGGTCGTTGGTCGTCGCTGCTCGGAGAATCGTGGTCGTTCCATTGGTCTTGGTCGTCGACTGCGATCTTCCCTGAAGTATCGCTCGATGTCGGCGGCTTTCTTTTCAGCTTCCACGATGTTGTATGGTGGATTGGCGAGTAATACCTGTCCTATTTCGGTTTTTAGGCCTCGAATGAAATCGGTTACGGAGTCCCTTAGAATTCTATCATTCGTTGCTCGTCTAGTAATTTCATCGGAGTATTCGTTTGTTATACTATATTGTAACTTATTGAACGCTCTGGGGAATCTGATGATATAGCTTTTTTGGGGAATGAGATAATGGACTAGGTGGAAAGAGGTGATAAGAGAGAGTGTGCGTTTCGTCCCGGGGCTACCGGTGGACTCGTCAGTAAGGTTATGCCCGGTAGTCCCTGCCTTAGACGTACAGGGAGTTTCGCTAGGTGCGGTATTTGTATGAAGTGTCCGCATCTAGCGAGATAGACAGACTCGTTGTCGTCGTAGCCCTCTAGTGTTGGCGGTCGGTACCCGCGGATCGCCTGGGAGGTGTTGCGCCGCGTTGATGCCTCGACCTGGCGGCGTCCTGCTGATACCGATCCGCCACACTTTGAACGTTTTCGTCGCAGCGTGTCTTATTTCGCGTAGCTGGTCTTGTTGTTCCCTAACGGTGGCTTGGGTGGCTACATTTCGTCGTAGAGCATCGTACAGATGTCCGTATTCGCTGATCGGTATATCCCGGATGGCCATTGCGGCTTTACTCGTAATTTTATTGATCTTGATCATTTTGAGTAAAAGTGGTTGTTTGCTACACATGGCTCGCATCTCACGTACTTCGCGTATGAACTCTTCTACTCCGATATCGTCTTCGCCGTTTAACTGTGGAATACATGCTATCGCGTCTTTGGCTCGTAAGTTCGGAGAAGCGAATTGCGGTAAACGGTCTTCATACGAGGGATGGCTGTCTGCTTCTGATCGAATCGGGGCAGATGGTGGGGGAATTCTGTCTCTCGCGGCAATAGATTTGTCCATGGTAATAAGGGAGCCTAAATCTGTTGTAGCGTCGTGTCCTAATTTTATTTTAGAGATATTTCTGCCTAGTAGTTCTATCTCTGCTGCACGTCTCTTGTTCTCACTGTCCGCTATCCGTAGTATTTCTTCTATACGTCGCGTAAGAAGTTCGGTTTGCCTGGTGAAATTCTCGTTTTGTTTTTGCATCGCGTCGAGTATGGCACGAGTCGAATTATTCGTAACTCCGGTTGTAGAAGCGATATTAATAGTTTCGATTTTGTCTTTTCGTGATGTGGACATGATTCTAATCGAGCTTATCGGGTCTGAACTATTGTTGCTATTTGAGCTCGAAACGCTTGAGAAACTTGATTTTCTCGTACGCTAACGTAAAAATGAATCCAGATTTCCAGCTTACCGTAGTAGCTATGGCCGTTAAGGAGTCTCTGGGATGTTTCCTCTCTGGTGGGTTCTAGATTCCGAATCTTATTCGTAGGCTTGCTCTGCGCTGACCGTAATCCTCTTGTCTAGTTTCACCGTAGTAGGACGTTGAAAGTTGCTGCAGGGCTTCGTAGTAGCAAAGATTCGCAGTGGTCCGCTGATTCTTCAATCTTCAATGATGCGCGTATGCCGAAATCGTGATTTCGTTTACACCGAAGCTGATGGATTCTGGCACGGATCGCCAAAATATCTCGTAAACTTGAGGGTTGGATGGTAAAATAAAATAGCTGAGTCGTAACACAACTATTAATTTTGTTTTAATTAAATTTTATTATGAATTCAGCAATCACAACGGAATACACACTAAATTAACATAAATCACAATTCACTCCAACCACGTTATGTAAAACTTAGTTACAGTGATACGTTAAGTACGCGACTGTTATAAGGGTAGAGACCGGTAAAGATATGTTGACTATTCTACAGAATAAGATAAGAGACAGAATAAGTGAAGTCTTACTGACGATACTGTGTCTGAGGAAAGCTAGGGATGGGTGTGTCTAAGGACACGAGACTATCGGATTTGTTGATGACAATTTTGGTTAGGGAAGTGAGGGCAGTAGACTCCGTCTCCGAATCGATAATAAGACGGTTGGTGGGCCAGGAAGGGTTTTAGCCGCCCTCGTGAGGAAGTTGCTAACGGAACATACCAGACGTGAGGAAAACTAACTTTCCGCGTTAACCCGTAGTAAACAATAAACGTAAAAGGAAACCTAAGGCAAGAGATACTCGCTTGGTCTGAAGGACCTTAACTATGAAAATTCCAAGACCCCTGGTTGGTACTTAAGACTATTGAGGGTACGCGCCAAGGATGTGCAGACATCTGGGCGCCATCCTGCCCGCGGTGTGTGGACTGGTCTCTGATGTGAATTGACGTTACACAGGCATCGATACGATGCTCGTCTTTGGAATGATGGTCTTCTTTCCGCAACAACGGACAATGAGGCACGATGTGTCCATCCTTATGGCATTTGAAGCACGATACCCTTGACGATGTGGCCGGTCGGCTTTCCTCTGGGCGTCGGGAGTACTTCCTCGGTTCCAATTACATCTTCATGCGGCACTCAGATATTGTATGATATGCCCGTAATTACCGTAGTGGCGGCACTTGCTCCGGAAGGCTGGCGACCTGCTTCGTTTATTTTCGGGGCCCGATGGTGGCTTCCCTGACGGAGACATAAGCTTTTCCTTGTAAACGAAAGGTCTCATTTCGCTTCGAAATTGGTCCGTCGTCCTGATGTCGCTCGTGAGTGCTAATCTCATTTCTCATTTTGGAATCTTTAAGTACTCAAGCAAGCTCTGATGCTCTGAGCTCTGATTAGTGCTTGATAGCATAGTATTTTTACTTTGCTGTTGAGATGTTTAGAGTAGAATAGTTTTTTTGTTTTCCAGAATGCTATATTGGCCTTAGAAAATTGAATTTCGGTGTGCTGCTTGAAGTTTAATTTGTAGTCTGTATTTACTCCTAGGTATTTTACGCAGTTTTTGTGTGGTATGAGTGCCCCTTTGCTTGTTTTTTCTCTTTGTTCGAATTTTTTGCAGTATTCTCTTTCTATTGGACCGATTTCACTTGACTTGGGTCTAAACAGTATGGTTTCGCATTTGCTTGTGTTTATTTTTTGTTTCCATGTGTGGTAGTAATCGTTAAATTTCTCAAAAAGTCCTTGGAGTTCCGTTTTTATTGTTTTGGTTTTGCGGCCTGTTACGTAGATGATTAGGTCATCTGCGAAGGCTATGGAGCGTTTATGCGTGGATATATTGAGATTAAAGAGATTTAGTAAGTCACTGTTGTAAATACTGAAAAGAAACGGGGAATTTACTGTACCTTGTTGCAGACCGTTTTTAATGGAGAATTCATTGCTTGATGTGTGTGAACCTTCGGTCATTACGAATGTTCTGCTTGTGATCATGTCCCAGACTATTTTAATCAGGTATTTAGGAAAGTTTTTCTTGATCAATTTGTATATGAGACCTGGGATCCAGACTGTGTCGAAAGCTTCTTCGAGATCTATTAAGCAGGGGGCTACTCGTTGTTTCGCGTTTAGAGCCCAGCAGATGTCCGACGTAAGTTTGTTTATGGCGTGAATTGTGGAGTGTTTGTGCCGGAAGCCAAATTGATTTTCTGGGATTATGTCATTTTTTGAGCAGAAGGAGGTTTGGGGGTTGTTTATGATTATTTCAAATACTTTGCTTATGTTGGGGAGGAGACTTATGGGTCGTAGGTTTGCGGGCGATGAGCCGTCTTTATCTTTTTTTGTAATAGCTATCAATTTGGCTTTTTTCCATTTTCTAGGGAAATATGTGTTGTTTAGTACATTGTTGAAGAGTACTGTGGAGTACCATTTTATTTTGTTCGGTAGTAAAATGTTTGGGATGCCGTCGAAGCCGGAGGATTTTTTGTTGTTTAGTTTGGAGAAGATTTTGTTTAGTTGATTGTAATTTGTGAAGTAGTTTATTTCTAGTTCTGGTTGTTTGGGGTTGTCTGCGGTGTTTTCGTTTGAGAATGTGCAGACTGTTTTGTTTAGCGTTATGTCTTGTTGCATTTCATATTTGAGTTTGTTTGTTTCGGCGATGATAATTCTGTTTAGTTGTTCTCGGCCCATGTGTTCGTTTTGTGTGTGTGTTTTGGAAAAGTGGGTGCCGATAATGTCTAGTTTTTCTGTTGTTTTAGTTATTATGAAGTTACCCTCGGTGTCTTTGATGGTGTTGTGTATCGTTATACCTGCTTCTTGGATGAGGGAGGCAATTCTGGGGGCAATTTGAGATGTGGGATGGGGTTTTGTCCTTTTGGTTTGGAGATTTGATTTATTTGTGGGAAAATGTTGGCTGAGTCGTTTTTGGAGATGTTTTTTATTTTGTTTGTCCAGTAATGGTTTATAGAGTTTGCGAATTCTTGTTTCAGTTGCGCTTTTATTTTGTATAGTAGGTACTTTAGGAATACTAATTCTTCTCTTTTGTCGTAAGAATAGTCGTATCTTATATTGTTTATTTTGGAGAGTATGTAGCTTTTGTCTCGTTGTAGTTCTTTTATTTTATTGTTGATACAGGGCTTGCATGAATTTTTTTGTTTTACGTTTTACACGGATTTTTGGAGAGCGATTTGTGTATGTTTTTCTATTTCGTCTATGAATGAGTCGATTTGTCTGTTTGTTAGGTTGACGTTGTTGTAGATCTTTAGGTCGCCTCGGCACTGACGTGCTACGCCGATGACACATTGGTGCTGATCTGGGGAACGGCATGGGGGAGAACCGTCCGCCTGGCGGAACTGGCGGTGGCCTGCGTGGTCGCCGAGATCAAGAGATTGGGACTGAGGGTGACCCCTGAGAAGTCCGAGGCAATGTGGTTTTGCCGCAAGGCCGATCACGGGACGCCTCCAGCGGGTTATCGCATGAGGTTGGAGGGGGCTGAAATTGGGGTCGGAACCAGCTTGAAGTATCTGGGCCTGACTCTCGACAGCCACTGGACCTTCGGCGCTCACTTCGAGCGCCTGGGGCCGTCTGTCGAGGCGACGGCGAACGCCTTAGTACGCCGGTGTGGTGCGATCGAAGCTCCTCTACGGAGCTCCGATCTGGGCGGGGGACCTGATGGCCAATCGTCGCAATCTCCTTGCGGTCAGGAGGCTGCACAGGACGATGGCAATCAGGGTAGTGAGGGGCTTCCGCACTATTTCGGCGGCAGCGGCGGCGGTGCTCGCCGGGTTTCCCCCGTTCGAATTGGAGGCCCTGAGGCGTCGCGAGATTTATCTCCACACTCGGGGTCCGTCGGACGGGGTGGGCCCGGTGGGCGCCGACGTCAGGGTTCGGGCTCGGAGAACTTTGCTCGACAGATGGCGCGCCAGCCACGACACGAGAGCGGGGGCGCCTGGGATAAGAGTCCTCGGGGCCGTCCTTCCAAACTGGGACGTTTGGTTGGATGGCGGTGGGCCTCCCCTATCCTACAGGGTGACGCAGGTGCTCACCGGACACGGTTGCTTCGGTGAATATCTGCACCGAATCGGGAAGGAGGCGACCGCGCGCTGCCACCACTGCGATGCGAGCGTGGATTCGGCGCAGCACACGCTGGAATACTGTCCGGCGTGGGCGCGGCTGCGCCACGATCTCATCGTGGAAATCGGTTGGGACCTCTCGCCGCCGACGATCCTCCGGGCGTTGTTGGTAAGCGAGAGAAAAAGGAGGGCCGTGACCTCCTTCTGCGAGCAAGTTATGCTTCGGAAAGAAGCCGCGGAGAGGGTGAGGGTGTGGTACTCTCACCCTGAGAGAATTGACCGGCGAAGGCGCGGCAGAGGCCACGGACGCGCTTCGGCAAGGCGCGCTAGGCCCGTCGCGCCCCCGGTGGGGTGCAAACTTAGGCGCTGGCAGCTCAGCGCCCGGGGCCGCAAAGCACCCCGGTAGGGGAACCGGACTGCCTGACTCGACGGCTCCGGCGACGAGGCGCGGTGTGACGTGGCCGCACACCGCTCCATTAAGCGACGTATTGAGCGCGGAGGGGGGCCCGGTGCATCGCTTACACCGGTTCCCGGGCCCCTCTCGCTCGCAGCTGGGATGGTCATCGTGGAGGTTTTAGTCGTTTGGAGTCCGGCACTAGCACGCCACTTTTCCCCAGAAGCGGCCTGGTGTCCGTGCGGATTTCCTCCACGTTAATAAAATAAAAAAAAAGATCTTTAGGTCGCAGTTCTGTTCGAGTATGTTTTGGAACTTTTTCCAGTCTGTCTTTTTGTAGAGTCAACCGAATAGATAGAGGGCGTGGAGCAGACGTAAGGAGGACGGAGTCGTGAGTGTACTCGAAATCCCCGGAAAACTGGAGAATTCAAACAAGGAAGGCAACCAGAGGAAGGGATCAGTGCTCGCGAAAGTAATGCGGGTGTAGAAACCCACGAAATCTGGCTTGGGAAGGCGGTAAAGAAGGAAATAAACCGAGGGTGAGGTTATGACGGCTGGGCAGCCATATTAGAACGCGTGACAACAGCGCCGCTACACGGGCTACCCGAGAAACTGCACAGGCGCAGCCATATTGGCACGTGCGCCGAAAGCGCGTCGCGCGGGCCATTTGAAGTGGCAGTGACTGACAAGCAACAAGGGCGGAAGAAGTGACCATTCTCGCACCCGATGGCGAAAAAAGACGCAGTCGGGGTGAAAGACAAGGAGGTAGGGGGAATCTTCAGAGGAGGGGGCGAAGCGGAGGTGGTTGCTGAGCCGTCACACGTCAGCACCAGGAGCATGACGAGGGCGGCCCCGCCAAAAGAGGGGCCCCCACCCCACACTGGACACGGAGTGCCCGCAGGCCGAAAAAACGAAGGAGGAAGAGGACCTAGCCTATGCGAACGGCTACTACGGCGGACATTGGAGCGGAACTGATCCGCCAAGCCGCAGAGGTGAACAAGGCTGCCGAGACACCTCGCAGCCACAAGGGCACGCAGGAGAAAAAGTTGAAAGAAGCGGCGAGGACTATCACGGCGGGCGTAACGGAAATGGTGAGGAGAATAGACCCTGCCGCCGGCGCCCTTGCTATAACGCAGGGACGCATAGCGACACTAGAGGCGGAGAACAAGGCACTCCGAAAAGAGCTGGCTTCGCGCTCCGCCGCAGAGAACAGTGACACGGCGCGCCTCGCCGCAATCGAACAAGAGATAGAGGAGATAAGGCCCTCGCTGCATCGGCTGGAAGTACGCCTCCGGAACATGGAAGGGAGTCAAGGAAAGGAGGCCGTTCCGGACGAGAGCACGAGAAGGATGGAGTCTGGAGCCCCCAACGCCCCGGTGACCAAGGAAGGACGAGTGGCTGCCACGGAGTGGCAGACCGTCAGAAGGAAGAAGAATAGGAAGAAGAAGGAGGCAGAGAAGAAACAGCCGGCGAAGCTGAAAAAGCCCCAGAGAGTGGACCGGAGAACGCGCGAAGAGGGCGAGGCAAATTGCCCCTGCCCCTCCCACGTACACCGAGAACGTCGGCGGTAACAATCACCCTGACGGATAAATCGAGCCAATCCTACGCGGAGGTGTTGGCTGCGGCCAGAGACAGCGTCTCCCTGGCTGAGGTCGGTATCAATGCGATGAGGATGCGGAAGACCATCACCGGAGGCGTCATCCTAGAAGTCCCCGAGGATCAAGAGAGAGAGAAGGCCGCAGCGCTCCCAGCACGCCTGACGCGGGCTCTGGACCCGAACAAGGTCCGCGTGGCGACACCCTTCCGAGCCGCGGAAGCAAGGGTGTCCATGATAGATATATCGGCCACCAAGGAGGAAATCCAGAACACCCTGGCGAAGGAGGGCGGCTGCAAGCCGGAGGACGTCCGACTGGGAGAAATCCGCCCCGCCCGAAACGGCCTTGTATCGGTGTGGATACGAGGCCCGGCCGGTGCAGTGAGAAAACTGGCCCAGGCTGGCAAGGTCACCATTGGTTGGTCGATAGCGAAGATCGAAGCCATCGGGCGAATACCTCTACAATGTTACAGGTGCCTGGAGATGGGACACGTGAGAAGGTCCTGCACCACCAAGGAGGACAAGGGGCACCTATGCTTCAGATGCGGCAAACCAGCGCACCAAGCGAAAACATGCAATGCCGCGAGCCCGAAATGCCTGCTCTGCAAGGCGCATGGAGCACCATCTGTGCACAGGATGGGTGGACTGGCCTGCGCCCCCCCCCCCCCGAAGAAAGGAACAAAAGGAGCCAGCCGCAGATCCACAGCTGCAAGCGGCAACGAGGAAAACACCCCATCGCAAGGCGACCCTAAGCCGGGGAGCAAAAAAACTGGCACGGAGGAAACCAGAGGAACAACACTAAGGGCCTGAAAATGCGCATCCTCCAGGCTAACCTGGGACGATCAAGGCGAGCACAAGACCTGCTCTTCCAAACCATCCGGGAGAGCACGGTCGTCCTAGCGGTAGTGGCAGAACCATACAGAGTTCTGGACGCTCCGGAATGGGCCGGAGTTACGGACGAAATGGTTGCTGTCACCTGGATATCAACGCCGGGGGCGTTCGCACACGGAACCCTGCTGGAACGCGACAACGGATACGTCGCGGTCGAGTGGGCAGGGATGGTGGTGGTGGGTGTGTACGTGCCACCCAACAGCGGACAGGCAGCATTCGAGGAATTCCTGGACGGGGTCGGCGACTGCGTCAGGCGACGACTTCCCCGGCAAATGCTCGTCCTAGGAGACTTCAACGCGCACTCCACGGAATGGGGGAACGCCAGGACCAACGCGCGCGGCCGCGCGCTGTCAAACTGGGACGTGGGACTTGGACTCCTGTTGGTGAACAGGGGCTCGACCAGCACCTGCGTGGCGTGGAGAGGGAGCTCCATTGTCGACATCACATGGGCCTCTCCTGATGCTTTCAGGCGGATTACGGCCTGGAGAGTAGCCGAAGGAGTCGAGACACTCTCGGACCACCTCTACATATCCATGGAGGTGGACACACCTGGACCTAGAACGGCGGCTGCAGGCGACGGCCGCGGCCCACCGAGGAGAGGACGCGTGCGCCCACCGCCAAGATGGAAGATAAAGGAGGTAAACAAAGATCTGCTCCGGGCAGCCGTCATAGCAACAGCTTGGAGCTGGGAGGCCTCGGAGACGGCGACCGAAACAGACGTGGAAGAAGAGGCCGAGAACCTTCGCCGGGCCATGACAGCAATCTGCGACGCATCCGTGCCACGTGCCACGCCGGGCAGGGTGCGAAGCAGGGCAGTCTACTGGTGGAACCCTGACATCGCAGAGATGAGGACGAGTTGCGTCCGGGCCAGAAGACAATACCTAAGGGCCTGCCGCTGGCGACGACGCGATGAAGAAGAAGTCTCCCTGCGCTACCGGGCGTACCGCGTGCTACGGCGCTCGCTGCAAAAGGAGATTAAAAACGCGAAGGACCGTGCCTGGGCTGAATTAGTTGAAACGGTCGACCCATGGGGAAGAACATTCAGGACGGTGACGCGGAAACTCCACGCGAAGGGTCCCCTGGCAACGAGGGAAATGGAACCTGCGCTGCTGCTGCGGATCACCGGGGCGCTCTTCCCCCCGCGAGAAGACAGGATGGCAGAACGGCCGCGGGAAACGACACGGCCACTGGAATGGAGGGACGACTGGGAAGTCTCGGAGGAAGAGATGTGGGAGGCGACCAGAAGAATGGCCTCCCGCGATGTGGCGCCGGGCCCGGACGGCATCTCGGGCCGGATCTGGGGGGAAGTGATGGGAGTCATGGCCCCTAGACTTCGGCGCCTATACACAAGATGCCTGAAAGAGGGAGCGTACCCCCGAGCATAGCGGACGGCGAGGCTGGTCTTGCTCCGCAAAGAGGGCCGACCGACGACCTCGCCGTCAGCGTACCGGCCGATATGCCTGTTAGACGAGGCCGGCAAACTTCTCGAGAGGATAATCGCCACCCGCCTGGAGCAACACATGGCGGATCAGATGCCAGGCTGGCACGAAAGCCAGTACGGCTTCCGGAAGGGGCGTTCAACGATTGACGCGGTCAGACACGTGCGGGCACTTGTAGAGGACATGGTTTCCCGGAACGACGTGGCGCTGGCGGTTTCCCTGGACATCGTCAACGCAATTAACTCCATTCAATGGGACAAGATAGTGACGGCCCTGGAGCGCTTCGAGGTTCCCAGCTACTTCGTCCGGCTGATCCGAGCCTACCTCGACGGCAGATGGATATGCTACACCAGCAAGGAAGGGGAGGAAAGGCGACCCGTCGAGCGTGGAGTCCCGCAGAGTTCGGTGTTGGGACCGATCCTGTGGAATATTGCGTACGACGAGGTACTGCGATGCCCGCTGCCCCCAGGCGCGGCCATGGTGTGCTACGCGGACGATACACTGGTCCTGGTCGGGGGTCGTGGCTGGCACGAGACGCTGCGCATCGGCGAAATCGCAACGGCCTGCACGACCCGTGCTGTGCGCAGACTGGGCCTGAGGGTCTCCTCTGCGAAATCAGAGGCCATTTGGTTTTATGACAAGAGGAGACGAGGGACCCCACCGCCTGGCCTATACATAAACATGGCTGGCGAAACCGTCCGGGTGGGATCGCAGATGAAATATCTGGGTCTCATCATCGACAGCCAGTGGACGTTCGAACCGCACTTCGACGCCCTGATCCCGAAAGTGTCGGCGGCTGCTAATGCCCTGTGCGGCCTGTTACCGAACATCGGCAGGGCGGGAGACGCGGTGCGCCGACTCTACGAGAGCATCGTTCGGTCCCGAGTGATGTACGGGGCCCCGGTATGGGCGGACAACCTGATGGCGAGTCGCCGCAGCACCCTGCTCCTGAGAAGGCTACACAGAGTGACCGCCACCAGAATCATTAGAGGATACCGGATGGTGTCCCACGCGTCGGCGACCGCTTTAGCCGCGTCCCCCCCGTGGGAACTCCGGGCGCTAGCGCTCAAAAGGCGATACATCCACCGGAGAGTATGGCATCCGGGAGAAGATCAGACGGAGCAGACGGCTCCAAACGGCCCAGGAGCCGCTGAGGAGGACACGTGGGACCTGTGGTGATCCCAGCTGATCAACGAGGGAGGCGAACATCGAGGCGTGGAGGAGGTCCTCCCAAACTGGGAGGCATGGAGAAGACGCCACGGCCTCCCGCGCACATTCAGAATGACCCAGGTGCTAACCGGACACGGCGTGTTCGGCGAGTTCCTGAAGAGAATCGGGCGAGAAACGACAGACATCTGCCACCATTGCGGAGAGGGCAGGGACACAGCGCAGCATACCCTGGAGCTCTGCCCGGCGTGGGAGCTGCCCCGCTACACCCTGCGGTACGCCATAGGAGAAGCACTGACCCTCCCCCCCCCCCCAGCGATTGTAGAAGCGATGCTGAGAGGACCACAGGAATACGAGGCCGTCCGCCTCTTCTGCGAGCGAGTTATGCTCGCGAAGGAGCGCGCGGAAAGGGAGAGAAAGAGAAACTCTCACCCTTGTAGGATAAGACGATGGAGATGGATGTCAGTCAGACGAGCCAGAGCCGCCCCATCGCCGCTCCAACGGACCATGACCAGAAGAAGCGACAGCGCTAGGGGCAATGACCCCCCCTAATGCCAACCCAATAGTTGGGAGGCACTAGGACTGGCTCTAACAAGAGGACGCGAGAAGGGGGTGCAACTGAAGTAATTCATACGAGGTTCCTGGAGCCCCCCTGTCATACGCGTAGGACGGTCATCGTGGAGTTTTAGTCGGTAGGAGTCCGACACTACTCTGCTGTTACGCGCTTACGCAGCAGCGGAGTGTCCATGAAGATTTCTTCACGTACAAAAAAAAAGTCTGTCTTTTTGTAATTGTACCTGGGTGTCTCGGTCTGTGTTTCGAGTATTAGTCAGATGTATTCTTGTTTATGTGAAATACTAGGGCGTTATGGTCACTATCATAGGTTAAGGTTTTAAGAGTGTTATTTGGACGTAGGTTTTGAAATTTTAGTCGCGCATCTGCCAGGCATATATCCAGGTATGAGCCTCCTTTTGGGTAAGAGGGTAGCTCGGAGCTGTATATGTTTGTTTTGTAGCGGATGCTTTTATTGTCTAGCCAGTTTCTAATGAAGTTACCTCTCGTGTTGTTTATTTCGTTTTTCCAGCTTGTATTTTTTGCGTTAAGGTCGTCTGCTATTATATAGTAGTTTTCCGGTTTGTTGAGCTGGAAGAGTTTGAAAAGTTTATTGAATTCGTCGCTAAATTCTTTCTGGTTTCCAAGGGTTGCGCAGGCTGCAGGGTACGTGGTAGTGATAAAAGTTGATTAATCTTTCTTTTCGAAAATTCAGGGATTCATCCGTTACGGGTTTCCTACGTACTCGCGTAAATACAGGCCAGTTAGAAATACAGTTAATTGATCTTAACATCACCGTACAAAGGAGTCCTAATAGACTTCGTGAGGAAGTCTACATTAGAATTAGGTTTAGGGGCGTGAAACGAATCTTCGTTTGGATTACACGTGTCGTTATGTAATAGAGAAGACATTGACTAGTGCTGATACGATTATCATAGAACTGGACAAGTAACCGTGGTAATTAGATATTCGAGAAACTAATGACAATGATCCTAGGTTCAATAACGAATCCGCGGTCGACGGGATGATGGATGAACGTGCTTACAAAGTCTATGACGGACGCGTAATATTCACTGGTCGTAAGGTGTTACCCTTTTCCTCGGTGAGATCGCAAGAAAGAATGAATTTCCGTCCCGATGATGCCACAGAGGAAAACTACAATGGGGTGTGTCTAAGGACACGAAAACATCGGATTCGTCGAGGGTAGCCTTCGTTCAGAAAGTAAGGGAAATTGGCGTTGCTGCTAATTGGTCAATCTCCATATCGATGGTTAGAAAAAGAGGCTCGCCGCCCTCGAAGGAAAGTTGCTAGTGGGAGACGCCGTTCGTTGAAAAATAGGTCTCCCCTATCTTCCCGTAGTTGGGACAAAGACTGTTTGTTTGAAGAACTTTAGTCAACTAAATCTTAAGATTTATAACGGGCCCTCAGGCTAGCTGAACATGTACTGCGGAGACGCATCGACATCTGGCAATCATCTTACTCGAAGAATAGGGTCTGCGTGTGGCGAGCCACGGGGCAGAAACTGTTGGAATGTTTACTGTCGCGTGCCGCCACAAATATTTCTTTTAAGGAGAGCTATAGAATTACTCCATGCCTTTGCTAGACAAAGCGTTCGTCCCGTGACCGCGAACACGTTGGCGACTGGCTGTCGCCTCGAGCCCAAACTCACTGTCACAAATCTCTGACAATTACAATCGGGTTGAATAACTACAATTGTTTAATTACAGCTATAGTAAACTTTAGATTACAATGTTGCGGGATTATCCAAAGGCTCCGGTGTACTTTCATCTCCGACATATATATGTCGGGTTTACATTAGAGTTAGGGTTAGGGGCGTGAAACGAATCTTCGTTTGGATCACACGTGTCGTTATGCAATAGAGAAGACATTGACTAGTGCAGATACGATTATCATAGAACTGGACAAGTAACCGTGGTAATTAGATATTCGAGAAACTAATGACAATGATCCTAGGTTCAATAACGAATCCGCGGTCGACGGGATGATAGATGAACGTGCTCACAAAATCTAAGTCGGACGCGTAATATCCACTGATCGTAAGGAGTTACTTTATTCGTCGATGAGACCACAAGGAAGAATGCCTTTCCGTCCCGATGATGTCACAGAGGAAAACTATGATGGGGTGTGTCTAAGGACACGAGATCATCGGATTCGTCGAGCATAGCCTTCGTTCGGAAAGTAAGGGAAATTGACATTGCTGCTAATTGGTCAATCTCCATATCGATGGTTAGAAAAGGATGCTAGCCGCCCTCGAGGGAAAGTTGGTAGTGGGAGATGTCATTCGTTGAAAAGATAGATCTCCCCTTTCTTCCCGTAGTTGGGACAAAGACTGTTTGTCGGTTTGAAGGACTTTAGTCAACTAAATCTGAAGATTTATAACGGGCCCTCAGGCTAGCTGAACATGTACTGCGGAGACGCATCGACATCTGGCAATCATCTTACTCGAAGAATAGGGTCTGCGTGTGGCGAGCCACGGGGCAGAAACTGTTGGAATGTTTACTGTCACGTGCCGTCACAAATATTTCTTTTAAGGAGAGCTATAGAATTACTCCATGCCTTTGCTAGACAAAGCGTTCATCCCGTGACCGCGGCTACGTCCGGCGACTGGTTGTCGCCTCGAGCCCAAGCTCATTATCACAAATCTCGGATAAATACAATCGAATCGAATGACGACAATTGTTTAATTACGCCTATGATAGAATCTAGATTACGGTGTTGAGGGATTTTCCCGAAGTTCCAAAGGGAAGGCTCCGGTGTCCTTCCATCTCCGACATATATAATATTGTTATATCAGTAAATTCGTTATTTCCGTTGGTTTGTAGGCATTTCTGTTTTTGGATTGGCAGCTGCAATAAATAAAGATATGTTTGAAACTATATATGAAGCATGTCCATCAGCACTATTGAATTCTCCAAATGATCATGTTACACCACTTTGCATTGCTGCTATGAAAGATGATAAAAATTTATTTTGCAGATCAATAGAATTAGGATTTAATGTTTCAAAGAATAGTAAGGTATTACATTTTGTTTAAAATTGATACGATCACGATGCATAATACAGCTGGTAGAGTTTTTATTCATTTTTACCATTAATTTTCAAATGGATGACTATACTTACGGTATGATGAAGCAGTCAATAGTACCAGAAATAAAAAACTTGGCAAAATATTTTAACACAGAAGATTATTGGAATGGTAACTCAGATAACATTCTTATAGAAAATAAACCAGATAACAAGGACTGTTTAAGTCTTTCCAAACTAGTAAATGAAAATAATAGTAATAAGTCTCCTTTAAATGTTCATAAGATACCGATGGTTACATTTGATACTACAATGTGCAATAATGTCAACTGTAACAACAATGTCATAAAAGATCCAAATGAACTTTCAAAACCTTGTGCATTAAGTTTAGAGATAAATCATTCAGGAAGTGTTCAGAGTTGTTTAATTTCACTCACATTGACTTGCAATCCGAACGAACTGTTACCTACTTCTCCAAATATATATGTCGGAGATGAAAGGAAAGCCGAAGCCTTTCCTTGGAAATTTTGGGAACATCCTCTAGTACCTTAGCCTAGATTTTATTATAGTTGTAATTGTTTAATATTTGTAATAAGCGAGATTGGGTTCGAGGTGACAATCGGTCGCCGAACGTAGCCACGGTCACGGGATGGACGTTTTGTCTAACGGAGGTCTGGAGTGGTTGTATGTGTTTTCCGAGAAATGTGGTTGTGGCGTCATGCGGCCTCGAGAGCGGGCCTAGCCACGTGTGATGTTGCCTCGGAGGTGCCGATGCAATGGGACATACATCGTATCAATAATCAAAACTCCAGGCAGAAACTGCCTAGCAACGGCGTTTGGAACTTTCGCGATGCTTCCAACGAGTGTGCCTAGCAACGGTGTTTGGAACCTTCTCGATGCTTCCAAACGGGTATAGAAAACAAAATGCAATCGTACAGCGAGAAAAATCTCCACGAGGCTGGCATTCTTGCGATTGCCTTGGAGAGTGACACATCGAGCATTTTCGACAATCGCACTTGCGCCTAATATTAGTTTCGCTGAGTAAGGAGTTATCCCGGGGACCATGGATTCGTTTGAACCTTTTTTTTTATTATTTAATTTATATTATTTACAACCGACTAAAACCTCCACGATAACCGTCCAGGCTGCGATCGAGAGAGGCCCGGGAACCGCTGTGAGCGTCGCAACCGGGGCCTCCCCCGCGCGCCTAATACCACCGCTGATGGGGCGGTGGTGTGACCATTGTCACACCGCGCCTCGTCGCCGGAGCCGCCGTGCCAGGCAGCCCGGTTCCCCTACCGGACTGCTTGGCGGCCCCGAGGCGCTGAGCCGCCAGCACCCAAGCCCGAACCCCACAGGGCGGGGGGGCCCAGCTCGCTTCGCCAACGCCACACGGAGTTCCCAGGCGATCACTCATCCAAGTACTATCCGTGCCCGGCGCTGCTTAACTTTCGTGAACTGACGGGAACGAGTGCACTCAGCGCGGCCAGGGCGTTGGCGGATTCGTTTGAACCTAAAACATTGCTAATAGTGTTATTTAATTTATTATTCGTAGATCGTATTATTCATTAGGTTTAGTATCTGTTAAACTTATTATTAGTTGTACTTATTATTTGTTAAGCTTAGTGATAGACTTGTATATACGTGTGAGTAAAATCTCGGTTTTGTGAAACGATGGCTAATCCACATGAAGAGTTGTCACGCGCCCAAAATTCGAATCATGATCCGACATATAATTTATACAAAATAAACATAATGAGGAAGTTAATATGAATATAAAAGATGAAACAAAAGATAAACAATTATTTGTAAATGAAGATGTAGATGAAGTAATGCTAACTTGTTCAAAAAGTGAAAAGAATGTAAGCGAACTACCTTTGCAGAGGTATGTTAGTTATTACTGTTATTTAATATGGTTTTGGGTTTATTAATTAACGATTCACTCAGAGTCGTTTTCTCCAAAATATTTCAGTCTTATACAACACGTCTTACCACACAGGAATCTCTTAGTCAAAAGAACAACGTGGTCGACTCCTAAGACAAAAGAGCGTCGTTAGAAGTTGTACCAACTTAGCTTGTAGTAACCAGTGATCATACCAACTTAACATTTCTCAACACTCCCCTTTGATCGCTAGTTTCTACAAGCCCCATAGCTTTGGTAAAATGCTGAGTCTTAATCCTATTTAAACCCTTGGTGAGGATGTCGGCGACATTCTCAGGACTAGGTACATATATATAATCTAATATCCCCCTCGATACGCAGTTCTTAACGTAAAAGTAGCGCACTTGGACGCGCTTAGAACTCTCGGCAACTATTTCATCCTTTGACCATGAAATAGCTCCGATATTATCGCAGAATATCTTGCACGGGCGAGGGCAATATGACAGTTGACCCAATTCCTTTAACAGTAAAGAAATCCACACTGTTTCCCTTGCTGCTTCCTGCATTGCCACGAATTCCGCTTCGCACGGCGACTGAGCTACAATCGGTTGTTTTTTTGGATAACCAGGATATCGCACCACCAGCGAGAATGAATACACACCAGCTCCTGGATTTCCTGTCTACCGTACAACCCGCAAAATCCGAGTCGCAAAACACTTTCAGAGGTTGCCCGGTCCTTTGGTATACTAACTTTAAGTCCTTGGTCTTTAATAAATATCTGAAAATCCGCTTCACTGCTTTCCAATCGGATACAGTCGGATTCGCACATCTTTGGCTTAGTTTTCCTATTGCACACGCAACATCAGGACGACTTACAGTAGCGACATACATTATGTGCCCCACAGCATGTTCATATAATTTATTGTCGAAGGGCTCATCACGCTCAATATCAAAACCAGCCTCACATTCCCTAGCCAGCGGTGTCGACACTCCAACCTCATGAGTAATGTCAAACAGATCCAGCATTTGACCTATCTGTACGGATTGATCAAATACTACGGTGGTGCTGTTTGGCTTACTCAGGTGGATGGATAGAAATTGAGTGTCTACGCCTAGCATTCTAACATCTAATTTGTCCTTAATCCTAGTTTTGAATATCTCAATCCACTCATTCGTCCCAAACACAAGGATGTCGTCCACATACACAGCTACAATCAATCTTTTAGAGGCATCCACATACACACATGGATCACTCACGCATGGGTTCAGACTCATACCTCTTAAAATACTATTGATGTGCCTAAACCACATTCTCCCAGCTTGCTTCAGTCCATACAGGCTCTTTTTGAGTTTTCACACAAATTTAGTCTGTCCTTGCCTGGAACTCTAAAGAGATCTGGTTGCTCCATGTATATATCCTCCTTCAGAGGGCTGTTGAGATATGCACATTCCACATCGATGTGCTCGTAAACCCACTCATTTTCCGCACATAGTGCAAGCAGAATTCTTAGAGTTCTGCGTTTCACTATTGGACTGAAGGTTTCTGAGTAAGCTACCCCAGGTCTCTGCCAGAATCCCCGAGCTACTAGCCTAGCCTTATATCTATCATGGTCTCTCTTTATCACAAGCACCCACTTACAGTCTATAACGTTTTTATTTAAGGGTCTTTGCACAATGTCCCACACATCTTTACTTTTTAGATGGTCTAATTCTTTCCTTATTGCATCAGTCCACTTTTGAGCTTCTGGCCCCCTTAGGGCTTCGTACACATTCACAGGTACACACATGTTTTGAGTTTTACAAACAGTCGCAGTGTGAGCACAACTATCACATAGTCTTCTATCACGTAGTCTTGCCGACCTCCTCGGTACAATCGGTACACTCACAGCATCCACTGAATTATCCTCACACGTTAAACTGTCCATGAAGTAGTCAGTCTCCCCTTCGTCGTTTTCTCCATCACTTTGTGTCTCGACATTAGTTTGACCGGCTCCTCCTCTAAGTTCAAAGGTTTCTACATCCCATATCCATTCCGAGGACTTATTTTTTATATGGTTCGTCTCCACCTTAGCGCTCTTTTAGGGGAACGTGTTCTCCTCGAACCTGACATGACAAGTAGTCTAAGCATCAGACCCGAAGGCCGCACCATACCTCGAGTTTAAAACTCATACTGGCTTTGCTTATTTAATCTACCCCCAGCGTCCAATACCAGGGGGACGGTGCGCAGATGTTTGGCGCGCGACTTGGAAAAACCCTGCCCTCACCTTTTCGGATCATTGGACAAGTTGAACCTACCCTTTCGGGCAGCAGCTCGCTTAGCCGTCGCCGCACGATGCACCCATCGCGCTGCGCCGTTTCCAGCGGGGGCCACGAGGAGGCGGAACTGCCAGCATATAGCTCGGTTCCAGCAGGTTGGCGGCGAGCCGATTATATCCCTGCACCGTCACAGCACCCATTTTCATGGGTACCGCCTGCACGGACGATCACAGGGAATCTCCTCAGTTCTGCTAACGGCTGCTTCTGGTCACGAGTCCCTTGTCCTTTTATAGTCCTCATTTCCTTTTGTAGTCCATGGCGCCTCCACACCTGTACTCACAAACTTTTTGTTTCCATCTTTCAGTCCAAAACAAGCATTGACTCCTTGTTTGGTGTGCAATCCGGAGTTTTATCTTGCCCTCAAGTATTGAAAATAGCCTGTATATGGACAGTTATTTTGTGCCTTGACTTTCAGGCGAGACCTGACATGACAGGATATTATCACCTTTTGGGTCTTTGGTAGGTAAACTCTATAACCCTTGACCTGTCTGTCATATCCCACAAATATCCCCTCATCCGCCCTGCTCTCGAAATTTCCTCCGCTTGGACTCTTCAGATACCAGACTCTGCATCCAAACACTCTCAGTCTGTTAATCTCCCCTTGGAGGTCACATCCCTTACCCTTCCATAACTCCAGTGGGATCTTGTCTCCGATAGCAGCGGATGGACATAGGTTCCTTATGTGGCACGCCGTGTTCACAGTCTCCCCCCACAGATAGTCAGGGAGTCCAGATTGGATGAGTAAACACCTGGACATCTCGACCAGGGTTCTGTTTGCTCGTTCGGAGACCCCATTTGTTCAGGGTTTCTAGGAACAGTTTTCCTGTGTAAGATGCCTTTCTCCTTCAGGAAGTTCTCAAAGTTTTCCCCTGTGTATTCACCCCCGTTATCTGTTTGAAGGGCACTTATTTTGGATTGGTGTAATGCCTCCACCTCCGCCTGGTACTCCTTGAAACACTTGAGTACTTCATTCTTCCTATTGATGATTCTGACGTGCATGAAACGAGAAAAATCATCTATGAACGTTACGAAATAATTACCTCCGCCCAGCGACCTGCATTGAGTTCTGCCACTAACATCGCTGTGAACTATTTCTATAGGACGCTGCCACATGTGGTGGGCTGTTCTCGGAAATGGTACTTTGGTCATTTCCCCTTTCACGCAGACCCCGCATGGTTCCTCATGTTTCCTAGAGTCCTCTTTGACGTTACTTACAGGGATTTTCCTCATCGCATTCCCATGTAGATGACCTAACCTCTCATGCCATGATACGATACCCTTGTACGCCTTAGCTTCAATCACCTCGACGTCATCGTCATCATTTCCAGGTCTTTCTTGATCGTTCTCCATGGAAACGTTTGCTACATGCCTCTCGGATGGTATTGTCTCCAGGTAGTACACGTTGTCTCCTACCTTTGAATTAAATACCACATCCCCATCATCATGTGTGCCGATGGCCTCATCCCTCGTACATACTGTGGTGATGCCTTTCAGTGCCAATTGCCTGATCGAGATTAGATTCACATCTAATTCAGGTACCCACAGGGCGTTCGACAAGGATAGACTCCACCCGCCACAGGCTTTGGTCATCTTCACGACGATTGTCCCTTTTCCCTTGACTTCCAGGTACCCTTTACCAATCTGGATCTGTCCAGTCGCAGGCACGAAGTCCACGAACCGGTGCCTGTCCGGGGTCATGTAGTTTGAGGTCCCCGAGTCAAGGTAGCTGATCCTGTCCCTTTCCACGTGGCTGATAGACGATGAAGCCAGTGTGGAGATGAGTCCCTTAGATTTCGGTTTATCTTCCGATTCTTCCTCTCCTTTGTTTTCTGGGTTTTTCTCTTCTTTGTCTTCTTTTCCCTCTTGACAGTTGTACGATAGGTGGCCTCGTTTTCCACATTTATAGCACTTTTTATCCTTTGGGTCTTTGTGCTTTTTCTTAGCGCCATCGTTACTTTGTTGGGGCTTGGGCCTCCATTGTTTCCAAGCCGCCATTGCATTGTTCTTCTTGGAGGGACCCATGGTCGCTTCCATTCTCCTTTCCTCAAGTAGAAGTTCGGATTTCACGACCCTCGAGGTTAGATTCTTATCGAGTCTTACCGTGCTAATATATGTCGTATAATTTGGGTCCGCCACGAGGCCGGCTAAGAGGAAACACGCCATCATGTGGTCTTCAATTTTTAATCCTGCGCTGGAAATTTTGTCGCACAGATCGTATATTTTCCCGCAGTATGTTGAGATGTCCATGTCGGGGTTTTTTTCTATGGTACCCAGTTCCCGTATGCATAGGACAGTGTCCATCGATGTGGGCCTTCCGTGGACGTCCTCTAGCGCCTTCCAACAATCCCTCGCTGTCTTCAAGGCTCTAATTTCTCCGATATATTCGGGGCGAATATGTCGGAAAAGATATGCACGTGCCATATTATGCATGTCATTCTGGGTCCAGCCTTTGCGCTGCCGTAAATCCTGGTTTTATTGCGTCCCAGCAACCCAGGAAAATAAACATATATATATGTAAACTCTCTAAGAGTTCAAATGCGGATAAACAATGGGACTTTCTCTGTTTTACGGACAGCACGACTTCTTTTGTTTCGCGGACAGAGCGGCTTTCTTTGTTTTACGGAGAGCCATTTTCAGAGACACGCATTTCCCAAACGGACGAACAGAGATCAACATCGGAGATAGACAAGATCACAGAAGAAAGAGTAATTATTTAAAACATTGAAGATTGACGGAGAAAGATCGGTAGCTCAGGACGTTGAAAATCGAATCTCGATTTTCAGGTAGACATTGCACAGAACTTGCTATTTATTGTTTACTGTTATTAATTGGTTGTTGTTTATTTAATTATTACTGTTATTAATTGTTGTTTACTCCTGTACTTCATTTAAGTATTTTCACAATAAATTCGATTTTCAGAATCGATCCCTGAATTATCCCAGAATTGAACTTTATATATGTGTGTAAATTTAGAATATAACTTATAAGCTTGTTATAGTTATGTAAATTTGTTTAAACATATTTTGAATGAGAATAAACCACATTGTACTAAACAGAAAATTATTCTACAGAAAGTGTTATTCTACGGAAGTGCATCCTTCTCTAACCACCAACATGGAAATTGACCAATTAACAGCAACGTCAATTTCCCTCACTTTCCGAGGCTTTTCTTGACGGCTTGAAGGCTTTTCTTGACGAATCCGACGATCTCGTGTCCTTAAACACACTCCATATATTGTTATCCCGTTGACCGCGGATTCGTTATTGAACCTAGGATCATTGTCATTAGCATCTCGAGTATCTAATTACCACGGTTGTCAAATTCTGTAATAATCATACTTGCACTAGTCAATATCTTCTCTATTACGTAACAAGAATGTCTAATCCAAACGAAGATTCGTTTCACGCCCCTAACCCTAATCATAATGTGAACCCGACATATATATGTAAATGTGACTTTTTAATAACGATTAACAACATAGAAACAGAGAAATTTGCTTAATTGCTATTTGTGCTTAGTTACGTTCTAAATTATTTAATAATTTATTATTAAAATAAATATTGACTAAAAAACAATTATTAAAGAATATAATTTACGAACTTTGCTTATATCATCACTAGTAAAAAGTAATGCTTTATCTTATTAATAGATTTTCCTAATTTAATTGTAGGTTACAAGGAAGACAGTTATAGTACGTTTCAAATTATGTCACAGTTGAAAAATGTATTTCAAATATGTCTTATGATCAATACAAAATCTGTTAAAGAGTATTAATTTTAAGTCATTACCTTACACAAGATATCGTAAACATTATTTTTTGCCTTCTCTCATTGTTTCGATATTTACAAATCTTCGATCCATAATTTCTAATTTAACGTTATGATCCATTAAGATTTAAAGTCACTTACCCTATTCCATCCTTGCGGCCCAAATTTTCTACGTTTTGCGAGTGCAGCGTGATAATAACGAAGTGCGAATTTAAATTCGGTTTCTTTGCTGCAGGATTCCAAAGTTTCCTGGGCAAAGTTATCCAACGCTTTGTGGATATTTGCTTGAATTCCAGATGGTGGTTCGTTCGTGATCTTTATGGCCGATTCTAGTATACCCTGTTTCAATTTAACGAACCTTACATTGAGTAATTGGTGTTTCTTATCGATATTATCTACTTATTGACTAAAGTATCACTTATATAGTAAATTAGGGACTATAATAGGTACCTCAAAATTTTCTTAGATTTTTTTAAAGCAACAAGACAGTAAGAAATTAGGCCAGTTACTGAAACACCTGTAATGCCGACCGCGTTAGTGAAAAACCATATTACCGACGGAGGGTTAAAGAATATAATTAGCACATGTTAGCTGAATTAAAAGTGCATATTTTCTTTTGCTTTTTCAAATTATATAATTGTTTCTTACCTGAGGTATTATTGATTCAGGAGGATCAGGATTGGATTCCGCACTAATGAACAATCGATGATCATCATGTGGATATTTCGAGCATTGTTCTTCACCTTGACTTTGACCCAGTGACACATTATGGAAATTTCTTCTTCCAAAAGTGAAACCCAATTGCATTCACAGTTTTTCGACATCCTGAAATTTTATCGTTGCCGTTATTGTAAATACATATTCGATGTGATTACGTTGATTTTCGTAACATGTTTTTGTATAATTCATTAAGTATCGATAATTCTTAATTTTAATTGTCCTCGATTCAGGTTATAAACTGGTAAATGAAAGATATGTCATTGAAAGCAACAGAGTATAGCAAATGAGAAGAGTAAGAAGGTATTACAATTATATTGCATTAAAGAAAAATTATTAAATGTTACGCAATTTGGTTTATAGCTTATTGGTTGTTCAGGGTATGCAAGAATTATATCTCATGACTTTGGTAGATGATCCTACACCTTCAGATCGGTGGAGATTTATTAAAGAAAGAGACCGTATAATAGAATTTCAAAGCTAAATGTTTTGTATTGCATTGCTTAATGCTCGTTACGAGGAATAAATATCTGTAAGGAACCACGGGACGCAAATGAACCGTTCTTTTGGAAAATAATCTTAAAATTCCATTAGTTCTTATATTGAAATTACATTAGAAAATGTTTACATTTCCCAGTTAGATAAAAAGTAAGGCCATATTAATGAACAAACAGAAGGTATTCCTTTGAATGAATGATAATCTACGCTAAATAGGATGAAGTATCTAACTTCATCATTTCAAAATATTACAAAATTACTCACTTTATGGAGAAATCTTTCGCATAAAAATTGAATAGCGTTGAAGAGAATATGATTTGGTAGGTGGAACTGCAGAAACGTTAACTACTCTTCGATTTCGTTGTTTTTGAATATGTTGTAGAAATCGGTATTTCAAATAACCGTTTCCTATATGAGAAGTGAATTCGCTTAGTTTCCGGGATATTCGCGAAAAACTACCGATATCACCACAGTGAATTCTGCGTCTGCAGTTGTGCAACCGTGACAGCGTATGCGTTAGTTTGGTTACTGATTGCCGGTCACTTATCTTCTCTTTGAAAACGAGGGTCGGACGAGTTTAAAGGCTTTGTGCACAACGTACACAAGCGAGGCTGCAAGAGTCTGTTATAACTGGTAACTTATAACTCAATTAGAAGCGAATATCATCAATGTATTGGGTTCAAGTATTAAATAATTAAATAATTGATAATACACAGAAGATAAGTGACCGGCGATTGGCAACCAGACCGACGCATACGCTGTCAAAGATGAGCATCTGTAGGCAGAAATACATTATAATTGAGCCGGTAGTTTCTTGCCAATATATTGAAAACTAAACAAGTTCACTCCTTATATACAGCATAGTATATAGGTAAAAGTTGTTCAAAATATTTCTATAACATATAAAAAATCATGGAAATCCGAGGGTAGATAACGTTTCTACAGTTTCGCCCTATATAGCATTAAGTTCGAGTTTTCTCGGGATAGTATAAGTTGTAAATTTAAGGTATAAAATAAGAATCGTAAGAGTGCCGGACAAGAGAGAAAGAGAGAGAGAGAGAGTGTAAGTAAGGGTGTATGCCTTGGTGACGTCAAAGCTAAATGAGTAGAGGTGTGGGAGAAGGGTGCGAGGATCGAGGGTCAGCATTTTTTGACTTGGGAAGACAGAAGTTGCGAGCCGAGTGTGAGAATAAGACGTACGAAGATATTGTAGTCAGTTTTTGCATCCACCACTCAACTAACTTGGACGAACTGAAGTCCGAACTCCTAAATCACGGACACGAAGTAACAAACATAAGCAACATAAGACACAGAACCTCGAAAAACCCACTATCTTTATTCTTCATAGACTTAAAACAAAATCCAAATAACAAACAAATATATAACATCAACCGATTAATGAACTCGGTAGTCAATTTTGAACCTCCTCTTATAAAAAAGGAGATAGTGCAATGTAAAAGATGCCAAAGGTACGGACACACGCAGAAATACTGCAACCGTAATTTCCGCTGCGTCAAATGTGCAGGAATACACCCTACTGAGCAGTGCACGAAATCTCCAGAAACCCCTGCGAAGTGCATCCACTGCCAAGGGGACCATCCTGTTAACTACAAAGGCTGCTCAGCATACAAAACCCTGTACTCAAACAAATACCCTAAACTCAGAGCAAAAGAGTTAACCAATCAAATGCCCAGTCCCCCTAAATTCACAACAACTCCAATTCCCCTCACCAATCAAATACCCAGTCCTCCTAAATTCGCTACTACCTCAACTTCCTACGCCCAAGCAGTACAGGGAATCCAAAATAATCCGAATAGCCACAACGACCATTCTCAACATAGTGTCCCCAATTTACCAAACACAGACAGCGTTTCTAGACTTGAAAAGCTAATAGAAAAACAATCAGAGCAAACAAATAATTTGCTATCACTATTAACTCTCATCATGGATAAATTAATACGCCCCGACGCAAAATAAAACCAAGACGCTTAGCTCTCTGGAATGCCAACAGTCTAGCTCAACACAAATTTGAACTAGAACTCTTCCTTAAACAGCAGCAAATCAACGTAATGCTCGTATCGGAAACCCACTTTACCGACAAAAACTACCTGAAAATAAACGGTTATAAATTCTACCATACCCAACATCCCAGCAGAAGGGCCCACGGCGGTACCGGAATCATAATCATTCCAGAAAGACTACCTCCAAGCAACAAACGTAGCAATAGAAGACTGCCATGGCACAATCACCACTTCAGCAGTATATTGTCCTCCCAGACACTCCATCGCCAAAGGAGACTTTGACAACTTCCTTGACACTGTCACGTAAAGTTGGTACTTGGATGATAATAAGAAGGCTGAGTCGTAACCCAACTACTAATTTTTCTTTATAAAACTTTATTATAAGATTTACCACTTACAAGAGAAACACTGAACCGGGGAAAAGGTTGTACAACAGCTAGAAGGAGAACAAGTACTGCCCGAGCTAGGTGAAGTCTCTGTTTATATACGCTTTTGGTTTAGGATGTTGAGGGGCTAGGTGTAGGCTATGATGATAAGGTGGTGATGTGTCCAAAGGAGTCCGAAGGTCAGGGGTCGAAGCCTTTATCTATGATGTGGACTGAGGTGTGTCATAGCTTTTGTGTAGGCTACGATAAGATGGTGATCTGTCCAAAGGAGTCCGAAGCTCGGAGTCGATAGTGTCCTCGGACCCCTGCTTTTCTCCATCTACACTGCTGACTTACCTATATCAACTGAAATAACAATAGCAACATTTGCTGACGACACAGTGCTATTAGCTTCCCACGCAGACCCGGTAATTGCCTCATCCACTCTCCAGCGATGTCTCGACTCTATGGAAAAGTGGTTTCATAAATGGGGCTTCAAAATTAATGAAGAAAATCCTAACATGTAACCTTCACGCTCCGTAAACAAACCTGCCCCCAAGTAACCATCAACAATACAACAATTCCTAGCAAGGACTCAGTCAAATACCTGGGCATGACCCTGGACAGGAGACTAACATGGGAAAACCACATTTCAGACAAAACGAAGCAACTAAAGGAAAAATTTAAAAAATTCTATTGGCTCACAGGCCGACGCTCCAAACTAAACCTACAGAACAAAATTACCCTCTACAAGACCGTAATAAAACCTGTCTGGACCTACGGAATCCAACTATGGGGAACAGCAAGTAACTCCAACATCGAAATACTTCAACGCTTCCAATCGAAAACGCTAAGATCCTTAATAGATGCACCGTGGTATGTTACCAACGAAACAATTCATCGCGACCTCAAGATACCCAGAGTCAAAGAGGAAATAGCGAAACACAGCGATAGATATAGCAAAAGAGTCAACAAACTCCGAAATCCCCTAATCACTGGACTCCTTGATACATCGGACCAGATCCGCAGACTGAAGAGACACTAGCCGCTAGACCTAAACAATAGATTCAATTAATGATCCAAACGAATTAATGTTTACCCATTTAAAATACCTAATTATAAGTTATTCATATCTATAATAAGCATTAACTTATTATAAATATTTAGCTATGTCACTGCGCCACGCCAGAAAAAATTACTGAAAATTCTCAATGCGAGAATTGATTGTAATTTCAATAAACAAAATAAAAAAAAAGGTTTGCATTGGGTATTGCTTGTTAAATTAAAACTAAACTTCACTTCAAATAGAACATCCTTTCTTGTCCTTACTCTAGGCTATTTACATACTACAGTTATATATTGCATACAATATTATACATTATATATTATTATTATTAATATAAGTTAATAGTGCTATACATTAGATAAATAAATAAATAAATAAAATCCTCAGTAAGGATTCCTGATATTCTAACAGCAAAATGACGTTCAGTCGCGTGCGACTATTTTGCTCGTGTGCATAGCACGTATATATATGTCGGGGTGGCGTTGAGGATAGGGTTGTGGGTGTTCGATGAATCTTCATTGAAATTATCCATTGTTGCGGTATAACAAAGACACGGTTTATTAACACAAGTACGGATACGCCGATTTGGCAATCAACCACGGCGATTAAACGCTCGCGACACTAGTGACAGTGGTCTTGGGTTCGATAACGAATCCGCGGTCAACGGGATGACGGATGAACGTTCTCACGAAATCTAAGTCTGAGTAATTACTGATAGTAAAGACGTTAATCTTTAGTCGATGAGGTTACGAGAGAGAATGCCTTTCCCGTCCCGATGATGCCACAGAGGAAAACCATAATGGGGTGTGTCCAAGGACACGAGATCATCGGATTCGTCGAGAAAAGCCTTCGTTCAGAAGGTAAGGGAAATTGGCGTTGCTGCTAATTGGCCAATCTCCATATCGGTGGTTAGAAAAAGGTGCTAACCGCCCTCGAGGGAAAGTTGCTAGTGGGAGACGCCGCACGTTGGAAAATATGTCTCCCCTACCTTCCCGTAGTTGGGACAAAGATTGTTTGTCTGTCTGAAGGACTTTAGTCAGCTAAGTCTTAAGATTTATAACGGGCCCTCAGGCTAGCCGGACATGTACTGCGGAGACGCATCGACATCTGGCAATCATCTTACTCGAAGAATAGGGTCTGCGTGTGGCGAGCCACGGGACAGAGACCGTTGGAATGTTTACTGTTGCGTGCCGCTACAAATATTTCTTTTAAGGAGAGCTATAGAGTTACTCCATACCTTTGTTAGACAAAGCGTTCATCCCTTGACCGCGACTACGTTAGGCGACAGACTGTCGCCTCGAGCCAAAGCTCACCATCGCTAATCTCGAACAATTACAATCGGATTGAATAACTTCAGTTATTTAATTACAGCTATCGTAGAGTCTAGATTACAATGTTGCGGGATTATCCAAAATTCCAGAGGCTCCGGTGTTCTTTCATCTCCGACATATATATGTATGTCTTCCATATACTTTGTAGTCGCAGAGTCGTGTCTTAACTTCGCGGTTGCGCGCGTCTGGTCGGGAATGAGAAGAAGAATAAGGAGTAGACTTCGTTTAAAGGATCTTGCTACGGAGTGGGGAAAGTAGTGATGCCTTTTAGTAAGCAGATTGTAAGGGACCGTACGATACTTCGCTCAGAACCTTGGAGGCCCGAAGTACTTAACAAAAAAGAACACAAAAGATTCTTACGAATATTCAGTCAAATTTTCTTTATCTTTCCTGAGATAAATTTAAACAGCTCACCCAGACGAATCTTGATAAGCTTTTGGAAACTATCCTAATAGACTATAAACAAACTACTGGATTTTTGTTTCGATTGATAGGACAATACTAAATGGTTATTAATAACTAATAAGCCGATGTGATATTATGTAAATAAAAAAGAAAATCAACAGATTTGTTATGCATAAAAAATGTTTGTAGCTATTGAATAAATTTCTTACTTTCAACGGATCAATGCCTGGAGAGAGAATGAAAAATATAGGCGTGATTGAACTGGTTTCTTCAAAGGATTTATGAAAAGGTGGAGATCTGGATTCAACAAATTTTGAACCAAGCTTTTTTCTACGAAGCATCTAAATAAATTCATGAGATGCAATATTTTAAACAATTTAAGGAAAAAGGAAATATTTTAACTTAAAGTAATATCAGGTAGTGTACAGGGTGTTGCCGATATTCTTAATGCTCTTTTCTATAAATAACAGATTTGTGAGATACACAGAAAAAAATAATTAAGTATTTCTTATACATGCTACGATAAGGTGAATAGATTTTTGAAATATTATTGTTTCTACAAAAATATTAAGATTATGTGTTACGTCGCCTAAAACATCTGCATTCCAGCCCTCGCGACCGGACAGCCAACGGCCTGCGTAACGTCATTCCGACCCTCACTAAACCTAAGGACCCACCATAAACTTTCACTTTCACTAGAGGTCCTTTGGTTTATTAGGCGCACTTAAAAATACGGAGAAAGCGGGTATGCATCTATTAGGAAAAACCGAATAGCTATCAAACAAAACAAGCTGGTTTTTCCCATGAACAAGGACACCCATCGCTAGCTTTCCTCCGACACAGCATCGTCACTGTACCTCACTTCTCCCAAGGCATCGGGAAAGTCAACTACTTCTTCTGGGACATCAGGAGGGTCAAGTCAACTACTTCTTCTACACCGCTAGAAAAGTCTACAACTAAGTGATGATATTTTAATGTTGTCAAGGAATGTTGTGAGCGTTTCCAAGGTTTGTTATCGGAAAAAGTGAGTGTGGAGAATGCTGTCAGAGTTGAATCTATCGTGGTCGAGAGAAGTTCATCGTGTTGTTGTGACGCAGAGTTAGCGGAAAACGAATACGCGAAACTCGATATTATATTTGATTTTGTGAGAGTGCAACGTCATTGTGTTTATCATACTGTTCTTTCTGTTAATTTATAATATAATATAATATAACATTCCTACATTTATAGAGTTGAATATTCCTGTTAAGAATTGTGGATCTTGATAGTCGAAATAATGTTATAGGAACACTAAATTTACACTTGGAATTAATATTAGATATATTTATTTTATTTTATTTACAATAAAATATTTATTTTATGAACAGTTTCTAAGATATTCATCGATACACACTTGCACGTATCTCAGCACTTTCTTCCATACCCGACTGTTAACCGACTGAACAGTTTACATTCATCTGTTTTCGGTACGCCGCGCACACACATGCCTCCACACACTGACACCCACATACAAGTATCTCTGCTACGCATTTAACACAGTCCAGCACACAAAATTATACATATCTCAACAATTTTATCGAAATGAATGTGAAGATCATAAATTGCGCTTCCGGCTTGGATTGTCAAGTCTGTTATTAGTTGTTCTCTAATGGTATTGAGACCCTATATTCGTGACATTTTACTCTTATTTCATCGATTAGTTCAATATTGTTGGATTTTATAATTTTGCGTATGAGCGCGGATTGATTTGCAACTATAGTTTTTAATTCATTTCCGTCCTGAAATAATTTGTCAATATTAGTTGTTACGTCGCCTAAAACATCTGCATTCCAGCCCTCGCGCTCAGACAGCCAACGACCGGCGTAACGGTATAGACTTTCACTTTCATTGTCTTGTGTAAACATGTGCCTTCAGTCAGGGCGTATGTCCTGAAGAATTCTTAAGCTTAAAAACATCTTTGACGCACATCTGGTCGTTAAAGATGTCCTTGGGTTTATTAGGCGCACTTAAAAATACGGAGAAAGAGGGCAGGCACCCATTAGGAAAAACCGAATAGCTGAGCAACAAAACATGCTAGTTTTTCCCATGACCAAGGTCACCCAAAAACTACGATGGTAGGAGGCTTCCTACTCATCCCTTCAAGCATCAGCATAGGTCATAACCAATCGACTTCGCGGATCGTTATCCTCACTATCCTAACTAAAAGTGTGAACAACGAATCCGCGTTCTTCAGGCAAAAGGGCCCACCCACACCGAACTTTCTTCCGTATTCATACAAGAGCGATTAGTGAGTCCAACATCGAACGTCTAACGTTAAGTTTCATACCGTGCTACGTCCATTGACATATTAAATTCAATTATAAGAGCCTTGCTCTAGAGTGTATATTTATCTTAGCTTCGTACGACAAATTGTTATCTGCGATTTATAGCTACTCAACAGTGTAACTTGAGCGTTGAAAATATATAATTTATAATTCTGTGAACCACAGTATTATACAAACTCAATCGCCCCCGAATTATCTCAACAGAAATTAGGGGATCGATCAAATCGTGGTGTCGATCATAGTCGTAACGGGAATTTACGACTCCCGTTGACGTCTCCCCTCGCGATTGCGTCTCCCCGCGATTGGTCGAAAATACATTAGTGTTTATTAGGTTCAAGTCATCGGTGTCGAGAGTTCCGAACAGACTTTTTGATATAGATCTAACAATATTCAACAATCCTTTCTTAGTTAGTGCGTAATTGTGTGTTAAAAGTCGCAATTGGTATGCTAAGGTATCTAATGTTTCTATGCGTCGGTTCAGAGACACTATTTCTTTATGAACTTCGCATTTGTTCTTACTGTTTCGACCGTTCGCGGAGAGACGCGATCGCGAGATAGCGCGTCAACGAGAGTTGTAAGGTCTCGTTACGATTGAATAATCGACGCCACGAACTGATCGATCCCCTTATTTCTGTTGTGACAATAAGGGTAGTTCAATGAAATTCCACCGAGTTACCACAAATAAAATAATATTTATTTCAACGTTTTATCGACTAGAAGATATAATTATAACAGACTGTAAACTGCGACGTATGAAAGGTATTGACGGCTCGAGTTCTTGACAAGTTATGATCGCCCTTCGATCCTTTTCGTCTTTTCTGGAAGACGACCCCCCACTACGTTCGGATCACGCCACATTCTTTTACGCGAGGTAAAATAACGGCTATGAGTCGACGTTTCTGGAAGTCGCCCTGCTTAATGAACCATGCGTTTGCCACTACAATGTTTGTTTGCCGGGCAGACGCGCCGATCCGTCTGCGACATTGCAGTGCCACGATCGACGGTTAAGAATATGGCCTATGGTAAGCCGCATGGCGTAACACTTACATACTTTTTCGATAAACATGACATTCGTTTTCATATGATTAAGTTTTTCGTATACATCGTTTATATCTGTCTCTATATACATACTAATTACGTCGGAATATAAATATGCTTCCTTAACCTTTTCATGAAATATCCCACTGCCCTCTAATGGTAAAATATTAATTCCTTCGCCAAGCTTAGTGTCACGTAAAGTTGGTACTTGGATTGTAGTAAGAAGGCTGAGTCGTAACCCAACTACTAATTTTCCTTTATAAAACTTTATTATAAATTTTTAACACTTACAAGAGAAACACCGAACCGGAGGAAAGGGGTTGTATGAGTACAGCAACTAGAAGAAGAACAAGTACTGCCCGAGCTGGGTGAAGTCTCGGTTTATATACGTTTTGGGTTTAGGATGTTGAGGGGCTAGGTGTAGGTTATGATGTGGAAAAATGTCCGAAGGTCGGGGGTCGATATCCTATCTCTGATGTGGACTAAGGTGCGTCACAGCCTTGGTGTATACTATGATGATAAGGTGGTGATGTGTCCAAAGGAGTCCGAAGGTCGGAAGTCGATGTCTTATCAGTGATGTAGGTTGAGATGTGATTGATGTCACATTAGCGTAAATTAGTGCTGTAGTTACGATGAACGTCCTGAAAAATAAGTTTTTACCTATTACTGTGAATTTTCTTAATGACTTTCTCAATTATTATATCATAATCATGTGTTTTGACTCGATGGATTCGATATGGTCCTAACCATTCGGTATCCATTTTGTCTTTCTTATGATCGTTGTGAATTAATACAAAGTCTCCTACTTTGAAAATTGTTCGCACGATCTTTCTTTTTTTATCTCGAGCGTATCGTTTCTTACTATTTATTAGTGTTTGTCTCGCTAACTCCAAATATTCGTTCAACTGTTTTTGCCATAGAGAAAACATATCATTATACGTTAGGTTAGTAGTTTTTGCAATCGCGGAAGGTAAATTAACTTTTCTTGCGAACGTTAATTCAGAAGGGGTAAATTCTGTTCCTTCGTGAACTGCTGTATTATACCCTAAACATATAAAATTGAGTCTCATCCCATTCTTTATCATCGTTATCCCGTAGGCTAGTACGAAATAGATCTTTAACTACTGCGTGAGTACGTTCTATATGTTTAATTTTAAAAGCTTCGTCAAATTTTGTTATGAGCTTGCTAATAAAATTCTGTCCTTGGTCAGTAAGGATTGTCTTGGGTGCAGAGAATATATAAATGTAAGATCGTTTATCTCGGAGTAATTCAGGTAATCGATTCTGAAGTCTGAAAATCGAGTTTATTGTGAAACAACTTAAATGACATACAGGAGTGTTTCGACCGTTCGCGGAGAGACGCGATCGCGAGATAGCACGTCAACGAAAGTCGTAAATTCCCGTTACGATTAAATAATCGACGTCACGAACTAATCGATCTCCTTATTTCTGTTACGATAATAGGGGTGGTTCAAATCAAGTTACACTGATTTAACAGATATAAATTAATGTTATTATTATTATTATTATTACTTAGTCCGTGCCCTTCGGCTTTGGACGAACTATTGGTTTTACATCTCTTACATATAATTCTCTTCTTATATGTCTGCCTCCCCTCTTTTCCACTCTATTCTATTGCACTACCTTGTTTATTTTACCTCTAAAAACTAAACATTAGGAACTACAACTTATCAACTAATGACTAAAAAACTATTGCAACTTTGGTCTTTAGCCTCCTTGCTGTGCCTCCTTCTTGTCGTTTGCCCTTCTCTTCTCTATTATTGCTTTCAGTTCTACTAAACCCTTTCCAGTCTCGTTTAGCGTTTTTCCTATGTCCTTTGGTCCTCCCGTTATTTCACATTCTTCTATTACATGTATTAGGTCTTCCTCTTTCCTTCTGTATAGTCTGAATCTTTTCCCCCCTCTTCTTTCCAGCATTCCCTTGCTTTGGTCTCGTTTCCGCATCTGAATCTTGCCAGTATTCTTCTGTCCTTCCACTTCATCCTCCCTTCTAAGTACTTTGGTAATTTCTCTTTGGCTGTGTTTTTGTAGTGTATATTATACTTGGATTCCCTTATGCTTTTCCCCCTCCCTTCTGTTTCTCTCTTTCTTCTTTCTTCTATAATTTGGTCTGCTGTCATCCTTTCTTGCTCCTCTCCTGTTTCTATCTGAGTCCCTATTTTTCTCACCTCTTCTAGTCCCTTCTTTCTCGTTCTTGCTCTTTTCCTTTCCTGACCATTCCCCCATTCTCTCTCTCTTTCCTTTATGCACTCCTTTACTAATTCCCTTTTTGATTCTGGGCTTTCTCTTCGTACCTTGCTGCTCTTTTTAATGCTTTTTCTTTCATTTCTACTAATTTGCATTCCTCTACCAGTATATAATTTGGTGTTGTCATATCTAAGCCTAATATCCATTTCACATATCCCCTTTGAACTGCTCCAAACAGCGCCTCGCTCTCTATCAGTGCTCCAAACATCTTCATTCTCCTGTTGTAGTCCTGTTTGTATATTCTTTCTCCCACGCTCCATGTTTTCTTCATTGCTATTGTTCTCTTTTTCCTTTCTTGTATGTGCTTCTCATCACTTCCGTTTTCCTGCAGTATATACCCTAGGTATCTTATCTCGTCCACCTTTTCTAATTCTTGCTCTCCCCACTTCCATTTTCTTTGCCTCCTTTTGTTCCTTCTTTTTTCAAAGACTACTACTTTGATCTTTTCCGTGCTCAGCTTCAAATCGGCTTCCTTCAAAAATTTTTTGAGTCTCTTCAACATCTCCTTTAGCTCCTTTTCTCCATCCGCCACTAGCACAATATCGTCTGCATATGTCAATGACCATACCTTTCTTTCTCCTACCACTATGACTCCGGCTTGTCCTATCCTTAATTCTTCTTCTAGTCCTGCCACGTAGACGTTGAATAACGTTGGGCTCAATGGGCATCCTTGTCTGACTCCCCTCACAGTCCAAAATTCTCTTGTGTTGTGGTTCTTGACTCTCACTACATACCTCGCTTCTTCGTATATTTCTCTAATCCTTCGAATTAGTTTTTCGCTAATCCCCATTTTCATCATTTTCTCCTCCAGTATAGCCTGTCGAACGCCGCTCTTAAGTCCGCAAAGCAGGCATATAATTTCCCTCTTTCTTTGCCTAGCTGTTTGTCTATGATGTGGTTTATCATGTAAACCGCATCGATCACTGCTATTCCTTTTCTGAATCCAAATTGGCTCTCTTCCAATTTGTCTTCTATTTCTGCCTTCAGACGTTCGTCCAATATCCCTGCGTAGATCTTGTATGCAGTATCCATCAGCGTTGCCCCTCTGTAGCTCTTCGCTACTCTCTTGTCCCCCTTCTTATAATATCGGGCATATCACCCCTTTTTTCCCCTTTTCACCCTTAACGCCTCCCCCACTTCCTTCGGTGCATACTTCCACACCTCATTTTCTAACCCGTCTTCCCCCGTTGCTTTCTCTTCCTTCAAATTCCTTAGCTGGTAAATCACCTCTTCCTTACTTATATTATCTTCTCTCTCCTCTGTTGTTTTCTCTTCCTCTCTACGCCCTCTCCGTTTTCTGCTCTCTTTGTGCTCTATCCCTTCCAAAATTTCCATGAAATGATTTTCCCTCCTTTGCCTGTAGTTCCGCCCCCCCCCTATTTCTATCTCTAACGGTATGTGGTCTGACTCTGTCCTTTTTCCTACTTTCATGCCAATTATCTCTTCTGTCGCCTCCTGGTTGCCAATCACGTAATCTATCACAGAGTTTCCTCTCTCCCCAATGTATGTCCACTCCTTCCCTTCCTTATCTCTTCCATTGACTATCGTCCAGCCTCTTTCCTCCAGGTACTTTAGCAGAATTCTTCCTTCCATGTTTATTGTCTTGTCCTTTGATCGTCTGTTTTTTCCTTTCCCTAGGTTCTCGTTTATCGGCCCTCTCTCTTCTCCCTTTCTTGCATTCCAGTCTCCGCCGATGATCGTCACTTCCTCTTCTCTTCCGTCTACTCTTTCCACTATTTCTTTCCATGTCTCTTTTGTGTCTTGATTATAAACTACCATAACCGTATACGTCTTATCATTCTATTCTATTTTTCTTTCCACTATAGTATTACGTATTTCTTTGTGTTCTCTCTCAGTTCCTTATTTATACCCGTTATTATTCCCCCTATGCTCTACCTCTTTTTCTTACTCTTATTGCTGCCCTACACTTCCAGTCGAATTTTTTGGATAGTCTGTATTTTAGTTTTTCCCAGATGTCTTCCTCTATCCAAGTTTCTGTGAGCCCGATCACGTCGAAAGTCTTCAGACATTCCCACACCTCCTTGTCCTTGTTTATTAGCCCTGCTACATTCCAGAAACACATTTTTATCCCTTTTGTAATTCCCCCCTTTTTTCCTCTTTATTCACTTTTCTCCCCCTCTCTTTCTTTCCTCCTCCAGCCTCTCCTCGTTTTCGTTCCACCTGTACCATCTATTTTCTATCTTTAGCTTCTTATATCTGATCCTTACATATTCACCCTTTTTCCTTCTTCCTTTGGCTATCCTTCTTATTTGCTGCTGTACCTCTCTTTCTTTTCTTGTCAGATCGTCATCTATGTATATCCCCTTTTCTAGCATGCTTTTCTCCTTCATTATCCTTATTTTTTCCTCCCTAGATTTCATTGTCGCCACTAATATTGCGTTTTTGTCCCCCAGGTACCGATTAGCGAGGTGTGGTATTGTTTGAGGTTCCCTTCCTATTTTGTCTCGATTGCTGGTTGTTCGGGTTTCTCGAGACCGGGTTGAATTGGCAGTGGGACAAGCCTTTTGACACCCCGATCGAAAATGCTCTTTGCCGTTTGAACTGAAGCTGTCCGGATGACACCATCGGCACCTGGGTGGAATTTGATAACTCGTCACAGAGGCCACTGCATTGAGGGCACGATGTCCTCTCTGAGGATGACGATTGTGTCTTTCTGGATGCTGTGTCCACTCTTGCTCCATTTGCTGCGGTTGATCAGCTCGTTCAGATACTCTTTCTGCCAGTGGTTCCAAAAATGCTGTTTGAGTTGCTGGATATGCTGCCATCTGGAGAGCCGGTTGGATGGAGTGTCCCTGAAATCTCGCTCACAAAAACCCATTAATGAATCGTCAATGAGGAAGTGTCCGGGAGTGAGAACTAGGAGATCGTTTGGGTCGGTGAATATTGGAGTTGATGAGAAGAGGTACTGAGACTGTTAAATTGTTCAAAGGTGAGTATCTCGTTGCCGACGTCAAGTGTAAGGTGGTGTTTGAATGACTCGACCGCTGCTTCCCACAGCCCACCGAAATGCGTGGAATGAGGGGGGATGAAGCGCCATTCGATTTGCTTATCGGATAGGAATGCGTTTATTTTTTCCTTGTGATCGTCCGATGGTAATAGATCATGAAGCTCTCGTAATTCGTTGTTTGCGCTGATGAAGTTGGTGCCGTTATCGGAGTGGATGGTGGAGCAAAACCCTCGTCGGGCGATAAATCTACGAAGAGCGGCGATGAAGGTTTCGCTCGTAAGATCACCAAAGAGCTCAATATGTACCGCCTTAACTGCTAGGCATACGAAGATGGCTACGTATACCTTGATCTGACGGCGGTTACGATTTCGTTTCTCTTTGATGTGGAATTGTCCGCAATAATCGACGCCGACGTTTGTGAATGGGCGAGATTCCGTTACTCGCGCCTCCGACAAATTACCCATTACGTAATCTACCGGCGGTAGTTGAGCGCGACAACAACGGACGCAGCTTTTGATTGTACACCATACTTGACTTCAGCTGTCGACAGGCCAGTATCGTTGTCTTACTGCATATAACGTGGCCTGTGTTCCGGAGTGCATGCGGACCTTGTGTTCATGTTCGATGATGCGTGTTGTAACGGATGACTTAGGTAATGTTATGGGATGTTTCTGCGCGAAGGTCATCGACGACTGACTGAGTCGACCCCCGACTCGCAATATTCCTTCCTTGTCTATGAATGGGTTGAATCACGTGAGATTCCCCTTTATCGCCGCGTTTCGATCCTTTTGGAGCGTGCGAATTTCCTCGGAGAAATGCATGTTCTGCAACAATGTTATTAGCTTATCGTGTATTATGCGTAATTCGGTAACGATTAGGGGTGCCGCTCGGTTCTGTTTTTGTTTTCAACGGAGGCAACTAACAATGATTCTGAGGTGGCGAGGTCGTGATAGGTGCGGAAGGAATACTCAGATGTATTCAACAATAAATATTTATTAACAGTAATATTTTATGAGTACACTTGGCGCAAGACTCGCGGTTATTAAATTCGGTTCGCGGTGCGCGGTTACAGGTTCAAGCTCGGGTAGATATGATTCGATATACGCTACGAGTGCGGACGATGATTACGCGAGATGTTGAAGGCTTAGATGGATAATTGACTCGGACCGTGCAATTGTAACGACCGTTGTGTGTCGACTGTGTGTAATAGACTGACTTTCCGTCACGATGATGTTGCGAAGGAAAACTGTGATGGGGTGTGTCTAAGGATGCGAGTGTCTAATTCGTGTTGGTCGTAGGAAAAGGATGCTGGCTGCCCTTGAGAGGAAGTTACTAGCGGGAAGCGTCGTACGTGAGAGAAAACAGATTTCTCGTGTGTTCCTGTAGTAGGTGGTAGACTTAGAGACTGATAAACAGAGACTGTTTGTCTCTTTGGAGGACCTTAGCTAAAATAAATCCTAAGATTTATAGCGGGTCCTTAGGCTAGCTGATAATATTCGGTACGAATGTATCGACATCTGGCAATCATCTTGTCCGCAGGAATAGGGTCTTTGTTCCGTGCGCCACGGGACAGAAACTGTTGGAAAGTTTACTGTCGAGTGCCGCCACAATTCGTATCAACTTGGGCCAGGGTGAATATCCTTGCAACAAACTGTAATCGGCGGGGATCGCGGACAAATAAATCGCCCCTTTCTGTTCCGGTAATTCAATTTGCGATGTTAGTGTTCATGTCGGCCAACAGTCTTCCGACTGTCGGAGCCATGCAGGACCGTGCTGCCAAATGGTAGGGCGCAGAAACTCTTCGGGCGTTTGGCCGCGCGATATTAGATCCGCGGGATTGTCGTTGGTAGGAACGTGGCGCCAATCGCGGATATTGGTTTATGTTTGAATTTCGAAGACTCTGTTCGCGACGAATGTTTTGAGAGTGTAAGATGATGTATTGATCCAGTGGAGGACGATGGTGGAATCGGTTCAATAGACCGTTCGAGTTATTTTCTGCAATAGGGCCTGCTGTATCGTCGACATCAGGGACGTAAGAAGGAGTAGCTCGAGCCGAAGAATGGTAAGCCGTCTCGCTGGCATTGCAGAAACCGTGCATTTCAATTTCCGTTGCGGATTTAATTATTGCCTTGCGTTGGAATCTAATGTTGTTTAGTAATGGTAATTGGGCGTAGTACCTGTCCCACTCTCTATGTAAATCGATCGGAAGTGATTCAACCCAATTGATTTTCGACGTCCATATTCGTTGAAGCAGCATCCTGGCCCGAACGATCACCGGCGCGAGTAAACCAAGTGGATCGTAGATTCAGGCGATCTCCGAACTGATGATTCGTTTCGTGACTCGAGAGGGGGTGGGTCTGACTTCGACCGAGTAAAGAATGGAGTCGTCGGATGAATTCCGAAACATTCTCAGCGTCTTCAAGGTTTGCGAATTGCCCAAAAATTGTTGATGGTTTGTTTCTTCTGCGGAGAGCCCATGTAACAATTCGTTGTCGTTTGATGCCCATTTTCGTATATTTAAACCGGTTAGTTTAAACCGGGCTTCGTCCTTCGTATCAGCTCCGGTGAGAGCATCGTCGACGTAGTAATCCCACTGCAGTATCTGTGCTGCACGTGGAAATCGATGTCCCTCGTCTTCTGCCAGTTGTTTGAGGCACCGAATGGCTAGGTACGGAACTGCGGATAAACCGAACGTTACTGTGTTGAGCTGATATGTTTCGGTTTCTCCGCTCGCGCTGCGCCATAATATCCTTTGATATTTTCGGTCCTCTGGTCGTACGAGGAATTGCCGATATATTTTTTCAATGTCGCCAGTGAGTACATATTGATGAGAGCGAAATCTAATGAGTATGCAAAATAAATCTTCCCGTAACTTGGGTCCTGTATGAAGTGTGTCATTTAAGGAGATTCCGGTGGTGCTTGGTACCAATCCATCGATGACTACACGGAGTTTGGTGGTTTGACTCGATGCTTTGATTACGCCGTGATGCAGTAAGTAGTATCCGTTATCGTAGCAGTGGTTGGTGTTGACCTTCGTCATGTGCCTCAATGCCAGATACTCCTGTAATACCGTTAGATATTCTGTTTCTGATTGCCATCGTTTTAGAGGAACCGAGTGATTGAAGCTGGTCGTTGAATGGTAGAGAGACAATGTATCGTCCTTCGCTGGTGCGTCGGATGTGGGCTTGGAAGTGTTCTTCGCATCGTCGATCTGCCTCTGAGATGTGTTTGATCGAGGGTCCTTCGTCGATTTCCCAAAACCGCGCGAGGTCTGCTTGTAGAGCCGTCGTGGATGCGTGAAATGTGTTTGTCGCGGTTTGGAGAGTTGGACTCCCCCCGGTTACCTAACCGAATCGCGTTTTCTGCAGACGCAATTCAGGCTCGTCTGGCTGAGTTAGGTTGATTTGTCCAACACACATCGAGGCGAGTGTTGAACCCGAGCTTAGTAGGATATCGATCGGGGCTGGTAAATGAAATTGTAGATCGGCCAACTTGAGATTTCTGGGTATCTCAAGAGTCGAACAATCGATGGGTTCGCTTGGAATTGAGGTTGAAATGGTCGGGATAACCAGGAATGTTAATGTTCGTTCGTATGTGCCGTCAGTGGACGTGATCGTGGCCGTAATGTATCGCCTAGAGGTCGTCATCAAGGTGTCTAGAGTCCCAATTGGTACCGAACATTTGTTTTGCTTTATTTCATGCGATTTTACCAATCTTTCGGTAATGAAATTCATACTAGATCCGGTGTCGAGCAGCGTTGGACAACGGATTGGTTGATGTTTATCATTCAAAACGTTGATTTGCGCAGTGATGACCATATCATTGGATAATGATTCGGATGTTACTGGTCTAGTATGTTCGGTCGTCAACGGATTCGTCGATTGTCGGCGACATTGGTTATGTGCTCGTCTGTCATTGGAAGATGGGCTTGGAGACGAGGCTGTTCGCGGTGTCTCTGATCTGTGGTTTGTTGTGTGTCTTCTGTGGCGAATGGGCGATGAGTAGGGTGGCAAAGAAGGTGTTGTGGGTCAACTGTTTGATGGAGAGGATTTTGGACTGGGCGTGCTGGAACGAGACCCTGAGTGGTGTTTTGCTCTATGCTACATCGTATGTTGTCGTTCTCCACACGCCCGACATGATCCGGCGGGGAATATCGCGCTGTATGTCCCTTCCGGAGGCAGTTGATGCATAAGAATGCTCGTTTGACCTCTGGAAGACGCTCGTGAAGGGATTTGGTTTTGAAGATAGCACACATCCAGATGGTATGTGATCCTTTGCAAGTGGGACAGGTTGACGGCGCCTGGGATGTGATATATGCGTGTCTTCGTGGCGCGTGTTGTCATTGACGGGGACGTTGGTAGAACGTCCCTCTTGTCTCCTTTGATGTGAACTTTTGTGTAAACAGCTTGATGAGGACGACATTTGATGTGACAGGTTTGCCTAATTTTTCTAGCGCTCGGAGATTCACCTTGACCGTTTCGAGAAAGTCTTCTACGGCTTCAGGTGTTTCCGTCGTTATTTGAGGATAGTCGTAGATCAAGTCCCAGTGGAGCATGCAGACTTTACGGTGGCAATCGAATTTGTCCTTCAGAACGTCAACAGTGATAGAATAATTGGCCTCTGTGACGTCTAACAACTGGATACTTCTCGCGGCTTTCCCAGTCACGGCTGATCGGAGATACTGGAATTTTTGGATCGGTGTCAATCGTTCGCTTCGACCTATTGTTGACGAAAAGGAGTCGTAAAATGAATGCCAATTCTCGAGGGTACCGTCAAAGATAGGCAACCGAATTTCAGGCAGTTTAATAGGTGTCGGCTCGCAACCAATGCCTGCCTCGCAATTTGCCGATATCGAGATCGATGCTTGTCGTAAGCGCTCTAGATGACGGCCTATTCGCATGGCTAACTAGTCATATTGTTTAGTTATCTCGATGCCAAGCGCATGTTCTTCTTCGTTTAACTGTTCAAGTTCGTGTTGGATGGTTTCAAATTACCCGAGAGTTGAATTCTCCGTATTCGTCTATCTCTTTTGTTAAGAATGTGACTCCGACGGAGCACACTCCCGTAGCGAAAGGGTTAAAGGTGTGTGTAACATTACTGATTCTTCCTCAGGTCGTATTCTAACTAGTTTTTCTTTTTGGCAAACGTCACAATTTTTAATAAGATCTTCTATTCTACTCATTAAATTTGGGATCTTATATCGTTCTTTGATTCTTTGGTATGTCTTTTCGATTTCCTAAATGTCCTATCGTACCGTTATGATTTTTCTGAATTATTTTTTCTATCTCTTCCTCGGTTAATTCCTGGATTGGGCCCTATGCAAAAGTGACAGGGTATCGGGTATCGCTAAAATACAGAAGCATAAGTTTAATATCGTTCTTTTCTAATTCTGCAAACGTCTCCTATGCCTACTTTCTTGTTATTTCGTAATTTGTCATTAATTTTCCGCAACCATATTGCCTCGTCAAACTCTCCTAATTTCGTTTTAGTCAATTGATAGAAAGATTGATCGTTAGGTTTCATTTCTAATCGTTTTGGGATTTCTGATTTCTTTTTCCATTTCATAAAATGTTGTAAGAAATCTAAGACTACTGTTCCTTCAGGGGTTTCTACCTTCTGAATAGCGTGAATTCTAGATAAGCTATCTGCGACTGCGTTTTCTTTGCATTTAACGTGTTCGATTGTGTATTCATAATCTTCTAACTTGCCTTCTAAATCTTCTAGTCTCCATCGCATTAATCT